>JAHIAL010000020.1:2861000-3540500 GCA_021605145.1 Aegilops bicornis
AGAAGCACTTTCTTTATCTACATTGGAAATGAAATGATAGAGAGGACAATCGCTCTATTTTAATCAGATTATTACTTCATTTTATCGGTGACACTAGGGTCGAAAGGTGGCAAAGCGAGGTGTCTTACCGTCGTCATAAGGATGAAGGCGGGGGTGCTTAGGCGGGATCTTTGAAGCCGGGCTCTTCATTCCCTATCTTCCCCTGATGTTTCGTGGTAGCATTTGGGTTGTAATCCAAACTTGGTCGAGCCGGTGCTGCGTCCCCTACCCGCCTAGCTTATGTGGCAAACTTGTCTCCTGCTAGTACTCACCCATTCTAGTAGTAGTTGCATAACCGCACGCCGTTTACACCGAGATGTTGTCGGATAATGGTTCTCTATGGTTGGGTTTCTTTAATGAAATCGGAGGAACCCCTCTTCGGTATAAAAAAGCAAAGGCACTAAGCGGTGCCAAAACATTGCCTTAAATTAATAGTGCCACTAGATTAAGGTGCAAAATAATAATATTACTGCTTTATCATGGCAGTGCCAAAACAGTAGCACAAGAGCATGATCAACATGCAGGATCCTTGCAAACGGTCAGACCAAAAAGGAACATACCTCGTGATGGGAACCATATATGTAGTCAACGCCATCGTAGAAGGGATGACACCAGTCACCAACATGGATGATTCAATTCATGGGAACTTTTGGTGCAGTTCACCTAAAATGAAGCAATGTCCCATGAGCTAGCAGCTTCTTCTTCTTCTTTTTTTAAGGAAAGGGCTCCAGCCCCGGTTCAATTTCCATCAGAAAACGAAACCCACAGAGCTTCTTCATTAGTTGCAATAAAATTGAGCAACATCAAGGTTGGTCGTGAAGCTCTCCCGGAGAGTAAGGCGGACCGGGAGACGATTGCATCTCTAACGAAAGAAGCAACTTATCTTAATGGGAAATTTAGCGGGACATGAAAAAAGTGCCATTGATTCATATTATCGAGGCATTACATTGAAAACAACATTGGTTTAACGTGTCCTTACTTTTAATAACGGTCTGTTGCTACATTTTACCAAAGTGGCATTACATAAGAGCGACTCTGGGCAACAAACATCGAAGAGGATATCCGGTTGGTCCCATTTTTTTTGGTATATAGCCTCCTTATATTGTGTGAGGCTAGCAAATCTAGTGTTGGACTTACTCTGTTGACTTGTCCCCCAGTCCCCACTTTCTTTCCTTTTTCAACCAATAGATCGGGTTTATATTGAGTTTGTACTGCGTTCCCTTTATTCCCCTATGAGACATAGAGACCAGTTGGATAGCCAGTCTCTACTACTTTTCGCCTCCATTATTTCCTCTTTCGACCAAGTCCTAGATTCAGGTAACAAATCTTCCCCCACCCCACCCCTTTCTTCCTTGTTTGAACCAAGTACTACTAGATTCGAGTGCATGAACTAGTTTACCTCTTAACAAAGAAAAATTAGGTGGTTTTCGAACAGCTGATCGATCCTATCTACGAGGGGCCGAGAAATAGTAAAAGATACAAATGCAGTGATGTCAGGAGCTCGAGAAGTAGAGCAAGGCCGGTTTCGAAGGAAGTTATACCCGAGGGTCACCGGGATCTCGCTAGGTGGGTGGCGGGAGGCCGGATCTGCCCACACTAGGGCGGCAAGGAAGAAGGGGTGGGAGGCCCTCCCTCGCCAGCGATGCTTGGGAGAGAACGGCAAGGCACGCTGATCGGGACGTGTCGGCAGTGGGTAAGAGCCATCGCCGAGGACGACCGCGTGAAAGTTGCACCTTCTCACCTTCCCCGGCAGAGAGGATCCGGCTGGATCTATGACCGGCGGTGAGTAGACAGAGAGAGTGTGGCCACCGCTGTCGTGTTTAGATCTGGAGAGGACGAGACAGTGTGAAGAGAGCAACACTAGCAAGCAAGCGCGGAGGCTCCTGCCTATATAGTGTAGTACTAGTTTTCTTTTGTCTACCAGCCGGAGCCGGCTTGACCTCGGCAATGACTGTCGAGAAGTCTTCATGCACGTGCCCCGGAGGCGCGGTTGTCGTCATTTTTTATCTGAAGCACCGGATTATAACATTTAACACGAAAAAATGCCACATGACAAGAAATCATAACCTCACTGCCCAAAGGAGACAAGATGAATCCCGACGGACAAACTGGACGAGGATCAAAGCTCAAATTAAAGATAAACTCGTAGAAAAGGGGTCCGTCGATAGATGTACTAATTAACATAGCCGGCTTGACCTAGATGGTAGCCGAGTAGTCTTCGTGCATGTGCCCCCAATGACTAGCCCAACTCAGTTGTCGCTGTTTAACCCTCACAAAGTGATCCAAGCACATGACACCTAATTTTGCGAGATGACAAGAAACCTTTTTAGATTTCTCACCGTAACTACAGCCCTGCATACACACACCTGCACGATATGTGAGGCGATGGCCAATCCAGGCGTGTCTGCTGAAGTCTGGTCACATGCATGGATGAACTGATCTTCCGTGTCTTGCAGGGATCGTCCAAGTACCAAGGTGGAGTATGTACTTCTATTAGGTCACCCGACTTGCGGGGCCGAGGAGTGTGCCTATGGTCGGTTCTCAATTGCGGTCCCACATGTGTGTGCAAACACAATATGACGTGCGTTCCATTTGGAGAGCGGCGTGCCAGACCGACCGACCGTCTGGGGTGCGACGCGAACGCAACGGGCGTGTTGTATACTCCGTACATGTGTACCGCCGTTTTCTTGATGCTTTTCTCCACGACGCAATCCATGGATACAAAATTAGTATAATGTACTATTTAAAAGTCGAGGGCGGGGCTTTTCCCGCGTGGTAGGTGGGGCAGTTCCGCCTAGTCGGTTCGACAGAGACGCGAGAAGATGAGGGAGTAGGCTGCTGCAAACATAGGGCTGTGTGATTTGACAGTGAGTTACTGCTGGACAGGTGGGGCCCGGTGATTTGACTTGCCATTATCATTTTAACTGCGGCGCTACGACCGGCTTGAGTCTCCCGATTCCTGACCACCTCCATACAGGTGCCTCTCCCGATGCTCCACCATGTAGAGGCTGGCTCTTGCTTGAGAGCCCACTCCTCCACTATTTCCTTGCCTCTTTCCCCCCACATATGCAAAAATGCCATGTAAAGCGGGCTTATAGCCCACTATTATACTTGATCCTACAGGTGCTAAGCCTGCCACATAGGCATAAAGTCTGATGTGGCAAGTTAATTAAGAAGAGAGAGACTAGTTTGGTGACCCCAGGAAGAAACGGTGCTTAGCGCGTGTACCTAGATGAAGCAAACTTAGGAACAAAAAACTAAGCACCTATGCATTGGGGACTTGAGTTGTTAAGCCATTTAATGCCCATAGCACCTCATCTAAGCACCATTTCATTGGAAGAGGTCACTCCTTGGGAAATGCTATAAATACTACGAAGAAAGAGATAGAGAGAAGTAAACAAAAAATACTCTTATAGCCAACCTTATAGCTAACCTTGTTGTATGAGTGACTAAGTGATGACTATGTATGACATGCCAACATCGGATAGCCTAACGCACCATGTTAAATCTCCAAGAGGCAACCCGGCATAATGACTGACAGTCGTGGTAAGCGCGACCATGATGATACGGGCTTGTCGACCCTTGGATCTGAGATCGAGCAGTCGCATGCTAAGTTCTGCTGAAAATTTGCGTAATAACCCTCCGAGGATAGGATATTCACCCATAGGTCTAGAATCATGCCATGCAACCGTTCGATCTCATATCCAAGGCTCTCAGAAGCCCATATCATGGGAGAATGGAAAGCTTCGTATCACCTGTAATTTTCCCGACGCTTGACATGACATCGAAAGCCATTTAATTGGGCGTCGAGTAGACATGACATCTAATTGGGCCCCCATAGCATTGTGCATGAATCCATTTATCCATCGTGCAAGCCACTACCCCGCCATTACGCCGCCCGCTTCGCCGACATTTTTACAATCGATAAACCACTCCTAGTCGTCCCGTCCTTTCACATTACGGCAGTTCCACTAATCCTAACCCTCCTCCCAAATCCATGGCGTCCCAAATCTCCATGATTGGCGGCGAGTACAAGGTTAGAACCATCACCGGCGATGAGTTCGACATCGTCTACACCCGTTCTTCCGCAACGGTGAAAGAATGCCTTGCTCGCTTCAAACGCATGTTTGAAAACTCAAATGATGAGTGGATCGCTGGGCTAGATGTTGAGTACACCACAGTCCTGGGAAGCGAGAAGAAACTAAAGGAGGCAGAGAAGAAGAAGCCCACCGTGATCCAGGTTTGCGTGCATGACTTATGCTTGGTCTACCACATATGCCATGCCGATGTTGAGTGTGAGGAATTTAAGAACTTCCTCAAGGGAGGTCAAGTCAAATTAAATTCTTGTAGACTTTAGGAACGACAAGAAATCTGGGTCGGATAGGCCTCGTTGTAGGCGACCCCTTCGACCTCCGGAAGGAAGAAGTGGTGCCCTCCCTTGATCAGCCTTCAATGCTGACCAACCTGGCAGAACCATGGTTCATCCTTAAATACGGTAAACTAGAGAATCCTTCCATCGCGTTTCATCGTCATGCATGGCAGTGGAATGTACTAGATATAGACCACATCCACTATGCTGCAATGGATGGCTACCTTTGTTTCAATATCCACAAGGGTTGGATGAAGAGCAAGAGGCAAGTGTGTGGTTCAAGCAAAGAAGTATCGCCCAAGAGGAAGAGGGACAAGGACGAAGTCGAGGACGTGAACGAGGACTCCAAGTAAGGTGGCAGTGTCGTTGCTCATGGTGGTTCTAATGCAGTGTCTACCGGATTAATTGCTTAGTTTAATTTCTGGTGTGCTTAGTTTTATTTGAGGGGTGTGTTGTCTTTGAGCCCCAAAGAGAACTATGTTATGTTTCTTCTCGTTATATTTCGTACATTTACATTTCATCTTTTAGTTGGTATAGTACTACCACTCGTTTATTGACATTATATACGTACAATATATATGGCCAACATCATATAGCCAGCAATTTAGTTGTCAAAGAATTTCAGGATGCTTAGTTTTGTCAAAGAATTCCAGGGTGCTTAGTTTTATTTGAGGGTGTGTTGTGCTGGACACCATTAACTTATCATTGTGAGAATCGGCTTATTTTTGTCATGTAACATGGTCAACGGGTTTGACGTGAAAATAACAATGTCTAATGGCATTTACGAGCAAACATCTAACTTAACGATGGCATTTTTAGATATCTAATTGCATTTTTGAGCAGGCGTCTCACGGATCGATGGCATTTTTAGAGTAGTTGTAACTTCTAATGGCAAAACTGAGTAGTGATACACAACTAGTGGCATAAATGATAAGAACCCAAGAATTAAATAGGGCTAATTTCTTTATTTATTTATACCTTTGTGTGCGAAACAATATACGCTGCCTTCCGCCAGATTTTCTTTACAGAGGCAACATAGAACTATATGAGTTCCCTGTTAAATTTTTGTATTATTACTGGTTCGTTTGGCCTTTTTATACATTAATTGAGTTTCTGGTCATTTAATGTGCATAATTCAAATTTGAACTACAAGCACATGCTCCCGTGCACCAAAGTTGACTGAAAAATCACATGTGTGTCCTCGGGTGAATTTCTAGGTCCCATGCAAAAATTGGAATGAAATTCAAACATCTTGGCATCGTGGTTCAGCCGAGAACATTGAGAAGCTTGGTTCTAAAATTCTTGTAAATCCAAAACACGCCTGAAAATCATGAAACTTGGCATGGTGTCATGTCATGGTACTACCATGCTGTGGTAAGAAAATTGCAGAATAGGAACAAGTTTTTGTATAAGTTTCTTGCACACCGGAGCTTCTCTCAAGAAGGCTCGTGCTTCTGAGAGGGAACGTGTCACCTTTGTGTTCATAATTCAAATTTTAAATACAAGCACATGCTCCAGTGCACCAAAGCTGGTTGAAAAATCACATGTGTGTCCTCCGTAAATTTCTAGGTCCCATGCCGTAAATGGGAATGAAATTCAAACATCTAGGCGTCATGGCTAAAATTTGGAAACATTGAGAAACTTGGTTTTTAATTACTGTAAATCCAAAACACGCATGAAAATCATGAAACTTGGCTAGGTGTCATGACATGGCACCAACATGCTGTGGTAATTTTGCTGTCCGATTTGCGAAGGCGCACACATTAACAATCAACAAAGTCATTTTGGAACAAGCTGTTAGGTTACAATCGCAAACACGTATTGTTGAAACCGTGGGCATTCTATTTACCATTTATGTGCCGCCACGCGTCCCCTTTTTTTAATAGCTAGGAGGCGCCGTGCAGGGTAGCTATTTGAGTACGGGAGGCGTGCGATCAGACCCCTATGCGTGCTTATCGGGAGGAGAGCCCTTTGACCTCCATCTGCCGTCCACCTCTCTCCCAAGGTCTCCATTAATGGCGCCCGAGCCTATGTTTAATGGCGTGGCAATGTCTCACTCGACTGAGATTTAAGAGAGAAAAAAGAAAATCTGAAAAGAAAATTTTGCATGGATCTTGATGTAAGATCCGACGGACCTATATAGCATCTACTGCGACTTATAGCAAGACTGATGAATATATATAAGGACTGACGAGAGTGGATAATAATTGTCTTACATAATTAGGAAGATAATTAAAAAAACCACATGCGGCTACCCCCGAAATACACAAGGGAAACAGAAGAAGGAAGACGCATACAACGATCTGGCTCGCTGATCTCTACTTTCTTTATGCGCTGCGCAGTCGCGGAGACTAGTTCTCGCGGCGGGCGATGATCTCTTTCATCAGTTCATGTCCTTAATACGCTGCTTGGCAGCATCCATGAATTCCTCCACCAGCCTGTTGCGCTCGATCACGGAGCATGGCATTCTCGTCCATAAGTTTCTTGATGATGACGCCGTCCCTTCCGCAACCACGGCATCGGGTCTCCTCCTCTGATTCGCCCTTGGCGATCTTTCGCCCTCGGCAGTCGCGCTCGCCCGAAGCTTCGCATTGCCCTCCCCGATTCTTGGGATGGCGCCGGTAGCCTCGTCTGCATCCTCGCCCAGCCGGAGATCTGATCCATCCGGCTATGGACTATCGCATGCATGCGCCTGTAAGAGTCCTCGCCGCCCGCGAAGAAATTTTTCCCGGGCCGCCAGCACGCACGGGCGGGACCTCCCTCGCCGCTTGCCCGGTGGCCGGGACATCTCTGCTGCTTAGTGGCGTGGCGGACCAGTCTGCTACATCGACGGTCTTGGCGGGACCTCCGTGCTGCTTGGCGGCGCGGCCAGGACCTCTGTCTTTGCTCTTCTGCTGTGGCCTGGACATGTCGGCTGCTTTCGCGGCGAGGCGGGACATCTCTCGTGCTTCCTCTTCCATGCTCACCTCTCCTGGTGGAAATCTCTCGACCCAGAACTCACGCTGGCTATGGCTTGATTGTTTTTTGTGGATGAGGAGTTGAGGAGGAATGTGCAGTCATCTTAGCATAGTAGTATTTATAACCGAGTACTACTAATATGCTCCTAAGTGGGATACTATTTAGGTTGTGATCGGTGTGAACATGTTTGCAATTAAATATAGCGTGGTAGTAGTAGTAATTTGGAATGTGATGAGACGCGCTCAGAATTTATTGCTGGTTCTAGTTTCGAAGTGCAGCACTATTCCCGGATGGCGTTACGTCGGCACGTTTTCTCGGCCATGGTGTAGCATATACCATGGTACTAGTTCTTTTTCTACTGCTGTATGCGTGCAAAACTGGCACCGTCGGATACATATCTTACGCTTGGCGTTCGGCGAGAATAGCCTCGTGGCGAGCTATAGACTAGTCTTTTTTCAGACGCATTACACCTATCTCTCGGGACTTCTCGCATGCACCATCACTTCTCCCAAGGTCGATGCCACTCACATACGGTTGTACTCGAGAAGAGGTGCACACCGCACTGCCCTCTCTCTCACACACGCATCTATAGCTACGAATTGTAGTGTTCTCAACCATCCGATTGGCTCTATCATAGGTTTCACGTTGCTCCTTGGCCTTGATATTGAGATGTTTTAAACGCGGAGGCTAAGATGGAGGCGCGAGGTTTTGGTTAATGTGCGGGCCGCACACGGCACCAACACGACACGAGCTTAAATGCACTTTTGCATGCGATGCGGGTGAGTTGTCCAAGTATAGACACAACCAGGCCCTCGTTTGTATCCGTGCCTCGACTTTGGATGGTCATAGTGGAGAGTAACATAGACCAGTTACTAGTCTATGTTACTAGTACCTTCATAGTGCATAGTTTTGCTCCATGGCGCAATCCATCGATACTACTTTTGTACAAATGTATACATTTTTAAAAGGCTAGAGGGCGGGGCAGTCTAGCTTGGTCCTTTTCACGAGAGGCGAGGGCCTTTGTGATTTGACAGCTCATTACTGCTGGAAGGCGGGGCCTTGTGATTTGACTGCTCGTATAAATGTGCCGACGACCTGAGGAGGAGAAAAGAACCGTGCAGTATACTCAAGTTTTCCACGGGAGTACGACGGAGGAGCACCAAACACGGCAGCCCAGTGCCATATCCTCTACTCTCTACTCTTATTATATATTACTAGCAAGAGGCATTGTTCTATCAGCGATAAAGAATGATCTAATTTGCTAGTCATCTCATTTTTAGCATTGTTCTATTCATCCCTCGCAAAGAAGGTGACACGTGCGGCGAAACACCCGAAGTAAAATAAGAAACACAGGAGCAAAAGACGAAGGAGGATTATCACCCCAAAAAAAGAAGGAAGACGCACACACAAGTGCAGGCGCTGCTCTCACTACATGAAGGGTTGCTTTGGCGGTCAGCGAATCGTAACTGCTTCTTCATCGCCTCCACGACCTCCATCTCCTTGCAGCGTCTCCTCCGCCATCTTCATCATTGTGTCCATGGCAGGATTTCTCGACGCCGAGCCTTCATCATCTGTTCCACGGCGCATTACATACCTTGACAGCAGCCGGGTGCTCGATCGGAGCTTCGCCAAGTCCTCCTTCGCTCCCATGCGAGGGGCACTGCACATCTTCATTGAGGAACTACTATTCTCATGCAGCTTCTTCCAGCCGGGCGTTCTCCTCCTTGACAGAGTCGAGCTCGTGGCAGAGCTTTGCCTTGTCCTCCTGAAGTTGCAGGATTTCGCCGGTCGCCTTCTTCTCCGAGGCAATGCTCTTCTTCAGCAACATCACCAAGCCGGCGGTCAACTCCCCCTGCCCATTGAGCTCAGTGGGCATGTCGTCAAGGCTCTCCTTCAGCAGCTCCACCAAGCCGTGGATGAACTCCTTCTGCTTATTGAGGTGCTTATTGAGCTGATTGGGCATGCCCTCGAGGGATAACGACTCCAGCGCCGCCAGCTCGACATGTTTGCCTCCGCATCTAGGGCGCCTCAGGAGCCATCGCCGCCTGCGTGAGAGATCTTTTGAGGTCTCTGTGTGGCGCCGAGCCCTCTCTTTTTTCGCAGCCTTGGTTGCTGCTCCCTTGTTACGAGTAGTTCTCGACCTAGAGCTCTGCACACCAGCCATGGCAAGGACGGACGAAGAAGGAGGACTTACGAGGAGGAAGGTAGAGTAATTTTCGTAGTTCCCCTTTTTATAACCTAAGTACTAGCACTAGTACTAAAACCTGCATAGTGGGAACACGTTCAGGTTTGGTACGTACTGGTAGGTGTGAGCAGGCTTGCACTTAATTGTAGCACTAGTACTTTCGAATGTGATGGGAACAAGGTAAAGATTAATTGATGGTTTTTGGTTTGAGGCCCGAACGGCCCCGATGAGTCTAGTGGAACATAAATTTCAAGTAGACTACACTGCTTGAGATCGTATATATTATATTCTTGTCAAAAATTGGCACAAAATACGAAGGAGACCAATGGAAGTACTACTAGCAACACATGATTTAAGTACTCGCGTAATGTAGCGCAGTGGAGTAGTAATGTCTTTCTTCTGCCTCACGTCCACTCAATTTGCATGCGATGTATTAATTGACCATCAATGAAGTGAAGGACTTTACACGCGTCAAATTATCACATGGGTGGATCTTGGTACAAAATTGCGTCCGCCTCGTACCGCGTGTGTGTGCGAGGGAATGAGTGCGTCACGTGGCGTGCGTGCACATCTTAACCGTGCATGTACCACCAAGGTCTTGCTCGGGAGGGGCAGTACATTCTTCTGGAACCAGCAACACGTCATCGCGGATCAATCCACACAAGGATATCGCGACAACGCCTCCACATGTGCCACGTGGCTACATGAACTGTAAGAGAGACACTGTGTAGCGTGCCATTGTGTTTTGCACATACTCGAAGTAGTAGTAAGGTACACGTGCATTGCACGTGTCAGATTTTGCAACCAAATTATGAATAAATACCACACTATAGCATGTAAGCTCTGAGTCATATATGCCTGATGTAGACCTTTGGTTAATTCTTATAGTTCATCTCATTCAAAATCAATTAGTTTTTATAGAAAACCTAGGGCCTCTTTGATTCGTAGGATTTCCAAAAGGCGGGAATAGGAAGAACATGGGATTAGAGTGGAATGTCGCCTTGAATCCTACAGGATGAATGGTACAGTGTTTGATTGTGCATAGAAAAAGCAGCAGAATTCTTTCAAAGAGGTTTGAATGGATGGGATGTTTCCTATGAAATCTAGTGCAAATGAATCATATGGAAAAATTCCTATGGTTTACAATCCTCTGAATCAAACAACCAAGATAGGAAAAATTCCTAAGGATTAGAATCCTCCAAAATTCCTTCGAGAATCCTTTGAATCAAAGAAGCCCTTAATCTATTTTATGATTCATGGAATTGTGCGTTGTAAAGCATAAATTAAAAACAAATAATGGCAATTCAACTAGAAAAAAAGTTTGGGAAGTTATGATATGGAAGATTCTAGAACAAAGGAGAACCACTGTTGTTTTGAGATTTGTGCATTATGCTTAAGTTCAACCATGGAGTCTGCTAGATTGTACATGTGGCAAAATCCGATTGGGGGGCTAGAAGATGGTGTGAGGGGCCGAGTGGAGGGAGACTATGAAGGAGTGCACAATCATGAGATCGATATTTAGAGAGAGGGCGAGAACGTCTTGTTGCTGCCAGAAGTGGCGTGAGCCATAAAAAATGTCCCATGAGCTAGGGGCCAAGCATAGCTAATCCTTAACGAGGAGGGCAAAATCAACAACTTAAACAATTTATACAAGCAAATGAATAATGAACACAAACATATTCGCCTCGATATAGAGTGATCTTAGGGGCGGGGCCCTTGCTGCCTTTTCGCTCATTGTCTTGCTGGCGTCACGAGAGATGAAGCGGAAGTCATGGATGATGAGAGGGGGGGCGTTGGATATACAATTAATGTGGGTGTATTAGCTATATATGTAATCCTATATAGAGAGGTATAGATTGATCAATGTGGACGTGGGAAAGAGGGTGAGACCTCACTAGATATATAGATTGATCGGTTTATGTGGAAAACTGTGAAAGACCTAGCTATATATACACACACACACACACACACATAGAGGAACATCGATTGTTGCGCATGCATGTGAGAGATAAAGAATGCCCGATATGATGGAGAGGGGGATGTGTGTGCCTTCATGGGAGACCGACCTGAAGAAAAAGATTGCATGTGTGCTATGGATAATGCCGACTAGTAGTGTGTGTGCATGCATGCACGAGAGAAAGTTAGTGGTACAATTATAAAGAGAAGACCAATGTGTGGGTGTAAAAGACTAGGTGAGGTCATAATCAATGTAAAGTTGAATTCAAATATTTGAATAAGGGATCATGATGTTTGAAACCCATGAATGCATGAATATAACGGAGATCTGCGCGGTGCGATTTGGAAACGAGCATGTTGCAATGTATACAAATTGAACAAGGTCATATTGGTTTGAATTTGAGATACCGATGGCAGACATCGTTTGGCCACATTGCATCCGTGCATGGACACACTATTCTAATTGGACATGATGGGTGGCTTTCTCATCACATATCTATATCTATACCCCTATATATATTGTATTATATATTTATTATATAGTGTGCGGATAACTTTAACATTTAAAGATGGTCGTTGGATGAGGCCAATCCGATGGTGCAGAGCTGGCAAATTTGAGCACTACTGGCCGTTGGATATCATCTATATTCCACCAGATTTTGCCACATGTACAATCTAGAAGACTCTATGGTTGAACATAAGCATAATGCACAAACCTCAAAACACAAGCACTTCTTCTTAGTTCTAGAATCTTCCGTATCAGAATTGCCCAAATGTTTTACTACATGATTTGTTTTTACTTTATGCCTTACAACGCGCAATTCCATGAATCTTAAAATAGATTAGCTTTCTTATAAAAACTAGATGATTTTGAATGAAATGAACTATAAGAATTAAACGAACATCTACATCATGCATATATGACTTAAAGCTTACATGCTATAATGTGGTATTTATTCATAATTTGGTTGCCAAATCTCATGCGTGCAATGCACGTGTACCTTACTAGTCTAAATGGTGTCTGTGTGTGTTGTGCGTGTTAAACACATTGTATGTTGTATATCATACTAGTATAAATCGTCTTTTTTTGGTACATGTTAAGCTTGTTCTCCCGAAATTTCAAGCCGCGCCTTGTTATGCCAAAATTTCAAGCTAGCATCTCTACATCTATCGTAAGCGGTGAAACTCCCGCCTCTTCAACCCGCGCCTTGTTAGCCCGAAATATTTAAGATATATCTTTGTCTCGTTGTGCTCGGCTAACTCCCTCCATCTCAACCCGCCGCCTTGCTATTCCAAAATTACAACGCTGCGCAAACTCCCACCTCCTGTGAAATCCCGACACGTGAAATGTCCGTGATACCACGAACCGAAGAACCGCCTCAAATCGGTGGGGGTACTTTTGTAACTTACCCCACATTTCAGACAAGCGCGTCCCTAAGCCATGGTTCCCCACTCCCATCCCATCCGCCCACCCATTCGTAGACCGAGGTCGGCAAAATCCGCGGAGCCCCACACCCTCCTCCGTCCGCCACCCAGTCGGAGCCTCTTCCCCGATGATGTCGTCCACAGCAACACCTTGACGTCCCTCATCCACCATACCGAATGAGGATCCGTCGTTGATCTGGTCGTCCCGCCGGTTCAGCCACCCCGTCCTCCACCTCCAAGGAGCTGCCCCGACATTCCCCTCGTCTTTCGCGCCACCTCCATTCCCACACCGCCGTCTTCACCAAGACCACCGAAAAACATCATCATCACCGTTTCCTCGGATGAAGCTGCGGCCTAATCGGCGCCACCAAAGAGGTTGTACACTAATCGCCGCATTTTCTTCTTAATTCGATCTCACTGTGCTGCCGACGCTCGGTCTCGAGCCGACACGGCGCGGCTCCATCCACGGCGGCGTTGCCGGCCACTTCCTCCACGGCATCGCTCCTCGGGCGGCGGCGTCCACATCAAGAGGAGCTAGTGCTGCTTTATCTCTCGCTTTCGCTTCTTTCTTTGTGCTCTTGCTCTCGGTCCCCTGCCTGGTCTGCTCTTGCTTTTGCTCTTGCTCGTGCTGCTGCCTCGCTCTTGCTCTTGCTCGCGTTGCTGCTCTCGCTCTTGCTCTTGCTTGCGATGCTGCTTCGATTTAGCTACACTTGATCGGCATTGAATCGACTTTTGGGTCGATCGATTTTCAGGGGTGGGGGGCTCGTGGAGTTAAGGGAAGAACCAGCCTTGGGAGGGGAGGGCTCGTCGGAGAGGTACCCCACTATCTATCTTAGGGTTCAGGTGGGGCGGTGGTGGGGCGGTGGCGTGGGATCGCCGGAGAAAGCTTCAACGCAGGGGGCCTCTGAGGGATGGGACGGGCGGCGGACCCGGCGGTGGGGAGTGTTCGGGCCGAGGATGGGCGCACCGCCATTGTGGTAGCGCGAGGCGGCTGTTTGGCGGTGGTGGTGGCTGGCTCGGGGGTGGAGGTTGAAGATGAACCGCATGCCCTTGATTTCGTATCCAACGGCTGCAAAATCGACTGACAAGAGATGAAAAAGTCAGTCAACTAACTTGTAGCCTCACCTCTAGTGCGTTCAGTTTCGACAATAAAATTCAGTTTTGACAGCTAAGCTCAGTTTTGACAGTTAAATTCAGTTTCGACACTTAAGTTCAGAGATGAGTGGTTGATGTATACATCTAGCACTTTGTGGTTATGTATTTTACATCATCTATTGGAGATGCTATTAGAATCCCACTCAGGTTAACGTTGTCTCTCTTATCCTGCTTCAGCCTCAGCGTCGTACAACTCACCGGAGCTGCTCCAACGATGAAACCCGCCATCATAGCGGGGCAGTACCTCGGGCTCCATCTCCAGACGCCTAAGATCTTTTTCACCTCCTCCGACAACCAAGTCAGCCGGGGCATCCTCACCGGCCAACCCAGTCACGCTGAGATCAACATGGCTTCGCCAAAGAGGTTGTACACTTCTTGTGGTTTGACTTAATCTCACCATGCTTCTTTGCATCCGGTGATCTTCCAATTCTTGTGAACCAAACACCCATATTGGCAGAAATCCTATGTTTTTAAATTCTCTATTTTGCACGTGCGTTCCTATCCTATTCCTGTCTATTTCCTATCCCTGCATTTTTAGAATCCTCAAATTCAAAGAAGACCTTACACAATTACTTCTGTTACAGATATGTATCAAAGAAAACCTTGTGTGATTTGTCCTGCTCCTGCGGTGCTGCGTTCCACCCCAGTTCAGCTGCTCCAACGACGGAAGGGTTCACCACAGCAGGGATCCGCTCTCCAGACTGTCTTTTTCCGCCTCAGATCTTCTTCCCCGCCGCCGGCAGCCACGACAACTGCATTACCATCATCAACTGTGCAGATGACCTTGAGGACTACACGGGTCTGCAAGAGAGGTCACACTCTTCCATGTCTTCTTACGTTATGCATCGCTTAATATGATGACATGCTACTTTATCATTGTGTTCACCTATTAGACTCCGACTCAGGTCGAAACTTATGCTGAAACTTGAGTTTTTAAATGGTTGTGGGGTACATATTGGGGCAGCAAAATTTCATCTCTGTCTACTATCTCTGGTTAATCTCGGTGTCTACTATGAGTTTCATGTTGGGTGCAAACAAACATTAAAGGAGCCATTATCTATATTTTTAACTAAAGCTATTATCTTTGCTATCATTTGTTTTGGGTCTATCCACAGTTTGCTACCATCACTCCGGATTTGTGCATGCACTCCTTACATAATCTCACTATGTTTTATTCCTATGCATGTCAGTTATTGTACACAATGGAACTGAACATGTAGAGCAAAAGAGACGAGCCTTGCGTGGCAATAAAATTTCATGCAGACGTCACTCCATGGTGGGCGCAAAGGCAGCCCCCCTCCACCCATTTTGGATCGTAATCAGGAGGAAGATAACTGTTCTAAGGGGATTGAAGCGTAAGACCACTCCTATTTACCCCATGAGGTCTTCGCTATAACTTGGCATCTTGATGTTGGTAATATCATGCATATGGTGCCTTGCATTGCTTCTTGTATACATCAAAGATGTCATACCATTGGATTTAGACATGCTTTGTGTCAATGCCATCTGTTTAGTTTCTTTATCGTATATGTGAATCATGCAATGCCATCTTGTTTAGCCAGGCATCATATATGTGAATTTTGCAATGCCACCCTGGTTAGCCTCATCTTATATGTGAATTATATCATGACATCATTTTTTATTACGTGTTAAATTTGTCAACAATTTTAGTACATTCAATTACTCTTCACGTGCATCAGCCATTCTACGCAGTCATGGAAAAAATCTGGAGTGGAAACAAGGTCTTCAGAGCGGACAATGCTATCTGTGAAGCGCATGTCTTCTTGATTGGTTACGTATAGCTCCTCAGAGGAGGATTCAGAGACAGATGACCAATCCTATTTCCCCCCGAGGTGCATGCTCTAACTTGGCAGGGTGATGATGCTCATATCGTGCATATGGTATCTTGCATTGCTATGTCATTTGCTTAGTTTAGACATGCTTTGTGTGAATGCCACCTGTTTAGTGTCTAATTACCATATATGTGAATTATGCAATGCCATCTTGTTGCAAGACATTATATATGTGAATTATGCAATGTCTTGTTGCAAGGCATTATATATGTGAATTATGCAATGCCATGCTGTTTAGCCAAGCGTCATATAGGTGAATTATATCATGCCGTCCTTTATTTGTATTACTCATTGCTTTTGTCGACAATGTTTGTATATTCAAGCTGCTCTTCACATGCATCAGCCATTTGAATTGGTGATGGAGAAATCTAGAGTGAAAACAAGGTCTTCAGAGGCATAATGCTACACAGTGAAGCGGATATCTTCTTTGGTTACAAATAGCTATTTAGAGGAGGATTTAGAGGCAGATGACCAGTCCTATTATCCCCCTGAGGTGTATGCTCCAACTTGGCAGGGTTATATTACTCATATCATGCATATGTTGTATTGCAATGCTTAGTTATTACATCATATACACGATATTGAATGCCATCTCCTTAGTTGACACATCATATATGTGATTGCCCTCTGCTCACTTCCTTAGTATATAAATCATATATTTGAATTATATCATGCCATGACGTTTACATACACAGCATGTATCTGAATTACGTCATGCCAACCCAGTTTCTGAAGACATAATATAGTTATATCATCTCATCCTGTTCACATAGTCATCATATTTTTAATTATATCATTCTATCCGTGAATTATATCATGCCATCATGTTTCCATCGACGGCATGTTTGTGATTTATGGCATGCCAACCACTTTAATAGACACATCGTATAGTTATATCATGTCATCCTGTTTACATAGTCATCATATTTTGAAGTATGTCATTCTATCCTGTTTAGTTAGCCATCATACATGTGAAACTGTGTCATGCTATCCTGTTTAATTAGCCCTCATATATGTGAAATTATGTCCTGCTATTCTGTTTGGTTAGACAACATAAATGTGAATTATTTCATGCCCTGTTTTCTTCCGTACTATCCATTGCACCTGTCTATCTTACAATGTCTGTACATTCAATTACTTTTCTTGTTTATCAGCCATTTCAATTGGAGGGGGTGATGGCAGTATCTGTGGGAGTAAAAACACGGTCTTCAGAAAAGATCGTGCTACCTGTCGATGGAGATAGAACCACGGTTGTACTTGCCCAAGAACCAGCCCCACCACACATAACCCAGACTCACGCAGATTGTACCCCTACTCAGTTGGACAGAGAACCAGCTACACCTTCTAACCCCAACCCCAAAGAGATAGTAACCCAGTTCCCGTTGACACAACACCGTCTCCACCACGGAGCACCCAAACATGAGCAGTTAGTAAGGCAACTGCAGTGCCCAAAGCACGAGGACCACCACTCCGAACCCCAAGTCAACGCTTAAAGCTGAAGAAGAATTGTTCTTAGGTCAGGTTCCATAGCTATGGTTCATACTACTTTACTCTTGCATCACTGTATTTACTAATACCAACTAATTTCAAATTTGAAGGATGCAATTGAAACTCCAATGGCGCAACAGGTAAGTTTTAAACCTGTTTCTTTAACGTGTTTGCTGTTGTAACTTGCTCTATGTTGATTTCAGTTTCAATTGAATAAACAGTTATATTCTCATGCCATGCACCTTACAAGTGTTATTATTATTGTGTAGTTTCCATCACATATATTCTGTCTAATCTGCTTTGTCTTAAATAGATATGATTTGAACTGTATCTATCTTGATTTGGCAACATAAACTAGAATGATATAGACCATACAAAGGACCATACTACATAGATATATGTTTGTTTCATGTTGTTATCCTGTCGACCTTACTCCGAACTGGTTTACCAAAATGAGTTTCATATACTACATTGTAAACCTGTGATGTGTTTGTTCGTTTCTCTTTTAGAATGCGGATAAAATATTGGAGAAGAGTACCCCGTTATGCAATGTACATGAAGTAATGCAGATAAGGTTCAAGATAGTGAGACATCCCTGTTGGTCTCCAAGAAAGCTGATAAAAACTATACTAAAGACACTGAGACAACTCCAAAGTCCTGTCTTGATGTAGTGTTCGAGTTACTGGCTACTACTGCTGGCACCATCTCTTTGAACTCGCTGCCTGAATCAGTTTGGCTTCTTGAGTCTCAACTTCAAGTTGAAAGACATTTATCATATGTTATGCGACAGGAAGCCAAATGACTGAGGAAGTCCCCTCAATTCAGATGCATACTTTACGGTGCAATGCTAAGTCTTTGGAGGATTTAAGCGCCAAACAAGAGAAAGTTAATAAGCTTGCTAAGCATCTTGCTAGCATTATGGGTACCTGTGATATTGTTTCTTGAGCTCTTACGAAGTGGTTTCATTTCGACTTGTTTTCTTTGCGGCGTTTATATGCTGCTTTGTTCCCTATATTTGCACTCGTGGCGAACTTTTGATGCCCAGTGGATGTAATATGTGTAATAGCCGTGATAGCCTAGCGTAAGTTGCTTTCCTATTTATTTCCTTATTGTCTTGTTTATTTGTTTTCTTGTAGTCAGTGCAGTTCTTTTTCCGCGGTTTGCTAGTGGCCACAATAGCCCATTTTTTAAAACTAGGCCACATTAACCATGGGCTACATATTTATCAGAGTTAACATGGGCCTCCTATGGGCCGTAGAAACAATGGGCCTTCTAAGGGCCGTAGAAACAGTGGGCCTTCTACGGGGCATAGAAACAATGGGCCTTATACGGGTCGTAGACACAATGGGCTTTCTACGATCCGTATCATCAATGGGCCTTCTACGGGCCGTATGATCGGTTAGCCAAACATGGGCCAATAACAGACCACATTATGGCCGTAAATGGGCTAGAGTTGAAATCGTCCGTTCATGGGCCGACAATAACGGGTCATCGTTACGTGGCCGTATTTGATGACGCTATGAAAACGGCCGAACGTATTAACGAGCCACAAACGGGCCGACTGTAACCACGGGCTGAATTTGGCCCACAAGCAGAAAATGACAGGAATGGGCCGAAAGTAGACGAATGCTAGAAATGAGCCCAAGAATAAATGGGCCCTGAGAAGGCCGAAAGATAACATGGGCTGGAAACGGCCCAACAGTATAATGGGCCGTTAATGGGTATAAAGTGATACACTGTTCATTACGGCCAATTTTACCACGGCCGTTAATGGGCCGAGGTTACTAAGGGCCTCATATGGGCGAAAGACGTCATGGGCCATACATGGGCGGAAGTTAAAACGGGCTGGAATTATATTGGACGGCCCAGATGACGCTACTGAGCCTAATTCGGATAGGTCGTAAACGGGCCATGGGTTAGCGGGCTATAAATGGGCTATATGCGAACATGCCGTTAACAGGCTTGCCGTGGGCCGGCCCGCCATGTTTTGACCAAGTCAAACGGGCCGGCCTTTTCACAGGAATGGGCCTCTGTTGGGCCGTGCCATGTGTCGACGTATCATAGGTGCTTGGGGTCCAATGAGTGGATGACATCTGTCCCAACGGCGAGCTGACACATGTTCCCTCCAGCCAATGATGATTTTACACGTGGAAAATCCCCATTGGTCGGGTTGTTAACGGGTTATCGGATCCAAAACCGACCCGATAGCTTAACGGCGTTCGTTCACGGTGGATGCCACGTGTCGGCCACCCTTGATGAAAGCACTTACGTGACGCGCGATTTATCGTCATGGAAGTGGACACTTCCGTGATGATAATTTTCATAATGTCATGGAACACTTCTCTGACAACCTGGTATGACTATCTTGATTACATCATAAATTTGTCATGGATGTACATGCATGATAGAAAGCGTGACCCTCTTGTGACAAACATGTATCATCACGGAAGTGTATTTTTTTGTAGTGTAATCCGTAAAGTATGGCACACTGAACTATCAAGTAGTCATCAGCTTTGCTCTGCCAGACGTTCTTAACGTCATCAGTAGCATATGCAGCAGGCCTGGAACCCAGCAGTGCTTCCAGGATGTAATTCTTACGTGCGGCAAGAATGAGGATAATCCTCAAATTCACGGACCCGGTCCGTGTAGTTGCTACCATCATCTTTCAACTTAGCTTTCTAGGAACGCATTAAAATTCAACTGAACAAAGAAATGCTATCGGGCCATTTATCTACAACAACATAGACATGAAAAATACTATCAGTACTAAGTTCATGATAAATTAAAGTTCAATTAATCATATTACTTAAGAACTCCCACTTAGATAGACATCCTCTAATCATCTAAGTGATCTCGTGTTCCAAATCATCTAAACCATTTGCGTTCATCACTTGAGTTTGAGTAGTTTTCATTGGTGACCATCAGTATGTTGCTCATATCTTCTATCTGATTCACGCCGACTTTTCGGTCTCGATGTCGAGGCCATATCTGCATATGCTAGGCTCGTCAAGTTTAACCCGAGTATTCTGCGTGTGCAAAACTGGCTTGCACCCGTTGTATGTGAACATAGAGCTTATCACACCCGATCATCACGTGGTGTCTCGACGCATTTAACTTTCATAGCGGTGCATACTCGGGAGAACACTTGTACCTTCAAATTTAGTGAGAGATCATCTTATAATGCTACCTTGAACTAAGCAAAATAAGATGCATAAAGGATAAACATCACATGCAATCAATATAAGTGATATGATATGGCCATCATCATCTTGTGCCTTTGATCTCCATCTCCAAAGCACTGTCATGATCACCATCGTCACCGGCTTGACACCTTGATCTCCATCAAAGCATCGTTGTCGTCTCGCCAACTATTGCTATCACGACTATCGCTACCGCTTAGTGATAAAGTAAAGCAATTACATGGCGATTGCATTTCATACAATAAAGCGACAACCATATGGCTCACCGATTGCCGATAACTCGGTTACAAAACATGATCATCTCATACAATAAAATATAGCATCATGTCTTGACCATATCACATCACAACATGCCCTGCAAAACAAGTTAAACGTCCTCTACTTTGTTGTTGCAAGTTTTACGTGGCTGCTACGGGCTTAGCAAGAACCGTTCTTACCTACGCATCAAAAACCACCACGATTTTTCGTCAAGTGTGTTATTTTAACCTTCAACAAGGACCGGGCGTAGCCACACTCGACTCAACTAAAGTTGGAGAAACAGACACCCACTAGCCACAGTAATGCGAAGCACGTTGGTAGAACCAGTCTCGGCGTAAGCGTCTGGCGTAATGTCGATGCAGGCTGCTTCATCCAACAATACTGCTGAATCAAAGTATGACATGCTGGTAAGCAGTATGACTATTATCGCCCACAACTCTTTGTGTTCTACTCGTGCATATAACATCTACGCATAAACCTAGCTCTGATACCACTGTTGGGGAACGTAGTAATTTCAAAAAAATTCCTACACACACGCAAGATCCATCTAGGTGATGCATAGCAACGAGAGGGGGGAGTGTTGTCCACGTACCCTCGTAGACCGAAATCGGAAGTGTTATGACAACACAGTTGATGTAGTCGTACGTCTTCATGATCCGACCAATCCTAGTACTGAAAGTGCGGCACCTCCGCGATCTGCACACGTTCAACTCGGTGACGTCCCATGAACTCTAGATCTAGCTGAGTGTCGAGGGAGAGTTTCACAAGACGACGGCATGATGACGGGTGATGATGAAGTTACGCACGCAGGGCTTCGCCTAAGCACTACAACGATATAACCGAGGTGGAAATCTGTGGAGGGGCACCGCACATGGCTAAACAATCAACTTGTGTGTCTATGGGGTGCCCCTCCCCGTGATATAAAGGAGTGGAGGAGGGAGGGCCGGCCCTCTCATGGCGCGCCCAGGGGAGTCCTACTCCCGGTGGAGTAGGATTCCCCTTTTCCCTAGTTGGAGTAGGAGAAGAAGGAAGAGGGAGAGGGAGAGAAGGAAAGGGGGGCTGCCCCCCCTCCCAATTCGGATGGGGCTTGGGGGGGGGGGGCGCTCCCACCTTGGCCGCCTCCTCCTCTCTCCCACTAAGGCCCATTAAGGCCCAATGACTCCCCGGGGGGTTCCGGTAACCTCCCGGTACTCCGGAAAAATGCCCGAACCACCCGGAACCTTTTCAGTGTCCAAACATAGCCTTCCAATATATCAATCTTTATGTCTCGACCATTTCGAGACTCCTCGTCATGTCTGTGATCATTTCCAGGACTCCGAACTACCTTCAGTACATCAAAACACATAAACTCATAATACCGATCATCACCGAACGTTAGCGTGCGGACCCTACGAGTTCGAGAACTATGTAGACATGACCGAGACTCACTTCGGTCGATAACCAATAGCGGAACCTGGATGCTCATATTGGTTCTTACATATTCTTCAAAGATCTTTATTGGTCAAACCGCATAACAACATACGTTGTTCCCTTTGTCATCGGTATGTTACTTGCCCGAGATTCGATCGTCGGTATCTCAATACCTAGTTCAATCTCGTTACCGGCAAGTCTCTTTACTCATTCTGTAATGCATCATCCCGCAACTAACTCATTAGTAATATTGCTTGCAAGGCTTATAGTGATGTGCATTACCAAGCGGGACCAGAGATACCTCTCCGTAACACGGAGTGACTAATCCTAATCTCGATCTATGCCAACCCAACAAACACCATCGGAGACACCTGTAGAGCATCTTTATAATCACCCAGTTACGTTGTGACGTTTGATAGCACACTAAGTGTTCCTCCGGTATTCGGGAGTTGCATAATCTCATAGTCATAGGAACATGTATAAGTCATGAAGAAAGCAATAGCAATAAACTAAACGATCATAGTGCTAAGCTAACAGATGGGTCAAGTCAATCACATCATTCTCTAATGATGTGATCCTGCTCATCAAATGACAACACATGTCTATGGCTAGGAAACTTAACCATCTTTGATTAACGAGCTAGTCAAAGTAGAGGCATACTAGTGACATTTTGTTTGTCTATGTATTCACACATGTACTAAGTTTCGGTTAATATAATTCTAGCATGAATAATAAACATTTATCATGATATAAGGAAATATAAATAACAACTTTATTATTGCCTCTAGGGCATATTTCCTTCAAGGAGGAGGTCACCTCCAAGAAAGTGCTGAAGAAGGAGTATGCTGCTGCAGGTGCAACCAAGCCTGGTTTACACAAGAAAGCTCCTGCCAAGAGAGTGCCCATGTCCAAAGCTAGAGCATCAATTCAAGAGCAAGCTCAACTTGACAAGTGGAGCTGGAAAAGAAAAGAAGGAAAGGAAGAGAGGGATATGGTGCAAGCGTGTTGATCCCATGGCTGAGTTTGAGAAGCACTCATCAGATGAGGAAGAAGATGAGGAGGAGGATGCTGCACCAAAATCCAAAACACAGAAGTTGATGGGGGATGCCATCAAGTGTGGGGCTGCTTCATCAAGGCCCAAGACTGCCCCCAAAGCTACTGCTCAAGCCCCCAATTCTGCACCAAAGAGAAGCACTAGAAATATTCCTGCTGCTGAGAAAAACAAGGCCCCGGTGCCTGAAGTGGAAGAAGAAGAAGAAGAGGAGGATGCCCAAGTGCTTAGAAAAATGAAGCCAAAGATCCCTGATGATGATGGTAATCATCCAGTGGCTGAGAACATGAAGGAGAGAAAGGATGCAGGTCTCAGATTGTGGAGACAATTAGACCCTTATGTTGCAAGAAGAAGAACTGATGTGGACTATAGATTTGAAACCAAGGAACAACAGGACTTCTATGAGACTGTGCTTTTGGATAAGAAGCCCATTGTGTGTGACATGAAATGGGTAGATTGGAAGTACATTGATAGCAATGAAGATCATTTTCCTAGAGTGCATGAGAGCTTCAGACTCAATGGAGTTCACACTTTTGTGGGCCAGAAATTGACCAAGTGGAATGATGAGCTGATCATGCAGTTTTACTCTACTGCACACTTCTACCCAGACAGGAAAATTGTTTGGATGTCTGAGGGTATAAGGTAATAGTCCACAGTTGCTGAGTGGGCCAAGCTCATCAATGCTCCAGAAGAGGCTGAGGATGACATTGATGTCTATGCAAAGCCAAGAAAGGATCACAACTCCATGGCCAACATGTACAAGGAGATAACTGACAAGGCCTTGGGACACATATGCTAGGCTCAGTGTACTACCTGTTGTCTGGATTGGCCACTATGAACACCATCTTGAGGCACACCTTGTTGCCCTAATCAGGAGATCACAGGATGATCAGAGGACACTCCATCAACTTGCTTCAATTGTTTGATGTGCTACAAAAATTCAAGGTGATGAGCTTCATAGTTGAAACAGTCAAGAGAACTGCAGCAGACCAGAAGAGATCTTGTGGGTATGCTCCACACATTCAGATGCTCATCAACTCCAAGATGGGCAAAGGCATGTATCTCCTGGACAAAGAGCACCTTCCCTTGACGCCTGATTTTGAGGACAACACAGTTGTCATGGATGCTTCAGATCGTACATCAGTAGAGGCTCAAGAGAAGAAAGAAAAATCAAGAGCAGAGAAGGCAGCCAAGATGCCAAGTGCTGAAGAGGCATCACAAGTATTTCTCAAGTCCAAACAAGATCAACTTGGCTATCTCATTCAGGCTACTTTGAGGATTGAGAAAGGATTGGCCACCCTGACTCAGAATCAAGAGAGTATTGAAAGGATCATTGAAACAAGTTTTATGATCTAGACTTGAAGGTCACAGAGATGCTAACTGCAGTTGAGCAGCTCCAGGATGAAGCTGAAGAGAGAAGAGGGAAAGCTACCACTGAAGCCTTTCAGAGAGTGCCTAGGGCACATAGGTCTGCAGTAGTGCCAGTGACAGACACTAGAGTTACTACATCAGCGCTAGCAGCTACAGCCTCAGTTGCCCCCTCCAGTTGCAACTCCACCAGCACCTCAGTCTTCTTCAGATGCATTCGTTGCAGGACTCCTCTCCACGCCACCTTCGCCCTCCGAAGCTCCCGAAGAACAAGCTTAGAGAGCCACATAGCACTATGCATTTTCAAGCTTTTTGGTAACTTGTTGCCAAAGGGGGAGAAAGTGTATATATCATAGGCTTCGAGAGAGAGAGAGAGAGAGAGTGCTTGCTTCTTTTTGTTATCTCTTGCTACTTATTTGGTTGCTTTTTTGGTTGATACTCTATTTATGAATCTGAGATACTTGGATGGTCATGTGCTTGATCATATCATACTTTAATATTTTTGCTTGGATGATGATATTCTCTATCTCTCATGTATGATCATTCACACTTTTTCTTGGTGATGTGTGCATATTTCATATTCTATCACTTTGAGCGCTCCACCAAGATGTATGTGACATGGAAGAGTAACCCATGATCCTAATCGATTGTGCATTTGCATTCAAAAGCAAATTTTAAATAATGCACAAATTTAGGGGGAGCTCTTTCTTATCACATACTTCTCAAAGCGACGATGTATTTCATTCTTATTATGATTTGTGGAAGCTTTGATCTATATGTTGTCATCAATTACCAAAAAGAGGGAGATTGAAAGTGCAAATAATCCCTGGGTGGTTTTGGTAATTCTTAACAACATATAGCTCATTGAACTAATATCCATTAAAGATAATCATTTCAAAAAGTTCAATGACTGGCATGGCATGGACTAGAGATGTGGACCCCTCAAAATGCGAAGGACACATATTGGCAACAGCTCAAGACTCTACATTTTCATTTTAGTGATCCAAGATCACATTGAGTCCATAGGAAAAGCCAATACTATTAAAAGGAGATGAGGTGTTGCTTAATGGCTTGCTTGCTCAAAATGCTTAGTGATATGCTCCAAAAACCCTCAACCACTTTCTCATTTCCACATATGTCCTAAACCTAAAGTCAAACTCGGCCCCACCGATTTGATTTATCCGGCGCCACCGAGTTCACTTGACATAGCCACTGCCAGAAACCCTAATCAGTTCGTTCTCACCAATAGGGATCTCGGTCTCACCGAGATGGGATTGCAAACTCTCAGTTTCCCTTCATAACATTTCAGTCTAATCGAGATGAGCAATCTGTCCCACCGTGTTCGCAATGCAAACTCTCTGTTTCCTTTTAGTAATGTTTCGGTCTCACCGAAATGAGCGATCAGTCCCACCGAGTTTGCCTGACCAGCTCTCTGTTTGCCTTTTACTGAAATCGATCTCACCGAGTTCATGTGATCGGTCTCACCGAGATCAAGTTATGCCCTAACCCTAACGCATCGTCCCACCGAGTTGATCATGTCGGTCCCACCGAAAAGCCTAACATTCACATTTTGATCCATATCGGTCTGACCGAGTTTCACCATTCGGTCACACCGAGTTTGGTAAATTGTGTGTAACGGTTAGATTTTGTGTGGAGGCTACATATACCCCTCCACCCTTCCTCCATTCGTGGAGAGAGCCATCAGAACATTCCTACACTTCGAACATTCATTTTCTAAGAGAGAACCACCTACTCATGTGTTGAGACCAAGATATTCCAATCCAACCACAAGAATCTTGATCTCTAGCCTTCCCCAAGTTGCTTTCCACTCAAATCATCTTTCCACCATAGCCAAATCTGTGAGAGAGAGTTCAGTGTTGGGGAGACTATCATTTGAAGCACAAGAGCAAGGAGTTCATCATCAACACACCATCTATTACCTTTTCGAGAGTGGTGTCTCCTAGATTGGTTATGTGTCACTTGGGAGCCTCCGTCAAGATTGTGGAGTTGAACCAAGGAGTTTGTACGGGAAAGGAGGTCGTCTACTTCATGAAGATCTACCCTAGTGAGGCAAGTCCTTCATGGGCGATGTCCATGGTGGGATAGACAAGGTTGCTTCTTCATGGACCCTTCGTGGGTGGATCCCTCCGTGGACTCGCGCAACCATTACCCTTCGTGGGATGAAGTCTCCACCAACGTGGATGTACGATAGCACCACCTATCGGAACCACGCCAAAAATCTCCATGTCTACATTGCGTTTGTTCCCTCCAAACTCCTCCCCTTTACCTTCATATGCAATGATTTACATTCCGCTGCTATACTCTTAGAATTGCATGTGTAGGTTGATTGCTTGACTTGTGCTAAGTTGCTAAAATCTGCCAAGACTTAAAATTGGGGAAAGGCTAGATTTTTATTTGGTCAAGTATTCTAATCACCCCCCTCTAGACATACTTTCTATCCTACAAGCATCTAAAACAGGGCACCTCAAACACCCGGGCGGATGGTCCGGTCGCTAACCGGCAAAAAAAACCCGACCCAGATGGGCACCTTAAACGGGCCTCAAATGTCCGGACTGACCAACGTCCCTCATATCCATCCCAAATGAAGGGTGGATATGGGGGCGCCCGGTGTCGGTGTCAAAACCGGCGGATCTCGGGTAGGGGGTCCCGAACTATGTGTCTAAGGTTGATGGTAATAGGAGACAGGGGACACGATGTTTTACCCAGGTTCGGGCCCTCTCTATGGAGGTAATACCCTACTTCCTGCTTGATTGATCTTGATGAATATGAGTGTTACAAGAGTGAATCTACCACGAGATCGTAATGGCTAGAACCCTAGAAGTCTAGCCTATATGACTATGATTATCCTTGCCTCTACGGACTAAGGCCTCCGGTTTATATAGACACCGGAGGGGACTAGGGTTGTATAAAGTCGGTTACAGAGAAAGGAATCTTCATATCCAAGCACCAAGCTTGCCTTCCACGCCAAGGAGAGTCCCATCCGGACACGGGAGAGAGTCTTCGGTCTTGTATCTTCACAACCCATCAGTCTGGCCCATGTTACATAGCCCGGACGCCTGAGGACCCCTTAATCCAGGACTTCCTCAGTAGCCCCTGAACCAGGCTTCAATGACGATGTGTCCGGCGCGCAAATTGTCTTTAGCATAGCAAGGCGGGTTCCTCCTCCGAATACTCCAAAACAGCCTTCAAACACAAAGAACATGTCCGGCTCTGCAAAACAAGTACCACACACAACCACAGAGAGTATAATATTTCACGAGTCCAATCTGCTGACAACTTTTTGTAGCGTGATGCCACGTCACCACCCGACCATTATTTTGAACCATTTTTCTGCCTGCCGCTCCAGGTTTTGAGATGCGGTTCCATTGGCACGTCTTGTCAAAGCAGATATCGTGTCCCCTTGTCGGTGTCAAAACTGGCGGATCTCGGGTAGGGGGTCCCGAACTGTGCGTCTAGGCGGATGGTAACAGGAGACAAGGGACACAATGTTTTTACCCAGGTTCGGGCCCTCTCGATGGAGGTAAAACCCTACTCCTGCTTGATTAATATTGATGATATGGGTATTACAAGAGTAGATCTACCATGAGATCAAGGAGGCTAAAACCCTAGAAGCTAGCCTATGGTATGATTGTTGATGTTAGTAGTTGTTGTCCTCACGGACTAAAACCCTCCGGTTTATATAGACACCTTTGGATAGGTTAGGGTTACAGTAGTCGGTTACAATGGTAGGAGATCTACATATCCGACGCTGCCAAGCTTGCCTTCCACGCCAAGGAAAGTCCCATCCGGACACGGGACGAAGTCTTCAATCTTGTATCTTCATAGTCTGGGAGTCCGGCCGTGACGATAGTCTGGCTATCCGGATACCCCCTAGTCCGGGACTCCCTCAGTAGCCCCCGAACCAGGCTTCAATGACGATGAGTGCGTCGCGTTGATTGTCTTCGGCATTGCGAGGCGGGTTCTTCTCCAAATTCCATATATTTGTCAAATAGTGTCCGGCTTCTGATAAATGCTGCGCTCTTCAGCTTCTACACCCAATAATGGCAATCTTCCACGTGTTTGAATGAATGCGAACAGCCAGGTATTTTACAATTACCCCCTAGTCAAGACAAATGAGCCGCCCATAAAGGGCAAGGATCTAGATCTGAGTCACACCATCTCCCCTTTGCAAGCTTTCATCAGGCGCCTCACCAAAGTCCATTCCATCATGGAATGATCGGCGCGGCTCCTCTTCTCGCGCTCCCAAACCTCGGCCAGAAATTGGGAGAGATGCTCGATCTGCATAACGAGCTAGTTATACTCCAAACCAAGGGATTTCTCCCCCCAGCCTTCTTGGTTCCGGTTCGAGCCGGACTAGCCACATACAAGGGCGGAAAGCAAGCGGAGAGCGTCCCCGATCCCTCTAAAGGAGAGCGGGTATGCTTCATCTCTTATCTAGTAAGAGGCCTCGGATTTCCCATCCATCCGTTTCTCCGGGCTCTTGGAGTTCTGACCTCCAATTTCACCATCTTACTCCTGCTTCCATCCTGCACATCATGGGCTTCGTGGCCCTCTGCGAACTATTCTTGGGCGTTGATGCTCACTTTGGATTGTGGAAGAGAATATTCTGCCTAGTACCCCGTTCTCATGAGGGGTCAATATATCAAGTGGGCGAAGCCGAGTTATGGCGCATCGCCGGAGAGGTTGCCTATCGAACCTTTACCGGCCAGGCTTCAAAGCCGGGTCCGGAGGCGGAGGCAAGCACGAGGCGTGCGTCAGATGCTCCTTCGACAGAGGATGCCGACATGTTGTCCACCACCAACTCCGAGGTGGAGAGCGCTTTGAACCACAGGCGCCACCGGACAGTTCTTCGTGACACGTGTTTCTCCCAGGAGGCCTTAAATGCCTTTGATTCGATATCGCACCTCGCGTGCCGCTCAAGATGGACTAGCGAGCCACGGAGCAAGATGTGAAGGACATACGGGTAAGTAAATTTGATGATTATATATGCCAAGAGCCTCGAGACTTAAAATAGTTAGAATAACTGATTTAAGGATCATTTGTTATCTGAGATCTTACAAAAAAGAATACCCGACTGTCCCAGGAGCTCCAAGAGTGCAAAGCCCAACTTGAGGCCGCACTAGCCGCTACAGGGGGAGCTACAAAGACCCCCGCTGGTAATATATGCTTCAAAAGATAAATAATTTAGGAAGTGCGGCGTGTGTGTAAAGCTGACAAAAACATTGCAGATGGCGCCTAATCGATCCGGACAAGCAACAGCTCTTACGCCAGTTAAAGGCTGGCGAGCGTGCTTACGAGGGTGCGGCAGAGAAGAATAACCTCCAAGACGCCAACACCAAGCTGGGTGAGGAACTGAAGGACGTTCGTGCCCAGTTATCTGACTCCGTAAAGGAGAATTGACGGCTTCGTTGCGGCATTTTCAGTAAGTGCTTGAGCGAACTTTGAAAGAGTTCGGCGAGGAAGGCGACTAACATAAACATGTGTGTAGGTTTGCTCACAGTGTCGCCCCGAGGAGGAGATGCCCAATTCTTGGTGATCTCCTTCCCGAATTGCGTCGGCCACCTGCACGAACGAGTCCGGCGGTGATGAAAGGCATCGGCCAAGCCTTGTGGCCATCTATCTCCCCGCTCAAGGCATTGGGGAGCGGAGCGGCTTCAAGGGGCTTGGGCGGCGCTTCCCACTATGGAAGATATCGGCCTGCCGTCAAGGCGCCAGGGAGGCCTGGGCCATGGTGAAGACACGGTACACGAAGGCTGACCCAAACCACATGGCCGAGGTCGGACCTGTGGGGCCGGATGGGATGGAGATCCTGTAAGCTTAGTGTACGGCCAAGTAGAATTGGCGCCAAGTATTCCCAGCAAGATTGTAAATTAGATAGCCTATTAGATGGCATTGAAGAGGAATATAATGAGTCGAATCGACTATGTAAAAATATGACATGAAAGAAATGTCTTCTAGCCGGATTGTAGATCGTTTTGTCGTAGCGGACCTTTTAAGCTTCAACCTCCGGATCCAATAGTCCGGAGTGTGTCCGAATACCCTCGTGGTTATATAAGAACCGTGGTATGCGTGGAGACAAGGCGTAGGGGTCATTGTTGCTGTATCAGACAAGTGCCCAACTAGTTATGCGATATTACATGGGTAGTAAGAAGCATCTTCCAGGGAGAATAGTTCCGTTAAGGGTTCCTTTCGCTGGGGTGCATGCCCTAAAGTGCATGTCAAGGCTGCTATGAAAGCAGAAAATCATCTGGGGCAGATGGGTAAAAATTTAAAAATCATCTTTCAATTCACCGACCGAATATTCCCTTAAGAACGCTAGCTTTCGGCTTCACCCGGTCGAGGTACACATCCGGGTGACCCGGCAAGAATAATCGCAGAGGTGCTCCCTTTACCACCTAGCCGAACAATCGGGAACGTAGGGGTAAGCACAGGAGCCAGGCAACCCAGCTTGGCCAAAACTTAAGTCATATCGATGCATATAATGGCAAATAAAAGGTACATGCGGAAGTTTAACACATGTGCTGGGCATGAAGCCCGTATAAATAAGCTTCTGTTAAAGAAGCCCCCAGGTATAATGAGTGCGGAAAAAGCGCAAACGAGCCTCTAAAGGCTACAAGAAGAAGAAGGAGGAAGGAGAGAACTAAAAGACAGCAAAAAACAAAAATAAAGAATGCGGACGGAGGAAGGAGACGAACTTGGAGTCCGCACTTAGGCATAGAATCTTCGTGAGACGGGCGCGTTCCATGGGTTCGGCTCGAGTCGGTTATCCGATGCGTTTACGTGACGGTATGCTCCGCCCGGTCGGGACACAGTCGATGATGAAGGGACCTTCCCATTTGGGCTTGAGTTTGTCCTTTTTCTTGTCCGGCGAGCGTAGAACTAGTTCGCCAACGTTATAAGCTTTGGCCCATACTTCCTCGCTTTGATATCTTGAGCTCGCTGTTGATAAAATGCGAAACGAGCTTTTGCCACGTCGCGCTCCTCCTCTAATCGTCCAAACTGTCCTGCCGATCGAGTTCGGCTTCTCTTTCTTCATACATGCGCACTTCGCTGAGTCATGAATTATGTCACGGGCAAGACTGCCTTTCTGCGCGTACACCATAAAAATGGTGTGAATCCGGTAGTGCGATTCGGCGTGGTCCGCGAGCTCCCGTGAGTACGGAGTCGAGCTCCTCGACCCAGTCTTTATTAGATTCCTTGAGGGACCGCACTAGTCTGGGTTTAATGCCGCTCATGATTAGACCGTTTGCCCGTTCGACTTGACCATTAGTTTGAGGGTGATAGACTGAGGCGTAATCGAGCTTGATGCCCAGGTTTTTGCACCATAGTTTGACCTCATCGGCTATGAAGTTGGTGCGATTATCAGTGATGATCTTGTGGGGAACACCGTAACGGTGTACTACCCTCGATATGAAGTCTATCACTGGTCCTGATTCGGCCATTTTAACAGGCTTGGCCTCTATCCATTTGGTGAATTTATCCATCATGACCAATAGGTATTTCTGCTTGTTGGTTCCTCCCTTGAGGGGTCCAACCATGTCAAGCCCAGGACCATGAACGGCCAGTGATGGGTATAGTTTTAAGGCGGTGGGTGGCATGTGGCTTTAGTTAGCAAAAGCTGGCAACCGACGCATCATTGGACTAAGTCCTCGCATACGCCGGGACGTCGGCCAATAAAATCTCATGCGGAAGGCCTCGCCTACAAGGGCCGGGCTGCGTAGTGGTGCCCACCCAGTCCGGCATGAATTTCAGCCAGAGGTTTCGCCCTTCCTCTTCGGAGATACACCTTTGAAGGACTCGGTAGTGCTTTTCTTATAAAGCTCTCCCTCATGGACTTTATAGGCTTTAGAGCGCCCGTACTATGCTGGCCGAGCCTCATTTTGGTCTTCGAGTTCCTGCCTAGTTAGGTAGGCTAGGAATGGTTCCGTCCACGGGCGATAACCGCCATTATTTCGTGAGCGAGGGTGTTATCTCGGGGCAGAGCCTCCGGTTGTGTCGAAGTGTTGGCGTCGGTGATGCGGTTGGGTCCGGATTGTTATTGTGCCGGACTCCTTCCCATAATGCGGATGGCTTGAACAGCCGCTCCAAAAAGATAATGGGTGGGACGGCATCGCGTTTTGCACCGATGCGTGCCAATATATCCGCCGCTTTGGTTGTTATCCGGGCTATATGATGAAATTCGAGCCCTTGAACCGTGCTGACATTTTTAGGACCGCATTGCGGTATGCTGCCATTTTCGGATCTTTGGCGTCGAAGTCTCCGTTTATTTGTGATATTGCGAGGTTTGAATCCCCGCGCACCTCTAGGCGTTGAATGCCCATGGAGACTGCCATCCGGAGGCGTGCGGAAAAGGGCCTCGTGTTCGGCTGCGTTGTTGAGTCCGTATACATTATCTCAAGGGACGTGTTGGATGTGTCCCCTATTGGGGACGTCGGGCATCGCCAGCCCCTGTGCCAGCCAACATTTTGGAGCCATCAAAGTGCATGATCCAATTGGAGTATGCACCGTACTCTTTAGGGAGTTCGGCTTCGGTCCATTCGGCCACGAAGTCAGCCAAAACCTGCGACTTAATAGCTCGTCGTGGCTTATAAGTTATGTCGAATGGAAGGACCTCGATGGCCCATTTAGCAATCCGGCCCGTCGCGTCACGATTGTTTATAATGTCGTTGAGAGGTACTTCGGAGGCTACCGTTATCGAGCACTCTTGAAAGTAGTGTCGCAGCTTCCGGGATGCCATGAACACCGCATATGCTATCTTTTGATAGTGTGGGTACCGGGACTTGCATGGAGTTAGGACAGTGGACACATAATAAACCGGTTTTTGAACAGGGAACCGGTGTCCGTCCGTTTCTCGTTCGACAACGAGCACCGCGCTGACAACTTGATGTGTTGCGGCGATATATAATAGCATTGGTTCGCCCACGTTAGGCGCCAGGACCGGATTTGTTGCCAAGATGGCCTTTATTTCTTCGAGTCCGGTCATATGGCGACATCCGTCCACTCGAAGTGTTGATCTTGGCGGCGAGGAGGCGGTAAAGAGGTAATGCCTTTTTCTCCTAAGCGGAGATAAAGCGGCTTAGAGCCGCTACACATCCCGTCAATTTTGTATTTGTTTGAGGTCTTTTGGAATATCCAATTGTGACAGAGCTCGAATCTTGGCTGGGTTTGCTTCAATTCCTCTACCGGACACAATGAAGCCAGAGCTTTCCTACCGGAACGTCAAGACGCATTTTTCCGGATTAAGCTTGATGTCATATTTTCGAAGATTGTCGAATGTGAGCCTCAAGTCGTCTACTAGAGTTTCGACGTGTTTGGTTTTGACGACCACATCATCTACATATGCTTCCATCGTTTTGCCGATCTGGTTGGCGGACATATGTCTGAATCATCTTGCCGATATGTTGCGCCGGCGCTTTTGAGCCCAAAGGGCATTGTGTTGAAGCGAGCGGGCCGTATGGAGTGATGAATGCTGTTGCAGCTTGGTGCAGCTCCGCCATCTTGATTTGGTGGTAGCCAGAGTACGCATCGAGGAAGCACAATGAGTCGTGTCCTGCTGTGGCGTCAATGATTTGATCAATTCACGGGAGGGGGAAGGGATCCTTTGGGCAAGCCTTATTGAGGTCTTTGAAATCAACACATAGGCTCCAGGATTTATCCTTCTTTGGTACCATCACCAAGTTCGCTAGCCAATCCGGATGTTTTATATCTCTGATGAATCCGGCCTCCAAAAGTTTGGCTAGCTCCTCTCCCATGGCCTGTCTCTTGGGTTCGGAAAAGCGCCAAGAGCCTGTTTGGTGGCTTGAATCCTTTTAGGATATTTAGGTGTGCTCGGCCGGTGGCGATGGGATTCCTGGCATATCTGAAGGGTGCCTGGCAAAGATGTCCCAGTTTTCTTGTAGAAATTTTCGTAGTGCAGCGTCTACATCAGGGTTTAATTGTGCCCCGATGGAGGCCGTTTTTGCAGGGTCCATTGGGTGGACTCGGAATTTGACTATTTCATCCGCTGGTTTAAAAGAAGTGGACTTGGATCTTTTATCGAGTATCACATCGTCCTTGTTCACCGTGGAGCGCATCGCGGTGAGTTCCTCGGCCGCTAGGGCTTCGGATAGTGCCTCGAGGGCTAGTGCGGCTGTCTTATTTTCGGTAGCCGAGCGCTATGCTCGGATCACTTGCGAGTGATTATTCCGTTCGGACCAAGGGCATTTTAAGCTTGATGTACCCGTAATGGGGTATAGCTTGAAAAATTGTGAATGCCTCTCGTCCTAGTATCGCATGATATCCATTGTTGAATGGGGCCCACTTGAAATGTGACCTCCTCGACCTGTAATTGTCCGTGAGCGAACACTACATCCAGCGTGATTTTTCCTGCAGCATGCTTCCAGTGGGATTATTCCTCTAAAGGTTGTGTTGCTTCGCTCAATGCGGTTCCAGTCTATTTCCATCTTTCGGAGAGTTTCCTCATAGATGAGGTTTAGTCCGCTGCCGCCATCCATGAGTACCTTAGTAAGGCGAAAGCCGTCTACTATCGGGCTGAGAACCAATGCGGCTGGTGCCCGGGCAGTTCAGAATTTAGGTTCGTCACTGGCATTGAAGGTAATAGCCGTGTCACTCCATGGATTCATTGTTGCTACTTGGTAGACTTCGGCAAGGTTGCGGAGTTGTCGTTTCGCATGTTATTTGATCTGAAAGTCTCAAGACTTTTAAGACCGTATTTAGTGTTGCTGGGCTGGGATTACGAGCTAGAAGCTCTTCGCCACTTTTGGCGACCTGCCGTAGTATCCCACATGCTCGAAGGCTATGAGTTGGAGCGGTGCCCTCTGTGCTATGAATTTTTGCGAGGTCCGCTTTAGCCAACTCTCGATGCAGTTCCGTACCCTTTAGGGGTTTTGGTTTTTGGTATTCAACCCGGCTTGATAATGATGCACCCTTTTGTTCCGGACTAGGGATGTATTGGGGCGGATTATCCCAAATTTACTTTCGGTTTTCGAGTGCGCTCTCCATCGCCAAGATATTTTTGCACTATGGTCACCAAGTCAAAGAAGCGTGTAATTTCGCACGACTTATGGCGTTTAGGATTCCCTTGTCCGTGCAATTATTGCAAAAAATTGGGATTGCGTCCTCCTCTCGTGCGATCCTTTATTCTGTTCATTACCGGGAGGAATCGGCCCGATAATGATGTCTTTGTTTCAGCTGGCTCTTGCCGAATTCGAGAGAGGTCGCCAATGTTTGGGTGGGCGGGTGGCACTAAATCCGGAACCCCGTCCAATTCAGGACTCAAGGGCCGAGAAGTTTCCAAACTCAGAATTTTGGATTTTTGGGTGCAATCCAATGAGTCTGGCCCGCCGCCTGACTTTAGGTTCAGGGCTTGATCAACATCTGTCCCTCTGCAGGAATCCAGCATGAAGGGATCGGGAATCCAGACGTAACTAGTCCTAAGGTAGGAGAAGAGTTGCCGCATTGCTCCTCTACCACAGCAACATGATGGGTAGCCTGGGGAGAGTTGATCTCTCTCAGATCGGTTTTAGGCCCGATCCGGTCGTAATCTGTGGCCACTCCCAAGGCGGCGATGCGATCCAAGAGCTCGTTTATGGAGGAGAGCTCGATCGGATCTAACTGTTCGGCAAGTTCCGAACTAACATGAAGATTGGTTTCGATGACTCGAGAGGTCATCGTCGGTCTTGGCAACGAACTAGCGGTCATGAGAAAACCGCCAAGCGAAGAGTCCGACCGGTGGCCAAGGCTTCTTTGGCGAAGGTGTCGCCTTTTAAAGACGAGGCGAGGCATCCTACGGCCGACGCGACGGCAGAGGAACTCTCAATGAAAGCACCAATGTCGGTGTCAAACCGGCGGATCTCGGTAGGGGGTCCCGAACTGTGCGTCTAGGCGGATGGTAACAGGAGACAAGGGACACAATGTTTTTACCTGTGTTCGCCCTCTCGATGGAGGTAAAACCCTACTCCTGCTTGATTAATATTGATGATATGGGTATTACAAGAGTAGATCTACCACGAGATCAAGGAGGCTAAAACCCTAGAAGCTAGCCTATGGTATGATTGTTGATGTTGTAGTTGTTGTCCTACGGACTAAAACCCTCCGGTTTATATAGACACCGGATAGGTTAGGGTTACACGGAGTCGGTTACAATGGTAGGAGATCTACATATCCAGACGCCAAGCTTGCCTTCCACGCCAAGTCCCATCCGGACACGGACGAAGTCTTCAATCTTGTATCTTCATAGTCTTGGAGTCCGGCCGTGACGATAGTCCGGCTATCCGGACACCCCCTAGTCCGGGACTCCCTCACCCCTTATTGTGGGATTCTCATCAATACGGGTGTGGGTAATCCAACTGTCACGTCGGCATGATCCCTTGGGAATGGGCAAGTTTTAAGGCCCATGAGGAGGCGTTTGATATTCACCGCCTTTATAAAGGGGCACAAATCCGTCTTTCTTCTCTATGTCTGCCTCTTCCTCAGCCTTCCCAACCTCGAGTTCCAGCACCCAGGGTTTAATTGCTATGAGCCTCTCAGTTATGTCCAGATCCAGCCTTCAAGGCCGGTGGGTGGCCTCCTCTGCTACAGAGGAGGATATTGCGAAGCTCTGAGCGGCAAGATACCTGACCGAGGAAATTCCCTACAGACTTCCTGCTCAAGGGCAGGTTATTCCTACTCCCAGATCCGGCGAGAGGGCCGTATTCATCTCCCACTTCCTCCGGGGGCTAAGGTTCTCTCTCCATCCCTTCGTTCGAGGGCTCATGTTCTACTACGGGCTAGATTTTCATGATCTAGCCCCAGACTCCTTCCTTCAAATCTCGGCATTCATCATCACGTCGCGAGGCCTTTCTCCGCATCCCCCCACTTCAGCTTATGGCTCCAAGACCTTTAATGTGAAGCCAAGGTAGTCGAGGGTAAGCAAGCGAGTCGCGGTGGTGCTACAAAGGAGCAGACTCACCGATATCCCTTGTCCAAAAGGCTCCCTCATGAATCCTCCAACTTATGGCAGCGGGAGTGGTTTTACATCACTGAACCCCGTGGTACCAAGTGGGCAGCTACACCTGCGTTCCGATCTGGCCCTCCAGTACAGCTCGCATCATGGATCAATAAGGGGTTGGACTGGGGATCAATTGACGAAGTGCAGACTCTACAAAGCCGCATCCGGAGTCTCCTTGAGAAGGACACCGGTCTCATCAACGTAATCCAGGTAATGTTAGTCCGGCGGGTCCTACCGTGCCAGCGACGGCCTCTCCGCATGTGGGAGTTCAATCCGGAAGGACCACGGACCCTTCAACATTTCTTCGGCACGACGCACAGAGGAATGTGGAAGTTATTTTTCCGGACACGCAAACAGTGGCCGGACACCACGGAGGACATCGGCCTCGACTGCAACCATCCGGATACCTCGGTAAGCACTCGACTCCTGAACAAAGCTTAGTTAAATATCCCATAATAAGATACTGAGAAAACCATCTTCTTCCAGAGCTAGATAAAGAAGGTGGAGCGAATTAGGTGTTGGCCCCTCTTCCCGAAGACTCAGCTGATCCCGTGCTAACAAGGATCTTGGCCTGACACCATACCAAAGTCTTGAAAGAGGACAAGGAGGAGAGCAGGAAGGCCAAAAGTGGCCTCCATTCTGAAGGTACACCAGACACTATGTCCGGGGAGATTAAGGCTCCCTCTTCCGAAGATAAAAGAAAAGGAGGAGCTGACATCCTTTCTCCCCATGGTAAGAAAAGGGTCGCCTCTGAAGGTTGGGAGGTAAAGGCTCGTAAGCGAGGTAAGATGCCCCTATCAGGCAGTTCGGGCTCGGAAGACGACGTTGTCGCACAGTTCCTTCGCAAGGACAAGCCTTTAACCGAATTGTAAGTGAATAAGGGTGTTTTAAACATATCCTGTTCTTTTCCCGTAACAAGGGTAACATCTAGAATATATGCTTTGCAGTCTGGCACGCAGTCTTCCTCAACAATCCTCTTCCTCGGGGGATCTTCTTCCGGAGATGATGGAAAGCGAGATGCCTGCACAGGCCTTCTCGCCCAACAAGGCGGACGACTTCGAGGTGTCATCCTGGAGGATCTCTCCCGATCAATGATACATCTCCAACGTATCTATAATTTTTGATTGCTCCATGCTACTTTATCTACTGTTTTGGACTATATTGGGCTTTATTTTCCACTTTTATATTATTTTTGGGACTAACCTATTAACCGGAGGCCCAACCCGTAATTGTTGTTTTTGCCTATTTCAGTGTTCAAGAAACGGAATATCAAACGGAGTCCAAACGAATAAAACCTTTGGGAACGTGATTTTCTCACGAACATGATCCAGAGACTTGGAACCTACTCCAAGAAGTAACTGAGGCGGTCACGAGGGTGGGGGCGCCCCTCACCTCGTGGGCCCCTGTTATTCCACCACGTACTCCTTCCTCCTATATATACCCTACGTGCACCCGATGCAGATCGAATACGGAGCCAAAACCTAATTCCACCACCGCAACTTTCTGTATCCACAAGATGCCATCTTGGGGCCTGTTCCGGAGCTCCGCCGGAGAGGGCCGTCATCACGGAGGGCTCCTACATCATCATCATAGCCCCTCCGATGAAGTGTGAGTAGTTTACCTCAGACCTTCGGGTCCATAGTTAGTAGCTAGATGGCTTCTTCTCTCTTTTTGGATCTCAATACAATGTTCTGCCCCTCTCTTGTGGAGATCTATTCGATGTAATCTTCTTTTTGCGGTGTGTTTGTTGAGACCGATGAATTTTGGGTTTATGATCGAGCTTATCTATGAATCATATTTGAATCTTCTCTGAATTATTTTATGTATGATTGAGTTATCTTTGCAAGTCTCTTCGAATTATCCGTTTGGTTTGGCCAACTAGATTGGTAGTTCTTGCAATGGGAGAAGTGCTTAGCTTTGGGTTCAATCTTGCGGTGTCTGTCGGTGTACAAAAAGAGGGGTACACTTTTTGTACCCCTATAACTATGCACGGGCATTCTGAGCCGCAGGCACCACCGCACTGAGCAAGGCAAGGGAGGTGAGCCAAGGTAAGGCCAAGCTCGAAGGAGCAGAACGACGCCAAGACCAAGACCACAAAGAGCAAGGGGGATTTAAGACTCCCCGGCAAGATCCTTGCCGGAGGTGGTTTTAGCAACCCCAGCAAGACCCTTGCCGTGGCAGCTCGCCCCACACCTACGAGCGAATCACCCTTGAGTCAATCATCCCCATGGGGCAAGGATTCGAGACATCCCGTGGTGGCATCTGAGATCTTTGTGAAGACATTCAAGATCGGATACACACTATAGAAGATGGCGACCCTTGGCGGGATCCCAGCCAAGGAGGACCACAAGGCCCGGCAAGAGCCTTGCGGGGATGGCAACAGGCGCCACTGGCAAGACCCTTGCGGGGACTCTGGCGAGGCCCTTGCCAAGAACACCGTAGAGGCTACCATCGTGCCCACGCCAATCAAACCTCCACCACTGTTCGCATGTACATTGCCGACCCAACCGGTTGGGCAGGCACTGCGTGGCAAGCGGATCTTCGTGGAGACCCACCATGCGCCACCTCGGTACCGCCTACCTACATGGCATCACAAGGCACCGCTGGCCCGTATGCCAGGTCGACACGAAAGGGAGCGGCGACAGACGAGACAGGGCTCTCCCCGCCTCAATAAAGCAAGGACACCTAAGCAAGACGCATTAAAGGCGCCTTGTCATGTAATGCGAGGATAAACTCGCATCCTTTTGCCCTTTCCACCTCCCCGTGCAGCTAATGTGGCAACCCCTTTCCCTATAAAAAGGAGGCCCAAGGCGACCAGGAGGAGGATTGGGCTTTTGGAGCTCCTCACACCCCATTGCTAGTTCAAGAACACGTATAAACAAACCACCAAAGCAGGAGTAGGGTTTTACGCATCCTCGCGGCGAACACAGATAAGGAAACCGTGTGCTATCTGTTTGATCCGCTCTTCTCACGACCCCGCGCCCCGCGATCGTAGTAGAGATTCTTGTGATCCCATAGGTGTCGTTCCCACCGACATCTTTGGCGCGCCAGTGAAAGCGCAGATTGTGAGAATCGGCTTTAGCAGTTAGCCCGGCACTCCTTCATCTTCGTGACCCTTGAAGAAGAAAGGAGGCCAGAAGATCGACACTTGTTTGTGCAAACAGAAGCTAAGTTGCACTGAACCCTTGTTTGTGCTACCCTTCTTATTTGAGGTTATTCCCCCCGGAGATGTCACGCCTTGGTATGAGAAACCTGCACGCCAGGGGGCTCTCCCACGATCGGCAATGCCCTTGCCCTGTTTCGAGTCCGCTCAACAGCTCAAGCGGCTGCGTCGAGAATGGCAGAGTAACCTTCCGCGATCAACAACGCCCTCGATTACGACTCGAGTCAAGCTCGATAGTTCGAGCGGCAGCGTTGAACGGAAGGTGGCTCGTCCGGCGACGCTGCATTCGGCGGGCCACAGGGATCCGTCCCTAAACGCCGCTTAGGGGCTTCCGCAACGGCAAGCCTACCCGATCGACATGGGGCACGCATACAAAGAGGAATTGAACGGGAAATAACATGCATGAAAATTAAGAGTACTTCAAAGTTATATTACATCACGTCATAGCTGCGGTTCTAACTAAAGATAAAATTTGTCTTGGTCGGGAACCCGCGTGGCCGAAGAAGAACGGATGCCTAATTCGCTGGCCTTCCACCCTCTTGATTTCGTCGATGCAGTCGGTGATGGGCTTGATGAGCTCCTTGAGCACCGCGTGTGAGGTCAACACCATCCCGGCAAGCTCTTCATCGCGACATGAAGTCAAGGTCAGGATTCCGATCGCCATCTTGGTGAGGACCTTGGTCACGACCCTCGGCAAAAGTCGCCGGGCCTCCTCGGCCAGCGTGGCCATCCTGTTGGAGTGAAGATAGGCCAAGGCTCCTAGGACGCCCTCGAAGAACTGGGTCACTTAAGCGTTAGCCTCAGTGCTCGGGGCGTACCTCACGTTTGGCATCCCCATGGTGGCCAATTGCGAGGTGACCACTGGCAAGCAATGACCTCAGATGGCTGATCCACTGTTCTCACCCACCACATATTCACGGTGGGAGGCGGCCTCGTTGCCCGCGGCTGCTTCTCCTCCTCGAGGCTCTGGTCAAGGTCTCCTCCCGAGCCCTGCTCTCCGACAACAACTTCTCGAGATCCTCCAGCTTTCAAATTTTGAGGTCTCTGATGGAGTTCTGCGATCGGAGAGCTCCCGCCCCTGATGATGGCCCGCTCCTTGCGCCTACCAAGGCGCGGTTGAGCGTGCTCTTCTCGCCGGACAGCTTGAGGGCCTGCTCCTTCAGCTCATCCCGCTCTGCTTCCAGCTCCTTCACCTTGTCGGCATGGGCCAGAGCTTGGGCATCGAGTGCCTCTTTGTGCCTCAGCTCCAGCTCGCGAGTCCATCGCCGACAAGGGCCTCGAGCTCCTCATCCTTGCCACTGAGCATTGCGATAAGCTTCGGTTCACGCGCGGAGAGGTCCTCTTCCTGGGAATCCAAGGCGTCTTGATGCTGGTTCCGGGCGGCTTGGCCATGGCGTACCTAAGTTCGCCGCGCCTTTTCACTGAGCCTTCTCGATGTCGGCCATTTTCATGGTGAGCTCCACATTGCGCTTGGCCAATTCCTCCGAAAGGCCTCTTCTCCTCGCGAGTCCGGTGGAACCAGTCTGCGTCTCAGCGACACGCCTTGAAGTCCACCTCCGCGTTGTCCACCATTGCCATCCTGGACTTGACCTTGTCCAGGCGTACGGGCAGTAGAGCACTTGAGCTTCCGGAAATCGGCCCCATGGCGCGAAAAGCTGCTCTTCTAGAGAATCGTCGCCGCCAACGCCTTGGCTCATCAACCACCTCAAGCCCGGTGGCGGCAAGCACCTGTGAGTCAAAAGCTTCCCCCTTCGGTGGGCGCTCGGCAGCGCCCACAGAAGATGGACGAAAAGATCGTCGCCCACCTTCAGATATCTGCCGGGGCCCGAGGTTGAGGAGGAGGGAGGCTGGTCACCCGCCACCTCTTCCTCGGCAGAAGCCTCGCCGGTCGCCTTGGCGGCCCCTGCAGCGGCGTCCTCGGCAGCACCCTTGGCGGCTTCGTCAGCGGCGGCCTCATCAGCATCTTTGGCGGCCTCCTCGGTGGCAATCCTGCTGGCCTCCACATGGCCTCCTCAAGAATGTCTCCAACAACGGTGTCCACGTCCTCCATGTTTGTTGAAGAAGGGCCTGGGCAGCAATGGGAGCAATGAAGCCAAGAAAAGAATAAGGGAAAACAGAGACGAAGACAAGGCGACTCACCGGTGCGGTGAAGCAGAAGTCCCCTCTCCGCCAAAGATTTGGCGCCATGGCGAAGTCACCAGCGCCCAAGTTCCCCTCTTCCTCCATGGGTGTGGGCTCGTGCACGATGCCCTTGGGGGCGCCAGGCCAGCGGCGTGGTCGATGGGGGTGGTGTGTTAGGAGTAGCCCTCTGTGGCTCCTCCCTGCTGCCGCTCCCTCCGCAAACCCGGCAAGGTCAAGATCATAGCATCGGCGCCTACCACATGTCGAGTAAGAAGAGGGTGACGAACTTCTGTTGGGGGGCTGCGCTGGGAGCTGGGTCCGGGCTACTCGGCACCACCAGTGGTGTCTTTGAAGCCCAAGGGGATGGCCTTTCGCCGAGGTCCTCGCCCTCTTCACCCTCCAGGCCAACGTCTACGCCCTGCAAAGCAAAAATGGATCAAGACAAGCGACCCAATTCGGGAAATGGAAATGACAAGAAGGAACGGAGTACTTACTGCCATCCGTCTCCTCCTCTTCCACCAGTTTCCTTTTTCCTCTCCGGCTGAGAGGCCCGAGATCAAAAGAGAGCTCCACGTCATCATCCAAGTCGACGCGCTGAGGCGAAGAAGGCGGTGGGGTTTGTCTTGGCGCCCGGGTGAGGAAGGGGTTGTCGCCTTCTTCTTCGGTGCCTTTCGGCCCCTTCACTGCCGTGGCCCTCGTGTGGCGCCCGGACCCCTCAGGTCAATTGAGGTCAGCGTAGCCCTGCGGGCGGACCGGCTCGCCGAGCAGACCGCGCAGACTCGCCCTCTTCCCACTGGCTGGCGTCGAGCCCGCCGCCACGCCCTCCTCCGGACGACGACTGGCCGTCGGCGCCTCGACAAGCGGAGCTCCAGCGTCGCTGCCGACCTCCTCGGTGGCCGCCGCCCACGTGGTGAACTGCTCCTCCTCCGCGGCCGTCGCGGCCTTGTCCTCCACGCCCCGGCTGCCCATCTCCATGGCAAGTTGTGCCTCCCTCGCCACAGTGGCGATGTAGTCAACTCCGCTGGTGGTGTCCATGACAAACCACCGCTCGACGTCAAGATTGACGTATACCTCGATCAAGGAGTCAAGAATTGCTGCACATCTGCGTCGCCGCTCCTTCTAGCTCGGGACGGGGCCGTGCGGCGTTGCGATCCGGCATCATAGCAATGATCTCGGACCGGCGTGAGTTATTCCACAACGGGACCACCCGCGGCAACTTGAAGAACGGCCCCTTGACGGCCTTGCCGACCTTGCGGCAGCCCTCGCGGCCTTGCCGGGTCCGTTCGACCTCGTCGTCGCGACCCACATCAAGCTGGAAAAGCCAGCGGCGAAGTGGGCATGCGCCATCACCGTGAAGTTGTGGTCGAGGCGGTGAGCTGCATAATGTCGGCCGGGTTCGTAAAAAGCGGGCTGGCCTCCCCTTATTATGCAACGGGCGATCCGGCAGCGAATGAAGTCCGCCCGATCATCTCGAGGTGAGCCCAGCCGGTCAGCCGGACGATCCCGGTGGTGGCGACAAGAAGCCTCCGTCGGCAGCATCGACATCACTCCACCGCCCGGACCAGCGGCGCTCGGCGGACCTTGCAGAATTCCGGCGGGTCTTTGTCTTCAATCCAGCACCACCGGCCACGCCATTCCTCCCACCTCTCCTTCATGGCACCGTCCGGGTATGCCCCTGTAGCGACCCGACCTCAGACGGTCAAGCCTACGTGTTCTTTGTGCCATCCACGGATCAGTTTGCTTTGGCACACACGGTACATCAATGTATATATCAAAGTGCAATCACATGTATAATTAACGTAAAGCGATATATACCTCATAAGTCACAATGGAAACAAATAGTCGGGTGTGGAGTCCCATCAACGCCATCGGCGGGTTGAGTGTAGACCGTAACCTCAGTATCGTAACTCTTACTCGTCGAGGAAATATCTGCAACATGATACGTTGCAGCCGTGTAAATCGATTACATTGAATGTACCAAGCAAGATCACAATAAGAGAAAAACAGATGATAAACTATACTATATGCGGTATGGCTTTATGGCTCAGATTCTGAGTTTTGTTTGCGTAAAAGCTGGTTTTATTTTACCTACATCAAAGGAATAAATGAAGTCTGTACTATGGAGTTTTCTATCATGACATGGTTCCGCCAACCGATGTCTCATAGCCCAAAAATCCTCATATGTTGCCCACAATTAAGTTATCGATCCGGTGTTGAGAGTTCGAGATAGATCCAAGTCCAGATGCTCAAATTGTCCGTAAATCGGGACACGGCTAATCGATTAGGTTTAACCCTCTGCAGAGGTTTGTACACTTTACCAAGAAGATTCGATCCTCTCTTTTACGTTCTCGCACTTGAGTGTTTGAGAACAAGATGACCAAACATGGTCTTCCAAAGAGTTCCTCGACCACCATCCCCATCCATCCCATCCTACCGTAGTTCTACATCCGCTAGTACCGCCCCAGCCAGAGTCACAACTAAGGTCAACCAAGCCAGAGCCCATAATGACTTGCGGTTGCACGGTAAGCTTCCGGCATGAAGTATTCTTCCGTCTCTTTGAGTCTGGGTGAAGCTTTCCGCCAAGATGTCATGGCGCTTTCTCCATGCATCCCGACCAACCATTGGTTTCTCCAGGTGCCCACAACCGTCCTTCACCCAAAGAGTGTGTATTGAATTCTTGTCTTGAGTCTTGAAGTCTTGAGGCCTTGAAGATGCAGTCCTTGCAGATTCCATCATGGAGTTGTCGTCATTGGCGTAGATCCTGCATTCTCACACCACTCAGCACTCATACCAAACCCCGTCTACTATAGCGTAGCATTAAAATAAATAACGCCCCGGGCTTGGTAACAAGGGGATGGGTTCCTACCTCATGCATACTACTCAACTACAAGGATTCAATAACACTACTGAGGGGTGGTTGCAAAGATGCCACTAAATGCAATAAAACATAGGTATGAAAGCATGGTCAAAGTGAACTTGCCTTGTTGACGATCTTCGAAAACTAGGGTTTCGTAGTAGCAATCTTCGCACTCCGGAAATTCTACCGAGGCAATCAATAAACACAATAAGCATATAGCATAACATCACTTAACACAATAGTAACATAGTAACATAACACAACAAAACAACCAAATCAAAACTCAAGGGAAAAAAACTCAAAGAAAAACCAATTCAAAGTTTTCCTACTTCAAACAACAACTAAAATAGTTTTATATAACAAAATTTTTCTAACATAACCTAATCATGGGTTTATGTTAACTTAACAGAAAAGGATGCATCATGCAACTAGGAGCAAAAAGAATCAATTTAAAAGTTATTAAGAAACTCCTATTAGGCCTAATCCAATTTCTATTAAGAAAAATAAAATAAAACTTTTATTAATTATAAATAAAAGTTCATCCTATAAAGTGACAGAAACTATCCTAGAAGTATAAATCACATGTTAAAAATAAATTTATTTACTAATTAAAATAATAGGAAAACAGTAGCTAGTTATTTAATTAGGATTAACAAGATTCTGCTTAAAACTATTTTTTTATTAATCCTAAAATACCCAAATTAATTCCTATGGTTTGGCAATGTCAAAATAAAGTTGGGACAAAAGAATCATATAAAATAATTTTTCTAACTCATGTTATAACAGATTTACTTTTCTGACTAAAACTAAATTAAAGCAATTTTAATTAATTTTAACATAGCTATATATATATTCTACAGAAACTACATAAAATTTGCAAACCAACAAAAAAGAATCATCTAAAAATATTAAACAGAATAAAAGATATCAATTTTTTAAAACAGAAACTATTCTGCTAAAACAGAAAATCAAAAAAAAAAGAAAAAGGCCTAATGGGCCTATACTCGTATCAATGCGTGATTTTGTCTAAAATGGCCTCGGGTTAAAACTAAACGGGCCGGCTAAATACTAAAAACCCTAACTAATAAACCGGACGAACCGCCGGTTTTCTAGTAAAAACTTACCCTTCTAAGTTCTAATCTAGCCGCTCTATTTAGGATCTGGACGGGGTTTCATGCTATCGGAGTCCGCGACGGCGGGCGGCGCGGCGAGAAAAGGCCGGGGCTTCGAAGGCCGTCGGGGAGGTCCGGGAGTCGCCGTCTTGAAGTGTGAGGTCCGGAGTGGTTCGGTGGGGTCGGGGTGGTCGAGGGGTAGGGCGGCCGACGGCGGCGACTATGGCGGCGGAGCGAGCCGGGCCCAGCGATGTCGAGCGGGAGGAGAGAGGGTGCGGCGAGGCCTCGGGAGGAATGGGGTGCGAGGCTCCGCTTTTATAGCACAGAGGTCGGCCTCGCTTGAGGGATCGAGGCGATCGGGATCGGATCGGGATCCCGGATCCTTCGATCCGGCGATCCATGGCGACGGCGTGGGCGTGGGCGAGGGAAGAAGATGGGGCGGGCCCACTGGTCGAGAGAGAGAGAGAGGCGAGGCGAGCGGGTGGCCGAGGCCTAGGGGTTTCGGGCGAGCCGAGGTGAGGAGAGCTGGGCCGGCTCGCTCTACCGGCTGCAGTGGGCCGGGCGCTGGGCAGCCAAAGGGAAGTCTTGGTGCGGGCACTGGGGTGCTTTGGCCTGGGCGCCCGAGGGGTTTTTTTTTTTCCAAATTTTTATTTTTTGAAAAACAAAACAGTAGATAATATATAAACTATAAATATTTTATATAGGGTATATATATACCAAAATGATCGGGGAATATTCCTATCATTTGAACATTTTTCCAAAGGCAAAATCCAAACTTTATAAAAATTCATTTTTTCAAATTCAAATAAAATTCAGATTTGAATCCAAAACTTTTGGCATTGTTTCCTCTCGATATTTTTTGGAGTGTCAGTTTGCTCCTCTCATACTTTTGATCAAGTATTTATCGGGTTTAGTTTTGAAATGTTTCCCACTTGCCAAAGTTTTGAATTCAAATTCAAAACTCAAAATTTGAAAGAAGGTTTCAAGGCATTTTCAAATGACTTTCAATTTGATACTTTTAACTTCCAACTCATATTTCATATAATTGAAGAAGTCATTTTATCTTCCCTCATGAAAATCATTGAGTTGCATAAAGCTTTGTATTTGAAATATTCTCAAATTAATTTCAAATCTTTTCCAAAACCCTTTTCATTTCAAAATGGAAGAAGTCATGTCATCTTCACTCTAGGGTTTGGTGTTGGAATGAACTTGAATTCATTGGGATCCAAAAGGCAAAGGGGAAAGTTTGGGAAAGTCATTTCATTCCCTCTCATTCAATTTTCAAAAGTTTCAAATTTCACTCAGTTTCACTCAATCAATCAAACCAACAATCAGACAACAGGCATAGTTATTTATTTAATATAACATTCCAAAATTTAGAATTTTGGGATGTTACAAATCTACCACACTTAAAATGAATCTCGTCCTCGAGATTCGAAGAGGCTAGAAAGAAAAGGTTAGGGGTTGGGGTCTTCTAGCAAATATTTTGGTCGGAAAGGTCGAGGTGCTACCACACTTAAAAACAAGGTTACGGTTCCAATAAACTCAGATACTTCCTCTGGAGTGTTGACAATGTATGTCTCTGCACATATCTTACAATAGCTCCTTCATTTAACGCTCTTCTGTCAGAAGCATAGAGTTTCCCTCCAAATCTTGGGTTGGTTCGTCAAAGTTGAAGTTCGTCTCGAGATCGGATCTGCTTAGCGATAGGTCTGCAGCCAATACTAAACAAATATCGAAAATCTCATGGTGGTCGACCATTACAGGTTTCTCCTGCAGGAATGATGGGTTGGGTTGGGTCTCACCGTATGACCTACGTTTGGCAACGGTTGCCTGTAAAGGGGTTCCATCGTCCTACCATTCTATGGTTTTATGGCTTATCGCATCGACACTCTTCTAAGGTTTTCAAGGCTCTCTGATTTTCTATCAACATATGATAGTTCATGATAGAAGTCTTCGTATGGGGCCAATCCATCCCGTGCACTTGAATCATTACCACATACGTAAGCAAAGGAATCATGTATTCTAACACTTGGGCATACTCACAAGCATTGCAGAATTTCTCTTGTTGATTTAACTGGGTTCGAGTAAATCCCTTGGTTTACGCAAGCCAAACAAAACATCTATCATTACTTCACCACTCTCGTGTTTTTGCGTAACCTCCTATGAAACGTATGTTGATTGGATCACTGATTCCTCCAAATTTCTTCCTTTATCAAGGTTACATCTGTTCCTTATCAAAATCCTGGGCCTGTGGGTTATGGCCCACTTCAACACTAGTGCAGCTTTAACTCATCCTTGGAGTAACTCTCTTGTTCCATATTACACCTCCTTTAAATCCAAAGAGTACTGTTTCATCATATCAAAAGCAAAACTCCAACTTTTTTTTTCCTTGAACTACAAATCCGTGGAATATATATTTTCCTATCCATTAGTCTAGTCTTCTTCACAGTGGTACTACCACCCTTAAAATGAAACTCACAAATCCATCCATAGACCATATTTCTCATATCCTCGAAAATGGTCAAAATCCGTGTTCATAGAGTAACAACTCAAAAATCCATGTATGAAATCATGACACATTAACTTTATTGATTTCATGAATTCATTACAATATCCGAGACTTTCATTACATAAATTCAACTCCATATCCTTATGGAAACAATTGCTTCCTACTACACTTATTACCAATATCAAAATTCCAACTACTCAGCTCCAGCTTTCATCTTGCCGGGGCATTTACTAGCATAATGTCCTGCCTCCTTGCAGCAAAAACAAATAACTTTCGATAAGTCTTTGGGCTTCTTGGAGATGGTGCCTGCTCCTTGGGTTCTTGGCTTCCTTTCAAGACAATGATTGGCATAATGCCCGACGTCCTTACATTCAAAACAGGTAATATGACTCTTGTCCCTCTTTGCAGAAATTGGGTTGTTCTGAGGGTGTCTTTGTTTTCTCTTAGGGGTTTCTTCGTTCCGATCAAACCTTTTATTCCACCTGTGGATCAAACTCTATTGCTTCCGTCGAAGTATCCAGATACTCTCTTTTCTTTCCTTGGTGCAACATCTTGTGGAAAATGTCCTTCTTCTCCACATGAATAGCGAGCATTGGAGTAATATCTGTTGAGGCCTTCTCCATCGTGGTCTTCAACACATTCCTTCATCACAAGGTTCTTTCATAACTTCTTGGAGGGCTTCTTTCATTCCTTCTTCCTGCTCTGAATAGTTTGTTGCACCATGGGGTAAATGTGACACTTGAGTCGGGTAGTGGGTGGTTCCTTCACACAAGAAACAAGTCACTTGACTAGTTGGGCATTCCTCAGCTGGGTGTTTCTCCTCACAATGAGGGCATCCATCCTTGTGTTCCTCCTGGGTGTGTCCTATTTCTCCGCAAATCTTGCAGGCACAAGGTTTCTTCTTCGGGTTATCGTAGTGCTTCCGGGTAAGACGAGATCTTGTCAGAGTCTTCTTGAATTCTTCCCAAGTTTTTGCTCTGTTGCATCCTTGTATGGCTTGATGCATTTTCCACCAGGTTGCAGCACTTCCTTCAAAGTAATCAAGAGCGTCTGATACTTCATTCTTCCTTGGAATCAATTTTTTTCTAAATTGATCCTCCATGTTTTGAATCCATAGCTCTGCCTCCAATCGAAAGTCATCGGTCCAGAGAATACCAGTCCTTCTTCATTCATCATCTATGGCTCCAAGGGTTTTAGGGTGAGATAAGAGAGGTGGGGAGGATACACACAATACAAACAATAGTTTTTGAAGAAACGGGTTTTACTTTGTGGTAGCTGGAAAACATCAAACAAATGACAGCTCACAAATCATCGCATGTAACGTAGGTGTATAACAGGGGTTTGGTCTTCTAAAGGTCAAATATTTCTTCAGGAACTTCAATTCTTCGGAGTCTTCAACTGTTGTAGCTTCAATTCTTCTAATGCATGGTAAAATCCTGGTTACTTTGAAGTGGTCATCAGTTCTCCGATATCTAATCCTTCTTGGAGCGTCTTCAGTTGATCCTTCATGTGATCAAAAGGGAAAAGGGGTATATTCTAACTATTTGAGGTGAGAGTGTCAGAAGAGATGAGAAGTAAGAGTCTTTTTGAAAATAAAGTTTTAGAAATCTCCTGTCCTTGGGCCTTCGGGTTTCTAGGGTCACGTCCCATACCAACATGTGCTCGATACCATATTTGTAGCGACCCGACCTCGGGCGGTCAAGCCTGCGTATTCTTTGTGCCATCCACAGATCAAGATGTCTTGCACACATAGTACATCAATGTATATATCAAAGTGCAATCACATGTATAATTAACGTAAAACTGATATATACCTCATAAGTCACAGCGGAAACAAATAGTCGGGTGTGGAGTCCCATCAACGCCATCGACAGGTTGAGTGTAGACCGTAACCCTGTATCGTAACTCTTACTCGTCGAGGAAATATCTGCAACATGATACGTTGCAGCCGTGTAGGTCAGTACATTGAATGTACCGGCAAGATCACAATAAGAGAAAACAGATGATAAACTATACTATATGCAAGATGGCTTTATGGCTCAGATCTCGAGTTTTGTTTGCGTAAAAGCTGGTTTTATTTTACCTACATCAAAGGAATAAATGAAGTCTGTACTATGGAGTTTTCTATCATGACATGGTTCCGCCAACCGATGTCTCATAGCCCAAAATCCTCATATGTCATTTGCCCACAATTAAGTTATCATCCGGTGTTGAGAGTTACGAGATAGATCCAAGTCCAGATGCTCAAATTGTCCCGTGGCAAATCGGGACACGGCTAATCGATTAGGTTTAACCCTCTGCAGAGGTTTGTACACTTTACCCGCAAGATTCGATCCCTCTCTTTACGTTCTCGCACTTCGTGAGTGTTTGAGAACAAGATGACAACATGGTCTTCCAAAGAGTTCCTCGACCACCGTCCGGTACTCATCCCATCCTACCGTAGTTCTACATCTGCTAGTACCGCCCCAGCCGTAGTCACAACTAAGGTCAACCAAGCCAGAGCCCATAATGACTTGCGGTTGCACAGGTAAGCTTCCGGCATGAAGTATTCTTCCGTCTCTTTGAGTCTGGGTGAAGCTTTCCGCAAGATGTCATGGCGCTTCTCCATGCATCCTGCCAACCACCGGGTTTCTCCAGGTGCCCACAACCGTCCTTCACCCAGTAGTGTGTATTGAATTCTTGTCTTGAGTCTTGAAGTCTTGAGGCCTTGAAGATGCAGTCCTTGCAGATTCCATCATGGAGTTGTCGTCATTGGCGTAGATCCCGCATTCTCACACCACTCTCGTGCACTCATACCAAACCCCGTCTACTATAGCGTAGAAAGCATTAAAATAAATAACGTCCGGGCTTGGTAACAGGGTGATGGGTTCCTACCTCATGCATACTACTCAACTACAAGGATTCAATAACACTCATTGAGGGGTGGTTGCAAAGATGCCACTAAATGCAATAAAACATAGGTATGAAAGCATGGTCAAAGTGAACTTGCCTTGTTGACGATCTTCAAAACTAGGGTTTCAGAGTAGCAATCTTAAGCACTCAGGAAATTCTACCGAGGCAATCAATAAACACAATAAGCATATAGCATAACATCACTTAACACAATAGTAACATAGTAACATAACACAACAAAACAACCAAATCAAAACTCAAGGAAAAAACTCAAGAAAAACCAATTCAAAGTTTTCCTACTTCAAACAACAACTAAAATAGTTTTATATAACAAAATTTTTCTAACATAACCTAATCATGGGTTTATGTTAACTTAACGAAAAAGGATGCATCATGCAACTAGGAGCAAAAAGAATCAATTTAAAAGTTATTAAGAAACTCCTATTAGGCCTAATCCAATTTCTATTAAGAAAATAAAATAAAACTTTTATTAATTATAAATAAAAGTTCATCCTATAAAGTGACAGAAACTATCCTAGAATAATCAATCACATGTTAAAAATAAATTTATTTACTAATTAAAATAATAGGAAAAGCGAGAGCTAGTTATTTAATTAGGATTAACAAGATTCTGCTTAAAACTATTTTTTATTAATCCTAAAATACCCAAATTAATTCCTATGGTTTGGCAATGTCAAAATAAAGTTGGGACAAAAGAATCATATAAAATAATTTTTCTAACTCATGTTATAACAGATTTACTTTCCTGACTAAAACTAAATTAAAGCAATTTTAATTAATTTTTACATAGCTAAATATATATTCTACAGAAACTACATAAAATTTGCAAACCAACAAAAAAAGAATCATCTAAAAATATTAAACAGAATAAAAGATATCAATTTTTAAAAACAGAAACTATTCTGCTAAAACAGAAAATCAAAATAAAAGAAAAAGGCCTAATGGGCCTATACTGTGCCCTGTGCGTGATTTAGTCTAAAATGGCCTCGGGTTAAAACTAAAACGGGCCGGCTAAATACTAAAAACCCTAACTAATAAACCGGACGAACCGGCCGGTTTTCTAGTAAAAACTTACCCCTTCGGGGGTTCTAATCCTAACCGTCTATTTAGGATCGGACGGGGTTTCCCATGGTTATCGAGTCTCAAGGCGGCAAGGGCGGCGGGCGAGAGTCGTCGGGGCTTCGAAAGGCCGGGAGGTCCGAGAGTCGCCATGGTGCGAGGGAGGTCCGGGAGTGGTTCGGTGGGGGTCGGGGTGGTCGGGAGGGGTAGGCGTCGGACGGCGCGATTATGGCGGGCGAGCGAAGCCTCGGCGATGTCGGCGGGAGGAGAGGGGGTCTGGCCGAGGCCTCGGGAGGGAATGGGGTGCGGGGGCTCCGGCTTTTATAACACAGGGGTCGGCCTCGCTTGAGGATCGGGGCGATCGGGGATCGGATCGGGATCCCGGATCCTTCGGGATCCGCGATCCCATGCAGCGACCAGCAAGGCGTGGGCGAGGGAAGAAGATGGGGGTGCCCATCGTCGGAGAGAGAGGAGAGGCGAGGCGGGCGGGTGGCCGAGGCTCTAGGGGATTCAAGGCGGCGAGGTGAGGGGAGGAGCTGGCCGGCTTGCCTGGGCCAGGGGCTACTGGGCCAGGCGGTGGGGTGGCACTGGCCTGGGTGGCTCGGTCTGCGCCTGGAGGGGGTTTTCTTTTTCCAAATTTTTATTTTTTTGAAAAACAAAAACAGAGATAATATATAAACTATAAATATTTTATATAGGGTATATATATACCAAAATGATCAGGGGAATATTCCCTATCATTTGAACATTTTTCCAAAGGCAAAATCCAAACTTTATAAAAATTCATTTTTTTCAAATTCAAATAAAATTCAGATTTGAATCCAAAACTTTTGGCATTGTTTCCTCCGATATTTTTGGAGTGTCAGTTTGCTCCTATAATACTTTTTATCAATTATTTATCATGTTTAGTTTTTGAAATGTTTACAACTTGACAAAGTTTTGAATTCAAATTCAAAACTCAAAATTTGAAAGAAGGTTTCAAGGCATTTTCAAATGACTTTCAATTTGATACTTTTAACTTCCAACTCATATTTCATATAATTGAAGAAGTCATTTTATCTTCCCTCATGAAAATCATTGAGTTGCATAAAGCTTTGTATTTGAAATATTCTCAAATTAATTTCAAATCTTTTTCCAAAACCCTTTTCATTTCAAAATGGAAGAAGTCATGTCATCTTCACTCTAGGGTTTGGTGTTGGAATGAACTTGAATTCATTGGGATCCAAAAGGCAAAGGGGAAAGTTTGGGAAAGTCATTTCATTCCCTCTCATTCAATTTTCAAAAGTTTCAAATTTCACTCAGTTTCACTCAATCAATCAAACCAACAATCAGACAACAGCATAGTTATTTATTTAATATAACATTCCAAAATTTAGAATTTTGGGATGTTATGACCCCTTGGATCTTGGGATCCAGCGACGCATCGAGAGACGGCGCCCGGATGGATTCGAGGGAGAAATAATGGCGAAGAGTGCCGTGTTGGGCTGCACTTCCCAAAGCCTTGAAAGATGCGCGAAGAGAGCCAGGCACGCCACCGCATTCGGAGTGAAATCCAAGAGGCGAAAGCCGAAGGTGTGCATGATGTCGCAGAAGAAATCAGAAAAAGGGGGGCATAACCCGCAAGAAAGGTAATCGACAAAAAAGGGATACCGATTTGGAGCAGGATCGCCGCAAGCGGCAGGAATGACGCGCGTCGCCGGGTGCCCCAAATTCTCTCCTCCCGTCTTCACTCCCCATAAGGGCTTGAAGGAGGCCCGGAGCTCATGAACATCAACCGATGAGGGGAAGTAGAAGGCGGACTTCGTCCGGTCCCCCGACAACAAGGCCTCTCCGGCGGCTCCACGGTCCCAGCCCTTGGCCACCCCTTGCCCTTGGCGGATTTGGGCGCCATGGCGGCCGAGAGGTCTAGAGGATTGAGGAAGAGGGGTGGCGGGCAGCCACTGACGGGCGACGGCCAAAGCTTAGGAAGGAAGGAAGAGAGGAATCGGCGGCTCGAGATTGGAAAAAGGTACGAGAGAAGAGGAGAAAGTGAGCAGCACATGCACGGTTATTCCTTCTTATGGGGAAAACGCTGGCGCCTCCCTTTCACATTAATCGCGACGTGGACGCATGCGCCGCAGAGCTCAGCCCCACGCATGTCAGCCACGCCACACACGCCCCCACGCCGAGCCACGCCGCTGGAGGCATGGAAGCGAAGGCTGGAAAGAGACTTACCATGTAAAAACCACCTCTGCCTCGCACAAGACGCTTTTTTGGGCCTAGCCCAACGACGCGATTGCGCTTACGTGTGGCCCAGTTCGGGCGGCTCTGTCGGTAGACAAAAAGAGGGTACACTTTTGTACCCCTATAATCGCTGCACGGGCGATCGAGCCGCAGCACCACCGCATTGAGCAAGGCAAGGGAGGTGAGCTAAGGTAAGGCCAAAGCTCGAAAGGCGAGCAGAACGACGCCAAGACCAAGACCACAAAGAGCAAGGGGATTTGAAGGACTCCCCAGCAAGATCCTTGCCGGAGGCGGTTTCTAGCAAACCCGGCAAGACCCTTGCCGTGGTAGCTCGCCCCACACCCACGAGCGAATCACCCTTGAGTCCACGCCCCATGGGGGCAAGGATTCGAGACATCCCGTGGTGGCATGCGAGATCTTTGTGAAGACATTCAAGATCGACACGCACTATAGAAGATGACGACCTTGGCGGGATCCCAGCCAAGGAGGACTGACAAGGCCCCCAAAGAAGAGCCTTGCCGGGATGACAAAGAAGCGCCACTAAGCAACACCCTTGCCGGGCTACTGGGCAGGCCCTTGCCAAGAACACCCGTGAGGGCCACCATCAAGCCCACGCCAATCAAACCTCCACCACCGTTGCATGCAACGCCGACCCAACCAGCTTGGGCAGGCACTGCATGGCGGCAAGCGGATCTTCGTGGAGACCCACCACCTGCTACCACCTCACCAGATGCTCGCCTTACATGGCACCGCTGGCACCGCCGGTGCGGTTTCGACACGAAGGGAGCGGCAACGGACGAGACAGGCTCTCCTCACCGATAAAGCAAGGACACCTAAGGAAGACGCATTAAAGGCGCCTTGTCATGTAATGTGAGGGATAAACTCGCATCATCAGACCCCTTTCCACCTCCCTGGTGCCATCGCGGGCAACCCCTGTCCCTATAAAAGGAGGCCCAAGGCGACTAGGAGGAGGATTGGGCTTTTTGGAGCTCCTCACGCCCCATTGCTTGTTCAAGAACACAGCTAAACAAACCACCAAAGCAGGAGTAGGGTTTTACACATCCTCGCGGCCCGAACCTGGATAAGGAAACCGTGTGCTATCTGTTTGATCCGCTCTTCACGACCCCGCCGCCTCATGACCGTAGTAGGGATTCTTGTGATCCCATAGGTGTCGCTCCTCCGACAAGCGATGTCCTTTCCCAAAGGATGTATAGGGCAGCAAGGCACGTATTGTATTGTTGCCATCGAGGATAACAAGATGGGTTTTTTTAATCATATTGCATGAATTTATCCCTCTACATCATGTCATCTTTCTTAAGGTGTTACTCTATTTTTAACTTAATACTCTAGATGCATGCTGGATAGCGGTCGATGAGTGGAGTAATAGTAGTAGATGCAAAGGTGAGTCGGTCTACTTGTCTCTGGACGTGATGCCTATAAACATGATCATACCTAGATATCCTCATAACTATGCTCAATTCTGTCAATTGCTCAACAACAGTAATTTGTTCACCCAATCAGAATACTTATGCTCTTGAGAGAAGCCACTAGTGAAACCTATGGCCCCCGGGTCTATTTTCATCATATCAATCTCCATCACTTTAATACTTGCTTTGTTTTTACTTTGCTTTTTACTTTTCACTTTGCATATCTATATAAAAAAACCAAAAATATTATTTATCATCTCTATCGATCTCACTCGTAAGTGACCGTGAAGGGATTGCCAACCCCTAATCGCGTTGGTTGCGAGTAGCTATCGCGCAGTGTGCACGAGGGACTTGTGTGTGGCCTCCTCTTGGATTGATACCTTGGTTCTCAAAAACCGAGGGAAATATTTACGCTACTTTGCTGCATCATCCTCTCCTCTTCGGGGAAATCCAACGCAGTGGTCAAGAGGTAGCAAGAAGAATTTCTAGCGCTGTTACATTATTTGCCAAGTACCCATCACAATCCCTATCTCTCGCATTACATTATTTGCCATTTGCCTCTCGTTTTCCTCTCCCCCACTTCACCCTTGCCGTTTTATTCGCCCTCTCTTTCCCAATCTCCTCCTCTTTTTTCCGTTCGCCCTTTTCTCGCTTGCCTTTTGTTTGCTAGTGTGTTAGTTTGCTTGCTTGTCGTCATGACTAGTCTCATATCTTCTCCGTTATCTCCCATGAATGAAGTTCTAAATTTTAAGCAAAGGGAGGGAGAAAATCTAAAAGACGCTTGGTATAGAATTTGCAATGCTCAAAATAGATCTACCAGGAAGCAATCTACTTCCGTTCTTCTTCGTAATTTTTACGTAGGTGCTAATCCTTGGTATAGATATATCCTTGATACCATTACCAGAGGGAATTTCTTGGGTATCCATACTTTTGATTCTTATAATGCTTTAATACATTTATTTGGCTCACCACCTCTTTTGGTTAATGGAACTATGTTAACTTTGGAGCATGTTATACAAAGACTTGAAATTACTGAGAATAAAGTTGCTACCATTGAATCAATTGAAAATCTTGATAAAAAGATCCACAATCAAATTACCCAATATGGATCTAAGGTAGGAATGACTTTGAAAAATATTAAAGAAAAGGAACCCATAGTTAATGAGAAAATAAATCTAGATTCCACTAGAATCGATAAACTTGAGGATATCATTACCAACTTGGGAACCGCTTTTCTTCCGTAAAGAACACTCCAAGTCCGCTCTACTAAAAATACCAAGCTTATTTATGTTCCTAAGAATAAGGGTGAATCATCTAGTAAGGAAACTGCGGATCTTAAATCTATAAGTATTCGTCCCAATCTTTTTGCTATCACTAAGGAACCATTTGCTCCGAATGAATTTTTCGATCTTGTGCCTAAGAGTTTGATAATTACTAGAAATAAAGAAATTTCTAAGAAAGATAGATGCCTCATTGAAGATATGCCTACCAAAGATGGCAATACTTAAATCTATCCTTGCTTTTATGCCTAGCTAGGGCGTTAAACAATAGCGCTTGTTGGGAGGCAGCCCAATTTTATTTTTAGTTTTTTGCTTTTGCTTCTGTTTAGGAATAAATAATCAATCTAGCCTCTGGTTAGATGTGGTTTTATGTTTTAGTTAGTGTTTGTGCCAAGCTAGATCTATTGGATCTTCTTGGATAATAGTTATTTGATCTTGCTGTAATTTCCAGAAACTTTGCGCTCAGTGCCCGAATTATTAAAAATCACCAGAACGTGATAAAATACTGATTCCAATTGATTATGATCAATAAACAAATTTTCTAGGACGTCCAATTTTTGTAGATTTTTTGGAGTTCCATAAGTTTGCGTTAGTTACAGATTACTACAGACTGTTCTGTTTTTGACAGATTCTGTTTTTCGTGTGTTGTTTGCTTATTTTGATGAATCTATGGTTAGTAAAATATTTTATAATCCATAGGGAAGTTGGAATACAGTAGGTTTAACACCAATATAAATAAAGAATTAGTTCATTACAGTACCTTAAAGTAGATTTTTGTTTCTTTCTCTAATGGAGCTCAGAAGATTTCTATTGAGTTTTGTGTTGTGAAGTTTTCAAGTTCTGGGTGAATTCTTTTGATGGATTATGGAACAAGGAGTGGAAAGAGCCTAAGCTTGGGGATGCCCATGTCACCCCCAAGATAATCAAGGACACCAAAAGTCAAAGCTTGGGGATGCCCCGGAAGGCATCCCCTCTTTCGTCTACTTCCATCGGTAATTTACTTGGAGCTATATTTTTATTCACCACATGATATGTGTTTTGCTTGGAGCGTCTTTTATTATTTGCGTCTTTGTTTGTTAGTTTACCACAATCATCCTTGCTGTACACACCTTTTGAGAGAGCCATACATAAATTGGAATTTGATAGAATACTCTACGTGCTTCACTTATATCTTTTGAGCTTGATAGTTTTGCTCATAGTGCTTCACTTATATCTTTTGAGCGTGATAAATTTTGCTCTAGTGCTTCACTTAGATCTTTAAGAGCACGGTGGTGGATTTGTTTTAAAGAAACTATTGATCTCTCATGCTTCACTTAGATTATTTTTAGAGTCGTTAATAGCATGGTAATTTGCTTAAAATTAATATACTTAGTATTCAAGATATGTGAAACTTTCTTTTGAGTGCGTTGAATACTAAGAAAAGTTGGATACTTGATAATTGTTTTGAGATGTGGAGGTAGTGATATTAAAGTCATGCTGGTTGGGTGATTATGAATTTAAAGAATGCTTGTGTTGAAGTTAGCAAATCCCGTAGCATGCACGTATGGTTAAAGTTGTGTAACAAATTTGAAACATGAAGTGTACCGGCTTGTGCATCCTTATGAGTGGCGGTCGGGACGGCGATGGTCTTTTCCTACCAATCTATCCCCTAGGAGCATGCGCGTAGTACTTGATTTTTGATGACTTCTAAATTTTTGCAATAAGTATATGAGTTCTTTTGACTAATGTTGAGTCCATGGATTATACGCACTTTTTACCTTTCCGCCATTGCTAGCCTCTTGATGCAGGTGCATTGCCCTTTCTCACCTTGAGAGTTGGCGCAAACTTCACGGTGCATCCAAACCCGTGATAATGATACACTCTATCACACATAAACCTCCTTATATCTTCCTCAAAACAGCCACCATACCTACCTATTATGGCATTTCCATAGCCATTCCGAGATATATTGCCATGCAACTTTCCAACCGTTCCGATCATCATCATGACATACTTTACTTTTGTCATATTGCCATTGCATGATCATGTAGTTGACATCGTATTTGTGGCAAAGCCACCATGCATTATTTTTCATACATGTCACTCTTGATTCATTGCACCATCCGTACATCACGGAGGCATTCATATAGAGTCATATCTTGTTCTAGTTTCGAGTTGTAATCCTTATGTTGTAATCAATAGAAGTGTGATGATTATCATTATTAGAGCATTGCCCAAAAAAAGAAGAGAAAGGCCAAAAAAAGAAAGGCCCAAAAAATAAGGGCAATGTTACTATCTCTTTTTCCACACTCGTGCTTCAAAGTAGCACCTTGTTCTTCATGTAGTAAGTCTCATATATTGTGCTTCAAAGTAGCACCTTGTTCTTCATGTAGTGAGTCTCATAAATTGCGCTTCAAAGTAGCACCATGTTTTTCATACAATGAGTCTCATAAGTTGTCTTTTTTAATACTAGTGGGAATTTTTCATTATAGAACTTGGCTTGTATATTCCTACGATGGGCTTACTCAAATGCCCTAGGTCTTCGTGAGCAAGCAAGTTGGATGCACACCCACTAGTTTTCTTTTGTTGAGCATTCATTTATAGCTCTAGTGCATCCGTTGCATGGCAATCCCTACTCCTCATGTTGACATCAATTGATGGGCATCTCCATAGCCCGTTGATTATCCTCGTCAATGTGAGACTTTCTCCTTTTTTGTCTTCTTCACACAATCCCATCATCATATTCTATTCCGCCCATAGTGCTATATCCATGGCTCACGCTCATGTATTGCATGAAGATTGAAAAAGTTTGAGATTATTTAAGTATGAAACAATTGCTTGGCTTGTCATCGGGGGTATAGAAGTTGGGAACATCTTTGTGTGACGAAAATGAAGCATAGCCTAACTATATGATTTTGTAGGGATGAACTTTCTTTTGCCATGCTATTTTGAGAAGACATAATTGCTTAGTTAGTATGCTTGAAGTATTATTATTTTTATGTCAATATGAACTTTTGTCTTGAATCTTTCGGATCTGAATATTCATACCACAATTAAGAAGATTTACATTGAAATTATGCCAAAGTATCACTCCGCATCAAAAATTCTTTTTTATCATTTACCTACTCGAGGACGAGCAGGAATTAAGCTTGGGGATGCCTGATACGCCTCCAACATATCTATAATTTTGATTACTCCATGCTACTTTATCTACTGTTTTGGACTATATTGGGCTTTATTTTCCACTTTTATATTATTTTTGGGACTAACCTATTAACCGGAGGCCCAAATTGCACTGTTGTTTTTGCCTATTTCAGGTGTTTCAAGAAAGCGGAATATCAAATGGAGTCCAAACGAATAAAACCTTCGGAACGTGATTTTCTCGCTTGAGCGTGATCCGTGAGACTTGGACCCTACTCCAAGAAGTAACCGAGCAGTCACGAGGGTGGGGCGCGCCGCTTCTACCTCGTGGGCCCCTCGTTGCTCCACCGACGTACTCGTTCCTCCTATATATACCTACGTACCCCCGACAGATCGAATACGGAGCCAAAAACCTAATTCCACCACCGCAACTATCTATATCCACAAGATCCCATCTTGGAGCCTGTTCCGGAGCTCCGCCGGAGAGGGCCGTCATCACGGAGGGCTTCTACATCGTCATCATAGCCCCTCCGATGAAGTGTGAGTAGTTTACCTCAGCACCTTGGGTCCATAGTTAGTAGCTAGATGGCTTCTTCTCTCTTTTGGATCTCAATACAATGTTCTCCCCTCTCTTGTGGAGATCTATTCGATGTAATCTTCTTTTTGCGGTGTGTTTGTTGAGACCGATGAATTGTGGGTTTATGATCGAGCTTATCTATGAATAATATTTGAATCTTCTCTGAATTCTTTTATGTATGATTGAGTTTTGTTTGCAAGTCCCTTCGAATTATCTGTTTGGTTTGGCCAATTAGATTGGTAGTTCTTGCAATGGGAGAAGTGCTTAGCTTTGGGTTCAATCTTGCATGTGTCCTTTCCCAAAGGATGTGAAGGGGCAGCAAGGCACGTATTGTATTGTTGCCATCGAGGATAACAAGATGGGGTTTTTATCATATTGCATGAATTTATCCCTCTACATAATGTCATCTTGCTTAAGGCGTTACTCTGTTTTTAACTTAATACTCTCGATGCATGATGGATAGCGGTCGATGAGTGGAGTAATAGTAGTAGATGCAGGCAGGAGCCGGTCTACTTGTCTCGGACGTGATGCCTATATACATGATCATACCTAGATATCCTCATAACTATGCTCAATTCTGTCAATTGCTCAACAAAGAATTTGTTCACCCACCATAGAATACTTATGCTCTTGAGAGAAGCCACTAGTGAAACCTATGGCCCCGGTCTATTTTCATCATATCAATCTCCATCACTTTAATACTTGCTTTGTTTTTACTTTGCTTTTTACTTTTCACTTTGCATCTCTATATCAAAATACCAAAATATTATTTATCATCTCTATCGATCTCACTCTCGTAAGTGGCCGTGAAGGGATTGACAACCCCTAATCGCGTTGGTTGCGAGTAGCTATCGCTTTGTGCACGCACGAGGGACTTGTGCGTGGCCTCCTACCGGATTGATACCTTGGTTCTCAAAAACCGAGGGAAATACTTACGCTACTTTGCTGCGTCATCCTCTCCTCTTCGGGGAAATCCAACGCAGTGCTCAAGAGGTAGCAATCAACAAGTGGTTAGCAGGATAATGAAGACAACGCCCAGAGGTGAAACTTCGGACGCCTAGGGTCCGGGTTGTGCGGTCCCTACGGGGTCCAACAATAAAGGCCCCGGACTATTCGGTTTACAGCCGGAAATGACTCTAGGGTCGAGTAAACATATCCCTTCAAAGGGAGTCTCAGATTCACAAATTGCCTCCGTGAATCCGGAGGCGCCGGATACATTGACGGACATGTTGCGACATGCGTCTGTCTCAGAGGAACATCGTACCTTGATGGGTACGGTGGTTGGGAGGATTCTGTCCGCGAAAAGCGGATTAAATGAAGCCTTCACGGGCCTGCTAAGAGGCTTCGAGGTACGTAATGTAATATTTTCAATTATGCTCTATACGCAAAATGCACCTGTGTATAGATAGTAGCCCGTGAGACTCTAGTTGGCATCCAAAGGGAGCAATCAGAGGATCGAAAAAGACATGCCCAGGAAATAATCTAACTAATTGGAACACAGGCTATGACATCCATGGCGACTGCCCACACTACAGAGGTTGCAGGTCTGAAGCAGAAACTTGACGTGGCGGAGGACGACATCACACTTATTAATAGGCGGCTCGACGAGGCGCAAGGTATGTTTTGGGGCGGCCAGTATATGTATGTATAATAACATGAGCACGAAGCTGAGGATTATATACTAAGACATGCACAACTGCAGATAGTGCTGCCGCGGTTGAGACCATTCGGGCAGAGCTTGCCCGAGCCAAGGAGCAAGCCAGGATGAGTAATGTGGCTGCCAAGAAGGCAGCTGAGGAGTTAAAGGCCGAACAGGTTACTCGGCGCCAGTGCGAGGAGAGAATATCTTCCATAGAGTGAGATCTAAAGGATGTCACTGGCAAATGCCAAGCACTCAAGGAGGAGAACAAGTCCAAAGTAGCCGCACTCGAGAAGGCCTTACGAGAGGCGAGAGAAGCATGATCCGAGTCTAGAGCGGCTCGGGAGGAGATCCGGCAAGACGGGGAGATAGCAGCCGGTAAGCCCTTTCTATTACAGACTAGATTCGGTGATATGAAGTATGCCCCGCTTAATCAAATGTGGAGTTCTCCAGACGTATTCTTGGACTTGCCAAAGAGTGCCTCCAATGCGGCGCAGTTTTACCAAGCGCAAGAAGGGTATGCAACGGAAAAGCTTTTCTGGTCGCAATTCAGCACGCCAAAGCGCCCGCTATTGCTGAATGAACAGATGGCCCAGTGGGCCGAGCTCCACAAGATATCTGGATCTGCCATGAAGGACGTCGTGGTCCGGCTATGGCCGACTGAGCCAGTTCCGAATAGTTATTTCGGTTTGGTGCAGCGACTTGTGGATGTGGGGTCGCGTATCAATGCCGTGAAGCGATCAACGTGCATTGAAGGTGCACGGATGTCCTTCGCCCGTGTCAAGACGTATTGGGCGAAGATGAAGGCCACCGATATTGCAGCGAACAGTCCACCCGAGGGCAAGGACAAACACATGCCGGAGCATTATTTTGAAGATGTCCTAGAGGGCGCCCGCTTGATAGAGGGCCAGTGCTCAAAGGATATGATCTTTGAGTGAATGTATCGAAATTGTAAAAACAATATTATGATATATTAACGCTATGTTTTTATACTTTTGCCTAAAAGTTTTGTTTCCTCCTGTGCGGTCATTTTTGTATGGGGGATTTGATTTCCAGCCACTACTTACTTTGGACTTCAACATTTTGCCACTGCTTAGATTGTAATTGATCTTTTGCCACTCTTTAGTTTGCCATTTGATCTTTTGCCACTTTTTCACACAAAAACAATACTTGCAAATGATGGATATATTATATGGACAAAACGATGGGCAAGTATGCCCTTGTGTGCCTGTTTGACGCTGACGCACGCCAGGACACAAGAGAAGGCTGCGGCTATCTCGTAGCATACGGTGGTCCTCGGCGGCCACCGGCTACCTCCCAAAGGACCACGGTGAGTCGTGGACTAGGTGTCACGATCACGCACAAGGCGCTGGCGAAGCATCATCATCGGCAGATGGTGCCGACGAGAAGCAGCAATAGTAGCCGGCGGTGGCGGCGCGGCAACATTACCCACGGGCGGTGGGGAGAAGCACCCATCGCGAACATCAGCTGGACGGAGAGAAGCACCTACCGCATCCATCTAGAGCACGGAGTCGCACACATGCGGGCTGGCGATGGCCCCGGGCACAATGCCAGCCCAGACGCGGTGGCATGAACCGCGGCGCATGGCTGGAAGGGGCGGTGGCGCGAACAGCAGCACATTGTTGGAAGGGGCGGCGGCGAGCAGAGGAACAGAGAAATTTGCCATGGACGTCCTTATATGCGCCGCCATGGCTGCTCGTGGTGGCCACTGAGGAGCAGCGGGGGCGCTCGGTCCGCCATGGCTGCGGCGAGGTGCGGAGCTAGGGTTGGTGGGGCGGTTTGATGCCGTCGTCGGTAGGTAGCTGCCGGCGTCGAAGGCCACCGGAGCGCCGCGCCTCCCTCATCCGCAGCGTAGAGAGGAACAGCGAACGAGATGGGGATCGAGCATCGCACTGTGCATGGTCAATCGATGCAAAGGGCAAATTGGGGATTTCATCATGGGTCCCACTTCACGTGGGCAAAAGATCAAAGTGTGAAGTAACGTGTGGCAAAAATCAATGGCAAAGTAACCAGTGGAAGATTGTCAAAGTACAAAGTAAAAAGGGGCAAAAATTCAAAAACCCCTTTTTATATAATCTAATTTTTTTCCAATCGACGGCTCCGGCCCCCTCTCAGAAAATACTGGGGTGTTCGGAAAAGCACTTGATCACTCTTGACCCAACGTCTTGCTCTATGAAGGAGGTGTTAATGCGGCGAACTAGGCAACCGGACTATAGGGCTTTAACACTTTCACTTAGCCATAGAAGTTTGACGATGGGTCTATGATATAGCCCCTGGTATGTACGCGGTTATCCCAATATGGTGCGCTATATAGGTGACCTTAAGAGCGGTCCTTCGTGTAATACGGAGGGAATCGCGAAAGATTCTGAGAAGTCATCGAGTGGTTGACCAGGTCTCGCCGCATCATGAAAGTCAGTTTTCGGCTTTCTCTACTGAGGTGCTCATCTGGATAAACCAGGACACAATTGCAGTAGTTCTCCCTTTACTACCCTAGCCGATAGAGCGGAACGTAAGGTAGTAAGCACAGGAGCCGGGCAACCCAACTATTGACCAAAGACATGATTCGGAGCTGATGCATATAAGGCCAAACTCGTGACACCGAAGTGTGCTATAAAGCTGTTCGGACTTGTCGGCAACTCATTTGTTCCCATATTGTGGCCCTGGCAATTTATGCCGAGGTGCGTGTGTGAAACAACTGAAGAAGCGAAATTCCGATTTTTAGGAAAAGCGAATACTGAATACGGATTATGTTCACTAGAACCTGATTGATATGTCAATTGCCATCTTATAGATAATAACGCCACAACCCAGGCTGTTTGACATGCCGGGGGTCGAAGGCTGAGGGAGAAGGCACTTTATAGGCTCGAAATAGAGAGTGCGGTCTACAAAAAATTATTTGGACCTCCTGTCGCATGTCTGCGCCGCCTTGCCTCGGTGAAAGGACTCCTTAACAGGAATAGCCTTTGAGTAAGTATATAAAGCCGAACTCCGAAAGAGTCCGTGAGATGACCAGCCTTTGAGCCTCCGTGGTAAAAATAAAAAGTAGTTAGAAAAGAGGCTATGGGAGTGCTTGTAGGCCTGTCCAGACATTGTGCCTCCGCCGATGACCAGGGTATTTTAAGTGCATAATTATGTATGCGCGGTACAAAGTTCGCATGTATATGAGGCGAACAACGAGGCCGAACTGCTAGTCCAGCTCTGAGAGTGATCGGTCCTGTTTAATAGAGACCGGCGGCTTAATGGCCGATGAGATACGCGGCTTGATAAGGCCGCTTTGTACTTTGGCTGTAGTAGCCATAGTATGATCCTCTGTAAGGAGCGAGTGTTCCGTATTTCCATTTATTGTTATGACACCACGTGGACCGAGCATCTTAAGTTTTGCATGGGCGTAGTGTGGGGCCGCATTAAAATAAGCAAAAGCGGTACGCCCCAGAAGTGCATGATAGCTATTGCGGAACGGGACAATACCGAAGGCCAAGCCCTCGCTTCGGAAGTTGTTCGGCGAACCAAAAATGACTTCCAATGTGATGGGGCCCGTGCAGTGAGTTTCTATGCTGGCTACTGCCCCCTTGAGGGTAGTTGTGGTAGGCTTGATTCTTGAAGGATCAATGCCCATTTTGCAGATAATTGATAACCCACAAGTATAGGGGATCTATCGTAGTCCTTTCGATAAGTAAGAGTGTCGAACCCAACGAGGAGCAGAAGGAAATGACAAGCGGGTTTTAGTAAGGTATTCTCTACAAGCACTGAAATTATTGGTAACAGATAGTTTTGTGATAAGATAATTTGTAACGGGTAACAAGTAATGGAAGTAAATAAGGTGCAGCAAGATGGCCCAATCCTTTTTGTAGCAAAGGACAAGCCTAGACAAACTCTTATATGAAGGAAAATGCTCCCGAGGATATATGGGAATTATCGTCAAGCTAGTTTTCATCACGTTCATATGATTCGCGTTCATTACTTTGATAATTTGATATGTGGGTGGACCGGTGCTTGGGTACTGCCCTTCCTTGGACAAGCATCCCACTTATGATTAACACCTATTGCAAGAATCCGCACCTACAAGAGAAGTATTAAGGTAAACCTAACCATACCATTAAACATATAGATCCAAATCAGCCCTTACGAAGCAATGCATAAAGTAGGGTTTAAGCTCCTGTCACTCTAGCAACCCATCATCTACTTATTACTTCCCAATGCCTACCTCTAGGCCCAAACAATGGTGAAGTGTCATGTAGTCGACATTCACATAACACCACTAGAGGAAAGACAACATACATCTCATCAAAATATCGAACGGATACCAAATTCACATGACTACTTATAGCAAGACTTCTCCCATGTCCTTAGGAACAAACGTAACTACTCACAAATAATGTTCATGTTCATAATCAGAGGGGTATTAATATGCATAAAGGATCTAAACATATGTTCTTCCACCAAATAAACCAACTAGCATCAACTACAAGGAGTAATCAACACAACTAGCAACCCACAGGTACCAATCTGAGGTTTTGAGACCAAGATTGGATACAAGAGATGAACTAGGGTTTTAGATGAGATGGTGCTGGTGAAGATGTTGATGGATATTGACCCCCTCCCAATGAGAGGATCGATGATGATGACGATGGTGATGATTTCCCCGCTAGAACAGCTCCACCGGAGCCCTAGATTGGTTCCGCCAAGGTTACGCCTCATGGCCATGGTTTTCATTCCGAAAGCTTCCTCCTGATTTTTTTCCAGGGTGATACGTCTCCAACGTATCTATAATTTTTGATTGTTCCATGCTATTATATATTCTGTTTTGGATGTTCAATGGGCTTTATTATACACTTTTATATTATTTTTGGGACTAACCTACTAACCCAAGGCCCAGTGCAAATTGCTGTCTTTTTGCCTATTTCAGTGTTTCGCAGAAAAGGAATATCAAATGGAGTCCAAAAGGAATGAAACCTTCGGGAGAGTTATTTTTGGAACAAACGTGATCCAGGGGACTTGGAGTGGACGTCAAGAAATCAACGAGGAGGCCACAAGGCAGGAAGGCGCACCTGCCCCCTGGGCGCGCCCCCACCCTCGTGGGCCCCTCGTGGCTCCACCGACCTACTTCATCCTCCTATATATATCCACGGACCCCAAAAACATCCAGTAGCACCACGAAAGCCTATTTCCACCGCCGCAACCTTCTGTACCCGTGAGATCCCATCTTGGGGCCTTTTCCGGTGCTCCGCCAGAGGGGGAATCGATCACGGAGGGCTTCTACATCAACACCATAGCCTCTCCGATGATGTGTGAGTAGTTTACCTCAGACCTTCGGGTCCATAGTTATTAGCTAGATGGCTTCTTCTCTCTCTTTGGATCTCAATACAATGTTCTTCTCGATCTTCTTGGAGATCTATTCGATGTAACTCTTTTTGCGGTATGTTTGTCGAGATCCGATGAATTGTGGGTTTATGATCAAGATTATCTATGAACAATATTTGAATCTCCTCTGAATTCTTTTATGTATGATTAGTTATCTTTGCAAGTCTCTTCGAATTATCAGTTTGGTTTGGCCTACTAGATTGATCTTTCTTGCAATGGGAGAAGTGCTTAGCTTTGGGTTCAATCATGCGGTGCTTTCGATCCCAAAGGATGTAAGAAGAAGCGACATGTATTGTATTGTTGCCATCGAGGATAAAAAGATGGGGTTTATATCATATTGCTTGAGTTTATCGCTCTACATCATGTCACCTTGCCTAATGCGTTACTCTGTTCTTATGAACTTAATACTCAAGATGCATGCTGGATAGCGGTCGATGTGTGGAGTAATAGTAGTAGATGCAGGCAGGAGTCGGTCTACTTGTTGCGGACGTGATGCCTATATATATGATCATGCCAAGATATTCTCATAACTATGCAGTATTCTATCAATTGCTCGACAGTAATTTGTTCATCCACCGTAATACTTATGCTATCTTGAGAGAAGCCACTAGTGAAACCTATGGCTCCCGGGTCTATTTTCCATCATATAAGTTTCCAATCTATTTCTACTTTCCAATCTTTACTTTCAATCTTTATCATAAAAATACCAAAAATATTATCTTATCATCTCTATCGTGTCTCACTTGTTGCAAGTGGTCAGAAGGGATTGACAACCCCTTTATCGCGTTGGTTGCAAGGTTCTTATTTGTTTGTGTAGGTACGGGGGACTTGTGTGTGGCCTCCTACTAGATTGGTACCTTGGTTCTCAAAAACTGAGGGAAATACTTACGCTACTTTGCTGCATCACCCTTTCCTCTTCAAGGGAAAACCAACGCATGCTCAAGAGGTAGCAAGAAGGATTTCTGGCGCTGTTGCCAGGGAGTCTACGCACAAGTCAAGACATACAAAGTACCCATCACAAACTCTTATCCCTCGCATTAAATTATTTGTCATTTGCCTCTCGTTTTCCTCTCCCCCACTTCACCCTTGCCGTTTTATTCGCCCTCTCTTTCCGTTCGCCTCTTTTTCGCTTGCTTCTTGTTTGCTTGTGTGTTGGATTGCTTGCTTGTCGTGATGGCTCAAGATAATACTAAATTGTGTGACTTTGCCAATACCAACAACAATGATTTTCTTAGCACTCCGATTACTCCTCTTACCGATGCTAAATCTTGTGAAATTAATACTGCTTTGCCGAATCTTGTCATGAAAGATCAATTCGCCGGCCTTCCTAGTGAAGATGCCGCTACCCATCTAAATAGCTTCGTTGATTTGTGTGATATGCAAAAGAAGAAAGATGTGGATAATGATATTGTTAAATTGAAGCTATTTCCTTTTTCGCTTAGAGATCATGCTAAAACTTGGTTTTCATCTTTGCCTAAAAATAGTATTGATTCTTGGAATAAGTGTAAAGACACTTTTATCTCTAAGTATTTTCCTCCCGCTAAGATCATCTCTCTTAGAAACGATATTATGAATTTTAAGCAACTTGATCATGAACATGTTGCACAAGCTTGGGAGAGGATGACATTAATGATAATGTGAATTGCCCTACACATGGATTAAATTTATGGATGATCATACAAAAAATTTATGCCGGATTGAATTTTGCTTCTAGAAAGCTTTTAGATTCGGCCGCGGGAGGCACTTTTATGGAAATCACTTTAGGTGAATCTACTAAACTCCTAGATAATATTATGGTTAATTATTCTCAATGGCACACCAAAAGATCTACTAGTAAAAAGGTTCATGCGATAGAAGAGATTAATGTTTTGAGTGGAAAGATGGATGAACTTATGAAATTGTTTGCTAATAAGAGTGTTTCTTCTGATCCCAATGATATGCCTTTGTCTACTTTGATTGAGAATAATAATGAATCTATGGGTGTGAATTTTGTTGGTAGGAACAATTTTGGTAACAACGCTTATAGAGGAAAATTTAATCCTAGGCCGTATCCTAGTAATTCCTCTAATAATTATGGTAATCCCTACAACAACTCTTAAGGAAATTTTAATAAGATGCCCTCTAATTTTGAGAATAGTGTCAAAGAATTTATGATTTCTCAAAAGAATTTCAATGCTTTGCTTGAAGAAAAATTGCCTAAGATTGATGAGTTGGCTAGGAACGTGGATAGAATTTATCTTGATGTTGATTCTTTGAAACTTAGATCTACTCCTCCTAAGCATGATATCAATGAGTCTCTCAAAGCTATGAGAGTTTCCATTGATGAGTGTAAAGAAAGAACCGCTAGGATGCATGCTAAAAAGATTTCTTTATGAAAGCGTGTTCTTCTAGTTTTCTTGATAATAAGGATGAAGATCTAAATGTGATTGACGTGTCTCCTATTAAATCTTTGTTTTGCAATATGAATCTTGATAATGATGGGACTAGAGATGAGTCCACTTTAGTTAAAAGGCGCCCAAAGATTTGGATTTTTAGATCTTGATGCAAAAATTGGTAAAAGTGGGATTGAAGAGGTCAAAACTTTACATAGCAATGAACCCACTATTTTGGATTTCAAGGAATTTAATTATGATAATTGTTCTTTAATAGATTGTATTTCCTTGTTGCAATCCGTGCTAAATTCTCTGCATGCTTATAGTCAAAATAAGGCTTTTACCAAACATATCGTTGATGCTTTAATGCAATCTTATGAAGAAAAAGCTGGAATTAGAAGTTTCTATCCCTAGAAAACTTTATGATGAGTGGGAACCTACTACTAAAATTAAAATTAAAAATCATGAATGCTATGCTTTGTGTGATTTGGGTGCTAGTGTTTCCACGGTTCCAAAAACTTTGTGCGATATGTTAGGTTTCCGTGAATTTGATGATTGTTCTTTAAACTTGCACCTCGTGGATTCCACTATTAAGAAACCTATGGGAAGGATTAATGATGTTCTTATTGTTGCAAATAGGAATTATGTGCCCGTAGATTTCATTGTTCTTGATATAGATTGCAATCCTTCATTTCCTATTATTCTTGGTAGACCTTTCCTTAGAACGATTGGTGCAATTATTGATATGAAAGAAGGAAATATTAGATTCCAATTTCCGTTAGGGAAAGGCATGGAACACTTTCCTAGAAACAAAATTGAATTACCTTATGAATCTATCATGAGAGCCACTTATGGATTGCATACCAAAGATGATAATACCTAGATCTATCCTTGCCTTTATGCCTAGCTAGAGGCGTTAAACGATAGCGCTTGTTGGGAGGCAACCCAATTTTATTTTTGTTTCTTGCTTTTTGGTTCTGTTTAGTAGTAAATAATTGATATAGCCTCTGGTTAGATGTGGTTTTATGTCTTAGTTAGTGTCTGTGCCAAGTAAAACCTATAGGATCTTCTTGGATGATAGTTATTTGATCTTGCTGAAAAAGTAACTTTCTGCTCACGAAAACAATTGTTAAAAATCACCAAAACGTGATAAAATACTGAATCCAATTGCAGTAGTTCAATAAAAAATATATAGGTCTTCCTATTTTTTTAGATTTTTCTGAGTTCCAGAAGTTTGCGTTAGATACAGATTACTGCATCGCTCTTTTTTTGATTCTGTTTTTCGTGTGTTGTTTGCTTATTTTGATGAATTTATGGCTAGTATCGGAGGTTATGAACCATAGAGAAGTTGGAATACAGTAGGTTTAACACCAATATAAATAAATAATGAGTTCATTACAGTACCTTGAAGTGGTGTTTTGTTTTCCTTCGCTAACGGAGCTCATGAGATTTTCTGTTGAGTTTTGTGTTGTGAAGTTTTCAAGTTTTGGGTAAAGATTTGATGGATTATGGAACAAGGAGTGGCAAGATCCTAAGCTTGGGGATGCCCAAGGCACCCCAAGGTAAAATCTAAGGACGATCAAAAGCCTAAGCTTGGGGATGCCCCGGAAGGCATCCCCTCTTTCGTCTTCGCCCATCGGTATCTTTACTTGGAGCTATATTTTCATTCACCACATGATATGTGTTTTGCTTGGAGCGTCTTGTATGATTTGAGTCTTTTATTTTTAGTTCACCACTATCATCCTTGCTGTACACACCTTTTGGGAGAGACACACATGAATTGGAATTTATTAGAATACTCTATGTGCTTCACTTATATCTTTTGAGCTAGAAAATTTTGCTCTAGTGCTTAGCTTATATCTTTTAGAGCACGGCAGTGGTTTTATTTTATAGAAATAATTGATCTCTCATGCTTCACTTATATTATTATGAGAGTCCTTTAGAACAGCATGGTAATTTGCTTTGGTTAAAATTTTAGTCCTAAAGTGATAGGCATCCAAGATGGATATAATAAAAACTTTCATATAAGTGCATTAAATACTAAGATAAGTTTGATACTTGATGATTGTTTTGAGATATGAAGATGGTGATATTAGAGTTATGCTAGTTGAGTAGTTGTGAATTTGAGAAATACTTGTTCTAAAGTTTGTGATTCCCGTAGCATGCACGTATGGTGAACCATTATGTGATGAAGTTTGAGCATGATTTATTTATTGATTGCCTTCCTTATGAGTGGCGGTCGAGGGAACGACGATGGTCTTTTTCCTACCAATCTACCCCCTAGGAGCATGCGCGTAGTACTTCATTTCGATAACTAATAGATTTTTGCAATAAGTATGTGAGTTCTTTATGACTAATGTTGAGTCCATGGATTATACGCACTCTCATCCTTCCACCATTGCTAGCCTCTCTAATACCGCGCACCTTTCACCGGTTTCATACACCCACCATATACCTTCCTCAAAATAGCCACCATACCTACCTATTATGTCATTTTCATAGTCATTCCGAGATATATTGCCATGCAACTTACCACCGTTCCGTTTATTATGACACGCTTCATCATTGTCATATTGCTTTATGTGATCATGTAGTTGACATCGTATTTGTGGGAAGCCACCTTTCATAATTCTTTCATACATGTTACTCTTGATTCATTGCGTATCCCGCACCCAGGCATTCACATAGAGTCATATTTTGTTCTAAGTATTGAGTTGTAATTTTGAGTTGTAAGTAAATAAAAGTGTGATGATCATCATTATTAGAGCATTGTCCCAAGTGAGGAAAGGATGATGGAGACTATGATTCCCCACAAGTTGGGATGAAACTCCTGACTAAAAAAGAGAGAAAGAAAAAGAGGCCATAAAAAAGAGAAGAAGGCCCAAAAAAAGAGAGAAGGGACAATGTTACTATCCTTTTACCACATTTGTGCTTCAAAGTAGCACCATGATCTTCATGATAGAGAGTCTCCTATGTTGTCACTTTCATATACTAGTGGGAATTTTACATTATAGAACTTGGCTTGTATATTCCAATGATGGGCTTCCTCAAAATGCCCTAGGTCTTCGTGAGCAAGCGAGTTGGATGCACACCCACTTAGTTTCTTTTGTTGAGCTTTCATACACTTATAGCTCTAGTGCATCCGTTGCATGGCAATCCCTACTCACTCACATTGATATCTATTGATGGGCCTCTCCATAGCCCGTTGATACGCCTCTAGTTGATGTGAGACTATCTTCTCCTTTTGTCTTCTCCACAACCACCATTCTATTCCACATATAGTGCTATATCCATGGCTCATGCTCATGTATTGCGTGAAAGATTGAAAAAGTTTGAGAACATCAAAAGTATGAAACAATTGCTTGGCTTGTCATCGGGTTGTGCATGATTAAATACTTTGTGTGATGAAGATAGAGCATAGCCAGACTATATGATTTTTGTAGGGATAACTTTCTTTGGCCATGTTATTTTGAGAAGACATGATTGCTTTGTTAGTATGCTTGAAGTATTATTATTTTCATGTCAATATTAAAATTTTATCTTGAATCTTTCGGATCTGAACATTCATGCCACGATGAAGAAAATTACATTTGGAATTATGTAGGAAGCATTCCACATCAAAAATTCGGTTTTTATCATTTACGTACTCGAGGACGAATGACGAGAATTAAGCTTGGGGATGCTTGATAAGTCTCCAATGTATCTATAATTTTTGATTGTTCCATGCTATTATGTATTCTGTTTTGGATGTTTAATGGGCTTTATTATACACTTTTATATTATTTTGGGACTAACCTACTAACCCAAGGCCCAGTGCAAATTGCTGTTTTTTTTTTGCCTATTTCAGTGTTTCGCAGAAAAGGAATATCAAACGGAGTCCAAATGGAATGAAACCTTCGGGAGAGTTATTTTTTGAACAAACGTGATCCAGGGGACTTGGAGTGGACATCAAGAAATCAATGAGGAGGCCACGAGGCAGGGAGGCGTGATGACCCACAAGTATAGGGGATCTATCGTAGTCCTTTTGATAAGTAGGAGTGTCGAACCCAATGAGGAGCAGAAGGAAATGATAAGTGGTTTTCAGCAAGGTATTCTCTGCAAGTACTAAAATAAGTGGTAACAGATAGTTTTGTGATAGGATAATTTGTAACGAGCAACAAGTAACAAAAGTAAATAAAGTGCAGCAAGGTGGCTCAATCCTTTTTGTAGCAAAGGACAAGCCTGGACAAACTCTTATATTGAGAAAAGCGCTCCCGAGGACACATGGGAATTATCGTCAAGCTAGTTTTCATCACGTTCATATGATTCGCGTTAAATTGCTTTGATAATTTGATATGTGGGTGGCGGTGCTTGGGTGCTGTTCTTACTTGAACAAGCATCCCACTTATGATTAACCTCTATTGCAAGCATCCGCAACTCACAACAAAAGTATTAAGGTAAACCTAACCATAGCATGAAACATATGGATCCAAATCAGCCCCTTACGAAGCAACGCATGAACTAGGGTTTAAGCTTCTATTACTCTAGCAACCCATCATCTACTTATTACTTCCCAATGCCTTCCTCTAGGCCCAAATAATGGTGAAGTGTTATGTAGTCGGCGTTCACATAACACCACTAGAGGCTAGACAACATACATCTCATCAAAATATCGAATCTAATACCAAATTCACATGACTACTAATAGCAAGACTTCTCCCATGTCCTCGTGAACAAACGTAACTACTCACAAAGCATATTCATGTTCATAATCGTAGGGGTATTAATATGCATAAAGGATCTGAACATATGATCTTCCACCAAATAAACCAACAAGCATCAACTACAAGGAGTAATCAACACTACTAGCGACCTACTAGTACCAATCCCGGACTTGGAGACAAGAATTGGATACAAGAGATGAACTAGGGTTTTGAGAGGAGATGGTGCTGGTGAACATGTTGATGGAGATTGCCCTCTCCCGATGAGAGGAGCGTTAGTGATGATGATGACAATGATTTCCCTCCCGAGGGAAGTGTCCCCGACAGAACAGCTCTGCCGGAGCCCTAGATTGGTTCCGCCAAGATTCCGCCTCGTGGCGGCGGAGTCTCGTCCCGAAAGGTTGCTTGTGATTTTTCCCTTGACGAAAGACTTCATATAGCAGAAGACGGCCACCGGAGAGCCAACAGGGGGCCCACGAGGCAGGGGGCGTGCCCTGGGGGGTAGGGCGCGCCCCCCACCCTTGTGGCCAGGTGGGTCCCCCTCTGGCCTACTTCTTCCGCTCAATATTATTTATTATTTCCAACAATAACTTTCGTGGAGTTTCAGTACTTTTGGAGTTGTGCAGAATAGGTCTCTAATATTTGCTCTTTTTCCAAATTTCGTAATTCCAAATTGTCGGCATTCTCCTCCATATGTAAAACCTTGTAAAATAAGAGAGAATAGGCATAAGTATCGTGACATAACGTGTAGTAACAGCACATAATGCAATAAATATCGATATAAAAGCATGATGCAAAATGACGTATCAACTCCCCCAAGCTTAGACCTTGCTTGTCCTCAAGCGGAAGCCGATAACGATAAATATGTCCACATGTTTAGAGGTAGAGGTGTCGATAAAATAAAATAAGGACATGACGGCAACATGATTATTCTTATAATAGCAACATATATGGATATTGTCATATGATTTCTTATGCTCAAGTAATAATCTATTCACAATGCAAAGTATGAATCAGAAACTTTATTGAGAACTAACAAACTATAATCTCAGTCACTGAAGCAATTGCAATTTATCATAACATCAGAAAGAGTCTATGTCAGAGCTTTCTAGCAAGTCCACATACTCAACTATCATTTAGTCTTTCATAATTGCTAACACTCACGCAATACTTGTGGTTATGGAGTTTTAATCGGACGCAGAGAAAGATAGGGGCTTATAGTTTCGCCTCCCAACCTTTTACCTCAAGGGTAATGTCAACAATAATAACTCATGCTGACTTACATCCAATTAGATATATCTATCAGATCTTTCCAACACCTGTGTTTGCCAAATGATAAAATGTAAAAAGGAAAGGTGAAGATCACCATGACTCTTGCATAAGGTAGAAGATAATAGATAGGCCCTTCGCAGAGGGAAGCAGAGGTTGCCATGCGCTTTCAGGGTTGGATGCACAAAATCTTAATGCGAAAGAACGTCACTTTATATTGCCCTTGTGATATGAACCTTTATTATGCAAAATTGCCGTCGCTTTTATTTCTTCCACATCACAAGATCGTATAAAGCCTATTTCCTCCACACCAATCAATCATACATATTTAGAGAGCAATTTTTATTGCTTGCACCGATGACAACTTTCTTGAAGGATCTTACTCAATCCATAGGTAGATATGGTGGACTCTCATGGCAAAACTGGTTTAAGGGATTTTTGAAGCACAAGTTGTATCTCTTCTTAGTGCTAAGAATTTGGCTAGCATGAGGGGAAAGGCAAGCTCAACATTTTGGATGATCCATGACAATATACTTTATCTCGTATATAAGAAAACATAACCCATTACGCTGTCTTCCTTGTCCAACATCAACTCTTTAGCACGCCATATTTTAATGAGTGCTCCCAATCATAAAAGATGTCCAAGATAGTATATTCATATGTGAAACCTCTCTTTCTTTATTACTTCCTATTAATTGCAACGATGACCAAAACTATGTTTGTCAACTCTCAACAACTTTTAATCATCATACTCTTTCTATGTGAAGTCATTACTCTCAATAAGATCAATATGATATCTCTATTTCTTTTATTCTTTTCTCTTTTCTTTTACTCACCTAAGATCATGGCAAAATAATCAAGCCCTTGACTCAACACTAATCTTTATTATATAGCTCACAGACTCGATTACATAGAGGGATCATAAAGCAAAACTCAAAACTAGATCATGCCATAAACTTTATTCTACTAGATCAAGATACTACTAAATAGGATCGAACTAAGAAAACGGTAAAGATAGGAGATGTGGTTGTGATACGATACCGGGGCATCTCCCCAAGCTTGGCAGTTGCCAAGGGGAGTGCCCATACCCATGTGATTATATCTCCTTTGCTGGTGAAGAAGGTGGAGGTGATGATGATGCGGGCTTATCGTCCATCTTCCACGGCATAGGTTCACCATCGTAGAAGGATGATCGAGTCTCTGGGATCCTCAAATCTGCAGCCAAACTCATCCTTTTGAATCTATATTCATACTCACAGTTTTGGTTTTGCAGGTCATAGATTTGGGCTTGAAGGTGCTCGATCTTCTCGTGAAGCTTGAAGATGGTCTCCCCGATGTTGTTGGCATCCAGCTTGTGTTTCTTGGTGAACTCCGCGATCATCATGTGGTTGGAGTTGAGTCCATGTTCCACCATCCCCTGGCACTTGAAAACTTGTTGCTCCATTGCTTCGAACCTCGTCTCCACGCTTCCGGTCCCCTTCGTTCCCTCAACATCGCGGATGTGCAGCAACCCATCATGCAACTCAATGGTTTGAGGGTGACGCAGCACCTCCGCGAGGTAAGGGTTGATGACCTTCTCGAAGAAATTGTCCTTGGGGGCACTTGGAGACGCTATGATAATCTAGATCTGTTAGAAAATAGCTCAAACAAGAACAAGAGGATAATTATGCGATACAGAGTCAAAACCTTCTGGAGATTATATAATGAATTTTACCGACCAAAATATGTATCGTGCAAGAAAAGCGGGGTCCGGAGAGCACACGAGGTGCCCATTTAGGTAGGGCGCGCCTCCACCCTCGTGGAGGCCTCGTGTCCTTCCGGACTGCTTCTTATTTTTCTATTTTCTAAATATTCCAAAACGGAGAAATATTGCCCTAAAACTGTTTTGGAGTCGGTTTACTTACTGCATTACATACCTATTCCTTTTCGAGTCTCAAAGCGTTAGGAAAGTGTCCCTTATTTATTCCTTTCGGGTTATGGTTTCAATAACATTGGTTTCAACATTTATAGGATTACTTGAGATATAATGTTTGATTCTTTGACTGCTCACCAACTTCGGATTTGTGCCTTCAAGTTGTTGATTTTTATGGCACCTAACGATAGACCTCCTCGATAATGTAAGGGCCTTCCCATTTAGAGTGAAGTTTTCCTGCAAAAAATCTTAAACGAGAGTTGTATAGCAATACATAATCACCTACATCAAACTCACGCTTTTGTATCCTTTTGTCATGCCATCTTTTAACTTTTTGTTTAAAAAATTTGGCATTTTCATAAGCTTGGCTTCTCCATTCATCAAGTGAGCTAATATCAAATAACCTCTTCTCACCAAAGAAGTTTGAAATCATAATTGAGCTCTTTAATAGCCCAATAAGCCTTATGTTCTAGTTCGAGAGGTAAGTGACATGCTTTTCCATAAACCATTTTATACGGAGACATACCCATAGGATTTTTATATGCGCTCTATAGGCCCATAATGCATCATCAAGTTTCTTGGACCAATTCTTTCTAGACCTATTGATAGTCTTTTGCAAAATTAATTTGAGCTCTCTATTACTCAATTCTACTTGACCACTAGACTGTGGGTGATAAGGAGATGCAATTCTATGATTAACATCATACTTAGCAAGCATTTTACGTAAAGCACCATGAATAAAATGTGAACCACCATCACCATTAAATATCTAGGAACTCCAAACCTCGGAAAAATAACTTCTTTAAGCATCTTAATAGAAGTGTTATGATCAACACTACTAGTTGGAATAGCTTCTACCCACTTAGTAACGTAATCAACAAAGAACTAAAATATGTGTATATCCATTAGAGGCAGTGAAAAGGTCCCATATAATCAAAGCCCCAAACATCAAATCGTTCTATAACAAGTGAATAAATCATAGGCATTTCTTGACGCCTACAAATATTACCAATAATTTGACATACAACAAAAGATAGGACAAACTTACGCGCATCCTTGAAGAGAGTAGGCCAATAAAAACCGGATTGCAATACCTTATGTGCGTTTTGTCTCCAGGTGGTGTCCTCCATATGCCTCGGAGTGACACTTGCGTGAGGATCTGCTCCTCGCTCATGCTCAGTACACAACATCTAATAACACCATCTACTCCTTCTTTATAAAGATGTGGGTCATCCCAAAAGTAATGTCTCAAATCATAGAATAATTTTTCTTTTTTGGTATGTAAAACTAGGTGGTATAAATTTAGCAACGATGTAATTAGCATAATCGGCATACCACGGAGTACTACGAGAGGCATTTATGACATTTAATTGCTCATCGTGAAAGCTATCATCAATAGGTAGTGGGTCATCAAGAACATTTTCTAACCTAGACAAGTTGTCTGCAACGGGTTCTCGGCTCCCTTTCTATCAACAATATGTAAATCAAATTCTTGTAGCAAGAGAACCCATCTAATAAGTCTAGGTTTAGCATCTTTCTTTTCCATAAGATATTTAATAGCAAAAGATGATCTCAGGTGAATAGTTACTTTAGAATCAACAATATAAGGTCTGAACTTATCACAGGCAAATACAACTGCTAAGAATTCTTTTTCAGTAGTAGCATAATTTCTCTAAGCACTGTCTAGAGTTTTACTAGCATATTGAATAACGTTTAATTTCTTATCAACTCTTTGCCCTAGAACAGGACCTACAGCATAATCACTAGCATCACACATAATTTCAAAGGGTAAATTCCAATCAGGTGGCTGAACAATAGGTGCAAAAATCAATGCTTTCTTAAGTATTTCAAATGCTTCTACACAATCATCATCAAAGACAAATGGTATATCTTTTTGTAATAAATTAGTCGAGGTCGAGAAATTTTTGAGAAGTCCTTAATGAACCTCCTATAAAATCCGGCGTGACCAAGGAAACTTCTTATACCTTTGATGTCCTTGGGACATGGCATCTTTTCAATAGCATCAACCTTGGCTTTATCAACTTCAATACCTCTTCGTAGACTTTATGCCCCAAGACAATGCCTTCATTAACCATAAAGTGGCACTTTTCCCAATTCAATACAAGATTAGTTTCTTCACATCTCTGCAAAACTCGATCAAGGTTGCTCAAGAAATCATCAAAAGAGGATCCATAAACGGAGAAATCGTCCATGAAAACCTCACAAATCTTTTCACAAAAGTCAGAGAATATAGCCATCATGCATCTTTGAAAGGTAGCAGGTGCATTACATAAACCAAAAGGCATACGTCTATAAGCAAAAGTACCAAAAGGGCAAGTAAAAGTAGTCTTTGATTGATCATCGGCTGACACATGTATCTGAGAGAAACCGGAACAACCATCTAGAAAGCAAAAATGTGTATGTTTGCATAATCTTTCTAGCATTTGATCGATAAAAGGTAAGGGGTAATGATCTTTCTTAGTAGCTTTATTTAATTTGCGGAAATCAATTACCATCCTATAACCTGTAATAATTCTTTGTGGGATCAATTCATCTTTATCATTAGGAACGACGGTAATACCTCCCTTCTTAGGGACACAATGGACATGACTTACCCACCGACTATCAAAGAACGGATAAATTATACCTGCCTCAAGGAGCTTTACTATTTCCTTTCTTACCACTTCTTTCATCTTAGGATTCAGCCTTCGTTGATGATCACGGACTGGTTTGGCATCTTCTTCCAAATTTATTTTATGTTGACATAGAGTGGGACTAATGCCCTTAAGATCATCAAGAGTATATCCAATAGCAGCACGGTGCTTCTTCAGAGTTTTCAATAATCTCTCTTCTTCATGCTCTGAAAGGTTAGCACTAATAATAACAGGATATATCTTCTTTTCATCTAGATAAGCATATTTAAGAGTATTCTGCGTGTGTGTGTCAAGTTTAACCCGAGTATTCTGCGTGTGCAAAACTGGCTTGCACCCGTTGTATGTGAACATAGAGCTTATCACACCCGATCATCACGTGGTGTCTCTCAAGACGATTTAACTTTCGCATAGCGGTGCATACTCAGGGAGAACACTTGTACCTTCAAATTTAGTGAGAGATCATCTTATAATGCTACCGCCGAACTAAGCAAAACAAGATGCATAAAGGATAAACATCACATGCAATCAATATAAGTGATATGATATGGCCATCATCATCTTGTGCCTTTGATCTCCATCTCCAAAGCACAGTCATGATCACCATCGTCACCGGCTTGACACCTTGATCTCCATCAAAGCATCGTTGTCGTCTCGCCAACTACTACTATCACGACTATCGCTACCGCTTAGTGATAAAGTAAAGCAATTACATGGCGATTGCATTTCATACAATAAAGCGACAACCATATGGCTCTCGCCAGCTTGCCGATAACTCTGTTACAAAACATGATCATCTCATACAATAAAATATAGCATCTTGTCTTGACCATATCACATCACAACATGCCCCGCAAAAACAAGTTAGACGTCCTCTACTTTGTTGTTGCAAGTTTTACGTGGCTGCTACGGGCTTAGCAAGAACCGTTCTTACCTATGCATCAAAAACCACCACGATTTTTCGTCAAGTGTGTTATTTTAACCTTCAACAAGGACCGGGCGTAGCCACACTCGACTCAACTAAAGTTGGAGAAACAGACACCCACTAGCCACCTGTGTGCGAAGCATGTTGGTAGAACCAGTCTCGCGTAAGCGTACGCGTAATGTCAGTCTGGGCTGCTTCATCCAACAATACTGCTGAATCAAAGTATGACATGCCGGGTAAGCAAGATGACTATTATCGCCCACAACTCTTTGTGTTCTACTCGTGCATATAACATCTACGCATAAACCTAGCTCTGATACCACTGTTGGGGAACGTAGTAATTTCAAAAAAATTCCTACACACACGCAAGATCCATCTAGTTGATGCATAGCAACGAGAGGGGAGAGTGTTGTCCACGTACCCTCATAGACCGAAAGCGGAAGCGTTATGACAACGCGGTTGATGTAGTCGTATGTCTTCATGATCCGACCAATCCTAGTACCGAAAGTACGGCACCTCCGCGATATGCACACGTACAGCTCGGTGACGTCCCACGAACTCTAGATCCAGCTGAGGTCGAGGGAGAGTTTCGTCAGCACGACGGCGTGATGAAGGTGATGATGAAGTTACTGACGCAGGCTTCGCCTAAGCACTACAACGATATGACCGAGGTGGAAATCTGTGGAGGGGGCACCGCACACGGCTAAACAATCAACTTGTGTGTCTATGGGGTGCCCCCTCCCCCGTATATAAAGGAGTGGAGGAGGGGAGGGCCGGCCCTCTCATGGCGCGCCCAAGGGGGGAGTCCTACTCCCAGTGGGAGTAGGATTCCCCCTTTTCCCTAGTTGGAGTAGGAGAAGAAGGAAGAGGGAGAGGGAGAGAAGGAAAGGGGGGCCGACCCCCTCCCAATTCGGATGGGGCTTAGGGGGGCGCTCCCACCTTGGCCTCCTCCTCCTCTCTCTCTCCCACTAAGGCCCATTAAGGCCCAAGTGACTCCCTAGGGGTTCTGGATAACCTCCGGTACTCGGGAAAAATGCCCAACCACCGGAACCTTTCAGGTGTCCAAACATAGCCTTCCAATATATCAATCTTTATGTCTCGACCATTTGAGACTCCTCATCATGTCCGTGATCATTTCCAGGACTCCGAACTACCTTCAGTACATCAAAACACATAAACTCATAATACCGATCATCACCGAACGTTAAGCGTGCGGACCCTACGGGTTCGAGAACTATGTAGACATGACCGAGACTCACTTCCGGTCAATAACCAATAGCGGAACCTGGATGCTCATATTGGTTCTTACATATTCTTCAAAGATCTTTATTGGTCAAACCGCATAACAACATACGTTGTTCCCTTTGTCATCGGTATGTTACTTGCCCGAGATTCGATCGCTTGTGATCTCAATACCTAGTTCAATCTCGTTGCAAGGCAAGTCTCTTTACTCATTCTGTAATGCATCATCCCGCAACTAACTCATTAGTAATATTGCTTGCAAGGCTTATAGTGATATGCATTACCAAGCGGGACCAGAGATACCTCTCCGTAACACGGAGTGACTAATCCTAATCTCGATCTATGCCAACCCAACAAACACCATCGGAGACACCAGAGAGCATCTTTATAATCACCCGATTCGTTGTGACGTTTGATTGCACACTAAGTGTTCCTCCGGTATTCCGGAGTTGCATAAACTCATAGTCATAGGAGCATGTATAAGTCATGAAGAAAGCAATAGCAATAAACTAAACGATCATAGTGCTAAGCTAACATATGGGTCAAGTCAATCACATCATTCTCTAATGATGTGATCCTGCTCATCAAATGACAACACATGTCTATGGCTAGGAAACTTAACCATCTTTGATTAACGAGCTAGTCAAAGTAGAGGCATACTAGTGACATTACATTTGTCTATGTATTCACACATGTACTAAGTTTCCGGTTAATATAATTCTAGCATGAATAATAAACATTTATCATGATATAAGGAAATATAAATAACAACTTTATTATTGCCTCTAGGGCATATTTCCTTCAAGGAGGAGGTCACCTCCAAGAAAGTCTTTGAAGAAGGAGTATCTTCTTTGCAGTGCAACCAAGCCTGGTTTACACAAGAAAGCTCCTGCCAAGAGAGTGCCCATGTCCAAAGCTAGAGCATCAATTCAAGAGCAAGCTCAACCAGCAAGTGGAGCTGGAAAAGAAAAGAAGGAAAGGAAGAGAGGGATATGGTGCAAGCGTGTTGATCCCATGGCTGAGTTTGAGAAGCACTCATCAGATGAGGAAGAAGATGAGGAGGAGGATGCTGCACGAAAATCCAAAACACAGAAGTTGATGGGGGATGCCATCAAGTGTGGCGCTGCTTCATCAAGGCCCAAGACTGCCCCCAAAGCTACCGCTCAAGCCCCCAATTCTGCACCAAAGAGAAGCACTAGAAATATTCCTGCTGCTGAGAAAAACAAGGCCCCAGTGCCTGAAGTGGAAGAAGAAGAAGAGGAGGAGGATGCCCAAGTGCTCAGAAAAATGAAGCCAAAGATCCCTGATGATGATGGTAATCATCCAGTGGCTGAGAACATGAAGGAGAGAAAGGATGCAGGTCTCAGATTGTGGAGACAATTAGACCCTTATGTTGCAAGAAGAAGAACTGATGTGGACTATAGATTTGAAACCAAGGAACAACAGGACTTCTATGAGGCATGCTTTTTTGGATAAGAAGCCCATTGTGTGTGACATGAAATGGGTAGATTGGAAGTACATTGATAGCAATGAAGATCATTTTCCTAGAGTGCATGAGAGCTTGGACTCAATGGAGTTCACACTTTTGTGGGCCAGAGGAAATTGACCAAGTGGAATGATGAGCTGATCATGCAGTTTTACTCATCGCACACTTCTACCCAGACGGGAAAATTGTTTGGATGTCGAGGGTATAAGGTAATAGTCCACAGATTCTTTGAGTGGGCCAAGCTCATCAATGCTCCAGAAGAGAAATTTGAGGATGACATTGATGTCTATGCAAAGCCAAGAAAGGATCACAACTCCATGGCCAACATGTACAAGGAGATAACCCGACAAGGCCTTGGGGACACATATGCTAGGCTCGATTGTACTACCTGTTATGCGGATTGGCCACTATGAACACCATCTTGAGGCACACCTTGTTGCCCAAATCAGGAGATCACAGGATGATCAGAGGACACTCCATCAACTTGCTTCAATTGTTTGATGTGCTACAAAAATTCAAGGTGATGAGCTTCATAGTTGAAACAGTCAAGAAAACTGCAGCAGACCAGAAGAGATCTTGTGGGTATGCTCCACACATTCAGATGCTCATCAACTCCAAGATGGGCAAAGGCATGTATCTCCTGGACAAAGAGCACCTTCCCTTGACGCTTTGATTTTGAGGACAACACAGCTTGTCATGGATGCTTCAGATCCTACATCAAGAGAGGCTCAAGAGAAGAGAGAAAAAGCAAAAGCAGAGAAGGCAGCCAAGATGCCAAGTGCTGAAGAGGCATCACAAGTATTTCTCAAGTCCAAACAAGATCAACTTGGCTATCTCATTCAGGCTACTTTGAGGATTGAGAAAGGATTGGCCACCCTGACTCAGAATCAAGAGAGTCTTGAAAGGATCATTGAAACAAGTTTTATGATCTAGACTTGAAGGTCACAGAGATGCTAACTGCAGTTGAGCAGCTCCAGGATGAAGCTGAAGAGAGAAGAGGGACAGCTACCACTGAAGCCTTTCAGAGAGTGCCTAGGCACGAAGGTCTACTGATAGTGCGATGGCAGACACTAGAGTTACTACATCAACCAGCGCTTGGCGACTCGACCTGATTGCCCCCTCGATTGCGGCTCCACCAAGCACCTCGGTCTTCTTCGGATGCATTCGTTGCAGGACTCCTCTCCACGCCACCTTCGCCCTCCGAAGCTCCCGAAGAACAAGCTTAGAGAGCCGCATAGCACTATGCATTTTCAAGCTTTTTGGTAACTTGTTGCCAAAGGGGGAGAAAGTGTATATATCATAGGCTTCGAGAGAGAGAGAGAGAGAGAGTGCTTGCTTCTTTTTGTTATCTCTTGCTACTTATTTGGTTGCTTTTTATGTTTCTGAGATACTTGGATGGTCATGTGCTTGATCATATCATACTTTAATATTTTTGCTTGGATGATGATATTCTCTATCTCTCATGTATGATCATTCACACTTTGTCTTGGTGATGTGTGCATATTTCATATTCTATCACTTTGAGCGCTCCACCAAGATGTATGTGACATGGAAGAGTAACCCATGATCCTAATCGATTGTGCATTTGCATTCAAAAGAAAATTTTAAATAATGCACAAATTTAGGGGAGCTCTTGCTTATCACATACTTCTCAAAGCGACGATGTATTTCATTCTTATTATGATTTGTGGAAGCTTTGATCTATATGTTGTCATCAATTACCAAAAAGAGGGAGATTGAAAGTGCAAATAATCCCTAGGTGGTTTTGGTAATTCTTAACAACATATAGCTCATTGAACTAATATCCATTCAAGATAATCATTTCAAAAAGTTCAATGACTGGCATGGCATGGACTAGAGATGTGGACCCCTCAAAATGCTAAGGACACATATTGGCAACAGCTCAAGACTCTACATTTTCATTTTAGTGATCCAAGATGACATTGAGTCCATAGGAAAAGCCAATACTATTAAAAGGAGATGAGGTGTTGCTTAATGGCTTGCTTGCTCAAAATGCTTAGTGATATGCTCCAAAAACCCTCAACCACTTTCTCATTTCCACATATGTCCTAAACCTAAAGTCAAACTTCAGCCCCACCGATTTGATTTATCACAAAGCGCCACCGAGTTCACTTGACATAGCCACTGCCAGAAACCCTAATCAGTTCGTTCTCACCAATAGGGATCTCGGTCTCACCGAGATGGGATTGCAAACTCTCTGTTTCCCTTCATAACATTTCAGTCTAATCGAGATGAGCAATCGGTCCCACCGTGTTCGCAATGCAAACTCTCTGTTTCCTTTTACTAATGTTTCGGTCTCCACCCAAAATGAGCGATCAGTCCCACCGAGTTTGCCTGACCAGCTCTCTGTTTGCCTTTTACTGAAATCGATCTCACCGAGTTCATGTGATCGGTCTCATCGAGATCAAGTTATGCCCTGACCCTAACGCATCGTCCCACCGAGTTGATCATGTCGGCCCCACCGAAAAGCCTAACATTCACATTTTGATCCATATCGGTCTGACCGAGTTTCACCATTCGGTCTCACCGAGTTTGGTAAATTGTGTGTAACGGTTAGCTTTTGTGTGGAGGCTACATATACCCCTCCACCCTTCCTCCATTCGTGGAGAGAGCCATCAGAACATGCCTACACTTCCAACATTCATTTTCTAAGAGAGAACCACCTACTCATGTGTTGAGACCAAGATATTCCAATCCAACCACAAGAATCTTGATCTCTAGCCTTCCCCAAGTTGCTTTCCACTCAAATCATCTTTCCACCATAGCCAAATCTGTGAGAGAGAGTTCGATTGTTGGGGAGACTATCATTTGAAGCACAAGAGCAAGGAGTTCATCATCAACACACCATCTATTACCTTTTGGAGAGTGGTGTCTCCTAGATTGGTTATGTGTCACTTGGGAGCCTCCGTCAAGATTGTGGAGTTGAACCAAGGAGTTTGTACGGGCAAGGAGGTCGTGTACTTCATGAAGATCTACCCTAGTGAGGCAAGTCCTTAAGTAGCCCCTGAACAGGGCTTCAATGACGATGTGTCCAGCGCGCAAATTGTCTTCAGCATAGCAAGGCGGGTTCCTCCTCCGAATACTCCAAAACAGCATTCAAACACAAAGAACATGTCCGGCTCTGCAAAACAAGTACCACACACAACCGCACAGAGTATAATATTTCACGAGTCCAATCTGCTGACAACTTTTTGTAGTGTGATGCCACGTCACCACCCGACCATTATTTTGAACCGTTTTACACTTTGCCGCCTCCGGGTTTTGAGATGCGGTTCCATTGGCACGTCTTGTCAAAGCAGATATCGTGTCCCCTTGTCGGTGTCAAAACCGGCGGATCTCGGGTAGGGGGTCCCGAACTGTGCGTCTAGGCGGATGGTAACAGGAGACAAGGGACACAATATTTTTACCCGAGTTCGCCCCTCTCGATGGAGGTAAAACCCTACTCTGCTTGATTAATATTGATGATATGGGTATTACAAGAGTAGATCTACCACGAGATCAAGGAGGCTAAAACCCTAGAAGCTAGCCTATGGTATGATTGTTGATGTTGTAGTTGTTGTCCCTACGGACTAAAACCCTCCGGTTTATATAGACACCGGATAGGTTAGGGTTACACGAGTCGGTTACAATGGTAGGAGATCTACATATCCGTATCGCCAAGCTTGCCTTCCACGCCAAGGAAGGTCCCATCCGGGACACGGAACGAAGTCTTCAATCTTGTATCTTCATAGTCTTGGAGTCCTAGCCGTGACGATAGTCCTATTATCCGGACACCCCTAGTCCAGGACTCCTCGGTGGCCCTTTAACCAGGCTTCAATGACGATGAGTCCGTGGCGTTGATTGTCTTGACATTGCGGCGGGGTTCTTCTCCAAATTCCATATATTTGTCAAATAGTGTCCGGCTTACGATAAATGCTGCGCTCTTGGCTTCTCGCCCAATAATGGCAATCTTCCATGTGTTTGAATGAATCACGAACAGCGAGGTATTTTACAATTACCCCTAGCAGCACAAATGAGCCGCCCCATACAAAGGGGCAGAGGATCTAGATCTGAGTCACACCATCTCCCCCTTTGCAAGCTTTCATCGAGGCGCCTCAGGCCAAAATCCATTCCATCATGGACTGATCGTAGCGACTCCTCTTCTCAAGGCTCCGGCCCTCGGCCGGAATTGGGAGAGATGCTGGGTCCGCATAATGAGCTAGTTATACTTCAAACCAAAGGGATTTCTCCCCCAGCCTTCTTGGTTCCGGGTTCAAGCGGACTTGCCACCTACAAGAGGCGGGAAAGCAAGCGGAAGGCGTCCCGATCCCTCTAAAGGAGAGCAGGTATGCTTCATCTCTTATCTAGTAAGAGGCCTCGGATTTCCCATCCATCCGTTTCTCCGGGGGCCCTTGGAGTTCTATGGCCTCCAATTGCACCATCTTACTCCTGCTTCCATCCTGCACATCGCGGGCTTCGTGGCCCTCTGCGAACTATTCTTGGGCGTTGAGGCTCACTTTGGATTGTGGAAGAGAATATTCTGCCTAGTACCCCGTTCTCATGAGGGGTCAATATATCAAGTGGGCGGAGCCGAGTTATGGCGCATCGCCGGAGAGGTTTCCTATCGAACCTTTACCGGCCAGGCTTCAAAGCCGGGTCCGGAGGCGGAGGCGAGCACGAGGCATGCGTCGGATGCTCCTTCGACAGAGGATGCCGACATGTTGTCCGCCACCAACTCCGAGGTGGAGAGCGCTTTGAACCACAGGCGCCGCCGGACAGTTCTTCGTGACGCGTGTTTCTCCTAGGAGGCCTTAAATGCCTTTGATTCGGGAGATGCGCACCTCCGTGCCGCTCAAGATGGACTAGCGAGCCACGGGCAGTATGTGAAGGACATACGGGTAAGTAAATTTGACAGTTATATATGCCGGTAGCCCGAGACTTAAAATAGTTAGAATAAGCGATTTAAGGATCATTTGTTATCTGCAGGATCTTACAAAAAGAATACCCGATCGTCCGGGAGCTCCAAGAGTACAAAGCCCAACTTGAGGCGCACTAGCCTTCTGAGGGAGCTACAAAGACCCCGATGGTAATATATGCTTCAAAAGATAAATAATTTAGGAAGTGCGGCGTGTGTGTAAAGTCGACAAAACATTGCGGATGGCGTCGGATTTGGATCCGGACAAGCAATAGCTCTTCGCCAGATTAAAATTTGGCGAGGCGTGCTTCTGAGGTGCGGCAGAGAAGAATAACCTCCAAGACGCCAACACCAAGCTGGGTGAGGAACTGAAGGGCGTTCGTGCCCGGTTATCGACTCCGTAAAGGAGAATCGGCAACCGTTGCGGCATTTTCAGTAAGTGCTTGAGCGAACTTTGAAAGAGTTCGGCGAGGAAGGCGACTAACATAAACATGTGTGTAGGTTTGCTCACAGGTCGTCCTGAGGAGGAGATGCCCAATTCTTCGGGTGATCTCGTTCCCGAATTCGTCGGCTACCTGAACGAGTCGGCCGGTGATGAAAGGCATCGGCCAAGCCTTGTGGCCATCTATCTCCCTGCCCAGAAGGCATTGGGGAGCTGGCGGAGCGGCTCCAATGGTATGGCGGCTCGCTTCGGCTATGGAAGATATCGGCCTGCCGTCAAAAGGCGCCGAGGAGGCCTGGGCCATGGTGAAGACACTTACACGAAGGCTGACCCAAACCACATGGCCGAGGTCGGACACCTGTGGGGCGGATGGGATGGAGATCCTGTAAGCAGTGTCTGACCAAGTAGAATTGGCCACCAAGTATTCCCAGCAAGATTGTAAATTAGATAGCCTATTAGATGGCATTGAGGAGGAATACAATGAGTCGAATTGACTATGTAAAAATATGACATGAAAGAAATGTCTTCTAGCGGATTGTAGATCGTTTGTCGTAGCGGACCTTTTAAACTTCAACCTCCGGACCCAATAGTCCTGAGTGTGTCCAACTCACCCTCGCGGTTATATAAGAACCGTGGTATGCATGGAGACAAGGTGTAGGGGTCATTGTTGCTGTGTCGGACAAGTGCCCAACTAGTTATGCGATATTACATGGGTAGTAAGAAGCATCTTCCGGGAGAATAGTTCGTTAAGGGTTCCTTTCATTTGGGGTGCATGTCCTAAAGTGCATGTCAAGGCTGCTATGAAAGTAGAAAATCATCCGGGGCAGATGGGTAAAAGTTAAAATCATCTTTCAATTCACCGATCGAATATTCCCTTAAGAACGCTTAGCTTTCGACTTCACCCAGTCGAGGTACACATCCGTGACACTGGCAAGAACAATCGCAGAGGTGCTCCCTTTACCACCTAGCCGAACAATCGGGAGCGTGGGGGTAAGCACGGGAGCCGAGCAACCCAGCTTGGCCAAAACTTAAGTCATATCGATGCATATAATGGCAAATAAAAGGTACATGCGGAAGTTTAACACATGTGCTGGGCATGAAGCCCGTATAAATAAGCTTTTGTTAAAGAAGCCCCCAGGTATAATGAGTGCGGAAAAAGCGCAAACGGGCCTCTAAAGGCTACAAGAAGAAGAAGGAGGAAGGAGAGAACTAAAAGACAGCAAAAAAAAAATAAAGAATGCAGACGGAGGAAGGAGACGAACTTGGAGTCCGGCACTTAGGCGTAGAATCTTCGTAGATGGGCCGCGTTCCATGGGTTCGGCTCGAGTCGATATCCGTCGTTTCACAGACGGTATGCTCCACGGTCGAGGACCTGGTCGATGATGAAGGGACCTTCCCATTTGGGCTTGAGTTTGTCCTTTTTCTTGTCCGTGAGCGTAGAACTAGTTCACCAATGTTATAAGCTTTGGCCCGTGCTTCCACTGCTTTGATATCTTGAGCCTGTTGTTGATAAAATGCGGAACGAGCTTTTGCCACGTCGCTCCTCCTCTAATGCGTCCAAACTGTCCTGCCGATCGAGTTGGCTTCTCTTTCTTCATACATGCGCTTTTCGAGGTGAGTCATGAATTATGTCGCAGGCAAGACTGCCTCTGCGCCGTACACCATAAAAATGGTGTGAATCCATTAGTGCGATTCGGCATGGTCCGCATGACCCCGAGTACGAAGTCGAGCTCCTCGACCCGGTCGTGTTAGATTCCTTGAGGGACCGCACTAGTGCGGGTTTAATGCCGCTCATGATTAGACCGTTTGCCCGATTCGACTTGACCATTAGTTTGAGGGTGATAGACTGAGGCGTGTCGAGCTTGATGCCCAGTTTTTGCACCATAGTTTGACCTCATCGGCTATGAAGTTGGTGCCATTATCGGTGATGATCTTGTGGGAACACCGTAGCGGTGTACTACCCCCGATATGAAGTCTATCAACTGGTCGGATTCGGCCGTTTTAACGAGCTTGGCCTCTATCCATTTGGTGAATTTATCCACCATGACCAATAGGTATTTACGCTTGTTGGTTCCTCCCTTGAGGGGTCCAACCATGTCAAGCCCCTGCATGACGGCCCGGGTGATGGGTATAGTTTTAAGGGCGGTGGGTGGCATGTGGCTTTAGTTAGCAAAATCGGCAACCGACGCATCGTTGGACTAAGTCCTGCGCATCTGCCCGAACCGTCGGCCAATAGAATCCCTGTCGGAAGGCCTTGCCTACAAGGGCCGGGCTGCAGCGTGGTGCCCACCCAGTCCGGCATGAATTTCAGCCAGGAGGTTTCGCCCTTCCTGTTGAGATACACCTTTGAAGGACTCGGTAGTGCTTTTTCTTATAAAGCTCTCCCTCATGGACTTTATAGGCTTTAGAGCGTCGTACTATGCGTGAGCCTCATTTTGGCCTTCGGGGAGTTCCTGCCTAGTTAGGTAGGCTAGGAATGGTTAAAATCCCGCAGGCGATAACCGCCATTATTTCGTGAGTGAAGGGTGTTATCTCGGGGCGAGCCTCCGGTTGTGTCGAAGTGTTGGCGTCGGTGATGCGGTTGGGACGGATTGTTATTGCGGACTCCTTTCCCATAGTACGGATGGCTTGAATAGCCCGTTCCAAAAAGATATTGGGTGGGGCGGCATCGTGTTTTGCACCGATGCGTGCCAATATATCCGCCGCTGGTTGTTATCCGGGCTATATGATGAAATTCGAGCCCTTGAACCGTCTTGACATTTTAGGACCGCATTGCGGTATGCTGCCATTTTCGGATCTTTGGCGTCGAAGTCTCCGTTTATTTGTGATATTGCGAGGTTTGAATCCCGGCGCACCTCTAGGGTTGAATGCCCATGGAGACCGCCATCCGGAGGCCGTGCGAGAAGGGCCTCGTATTAAGCTGCGTTGTTGGAGTCCGTATACATTATCGAAGGGCGTATTGGGAATTTGTGTCCCTGTTGTGGACGTCGGGGACGACGCCAGCCCGAGGCCAGCCAACATTTTGGAGCCGTCAAAGTGCATGATCCAATTGGAGTATGCACCGTACTCTTAGGAGTTCGGCTTGATCCATTGACCCGCGAAGTCGGCCAAAACCTGCGACTTAATAGCTCGTCGTGGCTTATAAGTTATGTCGAATGGAAGGAGCTCTGTGGCCCATTTAGCAATCCGGCCTGTCGCGTTGCGGTTGTTTATAATGTCGTTGAGAGGTACTTCGGAGGCTACCGTTATCGAGCACTCTTGAAAGTAGTGTCGCAGCTTCCGGGATGCCATGAACACCGCATATGCTATCTTTTGATAGTGTGGGTACCGGACTTGCATGGAGTTAGGACGGTAGACACATAATAAACCGGTTTTTGAGCAGGGAACCGGTGTCCGTCCGTTTCTCGTTCGACAACGAGCACCGTCACTGACAACTTGATGTGTTGCGGCGATATATAATAGCATTGGTTAGCCCATGTTGGTAGCGGCCAGACCGGATTTGTTGCCAAGATGGCCTTTATTTCTTTGAGTCCGGCCGTGTAGGCTTTCCACTCGAAGTGTTCGGTGCGGCGGAGGAGGCGATAAAGAAGAGGTAATGCCTTTTCTCCTAAATGGGAGATAAAGCGGCTTAGAGCCGCTACACATCAAATCAATTTTGTATTTGTTTGAGGTCTTTTGGAATATCCAATTGTGACAGAGCTCGAATCTTAGCTGGGTTTGCTTCAATTTCCTCTAGGACACAATGAAGCCGAGGAGCTTTCGGCTGGAACGCCAAGACGCATTTTCCGGATTGAGCTTGATGTCATATTTTGAAGATTGTCGAATGTGAGCCTCAAGTCGTCTACTAGAGTTTCGACGTGTTTGATTTTTGGCGACCACGTCATCTACATATGCTTCCACCGTTTTGCCGATCTGGTTGGCGGACATGTCCGAATCATGCGGCTGATATATTGCGCCGGCGTTTTGAGCCCAAAGGGCATTGTGTTGAAGCGAGCGGGCCGTATGGAGTGATGAATTATGTTGCGGCTTGGTGCGGCTCCGCCATCTTGATTTGGTGGTAGCGAGTCTGTCGAGGAAGCACAATGAGTCGTGTCCTCTTTGTGGCGTCAATGATTTGATCAATTCACGGGAGGAAGGGATCCTTTGGGCAAGCCTTATTGAGGTCTTTGAAATCAACACATAGGCGCCAGGATTTATCCTTCTTTAGTACCATCACCCGGAGTTAAGCTAGCCGGTCAGGATGTTTTATATCTCGATGAATCCGGCCTCCAAAAGTTTATGGCTAGCTCCTCTCCCATGGCCTGTCTTTTGGGTTCGGAAAAAGCCGAAGAGCCTGCTTGGTGGCTTGAATCCTTTTAGGATATTTAGGCTGTGCTCGGCTTAGTCGACGCGATTCTGGCATATTTGAAGGGTGCCGAGGCAAAGATGTCCCAGTTTTCTTGTAGAAGTTTTTCGTAGTGCAGCGTCTACATCGAGTTTAATTGTGCCCCGATGGAGGCGTTTTGCGGTCCATTGGGTGGACTTGGAATTTGACTATTTCATCCGCTGGTTTAAAGAAGTGGACTTGGATCTTTTATCGAGTATCACATCGTCCACATTCACCGTGGAGCGCCTTCATGATGAGTTCCTCGGCCGCTAGGGCTTGGATAGTGCCTCGAGGGCTAGTGCGGCTGTCTTATTTTTTTTGGCCTGGCCGCTATGCTTGGATCACTTGCGAGTGATGATTCCGTTCGGACCGGCATTTTAAGCTTCATGTACCCGTAATGGGGTATAGCTTGAAAAATTGTGAATGCCTCTCGTCCTAGTATCGCATGATATCCATTTGTTGAATGGGGCCACTTGAAATGTGACCTCCTCGGACCTGTAATTGTCCGTGAGCGAACACTACATCCAGCGTGATTTTTCCATGCGGCATGCTTCACGGTGAGGGATTATTCCTCTAAAGATTGTGCTGCTTCGCTCAATGCGGTTCCATCTATTTCCATCTTTCGGAGAGTTTCCTCATAGATGAGGTTTAGTCACTGCCGCCATCCATGAGTACCTTAGTAAAGGCGAAAGCAAATCTACTATCAGACTGAGAACCAATGCGGTGGTGCGGGCGATTCGAATTTAGGTTAAATCCTTGGCATTGAAGGTAATAGCCATGTCACTCCATGGATTCATTGTTGCTACTTGGTAGACTTCGGCAAAGGTTATGGAGTTGTCGTTTCGCATGTTATTTGATGCGAAAGTCTCAAGACTATTAAGACCGTCTTGGTGTTCTTTGGCTGGGATTCTGAAGCTAGAAGCTCTTCGCCACTTTTGGCCACCTGCCGTAGTATCCAACATGCTCGAAGGCTATGAGTTGGAGCGGCGCCCTCTATGCTATGAATTTTGCAGGGTCCGTTTAGCCAACCCTCCAGTACGGTTCCGTACCCTTTAGGGGGTTTTGGTTTTTTGGTATTCAACCCCGGTGCTTGATAATGATGCACCCTTTTGTTAGGACTAGGGATGTATTCGGGGCGGATTATCCCAAAATTTACTTTCGGTTTTCGAGCGCTCTCCATCGCACAAGTATTTTTGCACTATGGTCACCAAGTCAAGAAAGCGTGTAATTTCATGACGACTTATGGCGTTTAGGATTCCCTTGTCCGTGCAATTATTGCAAAAAATTGGGATTAACGTCCTCCTCTCGGCGATCCTTTATTACATTTCATAACCGTGGAGGAATCGGCCCGATAATGATGTCTTGTTTCACCGGCTCTTGCCGAATTGAGAGAGGTCGCCAATGTTTGGGTGGGCGGGTGGCACTAAATCGGAACCCGTCAATTCAGGACTCAAGGGGCGAGAAGTTTCGAACTCGAATTTTGGATTTTGGGTGCAATCCAATGAGTCTCACCCGCTACTTTGAATTTAGGTTCGTGGCTTGATCAACATCCGTCCCTCCGCAGGAATCCGGCATGGAGGGATCGGGAATCCGGACGTAACTAGTCCTAACGTAGGAGAAGAGTCGCCGCATTGCTCCTCTACCACAGCAACATGATGGGTAGCCTGGGGAGAGTTGATCTCTCTCAGATCGGTTTTCTGCCCGATCCGTGCGTGTCTGTGGCGACTCGAGGCGGCGTCACGATCAAGAGCTCGTTTATGGAGGAGAGCTCGATCGGATCTAACTTATTGACAAGTTAGAACTAACATGAAGATTGGTTTCAATGACTCGAGAGGTCATCGTCGGTAGCGGCGGCGAACTAGCGGTCATGAGAAAACCGCCAAGCGAAGAAGTCGACCCGGTGGCCAAGGCTTCTTTACGAAGGTGTCGTCTTTAAAGACGAGGCGAGGCATCCTATTTTGACGGTGGACGGCAGAGGAACTCTCAATGAAAGCACCAATGTCGGTGTCAAAACCTGCGGATCTCGGGTAGGGGTCCTGAACCGTGCGTCTAGGCGGATGGTAGCAGGAGACAAGGGACACAATGTTTTACCCAGGTTCGGGCCCTCTCGATGGAGGTAAAACCCTACTCCTGCTTGATTAATATTGATGATATGGGTATTACAAGAGTAGATCTACCATGAGATCAAGGAGGCTAAAACCCTAGAAGCTAGCCTATGGTATGATTGTTGATGTTGTAGTTGTTGTCCTACGGACTAAAACCCTCAGTTTATATAGACACCCGAATAGGTTAGGGTTACACTGAGTCGGGATTTACAATGGTAGGAGATCTACATATCCGTATCGCCAAGCTTGCCTTCCATGCCAAGGAAAGTCCCATCCGGACACGGGACGAAGTCTTCAATCTTGTATCTTCATAGTCTTGGAGTCCGGCCGTGATGATAGTCCGGCTATCCGGACAACCCCTAGTCCGGGACTCCCTCACCCCTTATTGTGGGATTCTCATCAATACGGGTGTGGGTAATCCAACTGTCACATCGGCATGATCCCTTGGGAATGGGCAAGTTTTAAGGCCCATGAGGAGGCGTTTGATATTCACCGCCTTTATAAAGGGGCACAAATCCGTCTTTCTTCTCTATGTCTGCCTCTTCCTCAGCCTTCCCAACCTCGAGTTCCGGCACCTGTGGTTTAATTGCTATGAGCCTCTCGATTATGTCCAGATCCAGCCTTCAAGGTCGGTGGGTGGCCTCCTCACTCTGAGAGGAGGATATTTACGGCTCGAGCGGCAAGATACCCCACCGAGGAAATTCCCTCTGAGACTTCCTGCTCAAGGGCAGGTTATTCCTACTCCCAGATCCGGCGAGAGGGCCGTATTCATCTCCCACTTCCTCCGGGGGCTAAGGTTCGCTCTCCATCCCTTCGTTCGAGGGCTCATGTTCTACTACGGGCTAGATTTTCACGATCTAGCTCCGGACTCCTTCCTTCAAATCTCGGCATTCATCATCACGTGCGAGGCCTTTCTCCGCATCCCCCCCCCCACTTCAGCTTATGGCTCAAGACCTTTAATGTGAAGCCGAAGGTAGTCGAGGGTAAGCAAGCAGAGTGCGGTGGTGCTACAGTGAGCAGACTCACCGATATCCCTTGTCCAAAAGGCTCCCTCGCGGAATCCTCCAACTTATGGCAGCGGGAGTTTTTTTACATGACTGAACCCCGTGGTACCAAGTGGGCAGCTACACCTGTGTTCCGATCTGGCCCTCCAGTACAGCTCGCATCATGGATCAATAAGGGGTTAGACTGGGGATCAATTGACAAAGTGCAGACTCTACAAAGCCGCATCCGGAGTCTCCTAGAGAAGGACACCGGTCTCGTCAACGTAATCCAGGTAATGTTAGTCCCATGGTCCCTACCGTGCGGTGACGGCCTCTCGCATGTGGGAGTTCAATCCGGAAGGACCACGGACCCTTCAACATTTCTTCTGACACGGCCTTGCAGAGGAATGTGGAAGTTATTTTTCCGGACACGCATAAGCGGTGGCGGACAGCACCGAGGACATTGGCCTCGACTGCAACCATCCGGATACCTCGGTAAGCACTCGACTCCTGAACAAAGCTTAGTTAAATGTCCCATAATAAGATACTACGAAAACCATCTTCTTCCAGAGCTGGATAAAGAAGGCGGAGCGAATTAGGTGTTGGCCCCTCTTCCCAAAGACTCAGTTGATCCCGTGCTAACAAGGATGCTGGCCCCGGCACCATACCAGGTGCCGGTGAAAGAGGACAAGGAGGAGAGCAGGAAGGCCAAAAGTGGCCTCCATTCTGAAGGTACACCAGACACTATGTCCGGGGAGATTAGGGCTCCCTCTTCCGAAGATAAAAGAAAAGGAGGAGCTGACATCCTTTCTCCCCATGGTAAGAAAAGGTCGCCTCTGAAGGTTGGGAGGTAAAGGCTAAATGGCGAGGTAAGATGCCCCTATCGAGGCAGATTCGGGCTCGGAAAGGCGGCGTTGTCATACAGTTCCTTCGCAAGAGACAAGCCTTTAACCGAATTGTAAGTGAATAAGGGTGTTTTAAACATATCCTGTTCTTTTCCCGTAACAAGGGTAACATCTAGAATATATGCTTTGCAGCCTGGCACGCAGTCTTCCTCAACAATCCTCTTCCTCGGGGGATCTTCTTAGGAGATGATGGAAAGCGAGACGCCTCCACGTGCCTTCTCGCCCAACAAAGGCGGGCGACTTCGAGGTGTCGTCTGGAGGATCTCTCCGATCAATGATACATCTCCAACGTATCTATAATTTTTGATTGCTCCATGCTACTTTATCTCTTTGTTTTGGACTATATTGGGCTTTGTTTTCCACTTTTATATTATTTTTGGGACTAACCTATTAACCGGAGGCCCAAATTTCGTAATTGTTGTTTTTGCCTATTTCAGTTGTTCAAGAAAGCGGAATATCAAACAGAGTCCAAAGCGGAATAAAACCTTTGGGAACGTGATTTTTCTCGTAGAGCGTGATCCGGAGACTTGGACCCTACTCCAAGAAATGTAACCGAGGCGGTCACGGTGGGCCCCCACAGGCGCGCCCTACCTCGTGGGCCCCCTGTTGCTCCACCGACGTACTCCTTCCTCCTATATATATCTACGTACCCCGACGGATCGAATACGGGCCAAAACCTAATTCCACCACCGCAACTTTCAGATCCACGATATCCCATCTTGGGGCCTGTTCCGGAGCTCCGCCGGAGAGGGCCGTCATCACGGAGGGCTTCTACATCATCATCATAGCCCCTCCGATGAAGTGTGAGTAGTTTACCTCAGACCTTCGGGTCCATAGTTAGTAGCTAGATGGCTTCTTCTCTCTTTTTGGATCTCAATACAATGTTCTCGCCCTCTCTTGTGGAGATCTATTCGATGTAATCTTCTTTTTGCGGTGTGTTTGTTGAGACCAGAGTGAATTTTGGGTTTATGATCGAGCTTATCTACGAAGAATATTTGAATCTTCTCTGAATTCTTTTATGTATGAGTGAGTTATCTTTGCAAGTCTCTTCGAATTATCCGTTTGGTTTGGCCAACTAGATTGGTAGTTCTTGCAATGGGAGAAGTGCTTAGCTTTGGGTTCAATCTTGCATGTGTCGTCGGTTGTACAAAAAAGAGGGGTACACTTTTGTACCCCTATAACTATGCATCGGCACCGAGCCGCAGTGCACCACCGTGAGCAAGGCAAGGGAGGTGAGCCAAGGTAAGGCAGGCTTTCGAAAGGAAGGAAGCGAGCAGCGCCAAGACCAAGACCACAAAGAGCAAGGGGGACGAGCGGACTCCCGGCAAGATCCTTGCCTTGGAGGCGGTTTTAGCAAACCCGGCAAGACCCTTGCCGTGGCAGCTCGCCCACACCTATGGGCGAATCACCCTTGAGTCCACCGCCCCATGGGGCAAGGATTCGAGAGACATCCCGTGGTGGCATGCGATCTTTGTGAAGACATTCAAGATCGAGATACACATATAGAAGATGGCGACCCTTGGCGGGATCCCAGCCAAGGAGGACCACAAGGCCCCAAAGCAAGAGCCTTGCCAGGGGATGACAAGTGGCGCCACGGCAAGACCCTTGCAGGGCTACTGGCGAGGCCCTTGCCAAGAACACCCGTAGGGCCACCATCGAGCCCACGCCAACCAAACCTCCACCACTGCGTTCACATGCATTTGCCGACCCAACCAGTTGGGCAGGCACTGCGTGGCGGCAAGAAGGATCTTCGTGGAGACCCACCACCTGCGCCACCTCACCTGCACGCCTACATGGCACCATGGCACCGCTGGCGTATGCGCGTGTCGACCATGAAAGGGGTGACGGTGACGAGACATGGCTCTCCCGCCCCGATAAAGCAAGGACACCTAAGCAAGGCGCATTAAAGGCGCCTTGTCATGTAATGTGAGGATAAACTCGCATCATGTACCCTTCCACCTCCCTGTGTGCCACCTTTGTGGCAACCCCTTTCCCTATAAAAGGAGGCCCAAGGCGACCGGGAGGAGGATTGGGCTTTTGGAGCTCCTCGCGCCCCATTGCTAGTTCAAGTACGAGATAAACAAACCACCAAAGCGAGGAGTGGGTTTACGCATCCTCATGGCCCGAACACAGATAAGAAACCGTGTGCTATCATTTGATCCGCTCTTCTCACGACCCGCGCCCGCGACCGTAGTAGGGATTCTTGTGATCCCATAGGTGTCGTTCCCACCGGCGATGTCCTTTCCCGGTGGATGAAGGGCAGCAAGGCACGTATTGTATTGTTGCCATCGAGGATAACAAGATGGGGTTTTTATCATATTGCATGAATTTATCCCTCTACATCATGTCATCTTGCTTAAGGCGTTACTCTGTTTTTAACCTAATACTCTAGATTCGTGTTGGATAGCGGTCGATGAGTGGAGTAATAGTAGTAGATGCAGGCAGGAGTCGGTCTACTTGTCTCGGACGTGATGCCTATATACATGATCATACCTAGATATCCTCATAACTATGCTCCAATTCATCAATTGCTCAACAAGTAATTTGTTCACCCAATCGTAGAATACTTATGCTCTTGAGAGAAGCCACTAGTGAAACCTATGGCCCAAGTCTATTTTCATCATATCAATCTCCATCACTTTAATACTTGCTTTGTTTTTACTTTGCTTTTACTTTTCAATTTGCATCTCTATATCAAAATACCAAAATATTAGTTATCATCTCTATCGGATCTCACTCTGTAAGTGACCGTGAAGGATTGACAACCCCTAATCGCGTTGGTTGCGAGTAGCTATCGTTTTGTGCAGGTCTGCAGGGACTTGTGTGTGGCCTCCTCTTTGGATTGATACCTTGGTTCTCAAAAACTGAGGGAAATACTTACGCTACTTTGCTGCATCATCCTCTCCTCTTCGGGGAAATCCAACGCAGTGCTCAAGAGGTAGCAAGAAGAATTTCTGGCGCCGTTAGATTATTTGCCAAGTACCCATCACAATCCCTATCTCTCGCATTACATTATTTGCCATTTGCCTCTCGTTTTCCTCTCCCCTACTTCACCCTTGCCGTTTTATTCGCCCTCTCTTTCCCAATCTCCTCCTCTTTTTTCCGTTCGCCCTTTTCTCGCTTGCCTTTTGTTTGCTAGTGTGTTAGTTTGCTTGCTTGTTGTCATGACTAGTCTCATATCTTCTCCGTTATCTCCCGAGAATGAAGTTCTAAATTTTAAGCAAAGGAGGAGAGAAAATCTAAAAAACGCTTGGTATAGAATTTGCAATGCTCAAAATAGATCTACCAGAAGCAATCTACTTCCGTTCTTCTTCGTAATTTTTACGTAGGTGCTAATCCTTGGTATAGATATATCCTTGATACCATTACCGGAGGGAATTTCTTGGGTAGCCATACTTTTGATTCTTATAATGCTTTAATACATTTATTTGGCTCACCACCTCTTTTGGTTAATGGAACTATGTTAACTTTGGAGCATGTTATACAAAGACTTGAAATTACTGAGAATAAAGTTGCTACCATTGAATCAATTTAAAATCTTGATAAAAAGATCCACAATCAAATTACCCAATATGGATCTAAGGTAGGAATGACTTTGAAAAATATTAAATAAAAGGAACCCATAGTTAATGAGAAAATAAATCTAGATTCCACTAGAATCGATAAACTTGAGGATATCATTACCAACTTGAACCGCTTTTCTTCCGTAAAGAACACTCCAAGTCTCTCTACTAAAAATACCAAGCTTATTTATGTTCCTAAGAATAAGGGTGAATCATCTAGTAAGGAAAGCTGCGGATCTTAAATCTATAAGTATTAAATCCCAATCTTTTTTGCTATCATTAAGGAACCATTTGCTCCGAATGAATTTTTCGATCTTGTGCCTAAGAGTTTAATAATTACTAGAAATAAAGAAATTTCTAAGAAAGATAGATGCCTCATTGAAGATATGCCTACCAAAGATGGCAATACTTAAATCTATCCTTGCTTTTATGCCTAGCTAGGGGCGTTAAACAATAGCGCTTGTTGGGAGGCAGCCCAATTTTATTTTTAGTTTTTTGCTTTTGCTTCTGTTTAGGAATAAATAATCAATCTAGCCTCTGGTTAGATGTGGTTTTATGTTTTAATTAGTGTTTGTGCCAAGCTAGACCTATTGGATCTTCTTGGATAATAGTTATTTGATCTTGCTGTAATTTCCAGAAACTTTGCGCTCAGTGCCCGAATTATTAAAAATCACCAGAACGTGATAAAATACTGATTCCAATTGCTGCTGATCAATAAACAAATTTTCTATGTCTTCCAATTTTTGTAGATTATTTGGAGTTCCATAAGTTTGCGTTAGTTACAGATTACTACAGACTGTTCTGTTTTTGACAGATTCTGTTTTTCGTGTGTTGTTTGCTTATTTTGATGAATCTATGGCTAGTAAAATAGTTTATAATCCATAGAGAAGTTGGAATACAGTAGGTTTAACACAAATATAAATAAATAATGAGTTCATTACAGTACCTTAAAGTAGATTTTTGTTTCTTTCTCTAACGGACTCACGAGATTTCTATTGAGTTTTACATTGTGAAGTTTTCAAGTTTTGGGTGAATTCTTTTGATGGATTATGGAACAAGGAGTGGCAAGAGCCTAAGCTTGGGGATGCCCATGGCACCCCAAGATAATCCAAGGACACCAAAAAGTCAAAGCTTGGGGATGCCGGAAGGCATCCCCTCTTTCGTCTACTTCCATCGGTAATTTACTTGGAGCTATATTTTTATTCACCACATGATATGTGTTTTGCTTGGAGCGTCGTTTATTATTTGCGTCTTTGTTTGTTAGTTTACCACAATCATCCTTGCTGTACACACCTTTTGAGAGAGCCATACATAAATTGGAATTTGATAGAATACTCTACGTGCTTCACTTATATCTTTTGAGCTTGATAGTTTTGCTCATAGTGCTTCACTTATATCTTTTGAGCGTGATAATTTTTGCTCTGGTGCTTCACTTAGATCTTTAAGAGCACGGTGGTGGATTTGTTTTAAAGAAACTATTGATCTCTCATGCTTCACTTAGATTATTTTGAGAGTCGTTAATAGCATGGTAATTTGCTTAAAATTAATATACTTAGTATTCAAGATATGTGAAACTTTCTTTTGAGTGCGTTGAATACTAAGAAAAGTTGGATACTTGATAATTGTTTTGAGATGTGGAGGTAGTGATATTAAAGTCATGCTGGTTTGGTGATTATGAATTTAAAGAACTCTTGTGTTGAAGTTAGCAAATCCCGTAGCATGCACGTATGGTTAAAGTTGTGTAACAAATTTGAAACATGAAGTGTACCTGGCTTGTGCATCCTTATGAGTGGCGGTCGGGGACGGCGATGGTCTTTTCCTACCAATCTATCCCCTAGGAGCATGCGCGTAGTACTTGATTTTTGATGACTTCTAAATTTTTGCAATAAGTATATGAGTTCTTTTGACTAATGTTGAGTCCATGGATTATACGCACTTTTACCTTTCCGCCATTGCTAGCCTCTTGATGCAAGTGCATTGCCCTTTCTCACCTTGAGAGTTGGCGCAAACTTAGCGGTGCATCCAAACCCGTGATACGATACACTCTATCACACATAAACCTCCCTATATCTTCCTCAAAATAGCCACCATACCTACCTATTATGGCATTTCCATAGCCATTCCGAGATATATTGCCATGCAACTTTCCACCGTTCCGATCATCATCATGACATACTTTAGTTTTGTCATATTGCCATTGCATGATCATGTAGTTGACATCGTATTGGTGGCAAAGCCACCATGCATTATTTTTCATACATGTCACTCTTGATTCATTGCACCATCCCTACACCGCCGGAGGCATTCATATAGAGTCATATCTTGTTCTAGTTTCGAGTTGTAATCCTTATGTTGTAATCAATAGAAGTGTGATGATCATCATTATTAGAGCATTGCCCAATAAAAAAGAAGAGAAAGGCCAAAAAAAAAGAATGGCCCAAAAAAATAAGGGCAATGTTACTATCTCTTTTTCCACACTTGTGCTTCAAAGTAGCACCTTGTTCTTCATGTAGTAAGTCTCATATATTGTGCTTCAAAGTAGCACCTTGTTCTTCATGTAGTGAGTCTCATAAATTGTGCTTCAAAGTAGCACCATGTTTTCATACTGTTGAGTCTCATAAGTTGTCTTTTTTCATACTAGTGGGAATTTTCATTATAGAACTTGGCTTGTATATTCCTACGATGGGCTTCCTCAAATGCCCTAGGTCTTCGTGAGCAAGCAAGTTGGATGCACACCCACTAGTTTTCTTTTGTTGAGCATTCATTTATAGCTCTAGTGCATCCGTCGCATGGCAATCCCTACTCCTCATGTTGACATCAATTGATGGGCATCTCCATAGCCCGTTGATTATCCTCGTCAATGTGAGACTTTCTCCTTTTGTCTTCTTCACACAATCCCATCATCATATTCTATTCACCCATAGTGCTATATCCATGGCTCACGCTCATGTATTGCATGAAGATTGAAAAAGTTTGAGATTATTTAAGTATGAAACAATTGCTTGGCTTGTCATCGGGGGTATAGAAGTTGGGAACATCTTTGTGTGACGAAAATGAAGCATAGCCTAACTATATGATTTTGTAGGGATGGACTTTCTTTTGCCATGCTATTTTGAGAAGACATAATTGCTTAGTTAGTATGCTTGAAGTATTATTATTTTATGTCAATATGAACTTTTGTCTTGAATCTTTCGGATCTGAATATTCATACCACAATTAAGAATATTTACATTGAAATTATGCCAAAAGTATCACTCCGCATCAAAAATTCTTTTTTATCATTTACCTACTCGAGACGACGGTGAATTAAGCTTGGGGATGCACGATCGTCTCCAATGTATCTATAATTTTGATTGCTCCATGCTACTTTATCTACTGTTTTGGACTATATTGGGCTTTATTTTGCACTTTTATATTATTTTTGGGACTAACCTATTAACCGGGAGGCCCAGCCTGAAATTGCTTGTTTTTGCCTATTTCGGTGTTTGAAGAAACGGAATATCAAACGGAGCCCAAAGCGGAATAAAACCTTCGAACGTGATTTTCTCGCCGAAGCGTGATCCGAGAGACTTGGACCCTACTCCAAGAAGTAGCCGAGGCGGTCACGAGGTGGGGGGCGCGCCCCTACCTCGTGGGCCCTGTTGCTCCACCGACGTACTCGTTCCTCCTATATATACCTATGTACCCCGACGGATCGAATCTGGAGCCAAAACCTAATTCCACCACTGCAACTTTACGTATCCACAAGATCCCATCTTGGGGCACATTCGAACTCTCATGGGAGAGGGCAAATCATCGAGGAGGGCTTCTACATCATCATCATAGCCCCTCCGGTGAAGTGTGAGTAGTTTACCTCGGACCTTGGGTCCATAGTTAGTAGCTAGATGGCTTCTTCTCTCTTTTGGATCTCAATACAATGTTCTCCCCCTCTCTTGTGGAGATCTATTCGATGTAATATTCTTCTTTTTGCGGTGTGTTTGTTGAGACCAGATGAATTGTGGGTTTATGATCGAGCTTATCTATGAATAATATTTGAATCTTCTCTGAATTCTTTTATGTATGATTGAGTTTTGTTTGCAAGTCCCTTCGAATTATCTGTTTGGTTTGGCCAATTAGATTGGTAGTTCTTGCAATGGGAGAAGTGCTTAGCTTTGGGTTCAATCTTGCGGTGTCCTTTCCCGATGTGAGAAGGGCAGCAAGGCACGTATTGTATTGTTGCCATCGAGGATAACAAGATGGGGTTTTTATCATATTGCATGAATTTATCCCTCTACATAATGTCATCTTGCTTAAGGCGTTACTCATTTTTAACTTAATACTCTAGATGCATGATGGATAGCGGTTGATGAGTGGAGTAATAGTAGTAGATGCGAGGCGGAGCCGGTCTACTTGTCTCGGACGTGATGCCTATATACATGATCATACCTAGATATCCTCATAACTATGCTCAATTCTGTCAATTGCTCAGCGATAATTTGTTCACCCATAGTAGAATACTTATGCTCTTGAGAGAAGCCACTAGTGAAACCTATGGCCCCGGGTCTATTCTCATCATATCAATCTCCATCACTTTAATACTTGCTTTGTTTTTACTTTGCTTTGTACTTTTCACTTTGCATCTCTATATCAAAAATACCAAAAATATTATTTATCATCTCTATCAGATCTCACTCTCGTAAGTGACCGTGAAGGGATTGACAACCCCTAATTGCGTTGGTTGCGAGTAGCTATCGTTTTGTGCACGCGTCTGAGGGACTTGTGCGTGGCCTCCTACTGGATTGATACCTTGGTTCTCAAAAACTGAGGGAAATACTTACGCTACTTTGCTGCATCATCCTCTCCTCTTCGGGGAAATCCAACGCAGTGCTCACGAGGTAGCAATCAACAAGTGGTTCGCGGGATAATGAAGACAATGCCCGAAGGTGAAACTTCGGGCGCCTAGGGTCCGGGTTGTGCGGTCCCTACGGGGTCCAACAATAAAGGCCCCGGACTATTCAGTTTACAGCTGGAAATGACTCTAGGGTCGAGTAAACATATCCCTTCAAAGGGAGTCCGTACTCCTACAGCTGCCTCCAGGAATCCGGAGGCGCCGGATACATTGACGGACATGTTGCGACATGCGTCTGTCTCAGAGGAACATCGTACCTTGATGGAGTGCAGTGGTTGGGAAGGATTCTGTCATGGCGGATTGAATGAAACCTTCACGGGCCTGCTAAGAGGCTTGAGGTGCGTAATGTAATATTTTCAATTATGCTCTATCGCAAAATGCACTGTGTATAGATAGTAGCCCGTGAGACTCTAGTTGGCATCCAAAGGGAGCAATCGGAGGATCGAAAAAGACATGCCGGAAATAATCTAACTAATTGGAACACGAGAGGCTATGACATCCATGGCGTGCCCACACTCTGAGAGGTTGCAGTGCAGGCGAAACTTGGCGTGGCGGAGGACGACATCACACTTATTAATAGGCGGCTCGACGAGGCGCAAGGTATGTTTTGGGGCGGCCAGTATATGTATGTATAATAACATGAGCACGAAGCTGAGGATTATATACTAAGACATGCACAATGCGAGATAGTCTTTGCCTTGGTTGAGACCATTCGGGCAGAGCTTGCCCGAGCCAAGGAGCAAGGCAGGATGAGTAATGTGGCTACCAAGAAGGCAGCTGAGGAGTTAAAGGCCGAACAGGTTACTCGGCGCCAGTGCGAGGAGAGAATATCTTCCATAGAGTGAGATCTAAAGGATGTCACTGGCAAATGCCAAGCACTCAAGGAGGAGAACAAGTCCAAAGTAGCCGCACTCGAGAAGGCCTTACGAGAGGCGAGAGAAGCACGATCCGAGTCTAGAGCGGATCGGGAGGAGATCCGGCAAGACGGGGAGATAGCAGCCGGTAAGCCCTTTCTATTCTGAGACTAGATTCGGTGATATGAAGTATGCCCGCTTAATCAAATGTGGAGTTCTCGGGCGTATTCTTGGACTTGCCGAAGAGTGCCTCCAAAGCGGTAGCGATTTTACCAAAGCGCAATAAGGGTATGCAACGGAAAAAGCTTTTCTGGTGCCAATTCAGCACGCCAAAGCGCCGCTGTTGCTGAATGAACAGATGGCCCGATGGGCGAGCTCCTGAATATCCGGATCTGCCATGAAGGGCGTCATGGTCGGCTATGGCCGAGCGATTCCAGAATAGTTATTTCGGTTTGGTGCAGCGACTTGTGGATGTGGTGTCGCGTATCGATGCCGTGAAGCGATCAACGTGCATTGAAGGTGCACGGATGTCCTTCGCCCGTGTCAAGACGTATTGGGCGAAGATGAAGGCCACCGATATTGCAGCGAACAGTCCACCCGAGGGCAAGGACAAACACATGCCGGAGCATTATTTTGAAGATGTCCTAGAGGCGCTGGCTTGATAGAGGCCGATGCTCAAAGGATATGATCTTTGAGTGAATGTATCGAAATTGTAAAAACAATATTATGATATATTAACGCTATGTTTTTATACTTTTGCCTAAAAGTTTTGTTTCCTCCTGTGCGGTCATTTTTGTATGGGGGATTTGATTTCCAGCCACTACTTACTTTGGACTTCAACATTTTGCCACTGCTTAGATTGTAATTGATCTTTTGCCACTCTTTAGTTTGCCATTTGATATTTTGCCACTTTTTCACACAAAAACAATACTTGCAAATGATGGATATATTATATGGACAAAAGCGATGGGCAAGTATGCCCTTGTGTGCTGTTTGGCGCCGACGCATACGCCGGGACACAAGAGAAGGTTGCGGCTATCTCGTAGCATCGGTGGTCCTCGGACCCACCGGCTACCTCCGATGACCACGGTGAGTCGTGACTAGGTGCCGACCCATTGCACAAAAGGCGCTGGCGAGCATCATCATCGGCGTTATGTGGTGCCGACGAGAAGCGACAATAGTAGCCGGCGGTGGCGGCGGGCAATAATACCACGGGCGGTGGGGAGAAGCACCCTCTTGGCGAACATCAGTGGACGGAGAGAAGCACCCTCTGGCATCCATCTAGAGCACGAATTGACACACATGCGGGCTGGCTGATGGCCCCGTGAGCAATGAATTTGGGCCAGCGGTGGCATGAACAATGACGCGCGCATTTGGAAGAAGCGGTGGCCTTGACAATGACACATTGTTGGAAGAAGCGGCGGCGGAGGAACAGAAATTTGCCATGGGCGTCCTTATATGCGCCGCCATGGCTGCTCGTGGTAAGCCGAGGAGCAGCGAGGCGCTCAGTCCGCCATGGGCTGCGGCGAGTCTTGAGCTAGGGTTGGTGGGGCGGTTTGATCTGCGTCGTCGGTGAGTAGCTATCGAAAGGCCACCGGGCGCCGCCACCTCCCTCATCCGCCATAAGCGTAGAGAGGCAATGAGCGAGAGATGGGGATCGATCTTGTCCGTCGTGGTCAATCGATGCAAAAGGGCAAATTGGGATTTCATCATGGGTCCCACTTCACAGGGGCAAAAGATCAAAGTGTGAAGTAACGTGTGGCAAAAAATCAATGGCAAAGTAACCAGTGGAAGATTGTCAAAGTACAAAGTAAAAAGGGGCAAAAAAATCAAAAACCCCTTTTTATATAATCTAAATTTTTTCCAATCGACGACTCCGGCCCCCTCTCAGAAAATACTGGGGTGTTCGGAAAAGCACTTGATCACTCTTGACCCAACGTCTTGGTCTATGAAGGAGGTGTCAATGCGGCGAACTAGGCAACCGGACTATAGGGCTTTAACACTTTCACTTAGCCATAGAAGTTTGACGATGGGTCTATGATATAGCCCCTGGTATGTCTGCGGTTATCCCAATATGGTGCGCTACATAGGTGACCTTAAGGCGGTCCTTCGTATGTCTGGAGGAATCGCGAAAAGATTACGAGAAGTCATCGAGTGGTTGACCAGGTCTCGCCGCATCATGAAAGTCGGGTTTTGGCTTTCTCTCTTTGAGGTGCTCATCTGGATAAACCAGGACACAATTGCGATAGTTCTCCCTTTACTACCCTAGCCGATAGAGCGGAACGTAAGTAGTAAGCACATGGTAGCCGCAACCCAACTATTGACCAAAGACATGATTCGAATGATGCATATAAGGCCAAACTCGTGACACCGAAGTGTGCTATAAAGTTGTTCGGACTTGTCGGCAACTCATTTGTTCCCATATTGTGGCCCTGGCAATTTATGCCGAGGTGCGTGTGTGAAACAACTGAAGAAGCGAAATTCCGATTTTTAGGAAAAGCGAATACTGAATACGGATTATGTTCACTAGAACACGATTGATATGTCAATTGCCATCTTATAGATAATAACGCATACAACCCGGGCTGTTTGACATGCCGAAATTGAAGTCGAAGTGAGGAGAAGGCACTTTATAGGCTCGAAATAGAGAGTGCGGTCTACAAAAAATTATTTGGACCTCCTGTCGCATGTCTGCGCCGCCTTGCCTCGGTGAAAGGACTCCTTAACAGGAATAGCCTTTGAGTAAGTATATAAAGCCGAACTCCGAAAGAGTCCGTGAGATGACCAGCCTTTGAGCCTCCTGTGGTAAAAAATAAAAAGTAGTTAGAAAAGAGGCTATGGGAGTGCTTGTAGGCCTGTCCGTATTGTGCCTCCGCCGATGACCAGGGTATTTTAAGTGCATAATTATGTATGCGCGGTACAAAGTTCGCATGTATATGAGGCGAACAACGAGGCCGAACTGCTAGTCCAGCTCTGAGAGTGATCGGTCCTGTTTAATAGAGGCCGTGACAATGGCCGATGAGATCTGGCGGCTTGATAAGGCCGCTTTGTACTTTAATTTGTAGTAGCCATAGTATGATCCTCTGTAAGGAAGCGGCGTTCCATATTTCCATTTATTGTTATGACACCACGTAGACCGAGCATCTTAAGTTTTGCATGGGCGTAGTGTGGGGCCGCATTAAAATAGCAAAAGCGGTACGCCCCAGAAGTGCATGATAGCTACTGTGGAACGGGACAATACCGAAGGTCAAGCCCTCGCTTCGGAAGTTGTTCGGCGAACCAAAAACGACTTCCAATGTGATGGGGCCCGTGCAGTGAGTTTTCTCTCTGACTCTTTGCCCCCTTGAGGGTAGTTGTGGTGGGCTTGATTCTTGAAGGATCAATGCCCATTTTGCAGACAGTTGATAACCCAAAAGTATAGGGGATCTATCATAGTCCTTTCGATAAGTAAGAGTGTCGAACCCAACGAGGAGCAGAAGGAAATGACAAGCGGGTTTTAGTAAGGTATTCTCTACAAACCTTTGAAATTATTGGTAGCAGATAGTTTTGTGATAAGATAATTTGTAACGGGTAACAAGTAATGGAAGTAAATAAGGTGCGACAAGATGGCCCAATCCTTTTTGTAGCAAAGGACAAGCCTAGACAAACTCTTATATGAAGGAAAACGCTCCCGAGGATATATGGGAATTATCGTCAAGCTAGTTTTCATCACGTTCATATGATTCGAGTTCATTACTTTGATAATTTGATATGTGGGTGGACCGGTGCTTGGGTACTGCCCTTCCTTGGACAAGCATCCCACTTAGGATTAACCCCTATTGCAAGCATCCGCAACTACAAGAGAAGTATTAAGGTAAACCTAACCATAGCATGAAACATATATATCCAAATCAGCCCCTTACGAAGCAATGCATAAACTAGGGTTTAAGCTTCTATTACTCTAGCAACCCATCATCTACTTATTACTTCCCAATGCCTTCCTCTAGGCCCAAACAATGGTGAAGTGTCATGTAGTCGAAATTCACATAACACCACTAGAGGAAAGTCAACATACATCTCATCAAAATATCGAACGAATACCAAATTCACATGACTACTTATAGCAAGACTTCTCCCATGTCCTCAGGAACAAATGTAACTACTCACAAATAATATTCATGTTCATAATCAGAGGGGTATTAATATGCATAAAGGATCTAAACATATGTTCTTCCACCAAATAAACCAACTAGCATCAACTACAAGGAGTAATCAACACAACTAGCAACCCACAGGTACCAATCTGAGCTTTTGAGACCAAGATTGGATACAAGAGATGAACTAGGGTTTTAGATGAGATGGTCTTTGGTGAAGATGTTGATGGATATTGACCCCTCCCAATGAGAGGATTGATGATGATTACGATGGTGATGATTTCCCGGTAGAACGGACTCCACGGAGCCCTAGATTAGTTCCATGAGTTACGCCTCATGGCGGCGTGTTTTTAGATCCCAGCTTCCTCACGATTTTTTTCGAGGTGATCGTCTCCAACGTATCTATAATTTTGATTGTTCCATGCTATTATATATTCTGTTTTGGATGTCTAATGGGCTTTATTATACACTTTTATATTATTTTTGGGACTAACCTACTAACCCAAGGCCAGTGCAAATTCTTTGTCTTTTTTGCGTATTTCAAGGTGTTTAGCAGAAAAGGAATATCAAACGGAGTCCAAAGCGGAATGAAACCTTGGAGAGTTATTTTTGGAACAAACATGATCCGAGGACTTGGAGTGGGCGTCAAGAAATCACGAGGAGGCCACGAGGCGGGAGGCGCGCCTTTGCCCCCACAGGCGCCCCCACCCTCGTGGGCCCCTCATGGTTCCACCGACCTACTTCATCCTCCTATATATATCCACGGACACCGAAAACATCCAGTAGCACCACGAAAGCCTATTTCCACCGCCGCAATCTTCTGTACCCGTGAGATCCCATTTTGGGGCCTTTTCCGGCGCTCCGCCGAAGGGGGAATCGATCACGGAGGGCTTCTACATCAACACCATAGCCTCTCCGATGATGTGTGAGTAGTTTACCTCAGACCTTTGGGTCCATAGTTATTAGCTAGATGGCTTCTTCTCTTTCTTTGGATCTCAATACAAAGTTCTCCTCGATCTTCTTGGAGATCTATTTGATATAACTCTTTTTGCGGTACGTTTGTCGAGATCTGATGAATTGTGCGTTTATGATCAAGATTATCTATGAACAATATTTGAATCTCCTCTGAATTCTTTTATGTATGATTGATTATCTTTGCAAGTCTCTTCGAATTATCAGTTTGGTTTGGCCTACTAGATTGATCTTTCTTGCAATGGGAGAAGTGCTTAGCTTTGGGTTCAATCATGCGATTGCTTGATCCCGATGTGAAGGGGAAACGACATGTATTGTATTGTTGCCATCGAGAATAAAAAGATGGGGTTTATATCATATTGCTTGAGTTTATCGCTCTACATCATGTCACCTTGCCTAATGCGTTACTCTGTTCTTATGAACTTAATACTCAAGATGCATCTTTGGATAGCGGTCGATGTGTGGAGTAATAGTAGTAGATGCAGGCAGGAGTCGGTCTACTTGTTGCGGACGTGATGCCTATATATATGATCATGCCAAGATATTCTCATAACTATGCAGTATTCTATCAATTGCTTTCGTGATTAATTTATTCACCCACCGTAATACTTATGCTATCTTGAGAGAAGCCACTAGTGAAACCTATGGCCCCAGGGTCTATTTTCCATCATATAAGTTTCCAATCTATTTTATTTTACAATCTTTACTTTCAATCTTTATCATAAAAATACCAAAATATTATCTTATCATCTCTATCGGATCTCACTTTGTTGCAAGTGGTAGTGAAGGGATTGGCAACCCCTTTATCGTGTTGGTTGCAAGGTTCTTATTTGTTTGTGTAGGTACGAGGGACTTGTGTGTGGCCTCCTACTAGATTGATACCTTGGTTCTCAAAAACTGAGGGAAATACTTACGCTACTTTGCTTCATCACCCTTTCCTCTTCAAGGGAAAACCAACGCATGCTCAAGAGGTAGCAAGAAGGATTTCTGGCGCTGTTGCCAGGGAGTCTACTCACAAGTCAAGACATACCAAGTACCCATCACAAACTCTTATCCCTCGCATTACATTATTTGTCATTTGCCTCTTGTTTTCCTCTCCCCCACTTCACCCTTGTCGTTTTATTCGCCCTCTCTTTCCGTTTAGCCTCTTTTTAAGCTTGCTTCTTGTTTGCTTGTGTGTTGGATTGCTTGCTTGTCACGATGGCTCAAAGATAATACTAAATTGTGTGACTTTGCCAATACCAAAAACAATGATTTTCTTAGCACTCGATTACTCCTCTTACCGATGCTAAATCTTGTGAAATTAATCTTTGCTTTGCGAATCTTGTCATGAAAGATCAATTACTTGGCCTTCCTAGTGAAGATGCCGCTACCCATCTAAATAGCTTCGTTGATTTGTGTGATATGCGAAAGAAGAAAGATGTGGATAATGATATTGTTAAATTGAAGCTATTTCCTTTTGCGCTTAGAGATCATGCTAAAACTTGGTTTTCATCTTTGCCTAAAAATAGTATTGATTCTTGGAATAAGTGCAAAGACACTTTTATCTCTAAGTATTTTCCTCCCGCTAAGATCATCTCTCTTAGAAACGATATTATGAATTTTAAGCAACTTGATCATGAACATGTTGCACAAGCTTGGGAGAGGATGACATTAATGATACGTAATTGCCCTACACATGGATTAAATTTATGGATGGTCATACAAAAATTTTATGCCGGATTGAATTTTGCTTCTAGAAAGCTTTTAGATTCGGCCGCGGGAGGCACTTTTATGGAAATCACTTTAGGTGAATCTACTAAATTCCTAGATAATATTATGGTTAATTATTCTCAATGGCACAAGAAAGATCTACTAGTAAAAGGTTCATGCGATAGAAGAGATTAATGTTTTGAGTGGAAAGATGGATGAACTTATGAAATTGTTTGCTAATAAGAGTGTTTCTTGATCCCAATGATATGCCTTTGTCTACTTTGATTGAGAATAATAATGAATCTATGGGTGTGAATTTTGTTGGTAGGAACAATTTTGGTAACAAGCAGCTTATAGAGGAAAAATTTAATCCTAGGCCGTATCCTAGTAATTCCTCTAATAATTATGGTAATCCTACAACAACTCTTAAGGAAATTTTAATAAGATGCCCTCTAATTTTGAGAATAGTGTCAAAAGAATTTATGATTTCTCAAAAGAATTTCAATGCTTTGCTTGAAGAAAAATTGCCTAAGATTGATGAGTTGGCTAGGAGCGTGGATAGAATTTATCTTGATGTTGATTCTTTGAAACTTAGATCTACTCCTCCTAAGCATGATATCAATGAGTCTCTCAAAGCTATGAGAGTTTCCATTGATGAGTGTAAAGAAGGAACCGCTAGGATGCGTGCTAAAAAAGATTTCTTTATGAAAGCGTGTTCTTCTAGTTTTCATGATAATAAGGATGAAGATCTAAAAGTGATTGACGTGTCTCCTATTAAATCTTTTTTTTGCAATATGAATCTTGATAATGATGGGACTAGAGATGAGTCAACTTTAGTTAAAAGGCGTCCCAAAGATTTGGATTTTTGGATCTTGATGCAAAAATTGGTAAAAGTGGGATTGAAGAGGTCAAAACTTTACATAGCAATGAACCCACTATTTTGGATTTCAAAGGAATTTAATTATGATAATTGTTCTTTAATAGATTGTATTTCCTTGTTGCAATCCGTGCTAAATTCTCTGCATGCTTATAGTCAAAATAAGGCTTTTACCAAACATATCGTTGATGCTTTAATGCAATCTTATGAAGAAAAGCTGGAATTAGAAGTTTCTATCCCTAGAAAACTTTATGATGAGTGGGAACCTACTACTAAAATTAAAATTAAAAATCATGAATGCTATGCTTTGTGTGATTTGGGTGCTAGTGTTTCCACGGTTCCAAAAACTTTGTGCGATATGTTAGGTTTAGTGAATTTGATGATTGTTCTTTAAACTTGCACCTCGTGGATTCCACTATTAAGAAACCTATGGGAAGGATTAATGATGTTCTTGTTGTTGCAAATAGGAATTATGTGCCTATAGATTTCATTGTTCTTGATATAGATTGCAATCTTACATTTCCTATTATTCTTGGTAGACCTTTCCTTAGAACGATTGGTGCAATTATTGATATGAAAGAAGGAAATATTAGATTCCAATTTCCGTTAGGGAAAGGCATGGAACACTTTCCTAGAAACAAAATTGAATTACCTTATGAATCTATCATGAGAGCCACTTATGGATTGCATACCAAAGATGATAATACCTAGATCTATCCTTGCCTTTATGCCTAGCTAGAGGCGTTAAACGATAGCGCTTGTTGGGAGGCAACCCAATTTTATTTTTGTTTCTTGCTTTTTGGTTCTGTTTAGTAGTAAATAATTGATATAGCCTCTGGTTAGATGTGGTTTTATGTCTTAGTTAGTGTCTGCATGCCAAGTAAAACCTATAGGATCTTCTTGGATGATAGTTATTTGATCTTGCTGAAAAAGTAACTTTCTGCTCACGAAAACAATTGTTAAAAATCACCAAAACGTGATAAAATACTGAATCCAATTGCAGTAGTTCAATAAAAAATATATAGGTCTTCCTATTTTTTTAGATTTTTCTGAGTTCCAGAAGTTTGCGTTAGATACAGATTACTACAGACTGTTCTGTTTTTGACAGATTCTGTTTTTCGTGTGTTGTTTGCTTATTTTGATGAATTTATGGCTAGTATCGGAGGTTATGAACCATAGAGAAGTTGGAATACAGTAGGTTTAACACCAATATAAATAAATAATGAGTTCATTACATTACCTTGAAGTGGTGTTTTGTTTTCCTTCCTTAATCGGAGCTCATGAGATTTTACATTGAGTTTTGTGTTGTGAAGTTTTCAAGTTTTGGGTAAAGATTTGATGGATTATGGAACAAGGAGTGGCAAGATCCTAAGCTTGGGGATGCCCAAGGCACCCCAAGGTAAAATCTAAGGGCGATCAAAAGCCTAAGCTTGGGGATGCCGGAAGGCATCCCTCTTTAAATCTTAAGCCCATCGGTATCTTTACTTGGAGCTATATTTTCATTCACCACATGATATGTGTTTTGCTTGGAGCGTCTTGTATGATTTGAGTCTTTTATTTTTAGTTCACCACTATCATCCTTGCTGTACACACCTTTTGGGAGAGACACACATGAATTGGAATTTATTAGAATACTCTATGTGCTTCACTTATATCTTTTGAGCTAGAAAATTTTGCTCTAGTGCTTAGCTTATATCTTTTAGAAACCGCAGCGTTGGTTATATTTTATAGAAATTATTGATCTCTCACGCTTCACTTATATTATTTTGAGAGTCCTTTAGAACAGCATGGTAATTTGCTTTGGTTAAAATTTTAGTCCTAAACTGATAGGCATCCAAGATGGATATAATAAAAACTTTCATATAAGTGCATTGAATACTAAGATAAGTTTGATACTTGATGATTGTTTTGAGATATGAAGATGGTGATATTAGAGTTATGCTAGTTGAGTAGTTGTGAATTTGAGAAATACTTGTTCTAAAGTTTGTGATTCCCGTAGCATGCACGTATGGTGAACCATTATGTGATGAAGTCGGAGCATGATTTATTTATTGATTGCATTCCTTATGAGTGGCGGTCGGGGATGACGATGGTCTTTTCCTACCAATCTACCCCCTAGGAGCATGCTGCGTAGTACTTCATTTCGATAACTAATAGATTTTTGCAATAAGTATGTGAGTTCTTTATGACTAATGTTGAGTCCATGGATTATCGCACTCTCATCCTTCCACCATTGCTAGCCTCTCTAATACCGCGCACCTTTCACCGGTTTCCATACACCCACCATATACCTTCCTCAAAATAGCCACCATACCTACCTATTATGTCATTTTCATAGTCATTCCGAGATATATTGCCATGCAACTTACCACCGTTCCGTTTATTATGACACGCTTCATCATTGTCATATTGCTTTGCGTGATCATGTAGTTGACATCGTATTTGTGGGAAGCCACCTTTCATAATTCTTTCATACATGTTACTCTTGATTCATTGCGTATCCCGGTACCCCGCCAGAGGCATTCACATAGAGTCATATTTTGTTCTAAGTATTGAGTTGTAATTTTTGAGTTGTAAGTAAATAAAAGTGTGATGATCATCATTATTAGAGCATTGTCCCAAGTGAGGAAAGGATGATGGAGACTATGATTCCCCCACAAGTTGGGATGAAACTCCGGACTAAAAAAAGAGAGAAAGAAAAAGAGGCCATAAAAAAGAGAAGAAGGCCCAAAAAAAGAGAGAAGGGACAATGTTACTATCCTTTTACCACATTTGTGCTTCAAAGTAGCACCATGATCTTCATGATAGAGAGTCTCCTATGTTGTCACTTTCATATACTAGTGGGAATTTTACATTATAGAACTTGGCTTGTATATTCCAATGATGGGCTTCCTCAAAATGCCCTAGGTCTTCGTGAGCAAGCGAGTTGGATGCACACCCACTTAGTTTCTTTTGTTGAGCTTTCATACACTTATAGCTCTAGTGCATCCGTTGCATGGCAATCCCTACTCACTCACATTGATATCTATTGATGGGCATCTCCATAGCCCGTTGATCGCCTAGTTGATGTGAGACTATCTTCTCCTTTTGTCTTCTCCACAACCACCATTCTATTCCACATATAGTGCTATATCCATGGCTCATGCTCATGTATTGCGTGAAGATTGAAAAGTTTGAGAACATCAAAAGTATGGAAACAATTGCTTGGCTTGTCATCGGGGTTGTGCATGATTAAATACTTTGTGTGATGAAGATAGAGCATAAGCGGACTATATGATTTTGTAGGGATAACTTTCTTTGGCCATGTTATTTTGAGAAGACATGATTGCTTTGTTAGTATGCTTGAAGTATTATTATTTTTCATGTCAATATTAAAATTTTATCTTGAATCTTTCGGATCTGAACATTCATGCCACGATGAAGAAAATTACATTTGGAATTATGTAGGAAGCATTCCACATCAAAAATTCGGTTTTTATCATTTACGTACTCGAGGACGAGCAGGAATTAAGCTTGGGGATGCTTGATAAGTCTCCAATGTATCTATAATTTTTGATTGTTCCATGCTATTATGTATTCTGTTTTGGATGTTTAATGGGCTTTATTATACACTTTTATATTATTTTGGGACTAACCTACTAACCCAAGGCCCAAAGGTAAATTGCTGTTTTTTGCCTATTTGATGTTTCGCGAAAAGGAATATCAAACGGAGTCCAAATGGAATGAAACCTTCGGGAGAGTTATTTTTGAACAAAGCGTGATCCGGGGACTTGGAGTGGACATCAAGAAATCAATGAGGAGGCCACGAGGTGGAGGCGTGATGACCCACAAGTATAGGGGATCTATCGTAGTCCTTTTGATAAGTAGGAGTGTCGAACCCAATGAGGAAGCGAAGGAAATGATAAGTGGTTTTCAGAAGGTATTCTCTGCAAGTACTAAAATAAGTGGTAATGAGATAGTTTTGTGATAGGATAATTTGTAGCGAGCAACAAGTAACAAAAAGTAAATAAAGTGCAGCAAGGTGGCTCAATCCTTTTTGTAGCAAAGGACAAGCCTGGACAAACTCTTATATTGAGAAAAGCGCTCCCGAGGACACATGGGAATTATCGTCAAGCTAGTTTTCATCACGTTCATATGATTCGCGTTCGGTACTTTGATAATTTGATATGTGGGTGGCCGGTGCTTGGGTGATGTTCTTACTTGAGCAAGCATCCCACTTATGATTAACCTCTATTGCAAGCACCCGCAACTACAACAAAAGTATTAAGGTAAACCTAACCATAGCATGAAACATATGGATCCAAATCAGCCCCTTACGAAGCAACGCATGAACTAGGGTTTAAGCTTCTATTACTCTAGCAACCCATCATCTACTTATTACTTCCCAATGCCTTCCTCTAGGCCCAAATAATGGTGAAGTGTTATGTAGTCGATGTTCACATAACACCACTAGAGGCTAGACAACATATATCTCATCAAAATATCAAACGAATACCAAATTCACATGACTACTAATAGCAAGACTTCTCCCATGTCCTCAGGAACAAACGTAAATATTCACAACGCATATTCATGTTCATAATCAGAGGGGTATTAATATGCATAAAGGATCTGAACATATGATCTTCCACCAAATAAACCAACTAGCATCAACTACAAGGAGTAATCAACACTACTAGCGACCTACTAGTACCAATCCCGGACTTGGAGACAAGAATTGGATACAAGAGATGAACTAGGGTTTTGAGAGGAGATGGTGCTGGTGAAGATGTTGATGGAGATTGCCCTCTCCCGATGAGAGGAGCGTTAGTGATGACGATGACAATGATTTCCCCCTCCCGGAGGGAAGTGTCCCCGACAGAACAGCTCTGCCGGAGCCCTAGATTGGTTCCGCCAAGGTTCACCTGGTAAGCGTGAGTCTCGTCCCAAAAGGTTGCTTGTGATTTTTCCCTTGACGAAAGACTTCATATAGCAGAAGACGGCCACCGAAGAGCCAACAGGGGGCCCACGAGGCAGGGGGGCGTGCCCTGGGGGGGTAGGGCGCGCCCCCCACCCTTGTGGCCAGGTGGGTCCCCCTCTTGCCTACTTCTTCCGCTCAATATTTTTTATTACTTCCAAAAATAACTTTCGTGGAGTTTCAGTACTTTTGGAGTTGTGCAGAATAGGTCTCTAATATTTGCTCCTTTTCCAGCCCAGAATTCCAGCTGCCGGCATTCTCCCTCCATATGTAAACCTTGTAAAATAAGAGAGAATAGGCATAAGTATCGTGACATAACGTGTAGTAACAACACATAATGCAATAAATATCAATATAAAAGCATGATGCAAAATGACGTATCAACTCCCCCAAGCTTAGACCTCGCGTGTCCTCACGCGGAAGCCGATAACGATAAATATGTCCACGTGTTTAGAGGTAGAGGTGTCGATAAAATAAAATACGGACACGACGGCAACATGATTATTCTTATAATAGCAACATATATGGATATTGTCATATGATTTCTTATGCTCAAGTAATAATCTATTCACAATGCAAAGTATGAATCAGAAACTTTATTGAGAACTAACAAACTATAATCTCGATCCTTTGAAGCAATTGCAATTTATCATAACATCATAAAGAGTCTATGTCAGAGCTTCCTACCAAGTCCACATACTCAACTATCATTTAGTTTTTCATAATTGCTAACACTCACGCAATACTTGTGGTTATGGAGTTTTAATCGGACACAGAGAAAGATAGGGGCTTATAGTTTCGCCTCCCAACCTTTTACCTCAAGGGTAATGTCAACAATAATAACTCATGTGACTTACATCCAATTAGATATATCTATCGGGATCTTTCCAACACCACAGCCTTGCCAAATGATAAAATGTAAAAGGAAAGGTGAAGATCACCATGACTCTTGCATAAGGTAGAAGATAATAGATAGGCCCTTCGCAGAGGAAGCGAGAGGTTGCCATGCGCTTTCGGGGTTGGATGCACAAAATCTTAATGCGAAGAAGCGTCACTTTATATTTCCCCTTGTGATATAAACCTTTATTATGCAGTCCGTCACTTTTATTTCTTCCACATCACAAGATCATTATAAAGCCTATTTCCTCCACACCAATCAATCATACATATTTAGAGAGCAATTTTATTGCTTGCACCGATGACAACTTACTTGAAGGATCTTACTCAATCCATAGGTAGATATGGTGGACTCTCATGGCAAAACTGGTTTAAGGGTTTTGGAAGCACAAGTAGTATCTCTACTTGGTGCTAAGAATTTAGCTAGCATGAGGGGAAAGGCAAGCTCAACATTTTGTATGATCCATGACAATATACTTTATCTCAGATATAAGAAAACATAACCCATTACGTTGTCTTCCTTGTCCAACATCAACTCTTTAGCACGTCATATTTTAATGAGTGCTCCCAATCATAAAAGATGTCCAAGATAGTATATTCATATGTGAAACCTCTCTTTCTTTATTACTTCCTATTAATTGCAACGATGACCAAAACTATGTTTGTCAACTCTCAACAACTTTTAATCATCATACTCTTTCTATGTGAAGTCATTACTCTCAATAAGATCAATATGATATCTCTATTTCTTTTTATTCTTTTCTCTTTTCTTTTATTCACTTCAAGATCATGGCAAAATAATCAAGCCCTTGACTCAACACTAATCTTTATTATATAGCTCACAGACTCGATTACATAGAGGGATCATAAAGCAAAACTCAAAACTAGATCATGCCATAAACTTTATTCTACTAGATCAAGATACTACTAAATAGGATCGAACTAAGAAAACGGTAAAGATAGGAGATGTGGTTTGTGATACGATCAAGGGGCATCTCCCCCAAGCTTGGCAGTTGCCAAGGGGAGTGCCCATACCCATGTGATTATATCTCCTTTGCTGGTGAAGAAGGTGGAGGTGATGATGATGCGGGCTTATCGTCCATCTTCCACGGCATAGGTTCACCATCGTAGAAGGATGATCGAGTCTCTGGGATCCTCAAATCTGCAGCCAAACTCATCCTTTTGAATCTATATTCATACTCACAGTTTTGATTTTGCGGGTCATAGATTTGGGCTTGAAGGTGCTCGATCTTCTCGTTAAGCTTGAAGATGGTCTCCCCGATGATGTTGGCATCAAGCTTGTGTTTCTTGGTGAACTCCGCGATCATCATGTGGTTGGAGTTGAGTCCATGTTCCACCATCCCCAGCACTTGAAAACTTGTTGCTCCATTGCTTGAACCTCGTCTCCACGCTTAGGTCCCCTTCGTTCCCTCAACATCGCGGATGTGCAGCAACCCATCATGCAACTCAATGGTTTGAGGGTGACGCAGCACCTCCGCGAGGTAAGGGTTGATGACCTTCTCGAAGAAATTGTCCTTGGGGGCACTTGGAGACGTCATGATAATCTAGATCTGTTAGAAAAATAGCTCGAAACAAGAACAGAGGATAATTGCGTGATACATGAGTCAAAACCTTCGGGAGATTATATAATGAATTTTTACCGACCAAAATATGTATCGTGCAAGAAAACGGGGTCCGGAGAGCACACGAGGTGCCCACGAGGTAGGGGGGCGCGCCCTCCACCCTCATGGAGGCCTCGTGTCCTTCCCGGACTTCTTCTTATTTTTCTATTTTTCTAAATATTCCAAAACGGAGAAATATTGCCCTAAAAACTGTTTTGGAGTCGGTTTACTTACCGTACCACATACCTATTCCTTTTGAGTCAAAGCGTTAGGAAAGTGTCCCTTATTTATTCCTTCGGGGTTATGGTTTCAATAACATTGGTTTCAACATTTATAGGATTACTTGAGATATAATGTTTGATTCTTTGACCGTTCACCAACTTCGGATTTGTGCCTTCGAAGTTGTTGATTTTTATGGCACCGGAACGATAGACCTCCTCGATAATGTAAGGGCCTTCCCATTTAGAGTGAAGTTTTCCTGCAAAAAATCTTAAACGAGAGTTGTATAGCAATACATAATCACCTACATCAAACTCACGCTTTTGTATCCTTTTGTCATGCCATCTTTTAACTTTTTGTTTAAAATTTTTGGCATTTTCATAAGCTTGGGTTCTCCATTCATCAAGTGAGCTAATATCAAATAACCTCTTCTCACCAGCAAGTTTGAAATCATAATTGAGCTCTTTAATAGCCCAATAAGCCTTATGTTCTAGTTCGAGAGGTAAGTGACATGCTTTTCCATAAACCATTTTATACGGAGACATACCCATAGGATTTTTATATGCAGTTCTATAGGCCCATAATGCATCATCAAGTTTCTTGGACCAATTCTTTCTAGACCTATTGATAGTCTTTTGCAAAATTAATTTGAGCTCTCTATTACTCAATTCTACTTGACCACTAGACTGTGGGTGATAAGGAGATGCAATTCTATGATTAACATCATACTTAGCAAGCATTTTTACGAAAGCACCATGAATAAAATGTGAACCACCATCACCATTAAATATCTAGGAACTCCAAACCTCGGAAAAATAACTTCTTTAAGCATCTTAATAGAAGTGTTATGATCAACACTACTAGTTGGAATAGCTTCTACCCACTTAGTAACGTAATCAACAAAGAACTAAAATATGTGTATATCCATTAGAGGCAGGAAAAGGTCCCATATAATCAAAGCCCCAAACATCAAATGGTTCAATAACAAGTGAATAATTCATAGGCATTTCTTGGCGTCTACTAATATTACCAATTCTTTGACATTCATCACAAGATAGGACAAACTTACGGGCATCCTTGAAGAGAGTAGGCCAATAAAACCGGATTGCAATACCTTATGTGCAGTTTTGTCTCCAAATGGTGTCCTCCATATGCCTCGAAGTGACACTTGCGTAGGATCTGTTCCTGTTCATGCTCAGGTACACAACATCTAATAACACCATCTACTCCTTCTTTATAAAGATGTGGGTCATCCCAAAAGTAATGTCTCAAATCATAGAATAATTTTTCTTTTGCTGGTATGTAAAACTAGGTGGTATAAATTTAGCAACGATGTAATTAGCATAATCAGCATACCACGGAGTACTACGAGAGGCATTTATGACATTTAATTGCTCATCAGGAAAGCTATCATCAATAGGTAGTGGGTCATCAAGAACATTTTCTAACCTAGACAAGTTGTGCGCAGCAGGGGTTCTCGGCTCCCTTTCTATCAACAATATGTAAATCAAATTCTTGTAGCAAGAGAACCCATCTAATAAGTCTAGGTTTAGCATCTTTCTTTTCCATAAGATATTTAATAGTAGCATGATCTGTGTGACCCGGCGGTTTACGGTTCATTGGTAATCCGGCAAAGTAGTCGAGGAGCGACAAGACCCGTGGCCCGACTGGCGGTTCATGAAGGCAGTTCAACTACGGTGGGCGGTTTAAGAGTGAAGACATAAGGAATATTTGTCTTACAAGGAGTTAAGATCTGGACTTGTATCCGGTTTGTATTAGAGATAGACTAGTCCTAATCCTAATAGGACTCCACATGTAACCCGCCTTCAACATATATAAGGAGGGCAGGGCTCTAAAGAGGGACAAGCTACAGACAAGCAAGAAACAATTTTAGGGCTAGACACAAAGAGGAGAGCGGTTTACTGGCGACTCCCTCGTGATGATAATGAGACCTAGCCTCAAACAACATGTAGGGTTTTACCGGATGATGTTTCCGGGGCCCAAGCTGTCTAAATCCCTGTCTTATGTTGCGTCTCTCGATTCCGCTCAACCCCTCTCAAGCTACCACATAGATGCGTTGGCCTCGCGACTAAGTCCTGACACTAAGGACATCTGCCGTGACAATTCCACGACAGTTGGCGCCCACCGTGGGGCTCGCGCACGGTGGTGTTGAGTTTTTGAAGGGATCTTTTCTAAGGATCGAGAAGCTCGCAATTGATCAGATGAAAAGGAGCTGGCACGGAACAATCACGTGAGCCGCCGGACAACCATGGGCAGGGCCGGTAAAACTGTCGTTTGGGAAATTAGAATTGCGGTTAACTTTGGAGACGACAGACGTGAGACTCATCAGAGAGGAGAGTTTTTAGGGTTTATTCACTGCTTTGCTACCGTCTGCGGCGACCTGTCGAGTCCCGAGGGCGAATCGTTTTCTCTACGGTCGAGACCGGATTGGAATCGCCACAAATCATCACACTACGGTCGGCGGCGGCAGCTGTCGCCTACATCTTGCCGGATCAAGTCCCGAGGGATATTACAAGGATAGATTGCATCAAACCCAATAATTATTGGTACTACCAAAGCAAAAGGTAACCGACCGGTCGATTTGAGCAGATCAAATCCTATCGTTCTTTGCTGCGCGTGGCGAGGCAAGGAGAGGAATTCACATCATACACGTGTGAGTAGTCCCGAGGTGGCTCTATAAATATCTACTAGTCCCGAGTCGGATCCCGGAGAGATCGATTTCCGTTCTTTGCCGTGTGTCTCGCCGAGACGAACAAAAATTCTGCTACTGACCGCCGTATACGGGTCATGTCAAGCGAACACGTGAGCTGCACAAACAAAAGGAAGTATCGAGGCGAATCCGTAAAGGAATTTACAAAGACAAAAAAAAAAAGAAGAAGAGCAAAAAAGAAACATGAGAGGAAAGAGGAGACTCGGTCTCCGCCATCGATCGACCTCGCTTCACCGATCGGTCGGCCGTGAGTGCGTGAGCAGCCCGTCCGCGGCTTCACCTCGCCGCCTCGTTCTTCTCCGCTTTGTCGCGGCGTGCATCTACCGTGGCGCGCAGTGGTCCTCCGCATCCATGCTGCCGTGGACCTCCGCCGGAGTAACGAAGCGTTCAAGCCGCCCAGTTGAGTCGCTCTCTACCTCGCTGTGTATGATCAGCGCACCGCCGCACCAGTAGCCAACCTGCCGCATAACCGCCTCCGCCCGGCCTCGCTCTACTACCGTGGGTCTGCAGCGCCGCTTCCCTCCGCCTCTGCTGCCTCCGCCGGTCATGGCCTCGCCTTCATCGCTCCAAAGTCGCCACTTTGGCGGCGGGTCGCTGACTCAAACTCCGACTCGGTTCGTTAGCCACTACAGCGTGCTCATGGTGCATTTTAAATGCCCGATTCTTGGGCGTTTAAATATTGGCACTAGATAGGTTTATAATCAGAATAAGCTCCTGCTAGTGTTTACTTCGCTTGGAGATATATCTTTGGCAAGTAAATTTGAAGAAGCCGGAGCTGCCCTAGATGATCTGTTCTACAAAATGAGGGCGGACATGATTCAAACTTGGATCGTTTAATTCTGCAAAGGAGCTGCTGGCGATTACACTAGTTAACGACAAAAAATGGGGTTTGATGAAAAAAAGCGCCGTTGGAGACTAAGGAGTACTAATGCAGGCTTGTCGCCGACTTCTCCAAAAACACCAAGGCATTCTACAACACTAGCCGGACTAGTACTAATGGAAGAAAGCGATTGCAAATGTGAAACTACATGCGTGAAGGCAACTACACATAGCCAATGGGCGCCAGTACTACTTCAAATCGGTATGCTTCGCTTCGTCGACCACACGTTGGAGCAGAAATTCAGAAAATGAAGAAATACTCCCTTGTCAGGAGTTGTGCACCGTCCAAAATACGTCTATGGCAGCGTGATCTTTGGTCTTGCATGAGGGTTTTCACCAGAGTACCATATGAGCGGAAAAGTCACATCAAATGCCGTCTGCGTGAAACATCTCGCGGATAAATGCATCGTTCGGATCAATTAGGTGAAGTTCATCCAAGTTTATTTTATTAAACATATTGTTTCCATCAAAGAACAATTACTTTGGTGCAGATATTTTTATGTGCAGCAAAAGGTGGTGCCATGTTGTGCCTATGAAGTGTGAGTCGGCACCATCACACACACACCGCGTCTGCTACCGCCATCGATGGAACATGTGTGCGCAAGTCGCCACCCGTGCAGCTTAATATATATTAACCCGCCGGAGCCGCATTGAGCCACCCTTGCCACTTTAAGCCGCGGGGTTATATTAAGTGGCCGATCTGCCTGAGCCGCCGGAACTATATTGGGTCGCTGATGCACTTTGAGCCATCTCTATCGCGATAAGCGGATCATCCGTCGTCCGAACAAATCAGGTGATATCCATCCAAGTTTGTTTTATTATCACATGTTGTTTTTTGTCAAAAAACAAGTTTATTTGCCTTGGTCTGCAATATTGTTTATGCAGGGCAATTATTTATGACAAAAAGTGATATTATACCGCGGAGGTGGAGGCACGCCAACATCTTTTGGCACAGGTGGTCGTCGTTACTCAACGGACTCCCGCACCGGCTTACAATGCCGTGGCCGTCTCTCGCGACCGCGCCGGTTTACAATGCCGTGGCCGTCTCTCGCGACCGCACTGGTTTACAATGCCGTGGCCGTCTCTCATGACGGCCCGGTTTACAATCTTGGTGGCCGTCTCTTGCGACAGCGCCGGTTTACAATGCCGTGGCTGTCTCTCATGACCGCGCCGGTTTACAATGCCGTGGCCATCTCCTCATGACCATGCCGGCTTACAATGAGGAGGACAACTTGCCCGTTCGACACCGGTTTACAATGCCACGGCCGGTTCATCTGTCTATGCCGCCTCTGTTGTTACGGTCGTCTTTACCGTCCGTCTCTCGCGGCCTGGTCTACATCAACACACCGGGCCGCGCCTGTCTGCGTGAGTTGTTCATTGAGTATGAGCAAGTCACTACTTGGGAAGTCCGGTTTCTCTTCCAACAACTTGGAGGCAATTTATCATATATTACCGGCAGCCGTCACGCCTTTGGATGGTTCAATGGGCGGGCGCAAGTCGCCGCCATCACAGTTTGGTTAACTTCAAATCGCCAGTTGGAAGGAACCATTGGCCGAGTTGCTGACACGGCTCATACGGGATCATTTATAACCCGCCATAGTCACCTCAACCTTCTGTGGATTCACATCGTGCTATCAACACCAATGATATACAAGTTATGCCAGTTTATATCACGGTCAAATATGGAGAGTTTCAAGCCAACTCCTCGAGTCACCTTGAGACTCGGGGGCTATGATGACATGACTCGTAAATATTGCGGTTTTAGCAAATTTAAAGAACCCCAGGACAATGGAGGGAAAGATAACCCGTCCCGGAGGCTACATTATTTGAATGCCGTCGGAAAATTTCCGGCTTAGAAAGTATATGACAATTACAAAATCCGGCTCAATGAAGAAGTTCCAGTATCATCGTAAAGGATTCGGTTTAAAATCCGGTTCAAGGGAAATCTGTCTCCCACGAAGCTCTGAAGCTCTCAAATCCGGTTTAAGAATTTCCGGTTCAAAAAGGAATTAACTTCTCGCAAGTTCGAGTTTAAAAGCCGTCAGAAAATTTCCGGCTGAAAATGAAGATTCCGGTTTAAAATCCGGTTCAAGGGAAAAATGTCTCCCACAAAGCTTTGAAGCTCTCGATATCCGGTTCAAAATCCCGGTTCAAGAAGGATTTTTCTCTTACAGTAAGTTAAAAAGGTGCCAAAGAGGACCTGCTGCCATGATGCGCGGTTCAAACATGGGTATCATGCCTTATTGGCTTATCATATTATTGATCACTTGGGGGCTTGGTCATGTACGAACCATAGCCACGCCTCTTGATCGACCTAGTGCCACAACATCACTTGAGGGCTTGGTCGTGTCGAACCAATGCAACACCTTTTGATAGGCGAAAGCCACCCAGATCACTTGGGACATGGTCAAGTCTCGAACCAGTCACGCCTCTTGATCGGCCTAAGGCCATAGAGTCACTTGAGGGCTTGGTGAACCCGAACCATTGCCACGCCACTTGATCGGCATAATGCCACGGTTTGATTGGGGACTGGCTGACTTGAACCATGGCTACACCTTATTGGGAGCTTGGTGTCCCGACCATGGTAACACTCATCCGATCGGCTCGGTAAAGCCTCATTTGCAATGGTTTTATTTTGCCTTTGCTTGAATTACATTCTTTTTGCTACAAAACTTTTTATACATTGCGTTTTAAACCGACATTGTTAATCCGGTTCAAGCTGTCGATTACAAATTGGCGGAACACGATCAAATCCTAAACCGGAGACTATCTGCCTTGGGTTTGATGTTACCATCTTATTATGGAGTAAACCGGTGTTCATTAACTTGACTTGACTTTCAATTACATGTTGTCAAGACATGATCAAATCATAATCCGGAGACTATCCACTTGATGCAGTTTGACTACAGTCGCCAAAGATTATATATGGTTAAACCGGTGTTTATCACAACCAGATGCGGCTTTTATCATAAACCGACCAAGTATGAAAGGAGTTATCATTACTCAAGATTGGGGTCATCACCCTTACTACAAAAATTGGTAAACCAATGATGTGATTCAATGTCACGGTGTATGATATATTTCATTGATTATTCTTAAAGTGCAGCCTTGGTTATAAACCTGGGTTATATGTTGGGCATTATGACCCGTCCGGGTAAACCGCCAGGCCACTTTAAACTTGTTGTATGCAGACAGGTTGAATAAAAGCATGATGATAAATTATCCGGTGTTTATTAAACCGGCACGGCTTTAAGATGATAAGTTGCGGTATATGATGAGAAATTATCCGGTGTTTGTTAACCCGGTGCGGTTTTGGACTATAAGTCGCGGTACATATTTGGATTGCGCCATCGGAATCATGCGCTTATAAATCATTGGGTTATATTATTCAACTAGCCAAACTTGGCTGAATTTTCATTATGATATTAAATGAATAAGGTTTTTCATACCAGATTATATTATCTTGAATAGCCAACATGGCTAGATTTTTTATGGTTATCAATAACCAATATTATGATTGAGGTTTTCAAAATTCACTTGATATAATGGCTATTATTTCATCAATGGGTATGATTTATTCTACAATGGAGAGAATAGTCCCGAGTTGCGGTAGGCTTACGACCCGGCACTTGGGGGCTACATTATTTAAGTTGAGATTATATCAAATATGCAAGTCTCATGTCACTGCAAGCATGCACCATGAAACTTGAGGGCTAATGCAAAGTAATTTTTGCTCATATTATTGAAGACCCGACTCATCATATTATAATGAGTCGGCCCTTGGGGCTACCAATTACTCCACATCAGCAGTTGAAGGTACAAAGCTTTTTATTCATTATATTGAAGGGTCCCTTTGCTTTCGATTGGTAAAGCACAAGGCTCTTAACCTTGTGGGCGTGGATTCAAGCCCCATGGTGGAGATTACATCATTTGATGGTATTATCAATGAATCATATACAAAGTCCCAATTCAGTAATATCTTCTTGAGCGGCACTTAGGGCTACATATGAGGAATACTCGATTCGACTAGTGATTCGAGATGAACAAATATGGATTTCTTCAACGTGGCGGTAATTATATGGAAACAAGTCTTAAACCATCACTTTGTTCTCGCTCAAGAACTGGGGCTACAGGTAATATGGATATAAGGGAGAAAAATCTTCTATTCTCGATTACGAGCAAACCAAATTGACCCGGTGTCTGCAACAATTATGAGCCAGCGTTGGTAACAATTATGACTCGGTGCCATCCATATTTACAAACCGGCAAATTTGGCAATGATAAACCAACAAGTTCTACATTTTCAAACCGGCTGGTATCAGTGGAATATCTAAAGACCAATATTTTTGTCAAATCAGAGCATTGAAGGCCGACTCAAGTGTATTATTCTTCACAAATTTTCTCTGTGAGAAATCAATGTCGACAAAGTGAGTATGAAGCTGGCTTGTTGACCCGGATTTTCTAGAAGGAGGAAATGACAAGGATTTAAGGATGATCAGATGCCGGTTTACAAGAATTCTTAACCCGGAGCATAATCTATCAAGTTCGTTCTTGTGTTTATTTCACAGGATCAGTTTAACATGGATAAATCCAAATTAAGCGGGGGCTAATGTCGAGGATATACCCATGGCGTAAACCGGCCGAAAGTATAACCCGACCGGACTTGGCGGTTTACCTGAAGAACCCGCTGACACTTGGCGGTTCATTGGCGACCCGGGGGTTTACGGTTCATTGGTAATCCGGTAGGCGGGTCAGAGGAGCGACAAGACCCGGTGGCCCGACTGGCGGTTCATGAAGGCCGGTTCAACTACGGTGGGTCGGTTTAAGAGGAAAGACATAAGGAATATTTGTCTTACAAGGAGTTAAGACCTGGACTTGTATCCGGTTTGTATTAGAGATAGACTAGTCCTAATCCTAATAGGACTCCACATGTAACCCGCCCTTCAACATATATAAGGAGGGGCAGGGCTCCCCAAAGAGGGACAAGCTACAGACAAGCAAGAAACAATTTTAGGGCTAGACACAAAGAGGAGAGCCGGTTTACGGCGACTCCCTCGTGATGATAATGAAACCTAGCCTCAAACAGCATGTAGGGTTTTTACCGGATGATGTTTCCAGGGCCAAGCTGTCTAAATCCCTGTCTTATGTTGCGTCTCTCGATTCCGCTCAACCCCTCTCAAGCTACCACATAGATGCGTTGGCCTCGCGACTAAGTCCTGACACTAAGGACATCTGCCGTGACAATTCCACGACACATCTAGAAAGCAAAAATGTGTATGTTTGCACAATCTTTCTAGCATTTGATCGATAAAAGGTAAGGGGTAATGATCTTTCTTAGTAGCTTTACTTAATTTGCGGAAATCAATTACCATCCTATAACCTGTAATAATCCTTTGTGGGATCAATTCATCTTTATCATTAGGAACGACGGTAATACCTCCCTTCTTAGGGACACAATGGACAGGACTTACCCACCGACTATCAAAGAATGGGATAAATTATACCTGCCTCAAGGAGCTTTAGTATTTCCTTTCTTACCACTTCTTTCATCTTAGGATTCAGCCTTCCGTTGATGATCATGCATCGGTTTGGCATCTTCTTCCAAATTTATTTTATGTTGACATAGAGTGGGACTAATGCCCTTAAGATCATCAAGAGTATATCCAATAGGAGCACAAAGGTTTCTTCTTGAGTTTTCAATAATCTCTCTTCTTCATGCTCTGAAAGGTTAGCACTAATAATAACATGATGTATCTTCTTTTCATCAAGATAAGCATATTTAAGAGTATCAGGCAATGATTTAAGCTCAAACACGGGATCCCCCTTGGGTGGAGGAGGATCCCCTACGATTTCAACAGGCAAATTGTGTTTCAAGATAGGTTCCTGTTTAAAGAATACTTCATCTATTTCCCTTATTTCATTCATAAACATATCATTTTCATGGTCTAGCAAATATTGTTCTAAAGGATCACTAGGAGAATGCGACAATAGAAGCAAGACCAATAATTTCATCCTTACTAGGCAATTCTTCTTCACGGTGTTGTCTACTAAATTTATAGAAATTAAACTCATGAGACATATCACCCAAGCCAATAGTAACAACACTCTTTTCGCAGTCTATTCTAGCATTGACAGTGTTGAAGAAGGGTCTACCAAAAATAATGGGACAAAAGCTATCTTGTGGGGAACCAAGAACAAGAAAATCGGCAGGATTTTAGTTTTCCCACACAAGACTTCAACATCTCTAACAATTCCCATTCTTTGATATAGTATCTCTATTGGCAAGATTTAATTGTAACATCAATATCTTCTAACTTTCAGCTGGTGCAATGTCATGCTTAATTTCTTTGTATAAGTCATGAGGTATAACACTAGCACTAGAACCCATATCACATAAGCCATGATAACAGTGATCTCCTATTTTAACCGAAATAACAGGCATGCCTACCACATGTCTATGTTTATCTTTAGCACAAGGTTTGGCAATTCTAGCAGTTTCACCACAGAAATAAATAACATGGCCATCAATATTATCAGCCAAGAGATCTTTAACAATAGCAATATTAGGTTCAACTTTAATTGGCTCAGGAGGTGTATAAGCTCTAATATTGCTTTTACGGTCCATAGTTGAAGCCTTAGCATGAACCTTTATCCTAACAGGGAAGGGTGGTTTCTCAACATAAGAAGTAGGAACAACAGGATCATTATAAGTGACAGTCTTTTCTTCAGCTTTAACAGGTGCAACTACTTTAACTTCTATGGGAGGATGATATTTAAACCACTTCTCCTTAGGGAGATCAACATAAGCAGCAAAAGATTCACAGAAAGAGGCTACTATCTCGTAGTCAAGTCCATATTTAGTGCTAAATTTACGAAAAACATCGTTATCCATAAAAGATTTAACACAATCAAACTAAGGTGTCATACGACTCCTTACCTTCATCCGAGATCCCAATCTTGAGTTGCGTTTAATTCTATCCAATAAATTCCATTTGAATTCAATAGTCTTCATCATAAAAGAGCCAAAGACAAGAAGTATCGGCGTGGATTGATTATTTCGAGAAAGCCGAGCATAAAAACTTTGAAGAATTATCTCTCTCGAGAGCCCATGATTGGGGCATGAATATAACATTGATTTAAGCCTCCCCCAAGCTTGAGCGATGCTTTCTCGTTCGCGAGGCAAAAAATTATATATATAATTATGATCACGAAGAACAAGATGCATAGGATAAAATTTCTGATGAAATTCCAATTTCAATCGTTTGTAGTACCATGATACCGTATCATCACATAGCCTATACCATGTCGATGCATCTCCCTTAAAAGATAAAGGGAAGACCTTCTTATTAACAACATCATCAGGTATACCTGCAAGCTTAAATAATCCACAAACTTCATCCACATATATTAGGTGCTCATCAGGATGCTTTGTTCCATCTCCTGCAAAAGGATTAGCTAGCAGTTTTTCTAACATACCCGAAGGAACTTCAAAGGGGACATTTTCATTTTCAGTAGGTTGATGGGTTGAGGAGCAACTCTTTGCTCTACTTGTCGAGGTGAAGATACCCCGAACAAGCCCCTCGGAGGATTACTTTCCATAGTAACAAGTGTGATGAAATTTCAGCACACTATATAAATTTTTCCTTACCAAATTCCACCTACCAAAGGCGCTTCACTCCCTGACAACGGCGCAGAAAAGAGTCTTGATGACCCCCAAGTATAGGGGATCTATCGTAGTCCTTTCTATAAGTAAGAGTGTCGAACCCAACGAGGAGGCGGAAGGAAATGATAAGCGGTTTTCAAAGCAAGGTATTCTCTGCAAATCTTTGAAATAAGTGGTAACAGATAGTTTTGTGATAGGATAATTTGTAACGAGCAACAAGTAACAAAAGTAAATAAAGTGTAGCAAGGTGGCCCAATCCTTTTTTGTAGCAAAGGACAAGCACAGACGAACTCTTATATAGAGAAAAGCGCTCCAGGGACACATGGGAATTATCGTCAAGCTAGTTTTCATCACGTTCATATGATTCGCGTTCGGTGCTTTGATAATTTGATATGTGGGTGGACGGTGCTTGGGTGCTGTTCTTACTTGAACAAGCATCCCACTTATGATTAACCTCTATTGGAAGCATCCGCAACTACAACAAAAGTATTAAGGTAAACCTACCCATAGCATGAAACATATGGATCCAAATCAGCCCCTTACGAAGCAACGCATGAACTAGGGTTTAAGCTTACATCACTCTAGCAACCCATCATATACTTATTTCTTCCCAATGCCTTCCTATAGGCCCAAATAATGGTGATGTGTTATGTAGTCGACGTTCACATAACACCACTAGAGGCTAGACAACATACATCTCATCAAAATATCGAACGAATACCAAATTCACATGACTACTAATAGCAAGACTTCTCCCATGTCCTCGGGAACAAACATAACTACTCAGAAAGCATATCCATGTTCATAATCGGAGGAGTATTAATATGCATAAGCGAACATATGATCTTCCACCAAATAAACCAACTAGCATCAACTACAAGGAGTAATCAACACTACTAGCAACCTACTAGTACCAATCCCGGACTTGGAGACAAGAATTGGATACAAGAGATGAACTAGGGTTTTGAGAGGAGATGGTGGTGGTGAAGATGTTGATGGAGATTGCCCTCTCCCAATGAGAGGAGGCGGTGATAGCGATGACGATGATTTCCCCTCCGGAGGGAAGTGTCCCCGACAAAACAGCTCTGCCGCTGACCCTATATTGGTTCCGCCAAGGTTCCGCCTCGTGGCGTGAGTCTCGTCGAAAGGTTGCTTGTGATTTTTCCCTTGACGAAAGACTTCATATAGCGTGAAGGCCACCGGAGAGCCAGCAGGGGCCCACGAGGCGTGCGCGCCCTAGGGGTGAGGGCGCGCCCCACACCTCGTGGGCTGTGGGTCCCCCTCTGGCGTACTTCTTCCGCTCAATATTTTTTATTATTTCCAAAAATAACTGTCGTGGAGTTTCAGGACTTTTAGAGTTGTGCAGAATAGATCTCGTATATTTGCTCCTTTTCCAAATTTGTAATTCCACCAACATTCTCCCTCCTTATGTAAACCTTGTAAAATAAGAGAGAATAGGCATAAGTATTGTGACATAACGTGTAGTAACAGCCCATAATGCAATAAATATCGATATAAGAGCATGATGCAAAATGGACGTATCAAGGCGCGCCTGCCCTCCCCTGGGCGTGCCCCTCACCCTCGTGGGCCCCTCGTGGCTCCACCGACCTACTTCTTCCTCCTATATATATCCACGGACCCCGAAAACATACAGGAGCACCACGAAACCCTATTTCCACCTTGTGTAACCTTACATGCAGTGAGATCCCATCTTGGGGCCTTTTCAGCCCTTTCCACATGGGAAGGGGAATCGATCACGGATGGCTTCTACATCAACACCATAGCCTCTCCGATGATGTGTGAGTAGTTTACCTCGGACCTTCGGGTCCATAGTTATTAGCTAGATGGCTTCTTCTCTCTTTGGATCTCAATACAATGTTCTTCTCGATCTTCCGGAGATCTATTCGATGTAACTCTTTTTGCGGTATGTTTGTCGAGATCAGATGATTTGTGGGTTTATGATCAAGATTATCTATGAACAATATTTGAATCTCCTCTGAATTCTTTTATGTATGATTGGTTATCTTTGCAAGTCTCTTCGAATTATCAGTTTGGTTTGGCCTACTAGATTGATCTTTCTTGCAATGGAAGAAATGCTTAGCTTTGGGTTCAATCATGTGGTGCTCGATCCCAATGACAGAAGGGGAAACGACACGTATTGTATTGTTGCTATCGAGGATAAAAAGATGAGGTTTATATCATATTGCTTGAGTTTATGCCTCTACATCATGTCACCTTGCCTAATGCGTTACTCTGTTCTTATGAACTTAATACTCTAGATGCATGCTGGATAGCGGTCGATGTGTGGAGTACTAGTAATAGATGCAGGCAGGAGTTGGTCTACTTGTTGCGGACGTGATGCCTATATACATGATCATGCCTAGATATTCTCATAACTATGCACTATTCTATCAATTGCTCGACAATAATTTGTTCACCCACCGTAATACTTATGCTATCTGGAGAGAAGACACTAGTGAAACCTATGGCCCCCGGTTCTATTTTCCATCATATAAGTTTTCAATCTATTTTACTTTGCAATCTTTATCATAAAAATACCAAAAATATTATCTTATCATCTCTATCAGATCTCACATTTGCAAGTGGCCGTGAAGGGATTGACAACCCCTTTTTTTCGTTGGTTGCAAGGTTCTTTTTTTTTGTAGGTATGAGGGACTTGCGTGTGGCCTCCTACTGGATTGATACCTTGGTTCTCAAAAACTGAGGGAAATACTTACGCTACTTTGTTGCATCACCCTTTCCTCTTTAACGGAAAACCAACGCATGCTCAAGAGGTAGCACAGGGTGAAAGACTTCATATAGCAAACGATGGGGCCTGGGAGGCTGCCAGAGAGGGCCCGCGAGGCGCGCGCCAGGGGTAGGGCGCGCCCACCCTCGTGGCCCGGTGTGGGCCCCTCCGTTAATTCTTTTCGCCCGATATTTTTATTAATTCCAAAAGCGTACCTCCGTGAAGTTTCAGACTTTTGGAGTCTTGAGAATAGGTCTCTAATATTTGCTCCTTTTCGACCCCGAATTTGATTCTTAGGCATTCTCCTCTTCATGTAAACCTTGTAAAATAAGAGAGAATAGGCATAAGTATTGTGACGTAATGTGTAGTAACAGACCATAATGCAATAAATATCGATATAAAAGCATGATGCAAAATGGACGTAATCAACTCCCCCAAGCTTAGACCTCGTTTGTCCTCAAGCAGAAACCGATAAAGAAAAATATGTCCACATGTTTAGAGATAGAGGTGTTGATAAAATAAAATATGGGACATGAGGGCATCATGATCATTCTTATCATAGCAATATATATATATATATATATATATATATATATATATATATATATATATATATAGTGGGTCTATTCTAATAACACCGTTAAGACCTTATTCTGCTAACACTTTCTCTTATTCTGCTAACACCCTACCCACCGCTCAAAACACACCCAATCCCCTCCGACCTCCTCCCGCACAGAACCCCGCAGCCCCAATCCTCCTCCTGCCTCCTTCCTCCTCGCGCCGCCGGAGCCCTGCCCCGCGCTGCTGGAGCCCCGCCCCGTCCCGCCGCTGCCGCCCAGCCCAGGTACCAACGGATCCGGCGACATCCCCATCGCCAGCCACACAATCTCCACCGGCGCAGTGGAGCACCACCACCACCGTGGCCGTGGACATGTGAGGGGATCCCGGGGCTAGTGCGGCCATGGCCTGGAGCTCGCCCCTTCTCCTCCGCGGGGACGCCAGCTACCGCAGAGCCCAGCTACCAAAGGATCCGGACGGAACCCCACCGCCAATCACGACACCTCATGTTGCATTCCTCCCTCCCTGGTGCAGGCCAGGCGTCCCGGGCTTCAAGTGCGCCGGGGCACGCGATGCTGTTTGGCGCTCGTGGCCGTGCAGGTGCATCACCACCCGCTCCCAACAACCACGAGCAGCAGCGCGTATGGCAGTGGACACAACGAGTACCCTTCTCCTCTGCTCCCTTCCCCAGCCAACATCCATCGAGGTGCATGTGACGTCGTGACGATGAGTTCATTCTCTGTTGGCAAGGTAATGCATTTTTCAGTATGGTGTGCAGTTCCATCAGTGTGGTCGTGCAGCACGCGGGCGTGGGTTTGCAATGTGGTGCCCATCTACGTGCAGCCCACGAGGAGGCGACTGGTACTAAAGATGCTACATCCATGATAGTGGTAAATCCCTTTGCAATTTCATAATCTGTTTGATTGCTATGAAAACTGCTGTAGTGCATAACTTTTTAGTACCGTGCAATCTTTAGTGATGTTCACTTTGTTAGTTCTTCCCTCTAATTCTATGGACGAGCTGCACAGAACTGCAGTCATCCCGAGCCTGCCGCCGAGGAGCCAGCGAGCGCGCCCGCGGCGCCACCGCCTACCTGAACCTCGAACCGGGCGACTGCTACGGGGACAGCACCGCCGTCTCCTCCCTCGTGCAGGTGCTCCACTGAATGAATCCCCCTTCACCGTCTCCCTTCAGTTTCTCTAACAAGACCGGTTGTATATCTCTGAAGATTGTTGTAAAACCAAATTTGGATAGTACTGCAAGCATATGAGGGTAGGGTCGTGATCAAAATTCTGATATGTCATAGATAGTGCAGGTTCCATGGGTATAATAAGCCATAATGCTGGATATTTGCTCTCCCTTATCTCAACCCCCTAAATTCCTATGTATGTTGAAGTGGCAGAGTATTATCTTACTGAAGTTGACAATATAAGGGCGTCGGAGGTTTTGATCGTCGTGAGCTTGCTTGCATGAACACTGATAAAACTAGAAATATATTTTGCTCAGCCTTCTTTACTGATAATTTAGTCATACGCATTCAGGTTGACTTTGTGTATAGTCATGTAAAATTAGTTCATATGTGTGTACTTCCGTTTTGCTCGGTCAAAACCGATGACCGAACCGAATTATCGGTTCCAAAAAATATTGGTTACTTAATTTTGAAAGGACCGATCGGTCTGCAGTTTAAAGAAACCGAAATTCTGTATTACCCGGAAAACCGAACTGATTGGTCCGGTTAGCCCGAACGCCCAGGCCTACGTGAGGGGCACCCTACCTTGTAGTGTTGCTGTAACATCATTTTCTCTAGAAAACAATTTTAGAAGTGGTTTAACAAGTTAGAAGTGCAAAAAATATTTGTTTCTGCAATATGAATGCTAAAGAAAAGCACAAGAAAGTTCCAGAAACATTTTGTATGCTTTACTTTGAGTGACGACTGCTTGTTGTTCGGCTGATCGTTAATCTCCTGCAGGCAAGAAGAGGATGAGGATCTCCACACCTGCCCCCATGCAGTTCACTCGACGCGCCCGTGTGGTGCGGAGCGCATCTGCGTGCAGTACGCCCGCCAACCAACTCCACCACGCCCACAGTCCATCCCGTGGTCCAATGCAATCCGACGTCTCGATGCATGCAGCTCGCATGGTGCATGTGTGCAGTTTTCAGGCTCGCAGGTGTGTGGTTCTACCAACAACCAACTCCACTGTGGCACAACACTCACGCCGGGGAGCTCCTGGACTTCAGCGTCGAGGCGTTCAACAACTGACGCAGAGATGGGAGCGGACACGACCGCCTTTCCTCATTGTCTTCATTGGAAAGCACACCCAGTGGCTGCTCGCGGGCGTGCTGCGTGCCGTTCGGCATCAGCAGCAATGCGGTTCAGAATCGCAGTTTGCTTCTGGGTGGCCAAAGGCAGCGACAGCCCATGACTTCGGCCTTTCCCAGCCCACTGCCATGAGCTCCCAGGGGAAGGAAGATGTGATGTGCTTGCATCCGCCTGCGAGATGCCACCGCTTGGCGTACACATTTTTTTCTCTTCTTCGGAATTGTTTTCACGGGAATGCTAGATCCTAGCAGGCATGCAGTATAGCCGGTGCTAGCGGTCCATATCTTTGTTTTTGTAGCTCACTGTCTCTCTTTTGTTGTATCTTCTTTTTGAGTGTAGTGATGTGGGGGTTGGACTTGCAGTGCACTGGCGACCGCTTGCTTTTCATGGAAAAATTGTGGATTTATACTCTTAAGTCCCCCGTCATTGTAATTTGTATGTGTTTGTACTCTGGATAAACAAGGAGCATTAGAGTTTTGCAGCTCCCTTCAATTCGTGTAGTGGTTCGCTTGCCCTTGTCTCTGCGGTCCACTCTCTTTCATAAATTTTTAGAAATAAAAAAACAAAAGAAAACATGTAGTTTGTTTGCCCATCTAATGCAGTGCGGTTTTCCGTCAGAAGCAGTGTTGTCGGCCGTATGATGTTGTTCATCTCGTAAAATGCAGAAAAATGTTACAAAAACGACAAAAAAAAACTAATGTGGCTCATTTCTCGATAGTGTTGCCGTTCACTTATGCCCCGATATGCAGTGTGGTCCACTTTCTCGTCTGAGAAAATTTTCGTCCGACAAAAAAGAATCATGCAGTTCTTTTGCATCCTATCTGTCAGGTGCGGTTTTCGGTATAAAGCGGCGTTCATCATCGATGAAGTACACACGATGATTTCGGTGCCATGAAAAACACATGCAATGCACGATGTGTATGTGTGTTTCAAAACTCAGTCGATTCCGTCAAACACATGCAGTGCGCTTGGTCCTCGAACGTGGTTCATTTTCGAGAGTGATACTGTTCACTTGCACCAAAGATGAAAGTGTGAAAAGAATGTTACAGAAACAATAGAATAGTAATGTGGTTCACTTTGATTTATGTCACGGGTCACTTGCCCTCGTCTTTGCGGTCCGCCCTCGTTCATTAAAAAAGTAGAAAAAGACGACAAAAACTCATAAAAACTTGTGTGAGAAAATTTACGTCCGACAAAGGAGTGCAGCTCGCTTGCCCGTCTGATGAAGTGTTGTTTTTAGTCTGAAGCAGTGCCGTTTTCTGTTTGATGTAGTACATACGATGATTTTGGGTCGCGAAAAAAGAGTGTCCGCATTTTGTTAAAATCAAAACTGTTTTAAAATCGTAAGGAATCAGAGAGAGTGTTCTACATGAAAAAGTTGCGCCTCATCGATATCTTTCCAACGGCGTATAATTCGAATCTTTTCGACAAGTGGTTTGCAAAAATTTCACGAAAAACGGCCGCTGCCTCCCGTCGTCAGCCCCACGATTTTCAAAATTAACTAAAAACCATAAGATATCTCAAAAATATTCCAAAATACGAAAGTTGCGCCTTGTCCGTAGCTTTCCAAAGGCGTATCAAACGCCTCGTTTCGACAAACGGTTCAAAAACTGGAGCTAAAACAGTACCGAAAATTGAAATTTAAAAAAAAACGTAATTCCGCGATTTAGTAAATTTGAAACTGCTCTTAAACCGTAACGAATTAGAAAAAATAATACATATAAAAAAGATGCACCTCGACGATATTTTTCCAACGGTGTATCATTTGCTTTATTCCGATGAGCGGTTTAGAAAAAATCACGAAAATACGCTCGCTGCCACTCGTCATCCGCCGCATCGTTTTTGAAACTGCTCTTGAACCGCGAGGAATCTCGAAAAGTGTTCAACATGGCGAAGTTGCACCTAATCCATAGCTTTCCAACGGTATATTATACGCGTCCTCCCGACAAGCAGTTAAAAAACTAGAGCGAAAACAGTACCAAAAAACAACGCTTGCAGTTTTTTTCGACACGAAGTTCACTCGCTTGAGTTGTGCAGCACACTTGGTTCAAACAATGACGTGCACTTGTGTTGAGCGTGCAGTGCAGAAGTGTTATCAAAATATTTATTCTGCTAATATTAGCAGAATAACTATTCTGCACACCGCTTCCGCATTGCACGCTCAGCATAAAGTGCACTTCATCTCTTCCTTCGTTGAGCCTTGCAATGCTTCATGGGAGAACTGCTTCATTTTCCGGTGTTCCGCCCGCGTTTTCTATGTGGAATCGGGTGTCGCGGGATGATTCAGTTTGTGTCTGCATCTCATTTTAGCTTTATTCTTTCTAATTTACAGGAAAATATACTAGAGTGCTTGCAAATCGAGGGATTTGGCGGACGAGCTTTCTCTGTTCGTTCGTGTTCGCGTCAGATGCGATTTTTTTGTGCTCGGATGTTGTTATTTAGTAGGAATTCCTTGATTGCGTTCGTTTTAATCGGTCCGTTCAGTCTATAATTTGTTAATTTTTAGGAGTTAGTTTTCAATTCTTGTTATTTTGATTGTGCGGGCGGGTGAGCTTCGTCCGCTCCTCTGTTCTTGTTGATTTTTTTGATTTTGCCCGTCCATGCGTGTTTGAATATTGTAATTACTGTTGCTGTAGGTTTGAATTCATTGTATTGCGGGTATAATTTTCATTTTTTGAATCGCATTTTTTAAATGAAAAGCGATCTTTGTTAAATCAAGTTGCCATGTCTTCCATGTAAATTTTTTGCGGGTGTATTTTTCGTTAGTTTAGTGGCTGTACAATTTTTAGGCGAGTTATGGAAGTGCGAGTGAAATTGACACCTCTACCAGTCTATCACTTGTCTATAGTTTTGCTGCTTTAATTTTATTTGTTGTAGTCGTGGCATACGTTGTAGTGCCTTGCATTTTCTTTGGTAGTGTACTTCGTTGTAGGCTGCATTACGTTGGTTATAGCTGCTTATGAGATTTCACCTTTTCTTAAACTACATTATGTGTTCTAGATGACTGCATAATATGCATTTCTGTACTGCATTAGCAGTGTTGTTAATGTTCTATTCTGCTATTAGAATGGATGGTCCGTGATACGATTGTGTTAGCTGAATAGTTATTGTAAGAATTTTTTGAATCGCATACTATGAGAATTGTTTTTGAACATCATTTGTTAACTACCAAAGTTTCGACCATTTGCATTTCCTTATTCATTGTTCAGAGGGCTGCCTTTTGTTATTATTAGTACCACACTATGCGTTCGAGAGAACTCGTGACATTCGCTAACAAAGAACTTTGTTCAAAAGGATGATAAAATGACGCGATTGAGGTTGCATACTTTAAATAGTCATCGTTCAAATTGTCTGATGGACATAATTTAAAAGCATACAGCATAAGCAAAGCATTAGAAATATTGGTTGCTTCATATTAGACAGCCTAGAGTGCAAATATTGTAAACTTGATGGAGTCTTCTTCTTTGTAGAAAAAGACCATGGCCACTTCTCGGCCTCAAAGCCATTACGGGAGACAAAATCTTTCCAACCGATGAGTTATGTTGATGCAGTCTTCGTAGTCGATGTGGTAGTCAGCTTGCATGTCTCCATAGCCATTCTTGTGTTCTATCTCCAAAATAAGCTTCCCTGAACTCGGAGCATGAAATTTTATTGTGGATGGCAGTTTCTGCATATTGGAATGGGTGGAAAAAGAATTTATAAGTAAACAGCAAATGTTTTTGTTTTATACTTAGTATGATTTGTTTATGTTTACTTAAATAGTTACATACATATGACTATATTTTGTAAAAGTAGTTGCAATGTATGAACAAACTTATATACATAATTGACTCCTAGTTTCTTTGGGATATATATTATCTTGCAACATGCGTGCCTTTACGCAATGTCGATAATAGTGTACTTCTCCAAAGATGTTAAGATAAGCTGGCAACGCTTATCTACTGACCCCTTTTTTTGTTCATGCGTTGGGATTCTGATCTAGCTAGTGTCGATACATGGTGTGGTACTGAAGAAAGATAGGTGGAAGCATCAAGTCTTAATAGCTAACAGATCTGAACAACAATACAAATTTTGTTTTGTATTTTTGTTGATATTACTGAACAAATTGATTGAACTATATATTCAGATGTGTATTTGCAGTCTAGATTATGTCCAATATTGTGAGGGGAAAAACATACCCAACTTTCCTGTAGATCTGCGGTTGTGAGGCGATGAAGAAATGGGCGCATACGAAACCCCCCTGTTGGGTATCATCAGTGACCGAGCATGCTTTGCGCCACTTTCGGTGTTAGTGAACTCTAGACCTTCTGCGTGAAGCGCATGTGTCCGCTCTGGCACCATCCTTGCCAAGCACCCGCGCCTTACAGGTCCATAGGCGGGTTCGGTGGAATTCAGAGAAGAGGCTGTGGATGGGATGAACCCTAGATCTACGTTTTGAGGAAAATGAGGAACGGGGGGAGGAGTTGTGTTAGTCTGTAGCACGAATGGATAAGTTTTTATGCAACCAATCGAGCAATGGAAGTAATAAATGGTGTGGTTGGCGTTAGGTGGTGGATTGGGTCTGATTCAGTGAACACGAATGCATTTAAGAAGCAACAGGACTACTTAGTTGAAAATAGCGAACTGCATTGTCATATCACGTATTTAATCGCGAACGCGTGGTTGGGCTGTGTTTGTGTATGGTATGTGGCATTTTTTTGATGGCCTCTCTTTTTTGTTGGCCATGTGTTACGGTAGTGAAGACGCAATTGGGCCCAAGTCGGCTCGTGAGCACGCAGGTACAGTTCGGTTCGGTCGTGTGCGGTCTAATGTTTAGTCCCACCTCACCCGCGGAAGGCGCGCCCGACATGTTTATAAGAGGTGGCGAGGCCTCTGTGTCGAACTCCTCTTGTTACTTATTTGGGCGCTTAAACACGGGGCTCGCAGCTCCATTTTCTCGACACAATGGGCTCATCCATGGCGGCCCCATGCCTTTGTAATCGTTCGAGCAGCTACTTATACGTGGGTGCAAACCTATTACGAGGCCAGGTGGGGCGGTAGCACCTGGGTGGTCAATTTTGTTTTCTTTTATTTTTTTACATTTAGGTGTTTTTTCAATGTCGGGGTGTACCTTTGCATTGATCAGGGTTCTGTACTTCATGTGTACGCATTGCGTACTGCATGAACAGTTGCCATTTTTTTGTTTCCGTCTGGTTGCTATTATAGTCTATTTTTCCCAATGTATTGTAGTGCACTGTTTAGTAAATCATACCTGTACTTCATTCATTATGGTTCTGTGCTGTACGTTCGTGTACTTCCAGACTGTATTGAAATATTTTACGTGTTTTGCGTTTTTCTATTTCTGTTTTTGCTCTTTATGTATTCCTTTTTTCAAATTGTTGTTCGTGCAGTGCTTTGTTGGGTATGTTAATACTTCATTCGGCAAATTACATCTTGCATTCAGTGCATAACTTGCCTTTGCATGCGTCTCTGTTTGCATTACATGACAATTTCATCACCAAAGAAACTAAGTTGAGCAGTAAAGCAAACTAACATAATCGAGTTCATCATTACAAAGATTGTGCATGGCAAGCAAACTAGGTTCAGACACAAGCAAACTAACGATACATAAGCAAACAACACAAAGCAAATTTGATGATAATTCTAAAAAACGGCGGCATTGTTGGCTCTGGCGGCACCATCTTCTTCTTCAACAGTCGGGCTCTCCCCATCCCCACTTGCTCTGGCGCGCTTCTTGGGGGCTCCTCCTTCTCCACTTTGCCTGGCGAAGGCCGTCTGAGTGAGGGTGATGAAGTTCCATATCTCAGACGCTGCGTGGCGTCCTTTGCAGCGTACTCGATGTGGCTCTGGACGAGGCGAGGGTGGCCCGGCTGGTGCTGCGTCGCCGGTGATCTTCTTCTTCATGTTGTTGTAGTAGTCGTCGATGAAACGCCGGAAGCGTCTCGGGAGTCCAACGGCTTGGTTGCCTCGGGCACCCTCCACTCGCCGGATGTCGACGAAGTTCGCGACCTCGATTGGACGCGCTCGGCTGGTTTTGTCGCCGTCGATGGAGAAGCACGCAAGGTGTACCTGGGTCGGCGAGGAAGTTGTCGAAGGCGGTGCACCTTTCGAGGCGCTCATTTGGAAGAGTAGCACGGGTGATTCTTGCCGATGGAGAGCTGGCGAGGGCGGGTTTCTGCGCCGCTCGTGGTCGTTGTCGCATCGAGATCAATGCCGACGATCTTGTGGCGCTGGAGGCTGAGGTGGCGCTCGTACTGCGCGAGGGTGATCGCCATTTGCTTCTTGTTGTTGGTGTGGATAACGTGCAACTTGGTGTTGCCGTGCACCTCCACGGCGTTGTCGCCCTTGTACTCGTCGGTGAACGTCATCGCCGGTAGCAGGGCTTGGTGCTTTTGCGTTGATATGGGGCGATTTGGTGGGAGCGCAATGGATACTTGTGTTGTCGTGGATGAGAAGGCCTTTGGCAGGGGTCTGAATTTAAGGGGAGGGCGCAGGGTGGGATGGCCTCGTCGGATGAACTGCACGATCGTGCTGATGATGCGGTTTGTGCAGATCGTGGGTTGGTTTTGCATCTGTGATCGTGGGCTTGTGGCCAGGGAACTGCTCCGATTGGGTGGTTGTATGCGAACGTGGGTTTTTTTAAGGTGGGTTTGTTTTATTTTTGATCAGCACATTTTTTTAACCACCATTTTTTTCTATGCGAATGGGCATTTTGTCATGTTTTATACATGTATACTGTGTGACAACATAACTGCATTGCTTACACTTCCGCACTGCGTCACGTACAAATCAGAACTGCAACAGTGTATTACTTCATCGTTTTTTGCGTGTCTTTGCTATATGCTTCGGCGATACGCATTCTTAGCGGAATGCACGCATACTTTTACCGCCCGTCTTGCATCTTGTTTTTTACTGTACTTATTGCAGTCCACAACGCACGGGCGGGTAGGGAAATGGGAGGGTGGGCCCCCACTTTTTTAACTTATTGTTTTTTCTTAGTCGGTTTTGTTGGGCACGTGTTGGGTAGTTCAGAGGCATCGGGGCCCAAGTCGGCCTGTGAGCACGGCTTGGTTCCCATTTTCACCGTGTATGCGTCCTAATGTTTAGTCCCACCTACGCCATGGAAGGCGCGCCCGACCTGTTTATAAGGGCTGGCGATGCATACTGGTCGAACTCCTCCGTATACTTATCTGGGCGCTTATACACGGCGCTCGCAGCTATATGCCCTATTGTTGGAAATATGCCCTAGAGGCAATAATAAAAGCATTATTATTATATTTCCTTGTTCATGATAATTGTCTTTTGTTCATGCTATAACTGTATTATCCGGAAATCGTAATACACGTGTGAATACATAGACTACAATCGTCCCTAATAAGCCTCTAGTTGACTAGCTCGTTGGTCAACAGATAGTCATGGTTTCGACTATGGACATCGAGATGTCATTGACAAGCGGGATCACGTCATTAGGAGAATGACGTGATGGACAAGACCAATCCTAAGCATAGCACAAGATCGTGTAGTTCGTTTTGCTAGAGCTTTTCCAATGTCAAGTATCTCTTCCTTAGACCATGAGATCGTGTAACTCCCGGATACCGTAGGAGTGCTTTGGGTGTATCAAACGTCACAACGTAATCTGGGTGACTATAAAGGTGCACTACAGGTATCTCGAAAGTGTCCATTGGGTTGACATGGATCGAGATCGATTTGTCACTCCGTATTACGGAGAGGTATCACTGGGCCCACTCGGTAATGCATCATCATAATGAGCTCAAAGTGATCAAGTGTCCGGTCACGGGATCATGCATTGCGGTATGCGAGTAAAGTGACTTGCGATGCTTGAGACTAAGCGAGGTATTGGGATACCGACGATCGAGTCTCGGGCAAGTAACATACTTGTCGACAAAGGGAATAGAATCACGGGGTTGCTTGAACCCTTGACATCGTGGTTCATCCGATGACAACATCGAGGAGCATGTGGGAGCCAACATGGGTATCCAGATCCGCTGTTGGTTATTGACTTGAGGTAGTCTCGGTCATATGCTGCATGTCTCCCGAACCCGTAGGGTCTACACATAAGGTTCGGTGGCGCTTAGGGTTATTAGGAAGACAAGTATGTGATTGCGAATGTTGTTGAGTCCGGATGAGATCCCGGACGTCCACGAGGAGTTCGGAATGGTCCGGAGGTAAAGATTTATATATGGAAAGTGGTTAAGCGGACTCCGGAAAGTTTGAGGGCATGCCGGTAAAGTACAGGGGCCACAGGAGGTTTCCTGAGGTCCACTGGAGGGCCACCTCCGGGGGGCCACATGGGCTAAGTGGGAGAGGGAGCCAGCCTGGTGGGCTGGGCGCGCCTCCCCACCTAGGCCCATGGCTAGGGCAAGGGAGGAAACCTAAAGGGAAAAAAAGGGGCGCCCCTTGGCTTGAGGGGCAAGCCAACCCTTTCCTCCTCTCCTTGGCCGCCCCCTAGGGTTTTCCCTAGAGGGCCGGCCCCCCTTGCCCCCTCTCTCCTATATATAGAGGGGTGAGGGGAGGGGTGCAACACACAATTAAAGGCGCAGCCCCTCCCCTTCCCAAACTCCTCTCTTTCTCCGCACGAGCTTGGCGAAGCCACAGCCGGAGAACTGTTGCCAGTTGCACCACGCCGTTGTCTTGCCATTGGAGTTGTCTTCCTCAACCTCTCCTTCACCCTTGCTGGATCAAGGCGGAGGAGACGCCATTGTCCCGTGACGTGTGTTGAGCAGCGGAGGTGCTGTCCTTTCAAAGACTTTGGTCATCGGTGATCGGAATCACGTTGGGAACGTCTCCATCATCACAACTCCCTCGAGCGCTTCCGTACTTTCGATCTACAAGTGGTATGTAGATGCAAACTCTCTCTCTTGACTCGTTGCTTAGATGAACTCATAGATAGATCTTGGTGAAACCGTAGGAAAATTTTAATTTTCTGCAACGTTCCCCAACCCGGTGGCATTATGAGCTAGGTCTATGCGTAGTTCTCTTTGCACGAGTAGAACACAATTTTGTTGTGGGCGTGGATCTTGTCAACTTACTTGCCATTACTAGTCGTATCTTGCTTCCGCGGTATTGTGGGATGAAGCGGCCCGGACCAACCTTACACGTGACGCTTACGTGAGACCGGTTCCACCGACTAACATGCACTAGTTGCATAAGGTGGCTGGCGGGTGTCTGTCTCTCCACTTTAGTTGGAGCGGATTCGATGAACAGGGTCCTTATGAAGGGTAAATAGAAGTTGACAAGATCACGTTGTGGTTATTCGTAGGTAAGAAAAGCGTTCTTGCTAGAACCCAATTGCAGCCACGTAAAAGATGCAACAACAATTAGAGGGCGTCTAACTTGTTTTTGCAAAGCAATTGTCATGTGATGTGATATGGCCAAGTTGTGATGAATGATGATATATTGTGATGTATGAGATCATGTTCTTGTAATAGGAATCACGACTTGCATGTCGATGAAGTATGACAACCGGCGAAACCATAGGAGTTGTCTTTATTTTGTATGACCTGCGTGTCATTGAAGAAACGCCATGTAACTTACTTTACTTTATTGCTAAACGCGTTAGCCATAGAAGTAGAAGTAGTCGTTAGGCGTGACAACTTCATGAAGACACGATGATGGAGATCATGATGATGGAGATCATGGTGTCATGCCGGTGACAGGATGATCATGGAGCCCGAAGATGAAGATCAAGGAGCTATATGATATTGGCCATATCATGTCACTACTTTATAATTGCATGTGATGTTTATTATATTTATGCATCTTGTTTACTTAGAACGACGGTAGTAAATAAGATGATCCCTTAGAACAATTTCAAGAAGTGTTCTCCCCTAAGCATGCACCGTTGCTACAGTTAAATGCGCTTCTAAGCACCACGTGTTGATCGGGTGTGATGGATTCTTACGTTCACATACAACGGGTGTAAGACAGATTTACACACGCAAAAACACTTAGGGTTAACCAGACGAGCCTAGCATGTACGAGACATGGCCTTGGAACACGGAGACCGAAAGGTCGAACACGAGTCGTATGGAAGATACGATCAACATGAGAATGTTCACCGACGATGACTAGTCCGTCTCACGTGATGATCGGACACGGCCTAGTCGACTCGGATCGTGTAACACTTAGATGACTAGAGGGATGTCTAATCTAAGTGGGAGTTCATTAATAATTTGATTAGATGAACTTTATTATCATGAACAATAGTCTAAAATCTTTATAATATGTCTTGTAGATCAAATGGCCAACGCTCATGTCACCATGAACTTCAACGCGTTCCTAGAAAACCAATTTGAAAGATGATGGCAGCAACTATACGGATTTGGAGTCCGAACACGAGGATCATCCTCATAGCTGCCAAGAAACAATATGTCCTAGAAGGACCGCTAGGTGAAGCACCCATCGAGAAGAACCAAGGCGTTATGAGCGCTTGGCGGTCTAAATCTTGATGATTACTCCCTCGTTCGATGCGGCATGCTTTACAGCCTAGAACCGGGGCTCCAAAAGCGTTTTGAGCAACACGGAGCATATGAGATGTTCGAGGAGCTGAAACTGGTTTTTCAAGCTCATGCCCGCGTCGAGAGATATGAAGTCTCCGATAAGTTCTATAGTTGTAAGATGGAGGAAAACAGTTCTGTCAGTGAGCACATACTCAAAATGTCTGGGTTGCATCACCGCTGTCCGGTGGACATAAACCTCCCGGACGAGGCGGTCATTGTGAGAATCCTTGATCGCTCCCACCAAGCTACAAGAGCTTTGTGATGAACTACAATATGCAGGGAATGGAGAAGATCATTCCCGAAGTATTCTCAATCTTGAAGTCAGTGAAGGTTGAAATCAAGAAAGAACATCAAGTGTTGATGGTCAATAAGACCACTAAGTTCAAGAAGGGCAAGGGCGGAAGAACTTCAAGAAGAATGACAAAGAGGTTGCAGCGCCCGGTAAGCAAGTTGCGGGAAGAAGAAGAAGTCAAAGAATGGACCCAAGCACGAGGTGAGTGCTTTTATTGCAAGGGAAGGGTCACTTTGAGCGGAACTGCCCCAAATACTTAGCGGATAAGAAGGCCGGCAACACTAAAGGTATATTTGATATACATGTAATTGATGTGTACCTTACCCGATTACTCGTAGTAACTCCAGGTATTTGATACCGGTGCCGTTGCTCATATTTGTAACTCCTAGCAGGAGGCTGCGGAATAAGCGGAGAGAGGCTGGCGAAGGACGAGGTGACGATCTTGGCGTCGGGAATGGTTCGAGTCGATGTGATCGCCCGTCGGCACGCTACCTCTACATTTACCTACGGGGATTAGCTATAAACCTTAATAATTGCTATTTGGTGCCAAGTTTGAGCATGAACATTGTATCTGGATCTCGTTTAATACGAGATGGCTACTCATTTAAATCCGAGAATAATGGTTGTTCTATTTATATGAGAGAAATGTTTTATGGTCATGCTCCGATAGTCAATGGTTTATTCTTAGTGAATCTCGAACGTAATCTTACACATGTTCATAGTGTGAATACCAAAAATGTAAAGTTGATAACGATGGTCCCACATACTTGTGGCCTTTGCCGCCTTGGTCACATTGGTGTCAAAGCGCATGAAGAAGCTCCATCTTGATGGACTTACGGAGTCTCTGGATTATGAATCATTTGACACATGCGAACCATGCCTCATGGGCAAGATGACCAAGACTCCGTTTTCCGGAACAATGGAGCGAGCAACCAACTTATTGGAAATCATACATACCGATGTATGCGGTCCAATGAGTGTTGAGGCTCATGGAGGATATCGTTATGTTCTCACTCTCACAGATGACTTGAGTAGATATGGGTATGTCTACTTGATGAAACACAAGTCGAGACCTTTGAAAAGTTCAAGGAATTTCAGAATGAGGTAGAGAATCAACGTGACCGAAAGATAAAATTCTTCTGATCGGATCGTGGAGGAGAATATTTAAGTCACGAATTTGGCACACACTTAAGAAAATGTGGAATCGTTTCACAACTCACGCCGCTGGAACACCTCGGTAATAACGGTGTGTCCGAGCGTCGTAATGTCGCACTCTATTGGATATGGTACGATCTATGATGTCTCTTACCGATTTACCGCTATCTTTTGGGGATACGCTCTAGAGACAGCTACATTCACTTTAAATAGGGCACCGTCTAAATCCGTTGAGGCGACACCGTATGAATTATGGTTTGGGAAGAAACCTAAGTTATGCGTTTCTAAAAGTTTGGGGATCGATGCTTATGTCAAGAAACTTCAACCTGAAAAGCTCGAACCCAAGTCGGAAAAATGCGTCTTCATAGGATACCCTAAGGAAACCCTTGGGTATACCTTCTACCTTAGATCCGAAGGCAAGATCTTTGTTGCCAGAGAACGGAACCTTTACGGAAAAAGAGTTTCTCGTGAAAGGAGTAAGTGGGAGGAAAGTAGAACTTCGATGAAGTACTACCTCTTGAGCGGGATAGTGGTGCGGCTCGGGAAAATGTTCTGTGATGCCCACACCAACCGAAGAGGGAATTAATGATGATGATCAAGGTACTTGGATCAAGTTGCTCTTGAACCCGTGGGTCCACTAGGACACGTTCCGCACTGCAGTGGTACGCAACCACCCTGTCACCGGAAATCATGTTGTTGAACAACGGTGAACCTTGAACTATGAAGAAGCGATGGCGGGCCCGGATTCCAATAAATGGCTCGAAGCCATGAAATCCGAGATAGGATCCATGTATGAAAACAAAGTATGGACTTTGACAGACTTGCCCGATGATCGGGCGGCGATAGAAAATAAATGGATCTTTAAGAGGAAGACGGACGCGGATGGTAATATCACCATCTATAAAGCTCGACTTGTCACTAAGGGTTATCGGCAAGTTCAAAGGGATTGACTACGATGAGACTTTCTCACCCGTGGCGAAGCTTAAGTCCGTCCGAATCATGTTAGCAATTGCACGCATACTATGATTATGAGATATGGCGGATGGACGTCAAAACAGCGTTCCTTAACGGATATCTTAAGGAAGAGCTGTATATGATGCAGCCGGAAGGTTTTGTCGATCCTAAGAATCTTGACAAAGTATGCAAGCTCAGCGTTCCATTTATGGGCTGGTGCAAGCATCTCGGAGTTGGAACATTAAGCTTTGATGAGATGATCAAAGCGTTTGGGTTTATCTTTGAGACTTATGGAGAAGCTGCGTTTACAAGAAAGTGAGTGGGAGCTCTGTAGCATTTCTCATACTATATGTAGATGACATACTTTTGATGGGAAATGATATAGAACTCTTGGACAACGTAAGGCCTACTTGAATAAAAGTTTTTCAATGAAGGATCTTGGAGAAGCTGCTTATATATTAGGCATCAAGATCTATAGAGATAGATCGAGGCGCCTCATAGGTCTTTCACAAAGCGAGATACCTTGATAAGATTTTGAAGAAGTTCAAAATGGATCAGTCAAGAAAGGGTTCTTGCACATGTATTGCAAGGTGTGGGATTGAGCTCGGCTCAATGCCCGACCCACGACAAAAGATAAAGAAGAGATGAGTGTCATCCCCTATGCCTCGACCATAGGATCTATTATGTATGCCATCTTTGTGTACCGGACTGATGTAAACCTTGCCGTAAGTTTGGTAGGAAGGTACCAAAGTAATCCGGCAAGGAACCTTTGGACGATGGTCAAGAATATCCTGAAGTACACGAAAAGGACAAAGGACATGTTTCTCGTTTATGGAGGTGACGAAGAGCTCGTCGTAAAGGTTACGTCGGCGCTTAGCTTCGACCACAGTCTGAATGACTCAAAGTCACAAACCCGGATCGTGTTTATGTTGAATGGTGGAAGCGGTGAGTAGTGCGGTACAAGCGAGCGTCGTGGCGGGATCTACATGTGAAGCGGAGTACATGGCAGCCTCGGAGGCTGCGCATGAAGCAATTTGGGTGAAGGAGTTCATCACCGACCTAGGAGTCATACCCAATGCGTCGGGGCGATCAAACTCTTACGTGACAACCTTTGGAGCTATTGCCCTTGCCAAGGAGCCGGGTTTCACAAGAAGACCGGACACATCAAGCGTCGCTTCAACTCCATCCGTGAAAATGTTCAAGATGGAGACATAGAAATTTGTAAAAGTGCATACGGATCTGAATGTCGCAGATCCGTTGACTAAACCTCTCTCATGGGCAAAACATGATCAACACGAGAACTCTATGGGTGTTCGATTCATCACAATGTAACTAGATTATTGACTCTAGTGCAAGTGGGAGGCTGTTGGAAATATGCCCTAGAGGCAATAATAAAAGCATTATTATTATATTTCCTTGTTCATGATAATTGTCTTTTGTTCATGCTATAAGCTGTATTATCCGGAAATCGTAATACACGTGTGAATACATAGACTACAATACGTCCCTAGTAAGCCTCTAGTTGACTAGCTCGTTGGTCAACGAGATAGTCATGGTTTCGACTATGGACATCGGATGTCATTGACAACGGGATCACATCATTAGGAGAATGGCGTGATGGACAAGACCCAATCCTAAGCATAGCACAAGATCGTGTAGTTCGTTTTGCAAGAGCTTTTCCAATGTCAAGTATCTCTTCCTTAGACCATGAGATCGTGTAACTCCCGGATACCGTAGGAGTGCTTTGGGTGTATCAAAGCGTCACAACGTATTTGGGTGACTATAAAGGTGCACTACGGGTATCTCGAAAGTGTCCATTGGGTTGACACGGATCGAGGCGGGATTTGTCACTCCGTATTACGGAGAGGTATCACTGGGCCCACTTTCGATAATGCATCATCATAATGAGCTCAAAGTGATCAAGTGTCCGGGTCACGGGATCATGCATTCTTGATGCGAGTAAAGTGACTTGCCGGGTAACGAGACTAAGCGAGGTATTGGGATACCGACGATCGAAGTCTCGGGCAAGTAACATACCGTCGAGAAAGGGAATAGAATCACGGGTTGCTTGAACCCTTGACATCGTGGTTCATCCGATGAGAACATCGAGGAGCATGTAGAAGCCAACATGGGTATCCAGATCCGCTGTTGGTTATTGACTTGAGGTAGTCTCGGTCATGTCTGCATGTCTCCCGAACCGTAGGGTCTACACACTTAAGGTTCGGTGGCCTTAGGGTTATTAGGAAGACAAGTATGTGATTACCGAATGTTGTTCGGAGTCCGGATGAGATCCGGACGTCACGAGGAGTTCCGGAATGGTCGGGAGGTAAAGATTTATATATGGAAAGTGGTTAAGCGGACTCGGAAAGTTTCGAGGGCATGCTTGGGTAAAATGCAGGGCCACGGGAGGTTTCGGAGGTCCACGGGAGGAGCCACCCCTCGGGGGCCCATGGGCTAAGTGGGAGAGGGAGCCAGCCTGGTGGGCTGGGCGCGCCTCCCCACCTAGGCCCATGCTTGGCTAGGAACAAGGGAGGAAACCCTAAGGGAAAAAGAAAAAGGCGCCCCCCTTGGCTTGGGGGCAAGCCAACCCTTTCCTCCTCTCCCTTGGCCGCGCCCCCCTAGGGTTTTCCCTAGAGGGCGGCCCCCCCTTGCCCCCTCTCTCCTATATATAGAGGGGTGAGGGAGGGTGCAACACACAATTAAAGCGCAGCCCTCCCTCCCAAACTCCTCTCTTTCTCCGCACGAGCTTGGCGAAGCCACAGCCAGGGCTGTTGTACCAGATTGCACCACGCCGTCGTCTTTGCCATTGGAGTTGTCTTCCTCAACCTCTCCTTCACCCTTGCTGGATCAAGGCGGAGGAGGCGCCATCGTCCCGTCGTGTGTTGAGCGCGGAGTCTTGTCCTTTCAAAGACTTTGGTCATCGGTGATCGGAATCACGTTGGGAACGTCTCCATCATCACAACTCCTCGAGCAGCTTGGTACTCGATCTACAAGTGGTATGTAGATGCAAACTCTCTCTCTTGACTCGTTGCTTAGATGAACTCATAGATAGATCTTGGTGAAACCGTAGGAAAATTTTAATTTTCTGCAACGTTCCCCAACACCTATGACTTGTGGGCCCATGTGCAACTTGCCCCATGAGCTGTGACTCAGAACGACTCCCCTACTGTGGGTGCAGACCTATTCTGAGGTGGTTTGGGGCGGTAGCACCGGGTGGTCATTTTTTCCTTTGTAACTTTTTTTCAACGTTGGGCGTTGCCTTTGCATTGATTTAGTTTTGATCTTGCATGTGCACGCATACCGTCTTACACATTTCTGCGCTACATTTTTGTACCTTTGCATTGGTTTCATTTTTCTTTATTGTTTTTCCTCTTTCGTATCCTTTTTTTCTTAGTGTCTGGTGTGCCTTGCTTTTGTGCCCCTATCGCCTTTGCATTAAATCATAGTTACTGTCTTTGCAGTGTACACATTTTGCACTACATGCATCCTTCTTTGTGCACAAAAATGCGTTTTTTTAACTTATTGTTTTTTCTTAGTCGGTTTTGTTGGGCCTGTGTTCGGGTAGTTCAGAGACGAATGTATTGGTCAATTTTTGTGTGGCTGGGGCCGGTGTCATTTGGGTGATCAGTTTTTATTCTTTGTATGCTTTTTAATGTCGTGGAGTGCATTGCTTTTTGGTAAATCATCGGTGCACTGCATTGATCATGGTTATGTATTAGATGTGAACTTCATTCCTTACTGCATGTATAGTTCTCATTTTTGTTCCCGTGTTTTTAGTTTTTTGTAATCTTTTTTTCAAATGTATGGGACATGCCACCTTAGCAAATTACAAGCTGTCTTGCATTGGTTGTAATCTTTGTCTTTGCAAGTTCGTGTACTTCCGCATTGCGTTTACTTTTTTCGTGTTCGCGTTTTTCTTCATCCCGTAAAGAAATGCATAATGGCGTACTGCATCCCGTAAAGAAATGCACTTCATTTTTCGATGGTCGTCTTGCATTTGTTTTTTACATGCTTCTTGCCTTTGTCTGGGGAGGTTTAAGGGGAGAGCGGAGGGGGGGGGGCACATTTTTTGTGTGGCACTTATTTGAAGGTAGACTTTTTTTTCGGATGTGTTTTATTAACATGCGTTTTGTTTTTTATTTTAACTTTTTTACGAACTGTATGTATTTTAATTGTTGTTTTACCGTTTGAACTTCATGATTCTTCACAGAAGCGCATCATGTGCGTTTTTTGTTTTTAGTAATATGTGCGTTTTGATGTAGGCGGCTTATTTTATGCAGGCTGTTTTGGGCGGCCCATTTTTGTGACCCTTTTTTGCGACACTGGCCTCCTACGTATCGCTTCCGGGCTATTCCACCGCTCCGTTTGTCACGAAAGAGACCGAGAACAATCCCTCTCCTCTCTTGATTTCTCCCGAGGCATCTCTCCCTCGGGCAAAACCGTCGTCCGTGTGACAATCGCCGTCGCCCGGAGAACCGCCGCCCTCAAGAGGTCCTTATTCCTGCATTCCGCGTCGCTGTCCGCTCCGTGAGCCCTTGCCGCTGCGCTCCCGCAGCCTTTTGCTGTCTGTTCCCGTCGCCGCCCCCCCTTCCCACCGCCGTCGCCGCGCACTTTTCTTCAGTACTTTCCGCTTGGCTCGGTGTTGATCGTCCCCTCGTCTTCTTTTTGTGATTCTTGTAGTTGTTGTAGCTCTTTTTGCTTGTGTAATTTTTTCCGTAAGCGATCGATTTTATCTCGTTTTGAAGTCGATAGTTGTGTGTAGCAATGTGGATCTAGGGTTTCGTGAGATTTTTGCCGATTTTGTTGCTTATGTCTGTCACTTCGTCCTTTGTGTTGCAGGGAAACGCTATGTCTTCGCCGAGCAGGCCGGGAGAAGGAGTTCAGGGTATGTGGAGTGCTTATTCCTTAGGCTTTGTTTATTTTGTTTGGTGTTTATCTAGTTTCCTAATTCATCCTGCATATTTTGTTATGCTTTGTTAGTTGTCAGCGTTCGTTTGCATTATTTTGTCATGTGATGTTTTTGTAATTTCTTTTTTCTTGTTTTTTTGAATCCAGCAGGTGATTGCAGTGCTCATAATGATACACCAATTGTCTCTCCTTGTCCTGGTGGTAAGGATCATGGTGTCGAGGGAGGACATCAAGTGAATTCTCCGATTGAATCTTCTCCTATAAGTGTGGCCGCTCCTTCTGGTATGTGATTAATTTGTTTATTTTTGTGTATGCTTTGTTTTATCTAGTTCAACATTTTTGATGCGAACAACCGTGAATTTAGTATATGCAGCACTGCATTTATTTTTGTATGTGAACTCCACTGTATGTATGTGTGAACTGCATTGTTGTTTTATTCAAGTTTTTGTACAATGCATTATTTTCTATTTTGAGTTTATGGTTGGAGGACTGCATTTATATGTCTAAGCATCTTGCATTTGTTCTTTTTGTGCAATTTTTACGAGCATAGTCAAACTTTATTTTGACGCAGATGTCATTTTTCCATCTTTGTGGCGCTTTGGGTTTGAGGAGGTTACTCAATTGATTGACCATTATTTTGCGAGAGGTAATGTTGGTGTGAGCTTTGATCGAGACGTCCTGTCTTTTCTCAAACATACTCGCGATCTGTTGATGATGGCACGAGAGGAAGTTACACAGATTGGATGGTCCCGCAATGTGCCTTCTAATCAATATGAGTTGAAGCAAAGCAAGAAGAAGTTGAGGTTTGAAATTGAGTCAAAAGAGTTTCTTTGAGAAGGAGAAGCGAGAGGAGATCTGGAGATGGTGCCAAGGGTGGTAAATTTGGCAAGGTGAAGAAGAGGTTGAAATCGTTGTCTTTGAGGAAGGTGGTACACCTCGGCGGAAGTCCACGTGTTCTTTGGAATGAAGAAGAATCTTGGCAAGAGAACCGCAAGGTGGTGGAAGTGATGATCCTCGGTAAACGACTACATGTCCTTTGAAGGTCCCTATTACGATGGCAGCGACTTTGTGCTTCTTGATTATGTGAAAGGTGTTCATCCTTCTAGACGCAAAGACCTGTGGTTCATCTAAGAGTGTACCCAAGCGTGCCCATGATGATGTCGACGAAGATGTTGATGGTGATTCTGGCGAGGAGGTGGATGTTGCTCCAAAGGTTTGTTGAAGTGCACTGCATTTGTTTCCTTCATTTGTTATTCTTTCTGTATTTTCTATGTCTCTTTTTTTATGCCTAATCTTCTAATGTGGACTGCATTTCCCTTTACACAGAGGAAGAAGTCTAGTAAGAGCAATGCAATCCCGAAGATGATGGTGAGGAGATGATTCTCGATTTAACAAGACCGTCGTTTGTCGCTTCCCAATTTGTTGCAAGGCTGCTTCTTTGTTGAAAGAGGCGCATTGCGGCCGTGTTAGGGATCTTTGGATTTGGTGTTGTCTTTGATATGTCGATAAAAGAAAAATGTGTCGCGCATTCTTATGTGCTATCTGATTGGAGTGATTGACCACCGCCACCATGTTAATGGACTTTGGGAATGGCGGGTTCTTTGAATCAATCGTGATGCGGTTCATCACATTTTTGATTTACCTATGGGGCGTCACTTTGCACCCATGCACCTTCCGGTGGTCATGATGAATCGTTGACTGCCCTCAAGGATGAGCTTGGCTCTGACCGTTCAAAAAGTATAGGTGTCAAGGACTTGCTTGAGAAGTTGAAGTTGTTGGTGGAGGAATATGATTATGTGAGTGTTGACCTTGCTGTGAAGGTGTTCTTCCCGATACTTTACGAATTTCTTGTGCTCGGGGCTGCGATTCGTTTGGGTAGAGTTCTTTGCGATGGTAGAGAACATGGATTATGCGGCTATGGCTCGGATGGACTTTTGTCGACTTGTTGTTGATGAGTTGCGTGCATTTGTGGTTAGGTGGCAACGAAGGCAGCAAAGCGTAATTGTGCGATGGGTTGTGCCATTGTCCCCCGATTATGTATCTTGGTAGCTTGAAGCTTATGGAAATTTTTCGATCATGCACACGTTGACGCCACGCGTCGTCATACACGATGACCAAGGACACGATGAAGTTGTACAATGAGGATGTGCTTGTGAAGGAAAGATTTACTTGGAAAGTTACAAATTTGGGAAAGGCTTAGGTTAGTGCACCTGATTTTTTAATATCAGATTTAAAAAAAATGTGCAGCCATTATAAATGTGAACTTTTCTAGTACTCACATGTGTACTTCTCTTTGCCTGTTGTCTTTTTTTGCAGTGGAAGGCGTCAGGTGATATTGTGTACAACCGTCACATTGCTTGATTACCACGGCTTGGCTACGATCTTGAGGCCTAGCACTCATGCTAGGTTTTATGAGCCTATCTGTAGTCGACTTCACACTGTGATGATGAGGTGTCGCATACTCGTGGTTTCATGCCTCGGCTGGATGTTTGATAATACAAGCTCTTATAAACATACATTTGTTGGCGGCAAAAAATATGAGGAGATTGATGAGCTTCTTGAAGGTTTTGAAGCCGATCAAGATTTGCCAACCTCTAGTGACAAAGTTGAGGGACGATTCTTTGGTTTTTTCCACTGTTGGCCATGGCCGGTGAGATGAAGATATTATTCTTGCTCACAATTTTGATTGTGGTGTGATTGAAAGCCTCAAGATTGCGATGACAAATGTTCGTTCTTCAGATGCTCAATTGAGACATTCACAAGAAGAAAAATGCGGTCGGTATGAGAAGGATCTTTGGGCATATTGTGGAATGAAATGATCCATCGGAGATGACTGGCGTTGGCGCTAATAATGTATGTTCTAGGTTTTTTGTGGCTTTGAACCTCTTTTTTTGTGTATTATGTTGACTGCTCCTCACTATTTTTTTTATAGGCTGGGCTGGAATCTTCTGGTGTCGATGGAACTAGAGACGATGGAGTTGGTTAGGTATAAATATTCCTGCCATGTCTGTTCTACCATGCTTCCCTTTTTTCTTTGAACTTGCATTTGTTTGCTTCCCATTTTTTGTGTGTACTTCTCTGTTGTGAAGTGTGTACTGCTTGTGCATAGTTGAAGTTTTTTCTTTTTTGGTCGGTACCATCTTATTTCTCGATTTTGGTTTGTTCTATGCCCGTAGGTGGTGTTGCTTTGCCGTGATGTGCACAAAGAGACCTCTGATGGCTCTGGGAAGGATGAGGTCTTGGCGATGCAGCGTCCCTCTGGATGTTGTAGGCGATAAGGTATAGTTGTATTACTTGTTACATTAGTGGGTTGTAATATAATTTTTGTTGTCTGTTATAAACTTGATTTACGTTGTTATGTTCATCCATATGCATTTTCATTTGCGTATGTTAGCTGCAATAGTTTTACATGTGTGATCTTTAGTGTTTGACAGAAGTGAACTGCAGTTCTTTTGGCATGCGCTATCCATACTGATTTACATACGTGAGCTTGATATTTAACATAAGCTGAGCTATGACGTTTGTCAAAGCTATGATTCCTTTTTTATGTATATGTGGGTTGCAGTTGTAGTTGTGTTTGACACCGTGTGTTGGTGTTGTTTTGTATATGTGGACTGTAGTTGTTATGTGTATGTTGCCAATGATCTTTTTGACATAAGTGTGTTGTGTGTTGTTGTGTTAGTTATCCCCATGCTTATTTTTGTGTTACTGTGTGTTTTTAAACTTTCCACGGGTTGGAGAACAAAACGCTTGAAGTCCACGTTGATCTGAATCGAGGCGGTTGTCTTTGTTGATGGCCGTGGCGATGTTGATGCTTCATGTCGGTTGCCGTTGAGTGTGCGAGATCCTTTTGTAGCTCAAGGATCCCATGATCTTTATTCCCACCGATCGGCATGAAGATTACGATGTTGGCATTGAAAAGCCACTGGAGAATGTTGCCCCTGCTGCGAGTGTTGTTGCTTCCCCTTTCTGTCTGGTGTCCAATGATGTTCCGGAAGTATCGATAGTGGAGCCTCATGTAGTTGAAGTATCTAAGGGCCGCTGTTGACCGGTGGTTGTAAATCGAGAGAATCTTGATGTTCTTTGCAGAAGGAAAGTCCAGTGAGGTTGTGGTGGATTAAATGCAACCTATGCAAGAAAATATTTTGCTCGATTACGAAGAAATGACACGAAGACTCGACAATCAAGGCAAGATTTTTTTTTAACAGTGCAGTTTGATGTTTTTCTCATTCATGTTGTTTAATTACTATGGTATCTGTATTAGTTGTTTAATGATAAGTGAAACTTTGATCTTTTGTATATGATTTTCAAAATAGCTAGCAGAATTCCCTTATCTTAATATTTAAACTTCATTGTTTGGATAAGTGAACTTCATGTTTTTTATTACAGATGATGAACTTCCTGTTGTGACACCGTCGAGCATTGATCCAGCTCTTCTGAAAAGATACAATGAGTTGTATGCTGCTGTTACAAGGGCTCGGAAAGACAAGAAGAAGAAGTATGGTTTTTTAGAAATTGTTTTGTTCATATGTATTATCTAATTTTTGTATTTACCCCTTTTTATTTGTTGTTATTTTTTTTAGTATCTTATGTTTGAGTTTTTCATGAAAAATTCAGGGACATGATTGCTTTTAAAACTGAGATGGGTGATATTAGCATTGGCGAAGTTGATCAATCCTTTTGGGATAAAGGGATGCTCACTACAAGGCTTGTAGATCTTGGGGTTTCTTTGCTGGTAGATAAGTTTAAGGGATCTCCGACAATGGTTGTCCCGTACCATATTTGTGTAAGAATGCAAAAAAATTTGTTTTATTTTTTGATTTTCTTTTCTGATTTCGTGCGACGACCTGTTTTGCTTATTTGATTTTTGGTTTTGTTTCGGCAGACAAATATTTGGAATGGTGGTACTGTAGGCAGGAGTGTTAAAATGATGTTCTCTTCAAAAGCCGAGGAGCGTGTTGATAAAAAGGATATGGTGAGAGACGTTTTTTATGTGTATTTTGCCTGTTTTGTTTTTATAACATTCTGTTTTTTCTTCTTATAATAATTTTATTTATTTTTTCATGCTTCCAACAGGTCCTCTTTGCAACTTTTGATCCGCCATATACGAGGGATGGTGTTGGTCATTATTGTGTAGTTGCGTTAAATGTGAAAGAAAGCGGTTTGAATTTCTTGACTCGCTCAACAAACCTCAGCAGCCTGATGCGGTCAGGGTTTTTAGGAGGATGGTTAAAAATATCAAGCGTGCATGGAAAGAAGGTAGCTTGAGTTCTGATGAGCCGCTAAATCCTCCCACACTTGATGGGTTTGTGTTGAAACATGTCATTGTCCCATCGCAGCCAAATGGGTGCGTTCTTTACAGCCCTTCTGTGTCATACCGTTCAAGTTTTTTTTCACTTCATTTTTGTGAAACTGATGTTTTTTATTCTTTTTATTGCATGCATGATTGTGGATTCTATATGTTTCAATTCTTGCAGACATGGGATGGTGTTCGAGTTGCTAAGTTTGGGGTGGAGCACATTGGCTACATCAGAAAGGCCATGCTCTATAGCTGGCTAACATCGAGGAAGTGTTGCCTTGATTTAACGTCACTTCTAATTTTTGTAGATAAAGGTTGTTTTATTGAACTCCTTTATCCTCGCTTTATTTTATTTTTGTCTGCTGCTTGGTTCCGCTTCTTTATGGGCAAGTGGGCTGCATTTTTCTTTATATGTGGGCTGCATTTCTTTGTATACAAGTGTGTCTTTGCATTGATGTGAGAAGTGGGCTGCATTATTCTTTATATGTGGGCTGCATTTCTTTGTATACAAGTGTGTGCTGCATTGATGTAGAGAAGTGGGCTGCATTATTCTTTATATGTGGGCTGCATTTTCTGTATACAAGTGTGTGCTGCATTGATGTAGAGAAGTGGGCTGCATTATTCTTTATATGTGGGCTGCATTGATGTATACAAGTGTGGGCTGCATTGCTGTAGAGAAGTGGGCTGCATTGGTGTATACAAGTGTGGGTTGCATTGCTGTAGAGAAGTGGGCTGCATTGATGTATACAAGAGTGGGCTGCATTCTATTTTTTCTATATACAAGTTTTTTGGTTTTTGTGTTTTGTCTTTGAGTGCTTCCATGTTGTTTTTTACACGTTTTAAGGTTTTGATTGGGGGCTTCATGGAGGCATGCGTCACTTTGTTTGAGTCCTGTGGTTACGATGTTGTTATGGAGGATTATGTCATTGAAATCTCTCCGAGATAATTCTGGTTTGAACACAAATGTGGCGTCTGGACTGATGGTGGAAGTGTCTCTCGACCTAGCTCTCCACCACGATGTATATGATGTTGATGATGATGATTTTGTTACACCGTGTGCACATGTCACTAGGACTAGGAGTGCAGCAATTAATCGTCCTCCTTTGGATGAGGTTGAAGTATTTTTCGAACAAGAGGCAGGTGAGAGGGCTTTTAAGTTGACATGCTCTATAGAGAAATTGAAGCCTCCGAGGTTCAGATATATTGATGAGGCGATTAAAATAAAGGATCTTGTTCTCAGCAAAGATTTTGTAACCAAATACCGCGAGTAAGTTTTATGTGGTGTGTGTGCCCTTTCATGCTTCCTGTGTGTTTTGATTTTAATTCTAATTTTGTTGATCCCATTTGTGTATGTTTACTGCAGGAACGCGTTCTTTATGGTGCATGGTCCTTTTGGTGATGTCGATACTTACAATATCGACTATATCTATGATACATTTGGCAAAGGAGCTTTAATGGATTCAGATATCATGGATTTTGTCATCAAGTAATCTTTGGAAGCAAGACCACGAATTGGGTTTAGCTTATCAATCCGGTGAACGTGTGCTACTTTCACCTTTATTTATCACAGATAGCGTTCTTGTCATTCTTTCCTACTGCACTGGCTTTTTCATGTCCATGCCTGCTTGCATTGTTTATTCTTTTTTTTCATGTCCTTTTTTTTGTTCTTCTTTGTGTGCAGTACGTTCTTTAAATGGAAACCTCTGTGGCGAGAGATAATGACGGAAATCTGTGTTGCGCCAGTGCATAGCTCGTTTGTTTTAGAAGATGCGATTAACTGGTTCAAATTTTTGTGAGCGACGGGCGCAAACACATTGGATGCAAACCTGGTAAGTTCATTGTTTTTGTCATTTATTTTTCTGGTTTGTTGCATTTCTTTTTATAGTTATTTTTTGGAACAATGGTCACGGTAGTGCGTGTCGAAAGAACTTTTCATTTCATTTTTATGCGAACAAATTATGATGCCGCCATTCAAGGATGATCATTATTCCTTATACACGATGAACCAAAGACGCTGCACCCTTGATATCCATGACAAGAGGAAGTACCATCGCCATCCCGATGTCGTGACAAGGTGGCCTTGGATCGACTACCACGCAGATTGCAATCAAGTGGTATGTTATTTTTCTTTTGCCAAGCGTAAAGCTTTTTGTGTTTCTCCATCGCATTTTTTATAAACTGCAATTGTTTACGTAGTGCACTTCAACATATGCGCGACAGAGCTGCATTTTTCTCACGTGCACTTAATAGAGGGATTGTTTAGACGTTTGAGAACAACTTTTATTTTTTTTTGGTACGGTGTGCTTCTTTTTTTTTGCCATATGGGGAGGATGACTCAGCTGCTGAAGGCGATTTATGGTGAAAAAATGTATAAATCGAGGAACCACCCTGACTGGGTTAAATTGGCAGAGAAGCCATCTTACCCGGTCGTGCCAGCGCTGGGAGCAAATGAGTGCGGAATCTATGTTCTGAGGATGACACAGTTGTATGACGGCCAATGTCTAGTTGAGAAAATTTTGAAATCCGACGTAACAGCTTCTCTATTTTCTTTTCACTTTTTTGTTCTTTATGAGGACCTTTTTTTAATCACTTGTCTGCATTTGTTTTCTTTTTTTTCCTCTTCTTTGAAGATTGAAGGCCGGAGTACATGTTCCATTCTTTGTTCAATCCTTTGAACATGTTGTGTTATGAAGACATGCCGCCTGAGTTACGTGAACTGATTGCGGACCTCGGGCTCATTTCCCTGTCGCAATCGCAGACGCAGTCACAATCATTTGGGGCACTGTTTTCTACTGGGTGCAGAAGGCTGTGCGTGGACAATAGCTAGGGTTTGATGTTGTGTTTGTTTGTGCTGACTAAGGTAGATAATGTATGAAAAAGACTTTTTTTTCTGTCGTTGTGTTTCTTCTTGTTCTTTTATGCAGCAGTGCATGTGGATGAATTTGTATATGTATGTGTATTTTATATCAATAACTCATACAATATATATAAGTGTATAATTTTATTTTTTGTTGACGACCACGCTCGTGTGGCGAATCCGGCATTTTGTCACGCTTATATGTATGATATGTGTTCGATAAACTGTATCGCATTTGATGCCGAACTTCTTTGTCCAATATAAGAGCACTGCATTTTTTTTGTCTTTTCAAGCAAAGTGCTTGACATGTGTGCATGCTGAAGCTGCATTGCTTTGTGATACCGAACTGCTTTTTTTTGCCAAAACAAAAAACGCATTGCTTTTTGCCTGTAGTTGCGTTTTGTAGTTGGTTTTTTTATTGTTTGTTCGTTAAGGTACATGGGGGGTTGGGCCCCCCCCCCCAATTTTTTTAGTTGTCTATATATTTTTGTATTGTTCTTGTACTCACCGTGCATGCGTTAGCAGGCGAGGCAGGGTGGGAGGGGGGTCGTGACCTCCACATCCTTCGCGAGGTCGAGCCTGAACTCCGCCGGAGGCGTAGACGCTGCTTGCCGCGGCGCCGCATGCGTAGGCGAGTCCGTCACACCCCGTTGCCCCCTGTCTATCTTAGGGGTGTGGCTCCGGGGGTTTGATGGAAAAACAAAAATGATGTCATTTGTACTGCTTGCACCAACGTTGAGTACTGCACTTCGTGCAACAAGTGTGTGTGTTTGGGCCCTTGTCGTTCTTCATTTATGCATGTACTGCACTTCATGCATACACTTGTTGAATTGCCTTATGTTCGTACTGTGAACTGTATTCACGTTTGTTTAGAAAGGTATACGGATTATATTTTTTTAGATATATCAATATTAATTTTTATTTTTATATAATTACTATTTTTGTGGACTGCATGTTGAGACATGTGTACTCCTTTTTTTATGATTGTGAACTGCATTAATCTTTTTTCTTTTTTATGTCCGAGTTTGTAGTCAGATTACCTAATTTTTTTTGTTTAATGTTGGTTTTGAATATGTTTTGTATGTGAATAGTATGTTTTGGTATCACTCATTAAATTTTCTTGTTCTAATGCAAACTAATTTCTGCGAAAGCAATTGATCACAAGCAAACTGACATTGTTTTTATAAAAGAAATGTTCGATATGAAGCAACGGACATTATCAAAATCTTGCATACATGAAACAAAGAACAACACAACGCCTAAAGTAAAGTGAAACTAAACACATACTCTGATTTTTTCTAGTTGCTGTATTGGATTACAGCCTTGTTCTTCTTCTTCTTTGCTTCTTTGTCTCTTTTTGCCCTGTCCAGTCCCATTATGACATCGTAGATGATTCTCCATGACTCATATGTTGCGAATGCATCTATTGCTGCATACTTGATAAGCTTTTCTGGCAGCGGGCAAAATCCCCACAGAGTATGGTCCTCCTTGCGGTTAATTTTTTTTCTTCATGTCATGGTAGTGAATGTCTATCATCCTGCCAGCAACATCATCCAAAGAGTCAAACTCCTTTTTATTGTATGGGTCTCTCCATTCCACCTGAATATCAATGTAGTTGTCGGAGTTGATCTCCAAACCAGATACCTTCAGCTTGCTTTTGTCTCCTTGAATAGCGAATCCGACGAAGGTGTACTCATCATTCATCAGGAATTTGTCTAGTTCCATTGGCCTGCGATATATTTGTATAGAGTGAATATAGTTTATTTGTTTAGAACCAGCAATGTTTTTTTGTGTTTTTCTGAAACTGAACTGCAATATGAATATCTGAATCTGTTGCATTGAGCAGTTGCTAATACTTTGTTCAACATAACTAGTAAATCTGATAATAGATTGCATAAACAATGCATGTTTTGTGTATGCTTGTATTCTTGAACCTAATTTCATACATGTTACGTATGGTAATGTTGCGATGAAGAAAATATAATTAAAGCTGCGTGTATTGCTAGATAATATAATTCAAGAATTGAACACATGAGTGACATACATGGAGCCGCATCAAAAGCGCCATGCTTTTTTCAAGAATGAGAACCGAAGGTTAAATATTATGGCAATTGCAGTGAAGAAAATTTAAAATCAATATTGACAAGCAATAGTTATTCTTACCTGTCTTTAGTTGCAGATATGTGGTAGACAAGGCATTCTTTTTCTACGCATAGCTGTAGCACCGCTGCACGCTATGGCTTCTCGTAGTGTGTGTACTCGACATCAACGCCGACTAGTTTGACGGGCATTCCGCCGAGCTTCCTCCTGAACGTGGACATCATCTTGTCCACGTCTTTGCCCTTGCTTGTGCAAAGGACGTGGAGCTTGTGATTGCCGTGGAGGTGGACGTCATGGAGCTCCCAGGTGTACTTGTGGCGCTGCTTGTACAGAGGTGCATCCGCCATGATTCTCCTCTGCTCTCTGGTGTTTGTTATAGAGAGAGAGGTTAGTGAAAGGAAGAGCGGAGAAGAAGATGCAATGTGGTTTTTTGGGGGGACGAAGCAGTTGTGTTTTCTCCTCTGCTCTCCTTGACAGGATGTGGGAGAGGTGGAGTGGGGTGGTAGCATGGTGGGGCTCTGTTTTAAGTTACGTGGCAACTGCCAACAGGTTCTGCTATGAGGAGGCTCTTGTTAGTGCGTTGGAAATCCGGAACGTAAATGCCGCCTCTTTTTTCGTGATTAGATCAATGTATTGACGCAACTGTCAGAAAATGTGATGATTGTGTTTTCGGTCAATTGTCCAAGTCAGTGCACTTCTTTTCTATCAGAAACGAACTGCTCAGGTCCACGTAGTGTACTGCAGTATGATTCACACAGATGTACTTTTTTTCTTCTCTTGATGGTGTTCTTTCTTTTCTTCTCTTGATTTTTGTGGTAATACAACGTTTGTGTGGATGGAGGGTAGTGTGGCTAGGGGTGTCGAGTGCTTTGGTTAAGTAACAGGGCTGCATTCTTATTTCAAATGATATCTTGCATTCTGAGTGAAGATAATCGCAATTCAAAAAAAATACTTTGTGCTTCCACGTGGAGAACTGCATTGTTGTACGCCGCTGACTACATCTGTACGTTGACATCGGGCTTCCTGCGTTTTATTTATTAATATTCTTACAGTGCCGACGCACATTTTTATTTTGTTTGTTGTTATTCATTTAAAAAATGTTTGTCATTTTTCTTTTTGATGTTTTAGTTTTGAACGTATTGTTTTTTCTTAGTGGGCTTTGTTGGCCATGTGTTCAGTAGTGAAGACGCAATTGGGCCCAAGTCGGCTGTGAGCACGGTTGGTTCGGTCTTGTTGTGTGTGGTCTAATGTTTAGTCCCACGTCGCCCGCGGAAGGCGCGCCCGACATGTTTATAAGCGGTGGCGAGGCCTCTGTGTCGAACTCCTCTTGTTACTTATTTGGGCGCTTAAACACGGCGCTCGCAGCTCAATTTTCTCTGACCTGTGGGCTCATCTGTGGCCGGCCCCATGCACTGTGACTCAGAACGACTCGCCTTCTGTGGGTGCAGACCTATTACGAGACTGGCTGGGGCCGGTAGCACCTGGGTGGTCAATTTTTTTTCTTTTTATTTTTCTGTTTAGGTGTTTTTTTCAATGTTGGGGGTGTACCTTTGCATTGATCGTGGTTCTCAGATCGCATGTATACGCATTATGCGTCTTGCATGAACAGTTGCCATTTTTTTGTTTTCCGTCTTTTTGCTATTATATAGTCTTTTTTTCCCAAGGTATTGTACTGCACTGTTTAGTAAATCATACCTGTACTTCATTCATTATGGTTATGTGCTGTACGTTCGTGTACTTCCGGACTGTATTGAATTATTTTACGTGTTTTGCGTTTTTCTGTTTGTGTGTTTGCTCTTATGTATTCCTTTTTCAAATTTATGTTCGTGGTAACCTTTGCTTTGTTGGGTATGTTAAGACTTCATTCGACAAATTTCAGATCGCATTCGTGCACAACTTGCAATCGCATGCGTCTGTTTGCATTATGTACGACAATTTCATCACCAAAGAAACTAAGTTGAATGAGAAAGCAAACTAACATAATCGTAGTTCATCATTACAAAGCGATTGTGCATGGCAAGCAAACTAGGTTCAGCACACAAGCAAACTAACGATACATAAGCAAACAACACAAAGCAAATTTGATGATAATTCTAAAAGAACGCTGGCATTGTTAGCTCCTGGCCGGCACCATCTTCTTCTTCACCAGTCAGGATCTCCCCATCCCCAGCTGCTCCTGGCGCGCTTCTTGGGGGGCTCCTCCTTCTCCAGCTTTGCACGGCGAAGGCCGTCCTGGGTGAGGGTGATGCGGTTCCATATCTCGTACGCTGCGTAGGCGTCCTTTGCCGCGTACTCGATGTGCCTCCTGGACAGAGGCAGGGTGGCCCAGCGCTGGTGCTCGTCGTCGGTGATCTTCTTCTTCATGTTGTTGTAGTAGTCGTCGATGAGCACGCCGGAGACGTCTCCGAGGGAGTCCAACGGCTTGGTTGCCTCGGGCACCCTCCACTCCTTCTGGATGTCGACGAAGTTGGCGACCTCCAGTTTGACGTGCTCCATCCTGGTTTTGTCGCCGTTGATGGAGAAGCCTGCAAAGGTGTACCTGGGGCGGCGAGGAAGTTGTCGAAGACGGTGCACCTTTCAGAGGCGCTCATTTGGAAGAGCAGCATCGGGTGATTCTTGCCGATGGAGAGCTAGCAGAGGGCGGGTTTCTGCGTCGCTTCAGGGTCGTTGTCGTACTCGAGATCAATGCCGACGATCTTGTGGCGCTGGAGGCTGAGGTGGCGCTCGTACTACGCGAGGGTGATCGCCATCTGCTTCTTGTCGTTGGTGTGGATGACGTGCAACTTGGTGTTGCCGTGCGCCTCCACGGCGTTGTCGCCCTTGTACTCGTCGGTGAACGTCATCGCCGGTAGCAGGGCTTGGTGCTTTTGCGTTGATATGGGGCGATTTGGTGGGAGCGCAATGGATACTTGTGTTGTCGTGGATGAGAAGGCCTTTGGCGGGGGTCTGAATTTAAGGGGAGGCGCGGTGGGATGGCCTCGTCGGATGAACTGCACGATCACGCTGATGATGCGGTTTGTGCAGATCGTGGGTTGGTTTTGCATCTGTGATCGTGGGCTTGTGGCGATGGAACTGCTCCGATTGGGTGCTTGTATGCGAACGTGGGTTTTTTTAAGGTGGGTTTGTTTTATTTTTGATCAGCACATTTTTTTTAACCACCACTTTTTTCTATGCGAACAGGCATTTTGTCATGTTTTATACATGTATATCAACGTGACAACATAATCTGCATTGCTTACACTTCCAAGATCGCCGTCGGCTGCATAAATCAGAATCGCAATGATGTATTATTTCATCTTTTTGCGTGTCTTTGCTATATGCTTCTCAAGCGATCTGCATTATGCGAACGGAATGCACTGCATACTTCTACCGCCCCGTACTGCATCTTGTTTTTGCCTGTACTTATTGCAGTCCCTGGCACGGGACGGGTAGGGAAATGGGAGGGGGGGTGGGGGGCCCCCCTTTTTTTAACTTATTGTTTTTTCTTAGTCGGCCTTGTTGGGCCTGTGTTCGGGTAGTTCAGAGACGCACTTGGGCCCAAGTCGGCCTGTGAGCACGGCTTGGTTCCCGTTTCGCTGTGTGTGCGTCCTAATGTTTAGTCCCACCTCGCCCGCGTAAGGCGCGCCCGACCTGTTTATAAGGGCTGGCGATGCATACTGGTCGAACTCCTCCATATACTTATCTGGGCGTTTATACACGGCGCCGCATGACTATATGCCCTATGACTGTGGGCCCATGTGCAACTCCGCCCCATGCACCGTGACTCAGAGCGACTTCCCCTCGTGGGTGCACCTATTACGAGACTGGGCTGGGGCAGTAGCACCTGGGTGGTCAATTTTTTCCTTTGTAACTTTTTTCAACGCTAGGCGTAATCGCTTTTTTTTAGTAAATCATGCATGCCTTTGCATTGATTTAGTTTCAAGATCGCATGTGCATCGCATACCGTCTTGCACATTTTCTAAGGCTTACATTTTGTGCAATCGCATTGGTATCATTTTTCTTTATTGTTTTTCTCTTTCGTATCCTTTTTCTTAGTGTGCGGTGTGTACCTTTGCTTTTGTGCCTATGCGCCTTGCATTAAATCATAGTTCCGCGTCTTTGCAGGTGTACACATTTTGCACTGCGTGCATCCTTCTTTGTGCCTAAAAGTATGTACCGCACTTCATGCACACATATAGTGAACTTCCTGGTACGAATTTGGAGAACTGCACACATAAAATGGTCTGTGGATTATAATTTTTTAGAGTATTATTTTTTAATGATCTGTGGTTTTGTTCGTGGGAATTCTTTGCGGTCAAAGTACACCTTCTTTTTCCGTTCCTCTTTCTTTGGTAACATAAGCCTTTATTGATTGTCCTTTATTCTTGGGAACATAATTTCCATTAAGTCCCCTTTAATTTTAGTTTTGACCTTTTGCATTCCTCTTATATAAATGAAGGCTAACTTATACCCTTCCTTTGCATTTCATTTTCTCCTCTAGCCGCAAGTTCTCTCCTTTCTCCAAAATTTATTATTTTTTTGCTTTTCTAGGTTTTTGTTGCGATGGCTCCAGTGCCCCTGTATGTATCTCTTCTGCTGCGGCCATGGTTGTGGTGTGCCGACGATCGCAATTGTTCAAATTGCTCGCAGTCCGTCGTGCTAAATGCGTGGTGGGAAGGTATTGTGCCGAATCAAGTAGCCGAAAGCAGCTGCATATGGTATATTCACGGAAGGATTGAATATGGGCCAGATCAACGATTCTGCGTTCTATTGTCTTGTCATTGTGGCCTTGGTCGCACGAGTCCTTTTGTCCATCACCACGCCAACAGATGTGGAGACTCACTACAAGATGGTATGTTTTGTTAGATATGATTTTTTTCTTTGTGTTTTTTTTGTATAATTCCATTGTATTCTGAACTTGTAGTATTTTAGGAACGCACTTTTTTCTTTGTTTTTTGAAGTGTACTGCAATGTGTTCTTATTTTCTTGTTTTTTTGCTTGTGTGCATGTAGCTTATGTTTTAGTTATAGGTTAGAATATGTGAACTGCTTATATATTAGCTGAGCACTTCATATTTCTACATTTTTTCCAATTTGTGTGTACTACATGTAGCTAGTCTACAGTACTGCATTATAGTTCTAAGCGAACTGCATATTTGCAAGTTCCATACTGCATATTGAAACGTTTTATATGTACTGCTTGTTGGACTGTTGTGCACTTCATCTATCTCTGTTCACAATATGAGAATTGTACTGCTAGTTTCGTTCTCAAACAGTTTTATTATTTTTTACAGAAAATTCCTCAACGAGCTGTTAGGTATGTCTTGGCTCAAGAAGAAAGAAATTCTTCAAGTTGTTCTTGGTAATGGATACCTTAAACCAGCCAAGCACAAAGTAGGCGCTGACGGGCCGTGGTTCCGCACAAAGGGTGGAAGGAATTTGTCATTGATAGTGGCCTGAAGTCTGAGCAAGTTGTTGTCCTCAACTTCTTTGAACTCGAGGATCATACTGTTAGAATCACGTTTGATGTGATTGGCTAAGGTTATGAGGTTGATTTGTAATAAGTACTTTTGTGTGTTGAACGCTTCATCTTTTTGATGTGTTTTGTAATAAGCACTTTTGTGATTTGAACCGCTTCAATTATTATTCAACGGGAAATTTGTGTTTGCATGGTTACAATATGTGAACTGCTTATATGTCAGCTGAGCACTACATGTTTCCACATTTTTTCCAAAATTGCATGGTGTGTACTACATGTAGTTAGTCTATAGTACTGCATGATAGTTCGAGGCGTACTGCATATTTGCAAGTTCCATACTGCATATTGAAATGCGTTTTATATGTACTACTTGTTGGACTGCAGTGATCTAACATCATTTTTTACATGGTTTTTGAATCAAAATGTGTCAATGTTTTACTCAAGACTGCTATATATATATGGTATACTCTATATACCATTTTCTCCTTGTATGGTTTACACAAAATTTAAACTGATACATAAGTCATAGAGATAAGCAAATTGCTATGCATACGATTAATTTATTGTCTGTTCATCTATTTGGTCATTAACTCGCTTCACGCGTGATGGTGGAGCGTGTCTAATGTCGCACTTTCTTTTGTTTTTCCATGGCGATGTTGCTGGTTCTTGTCTCTCGCACCTTTGTGTTTGTAGCCCTCGCGTCTTTGGTTGATGGTCGCTTTCGTTTTTCAAATTGTGAACTGCATCCTTCTTTGTTCCGCTTCTTGGTTGATGGCTGCTTTGGTTTTTCAAATGATATGGATCGCATCCTTCTTTTGCTCCCAGCGTCCGGGTTGATGGTCGCTTTGGTTTTCCAGCGCTGTGGATCAGATCCTTCTTTGCTCCCCCTGCGTCAAGTTGATGGCTGCTTTGGTTTTCCAAAGGTCTTTGTGGAATCCATCCTTCTTTGCTCCCAGCGTCTTTGGTTGATGGTCGCTTTGGTTTTCCAAAGTGTTGTGAATCGCATCCTTCTTTGCTCCTACCTTGTTTTTTGAAAGTGGTGTTGTTCTCGGTTTTTCTCAGATGCAAAGAACATTTCCTTGTGGTGGTCTTGTTGATATTGTTTCTTCATGTTCCTCGTCCTCTTCACTCTCTTTCAGCCTCTTCTTCCTCTTCATCATCTTCATCATCTGCTTTCTTCATAAGCCACTGCTTTCTTCGCTTTCTTCACGTTCTTCGCCCTCTTCACTCTCTTCTTCTTCCTCCTCTTCTCCATCTCGCTTCTTCATAAGCCATTTCTTCTTCGGTTGTGTCATCATCTTCTTCTTTGATCTCCACCTTCTTCGTCTTCCTCATTTTCTCGATCTTTTTCTTTTTCTTTTAGGGGGCAGGTTCTTGAATTGTGTCTCTTCCTCTTTTTGCAGATCCTACAACGCCTTGGTTTCGTCCATTTCTTAGTGTTGTGAGTGGAATTTCTGTTTTGTTGTGCATCTCCATGTCCTCGCTTTTTCTTGTTCATTTCTTATTGTACACGTCCTGGAATTGAGGATGCTGATTTCATTACATGTCTTGCACAATCTTATTACCAGTGGGTGACCATCACTTTATCCAAATTTCAGCCGTGGCTTACCTTTATTTTGTCATCATTTTTTCTCCTTGCATGCCACCTTTTTCCGGTTATGCGTCTCCCCTTTCTTCCTTCCTCTTGTGTTTGAAACAGGAGGTGGAAGAATTGTTTCTTTTTTGATAGGACCAGTTCCGCTGTGTTCAGTATTTTCTACTTGCTCGGCATTATTGTCATGTTGGGATTTCTCTGCTTGCTTTAGTTTTGCTGCTTCTTCCTTTTCTTCGTTGAGCATGTCAACTTCCTCGATCAGTGCCCTCATACCGCATAATGCCTGTGGCACCCAAAGCGTCGGACCTTGTTGCTCTGCTTGCAAGGTCCATTGCTGCTTCGTCGGCAATTTTCACGGCAAAAAGCGAGGTTCCATCCGTGCTTGTTTGTTCGTAGTCTCTTCTGTCAAACGTTGCATCTGATCTTGCATTACGGGTGTATCTTTTCTTGATGTACACCTCAGGAATGTTGAGTACTCTCAAATGAGAAAGCATGCATAACACATCGACGCAAAACGGGCCTGCAGACAAACACATGATATTTTTTTTGTTCTGTAAGTGAACTGCATGAAATTAGTAAACATATTTTTTTTCGTTATTTGTTCATTTTTAAAGAAGTGAACTTCATTTGGTTTTGTGAATTACTCATGCATGTGGACTTTTATAGTTCAGTAAGTGAGCTTTTGTGCATGACTATCAGAATCTAGAATTTTTTTTGCTAGGAGTCTCACCTGTGTGTCCGTAGTTTGCACTCACATTCGTGAGACACCTTTCTCTTCATCGGCGACCACTTGGAAATTATGCCTTGCCCAGTCAAATGCATTTGATCCTGTTGTAGTGGTGTACGAGATACTTTGTCGGGTTCTCGTGGCACCGCTCGCTCTCAATGCAAGTACTGATTAAGAGAGTGTTTCTTTGAAATCTGCAAACACCGCCTTGTATACACTTTTGAAAGCTGAACTTCGAACCCAAACTTTGTTGTTGTTTTTACCTCTGACTGCATGATCACAAATGCACTGTTACGAACCAGAGAAATGAAAAAATTGTTTGTTTTTGTAGTCATATTTTTAGCAGTTTTTGATTGACATTTTGTTTACCTCATTTACATCTGTCTCTCGTGGTGCTCGACGACCTTCCTGGTCTGAATGCACTTATCCACCTGCTGAGCAAACAGATGTAGATCATGCTTCTCCCTGACAAAATTTTTCTTCAGTATGCGGTTCATGCTCTCGCTTCTCTGTGTGGAAGTCATCCGAGCACAGAAAATTTCCTTGTAGTAAGCCGAGATCCACTCGTGCCTGTCATCCCACAGCGAATTCATCACTTCCTCGTCTTGCAAGTTGTACCTCTGAATGAGGTTCTTCCATGCTTGTTCAAATTCTCGGCATTAGTGGGTGGTTCATACCTTGCATTGAGTTCGCCCTGAGCTTCTCGTCGCCTTATACAAAGGCGAGGTGGTCTTTGTACTTCTTCATGATATGCCACCGCGACCTGACTTATGCAGAGTTTGTGGGAGGATAGTTTTAATGCTGCCTTCATCATCAAGAACACCGGTCCGAGAAGAGATAAATAGTGTTTTTATTAAGTTGTTTGCGTGTGTGCAAGATAGATGGAAGAAATATAAGTGCACAAAACAAAACGTAAGTATGCAGGTGTGTTTTTATTTTTGTACTGTGAGCATGCAGTTGGCGGCTTGTTGTTCATACACCTCGTAAAGGTTTTGAAAACCCACTCAAATGATGGTATTGTTTCATCTCGCACGAGTGCAACAAAGAAATATGGTGCTCAGATGATGGTTCACCCCCACAAACACTCTCAGGTGACATGTGGAATTTGTTAGTTTTATACGTCAGGTCAAATGTAACGCAGTCTCCAAAATCTTCATACGATCCTCTCAGAACTTGCGTCACTAAAAGACGTTTCTTACACGGTTATCTGCATCAACGTCGTAATCATAAAAGAACTCTGGGTTTATCTTTTGCATTTTCTCGAAGAAATCCAGAAGTTTCTTGACATCATCTTCAGACTCTTCTCTAGCAAACTTATGTTTCCTGCATTTTTAGAGACAATGCAAACTTATCTCATCAAACAGAGAATAATTACAGACAGAATGCTCAAGAGATATGCTCTGTTACATGCTTACTTGTTTACCCAGTCGCGGCTAGTATGTCCCATGTATTGCAGACCACCGGACATACACGCGACAAAGGTTTACATCATCTAAGCATGTGTGTGGTTGTCCAGCCTGCATGTCTTTCACTAACTGGTCTATCAAAGGATCGTTTTTGTGCGATCGCATGTGCAAAAGCATCCCTGGCTTTCCAAAGATCTTGTGATTGTGGTTGAGTTGAACCATTTCTATCACAAATTTGCCGTCCTTCATTTTTTTACTCTAATCTTTGCATTGCAGCCAATCCTTTTTGATGTCTTCTCGACGCATCGGTGATAATCGACACGTACCGCCTTGTGCACCCCTTCTCTTGAGCGGACATAATGTAGGCATTTGTCCGTGGTTTTGCCCTCCTCGCGTATACCAAACCCTCGCACATCTTGCATAATTGTTGTAAAAGTACCATGCCTTGTCGTGACGTGGTGAACTTCATTCCAAAGCAGGTATGAGGTTCGGGCATGTTCTTATCCTGCATTAATTGCAATGCTCTATGAGATAATTTGTTTTGTTCTGTTTTTTAAATACGAGGAGTGCATACGAGTTTAATAAAGCATTTTCAATCTTCCTAGCCAAACCTCACAAGAAATATCAGTGTGCACTGCAATGTTATCTGAATGGACTGCAACTTTTTTTTTCAGACCATAAACTTACATGTGTGTAGAGTCGTTCGCCCGATGGTGTTTGCAGCTCGCCGGGTTGTATTGGACATGGCGGGGTTATAGCAGATCTGTGTAGTTGAGGATCTGCGCAAGAATAAAGGAGGAGGATTTGTACCGCTGTTTACTTTTGACCGTAGGCACCGCTGGTGGTCGCAGCAGTCGAGGTTGATGTAGCAGTGCGGTTGGAGCTCTACATTTTTGGTCAGCAGTGAATGCCGAGCTCTGTTTTGGGGTGCGGCAGGTGGACGTGGTGGTAATCCAGTGTTGTAGACATAATCATCATCTGCTTCAACATCGTGTTCAACCACGTCATCATTGTCTGCTCGGACATGCCGGCCCAAACGTAGTGAACTTGTGCTTATACTGCAGGTTGAGAATCAAGTATCGGCTCATCTTCATCGCCATCGCCTTCATCATCGCGTTGGTGAGTGCCTTCCCGCATAAATGTGACATCATCGTCATCTTCAACTACATCTTCTTCATGGGAAAAAATCTTCTTGTGGAGAGTAATCGCATCCCGCTTTGTCGTCGTGAAGAATCCACGAGGAATCTCAGGTAACCCAGCCTAAGATTTCTTTCGTAAGAATATCCACTCTTCCGAAAGTTGTTGTTCTCGTCTTTGTCTATTATGCGCGGCATTTATATCTCACGAACGTCATCTCCTCGCATAATAAAACGATCGAAGCCGCATTGTCGGGTTAAATGAATCAATCATGTGAACTGCAATGTGATCAAAATTGTATCTTAGAAGCATTGCGAGACCGTGATCACCCGCATAAGGTGAACAGAAGCAACCGCCTTTGCATCGTTATCCGTAATGAACCTATACAAGCGCATCGCATTTCCACAACGAATCAAGCAACCGCACCGCATAGGGTTTGTATCGCATAATCGCTGCTGTATCGCTTTGTACCGCTTTGTCTATGATAACTTCTACACCGAGATGGTTGAGGAAGTGTACCGCTTACCTCGTGATGCACATTGATTTCTTGCGTTCTGTGGAGGAAGTTCCTTCTCGTCCGTCTGCACAACTTTCACGTTCGCCCGTGCAGTCCACTTGCCCTTCAGAAGTTCATGGGCGGTCTGGACGTTGCTCAAGGTGAACGGGGAAGGAGGATTTGCTCTGAAGGTCGATGCAGACTCTTTCCAAGAACCTACCGTGGATGAAGCAACCTTGCGCACACTCCTCCTTGCTCGAATTGGTTTGATGTCCAGGCAGCACCAATCCACATCCGATGAAGTACAGCCTAACTGCGTGCCGGGAGGAGTTCGTTGGCGGCACCGAGCTCCCGCCAGTGGAAGAAGGCCGATAGGGTCAGTGTTGGTCGGTGCCCGCCATGGAAGAAGGCCGAGAGGCGACGGCGTGGCTGCCTGCCGCCGCCGCTAAGAAGGCCGGGAGGGAGGGGCGACGTCAGCTGCCGCCGCCACCGCGAAGAAGGCTTGAGGGGAGGGGCGGCACGCTCCCAAAGCCGCCGCTGGAGAAAGCGGGAGGGAGGGCGGCATCGCTCCCAAAGCCGGGCCACCGAAGAATGCCGGAGGAGGAGGCGGCGCGGCCGGGCCGCTGGTAGAAGGTCGGGAGGGAGGGGCGGTGGCCTGTCAGCCGCCGCCAAGAAGGCCGGGAGGGAGGGCGGCGCGATCTGTTGGTGGTGTGCAGAATAAGGCGGTTGATGTGCAGAATAAGGTCTTAAGGGGGTGTTATCATAATAGACCCACCCTCTATATATATATACATATATATATATATATACATATATATATATACATATATAAGTATTCTGTTTACCTCCGCCCTATATAGGAGCGATCTGCAAATTCCTGACCCGTAGAAACAAACTAGAGCAAAAATGACCAGCTCGCTAAGGCCCACCCGGCCACCTCGTCCCCTCACTCTCTTATCCGCGGGGTTTTTGATTTTTTGCCCTTTTTAATTTGTACTTGGACAATCTGCCACCGGGTTACTTTGTCATTGATTTTTGCCACACGCTACTTCACACTTTGATCTTTTGCCCTCGTGAAGTGGGACCCATGATGAAATCCCCAATTTTCCCTTTGCATCGATCGACCACGCCGCAGGGGATTTCGATCCCCATCTCTCGCTCGCCGTTCCTCTCTCTGCTTATGGATGAGGGAGGCGGCGCGCCCGGCCCTCGACGCCGCAACTACTCTACCGACGACGGCATCAAACCGCCCCCACCAACCCTAGCTCCACACCTGCGCCGCAGCCATGGCGGACCGAGCGCCTCAATGCTCCTCGGTGGCTACCACGAGCAGCCATGGCGGCGCATATATGGACGTCCATTGCAAATTTCTTTTGTTCCTCTCGCCGCCGCTTCTTCCAACCACGCGTCGCTGTTCGCGCCACCGCCCCTTCCACCATGCATCATTGTTCGCGCCACCGCTGCTTTAGTCAGCCGCACGGGGCCATCACCAAATTTCGCATGTGTGTCGACTCCGTTTCTAGATGGATGCCGTGAGGTGCTTCTCTCCGCCCAAATTGATGTTCGCCAAGAGGGTGCTTCTCCCCACCGCCCGGGTATCAGTTGTTGCCGCCGCCACCGCCGGCTACTATTGTTGCTTCTCGCCGGCACCACATACCGCCGATGATGATGCTCGCCAGCTTTGTGCAAAGCGGTCGGCGGCACCTAGTCACGACTCACCGTGGTCACTGAGGTAGCCGGTGGCGGCCGAGGACCACCGTATGCTACGAGATAGCCGCAGCCTTCTCTTGTGTCTGGCGTGCGTCGGCGTCAAACGAGCACACAAGGTCATTCTTTCCCATCGTTTTGTCCATATAATATTTCCATCATTTGCAAGTATTGTTTTTGTGTGAAAAAGTGGTAAAAGATCAAATGGCAAACTAAAGAGTGGCAAAAGATCAATTACAATCTAAGCAGTGGCAAAATGTTAAAGTCCAAAGTAAGTAGTGGCTGGAAATCAAATCCCCCCTTATCCGCACACCTCACTCCCCATCGACGGGCACCGCCCAGCGCCCACCACCTCAGCCACCTCGCTTCCGCCACCGCACGGCCACCCCACCTCCCACCGCCTCCCAGCCACCTCACCCCTGCCAGCCGCCTGCCACCCCTGCCACTTACCGCCGCCACCTCCCCACGCCACGGCCACCTCACACCCCACGCTAATTCCCTCCTCACACTGCCACCGCCTTCTCTCCTCACAGAGTCAGGACGCCGAGCTCCTCCACGCACAGTGTCTCAGAACCCACTTGCCGCCTCCGTTCTCCAAAGATGCCCGCCACCCGCCATCCTCATCCACGCGTGCGGCGCCGACCCAATGCTGACCTCCCTCCCTCGTCCCGGTTGTTGGTCGACATCCAAGTCGTACAAATTATTCTAGAAGGTCTGAACTTCTTTTCCAAAGCATACCAATTTTTGATTGATTTCTGTCTATCTCCCCTAATGTCTTAACTTTTTCGCCACAGCAAACTAACTTCGACTTCATTGCACCATTTTGGGCGCCGGCAGCTCCTTCCTTCGCCATGGATACACCATAGACATGTACACTAGTGTTCTTTATTTTTGTTTATCTATTGCTCTACTTCTAGCCCATGAATTACTGCTTGCTGAGCCGAACCATTCCTTCAAATTTCTTCAACCCGCAACTATGCTTTGTTGTTCATTTTATTCAGGAGTTCCAACTTGAGGTGGATGAGTATTAACCCTGCTAGTGGATAGATGTGCCTTCTTCGGCGTCACTGTGATATCCACCATTGTGCTTATTGATGTGATGTTGTGAACTTTTTTAGTGTCAGAAAAATTGTTTACTTCTAGTTGTCGCTTGATGCCACGGCTGAATGGTACAAGTTCAATCATTGTCATAGAGCGAGTTTGGAAGTTTGATTTAGTTAAAAAGTAGGAAAAGAAAAATCTCAGTGCAAGTGTGGAGAACCCGCATGTTCTAATAATGTTGTATGCTAGGTTAAGGACAGTGATCCGGTGCATGGGAGCAACTAGCGATGGAGGTTGAGTCAAAGTGTCGTGGACTGGCTGCTGCAGACCTTTGGCACGGAGTTCACGAAGACACTCCTCCGATGGTAATGCCCATCTACATTTGAATTGGCAAAAAGTTACTGAATTTCAGTTCCTTTGTACTTATGAGATCTTCAAATTCACGACCAAAAATTGCAGAGTTCTACTTCCTCAAGATAGGAGTGAGATTCGATGGGACACGACCAGATTATGATGTTGGACTAGCAAATTTAGCAGATGATGATGTTGTACATCAATTCAGACCTGAGAGATCGTAAGCTAATAAAAGAAAATATATACAGGAGTTCAAAGTCGAGAAATAGGGGGATGTTTGTTCGTATGTCTAAAAATAATTGAGTTTATATAGGAGTTGAAATGGATAAAAAATGAATACTTATATGTTTGAAGTTCATCGACCAAAATTCTAAAATTTCAAATTGAGAAACGTGGTAAGTTCGAACGAAAAATAAATGAGCCCTTCGGCAATTTCACTGAGAAAAAGGTAAGGAGTTTATGTATAACTATAGCTAGTGCCCCATCGAATCAACATAGCAATGTAGTAAAAAGAAGTTTGTTTACATCTCTCTAGCTATATGAGAATGAATGTTTTGTTATTATATCTATTTCATTGCTTGTCTTCGGTCACCTAAATAAGGTCAAGAAAAATCTGTATGTTTGGTGCGTGTGCTGCTACAAATCTAAACTTCTTGTCCAGTAATTCTAGTACTGATGAACATCGAGTTGATTGAAATCATGTACTCCTAGTTGGTTTCTCGAGACCCTTACTGGTCCTTCTATATTTAGAAGTTGTGCCCGATATCCATACATGACTTCTCTGTATGACAAATGGTGCGAGGAAATTCTGAATACATGGCACGGCCACTCTTGGACAGTAAACATTTATATCTTATTTATTTGTGCAACCACAGTGCATCTTCGTTCTAAAATCCCTAGAGCGTCGGTGCAACTACATATCGTGGTATACAATGTTGATTCTATGATTTTCCGTATGCTTGTATGTACAAAAATATGGTATATTTATCGCTTCATTTTCTTGTGGTGCGAATGTTGTTGATGTACATAATTTTCTTGACCACCAGCCTCCCCATCAAGCCGCCGCCCGACCACCAGCCTCCCGGGCATGGTACGCAACCCACTCCTTGTGCCACACCGTCCTCCACGCCCGCCCCGCCACCAGCCGCCGCCTCCTCCCGCCACCACACAAGCTGCCACGCCAAGGCTTGCGCCAGGGTCATGGGAGCAACGGGTCGAGGATCTTCATCTCGGCAGTACAACCGCACGCCCCATCGACGTTCATGAAAAGTGTTGCGTGCAGGCTACCCGTGCTCCGCCCTGGATCCGTTCAACAATCTAGTCGTCGTCATCATGGTTTCTGCCCGACGGCCGTCATACTTTTCTCAGTCCAACTTCTTGCTTCTTCACGCCGCCACCCAATAAAGAGTCGCGTGCAAGCCACCCCTTGCTCCGCCCCCTGATCCAACATTTTTGGTATGAATTTGATGAATCTTCTTGGTGCTATGTTATTATTTATCTAGAGATTCCTCCTCATATTGATTGTTTGTATCGCTTGTACCGGTTTCGTTCTTCCATGTATGTATCAGTTCGATGTTTTGAGATAGCTCAGATTACTTCCAACTGTGAGGATTGACATGCATATTTGGGGATGAGATTTTTAGGTACTAAGTTTGGCACGGTATCTAACCCGTACTAAAATATTTCAGCAGTTCAACAGGGGCGCGGGGTTCAGTTCACTACGGGTCGGACGGTGCGAGTCTGGCCGACGTGGTGGGGCTGTGAGACTCGCCAGGGTGGAGCTCCTCCGCCTCTAGCCGTCGATCCATAGTTCATTGTCAGTACAGGTTCTGAAACTTCCTAGTACATGTTGGGGGACATTTCTGGAATCACGTATCATTGCTAGCTTGCAGCTGTAATTTTGATTGCATAGCAGTATAGTTTAGTTGTCTCTGAAGTTTTGATTCACAACAGTACAATTTAGTCCCAGCTGCCAGGATTCTGCAAACCATTGTGCTCTCAAAAGATGGTGCTTTGTTGCAACAAGTTGTGGAAAAAATGCAGTGAAAAAAATAAAATGTGTTCCCACAAGTTCATATGATGTATTGTTGTTAATTCAATTTCTTTTATATACCTCTACACATGTTTGTTGAAATGCTGACAGGGAGCTATACTTGTTTTTTCTTTCATATTTCTTGTTTCTTAAAACAACTGATGTACTACTATCAAAATGGAAGCCACAATAAAGATCTCATCTCTAAATTGATGATTCAGCCATGTTTGCTTGTGTGTACTACTGAACTGACAATGTTACTAAACTTGTGTTCTCATTGATTCTGAACTGTTGCTGTTGATTTTGGTTGGAAGTTTAATGAATCCTTACATAGTTCAACTTTTAGGAAGTTAAAAGTTCAACGAGAGTCCTAGAGAAAACTTGGAAGTTTTGTCTATATAAAAAAGATAACAAAAATATATGTGTTCTGACCTAAGATGTTCAGGAAAGAGTTCCAGAATATCCCCGGTCGCCAAGGCCCCGGAAGCCATGCGACAGCCACCACCACTGCGAGCGACAGCCACCACCATCATGAATGCCGTGCAGTCGTCCCACCAGCCCCCATGTGCCTCCATCCCTCAAGCTCCCGTGATGTGTCATCGTGAACCCTTTGTTCCCCACGCTGCCTCCTCCAACTCCTTTCATGGCTCTAGAAAATCACCGATCGTGTATGTTCATTCTGCACCACACTAAAATGCCAAGTTATAGATAAAAATTTGCATTGTCCTAAATTATTCCACTCTCTGGAAACAAGGTCGCAGAATGGATGTGAACAGAGTATACTTCCATGGTTTTGCAAGGAATCATACAATAAGTGTACCGTTCACTATGTATTTTATCATCAGTTAAAAAATAATCATAGAAAAAGTTCAATTTGTGTTATTGAAACTGCTCAATTTATCGGTAATTGTGGAGATCATGCATGACTAGTATTTATGTTCTCAAGATATGAGAGAGTGGGATGTTTGCATGATTGTGGCTGGTTGGAGTGTATGGTCTTGTGGAGATCATGCATGTTATTTGCTTATGACACGATGTACATATATACTGCTAGAAGTTCTAGTACCTATATTACTACAATTCGCTAATAAAAAATGTATCAGTTCGTTGTGTGTAGCACATGGTTAACACATATAATTACAAAACAATTACTTGAACTATACAAGAGTTCAACTTTTACTTGATTTTCAGTTCAAATTTTGCGTTATTTTCAGTACATCAACTTTAATGTGCAGAACATCGAGGAAATCCTGAAAAATTATATGTGCACTCTATGTATTTTCTTATGCTTACAAGAATTCTGCACTCATACTGTTATGCATCAGTTCAGGTCGCCCGTGGAGTTTTAGATATATGCAAAATCGTATTAGAGCACCATGCTCTCACCCAAAAGTTTGAAAAACCATTGCTTTCAATTCTGGTAACATATATTTTTGTTTCAGTTTTGCTAATTCTTTCTCCAATGGGCCTTTATATATTATCTTTCACTTGTCTTACTATATGAAAAAATATGTGGCCTTTAGCGAGCAATCTTGCTCGATTTCCAAGTTAAAAAAACAGACAACATGGATTTACCATGTTCTATTAAAAGAAAGCTGGAGTTCAAATTCTAATTTTAGTTCGGTGAAGATCAATGAAAATGCACAAAAAGTTCAGACTCTTGTTTCCTAAAGTGTTTGTTTTGGTATGTCTAGGCCAAACAATCATCAATTTTTAAAAACATTTCTTCTCGTTGTCAAATAAAAGCTACCAGAATTATTATGGACATGTTCATTACAAACTTTAGTAATGGTGCAGTACACCTATTTAATTTTTTTATTTATTTACAAAACAGAAATTATAATTCTCAGAAACCTACAAAAAAAAGCATCAATTTATATTGATAGTTGTTCTAGTCCTTATGTTACAACAGTGCAATGAAAAAATCTCATCGGTTCAACAACATGGACGCTGTAGCGAGTCCATGCTAATGCTGGAGTGATCTCGTGCACAGCCACAAGGATGTCGGCTGCAATGATGCCAAAGTGACGAGCTATCTACATTCTGCCTGGCTGTTGTCCATCTATATCTCAAGCGTTCGTGGTGCCGCCAATGGCATCGCCCCACGACAGGCAACATGTCGAGGCACTTGGTACTACTAATGCACACAGCATTTGACGCATAAAGATGGAAAATGCACGAAGCCGCATGTTTATGTGGAGCTAATGCACACCATTTTTTTTGCTGAAAAATACCGTGGTTAAAATGAAGGTAAGCTTGTGCGTGTATTTGTCTGAGGTGGTTGGTTCTGGAAAGGGAGATTCACACAAGTAGATTTAAAGATATGATTTATTAAAAGTTGCAGCTCTTTTCTTGGTTTATGGTCACCATGCATCGAAGTTTCCATCCAATCCGTGGGATGACCTCTACCTGCATCGCATTTGTTGCTAAAATGTTGTGTTGTTAAACTTGTTATGAAGCCACTGTTATTCTTCAACCGCGACCTACAGGAGTTTCTTCATCTCATGGTTCAACAAAAAGAACAGCAGCAGCCCATGCATCTGTCAGATCTCTTTCCTCTCTACCGCTTCTTTTCTCTTACTAATTTGTTTCTCTCTGAACTACAGCAAGGTGGAGGTTGGACTACAGACAGCCCCCGCCGCCCATGCATTACTTCCTCCGGTCCCTCGTCTGTATGGGGTTCACACCAATCCAACTCTTTCTCCCTTCTCCGTCCAGTTGTTGTATGCTACTTCAAATGCCAATGATCATGCAAAACAGTTGTTGCTAGAGTCTAGATGATGTGTACTGTAGATGCCATAGTTTCACCCTATTTTTCTGGTTCTAATTATTGCTGCATAACTCTTTAAAAGAATGTTCTGTGAATGTTTGTGATCATGGCTTGTAGGTATTCATGTGAACTTTAAAATAATGACTGTTCTTGTAGGAGGTTGAAAGGTTGTCGTGGAGCAAGTTCAAGAGATTAGTTTCGTGAAAATAATGTGATCTTTTGGTCAGGATTTTTGCATGATCCATAGCCATCGCTGGCAACAAAGTAGCAGTTCAAGGCCTCCTGCATGAGCTTGTTGTCTCAACACATCTATCATCGGAGTATCTGCATCCCCTTGCCGCACACACATGCCCGGCGGTCGAGATAGTGTTGTTTGTGATTACTGATCGTGACTCTTACGTTGTCATTGGACAAAGAATTTGTTCTGTAACTCTGTATTGGTAGGACCTTCAGTAAATATATGTTCTTAGTATTCTAATCTGTAGGCCAAAATGATGAAAATTTAAACATCAGTCTGAATTAATAAAACTGAGAAGTTCTACTATCAGTAAACGGGTGAACCTAGGTGCAACAAAGCTCTGCCATTAGCCGTGGGGATTATCAGTTCACATGTATTGTGTTCTTTTTGTTAGTTTATGTGTGTTCTTATTTGTCAGGTTGTGTGCAAGTTTGTTATCAGTTCATGTGTATGTGTTGGTAATCACTTTTGTTGATGCTAGGTACCGATCTGACCATGGTATTACTGTGGCTGCTCTATGTAATTAGCCCCTTTGTTGGGTGAATCTCCTACTATTTGCTAGCTTTGGTATTGTAAAAACACAACAAGTTCACAATTAAAAAAGTTATAAGTACAACACGACGTCCCAGATAAGTTTGGGAAAAAAGCTCAAACAGAAAGAAACCCCATGAAAATTCAAATGGTAAAAGTTCAAGTCGCAAAACGAGAGAAGTCTAAAACATCGTTGCAAAAAATACTGAGCTAAAATACAATTTTTTTAAAAAATATATCATTCAGTTCAACGATATAAACCATGCAAGCTCGGGGACTATGAGATTGTAAACCGTTGAGAAGTTACGAGGAAAACCGTCCCCATGAGATTGTAAACCGTTGAAAAGTTACAAGGAAAACCATACCAAAAAAATAGAGTAAAATCTAGTATGTGAAAGCATGCTCAAGACAAACCTGCAGACGGACATAAGTTCGAAAGTACTCTTTTTCGTAACCATTCAACATTACTCTGTGAAATATTCTATAAGTTCGAGTGCTCATCCACACAAGGTAATTCAAATGGTAAAAGTACAAGTCGTAAAATAAGAGAAGTCCAGAACATCGTTGTAAAATAATGTATAGTTAAAAAAATAAAAAATAAAATTATTTTCGAATAAAATATCATTCAGTCCGATAATACAAACCATGCAAGTACAGGGGCGACGATACAGTAAACCGTTGAAAACTTACGAGCAAAAAATATTACCAAAAAATAGAGCAAGTCTAGTTAGTGAAAACACACTTAGTACAAACCCATGCAAACATCAGTACAAGTACTCCTTTTTCAGAACAATTCAAAATTACTTTATAAAAAATAGTTCAGTACAAACACACACATATATCAGTACGAGTACTCTGTTTTTCAAACGGGAAAACAGCAGGATCCGTCTTCCCGGATTCAAAATTACTCCTAATCGATTGCGAATTTGAGAAAATTTTCAACATGACTAAGTTTCGCATTTTTGGTAGCTTTCCAATGATATATTATTTGCCCCATTTCAATAAACTTTTTAACAAAATCACGTTCAAAACCAACTTTAACCGTATTTGAATGCAGATTTAAACCGTAAGGAATTAGAAAACACTTTCTATACGCAAACGTTGCACATTTTCCATAGCTTTCCAACGCCGTATCATTTGCGTCAATCCGACAAACCGTTTGCAAAAAACAGCGAAAATACATTTCGGCAAGAATTTCACCATTTTTCAAAGTACTTTTAAATCATATAGAATTTGAAAAAATAGTAGATATATTGAAGATGTGTATGTTCACAAGCTTTCCAACGCCATCTCATTTGCTCCATTCGGACAAACCATTTGAAAATTAAGTCCAAAATACGATTCGCGTTTTCGGTTTTGAAAAAATTGGTTTTTTCAAAACTGCTCTTAAACCATAATTTTTTTGCAAAAACAAATTATAAGAGTGTAATGTAGATGTCAAGAGCTTTCCAACGATATATTACACGCCTCGTTTCGACAAAAAAAATTGCAAAAAAAAAATTGAACTAAAGAAGATGATTTTTAACATAAACAGAAAGCATCAGTTCAACTGCTCGAATTTCATCTGCTCAACCGATTGAATTCATCAGTTCAAGTAGGGTAATAATAATATTCTGTTACACCTAAAATGTATTAGCCCATATATATATATATATATATATATATATATATATATATATATATATATATATATATATATATATTGCCATATGATTTTTTATGTTCAAGTAACAATCTATTCACAATGTAAAGTATGAATCAAAAACTTTAGTGAAAACTAACAAACTATAATATCGGTCATTGAAGCAATTGTAATTTATCATAACATCGGAAAGAGTCAATATAAGAGCTTTTCAGCAAGTCCACATACTCAACTATCATATAGTATTTCACAATTGCTAACACTCACGCAATACTTATGGTTATGGAGTTTTAATCGGACACAGAGAAAGATAGGGGCTTATAGTGTTGCCTCCCAACCTTTTACCTCAAGAGTAATGTCAACAATAATAGTTCATGCTAACTTACATCCAAGTGGATTTATATATCAGGATCTTTCCAACACAATGTGCTTGCCAAAGGATAAAATGTAAAAAGGAAAGGTGAAGATCACCATGACTCTTGTAAGGTATAAGACAAGAAAAAGATAGGCCCCTCACAGAGGGAAGCAGAGGTTGTCATGTGATTTTATGGTTGGATGCACAAAATCTTAATGCGAAAGAACGCCACTTTATATTGCCACTTGTGATATGGACCTTTATTATGCAGTCCGTCGCTTTTATTTCTTCCACATCACAGGATCGTATAAAGCTTATTTTCTCCACACTAATAAATCATACATATTTAGAGAGCAATTTTTATTGCATGCAACAATGACAACTTACTTGAAGGATCTTACTCAATCCATAGGTAGGTATGGTGGACTCTCATGGCAAAACTGGGTTTAAGGATATTCGGAAGCATAAGTAGTATCTCTAATTGGTGCAAAGAATTTGGCTAGCATGAAGGGGAAAGGCAAGCTCAACATGTTGGACGATCCATGACAATATACTTTATTTCGATATAAGAAAACATAACCAATTACGTTGTCTTCCTTATCCAACACCAACTCTTTAGCATGTCATATTTTAATGAGTGCTCACAATAATAAAAGATGTCCAAGATAGTATATTTATATGTGAAAACCTTTCTTTCTTTATTACTTCCTATTAATTGCAACGATGACCAAAACTATGTTTGTCAACTCTCAACAACTTTTATTCATCATACTCTTTATATGTGAAGTCATCACTCTTCATAAGATCAATATGATCTCTTTATTTCTTTTTGTTCTTTGTTTTTCTTTTGTTCCCTCAAGATCATAGCAAGATAATCAAGCCCTTGACTCAACACTAATCTTTATTATATATAGCTCACGGACTCGATTACATAGAAGGATCATAAAGCAAAACTCAAAACTAAGTCATACTAAAACTTTATTCTACTAGATCAAGATATTATCAAAAGGATCGAACTAAGAAAAAGGGTAAAGATAGGAGTGTGATGATGATACGATATCGGGGCACCTCCCCCAAGCTTGGCAGTTGCCAAGGGGAGTGCCCATACCCATGTATTATGTCTCCTTTGCTGGTGAAGAAGATGGCGGTGATGATGGATAGTCGCACATCGAGCGTAGGAGATCCTCCAATTTGCGGATAATGCCCTTGAGTGCCGTGACATGCTCCTTCAACAAAATATTTTCACGTGTGAGATACTTATTTTGTATGCGAGCTAACTCAATCATTTTTAAAGCTTCAATCTCCATTGGGGTAAGAAGATTGTAATGAGGTTGGAGGATGTCTTCATCTTCTGCTGCCGGAGCTTGATCCTCCATGGCCTTCTTGATCCCATCATCCTTGTTGATCTCCTCGGGTTCTTCTCTCTACAGCTCTATCTTCATTAGCCAAGCATAGTTGCCCTCATTGTTGGAGGAGGGGGACGACATGATGCCTGGCCTTGACAAATCTGGCAGAAAACAGCTCGAAACGAAAACAGAGGATATTTGCGTGATACGAGGGTCAAAACCTTCGGGAGATTATGTAATGAATTTTTACCGACCAAAAGAAGAATCGTGCAAGAAAACAGAGTCCGGAGAGCACACGAGGTGTCCACGAGGCAGGGGGCGCCCTCCACCCTCGTGGACGCCTCATGTCCTTCCCGGACTACTTATTATTTTCCTATTTTCTTAAATATTCCAAAACGGTGAAAAATTGCCATTAGAACTGTTTTGGAGTCGGTTTACTTACCGTACCATATACCTATTCCTTTTCGGAGTCTGAAACGTTCTGGAAGGTGTCCCTTATGTATTCCTCCGGGATTACGGTTTCAATAACATTAATTCAACATTTATAGGATTACCTGAGATATAATGTTTGATTCTTTGACCGTTCACCACCTTCGGATTTGTGCCTTTGAAGTTATTGATTTTTATGGCACCGGAACGATAGACCTCCTCGATAACGTAAGGCCCTTCCCATTTAGAGAGAAGTTTTCCTGCAAAATATCTTGAACGAGAGTTGAATAGCAATACATAGTCACCTACATTAAACTCACACTTTTGTATCCTTTTTTCATGCCATCTTTTAACTTTTTCTTTAAACAGTTTGGCATTCTCATAGGCCTGGGTTCTCCATTCATCAAGTGAGCTAATGTCAAATAGCCTCTTCTCACCGGCAAGTTTGAAATCATAATTGAGCTCTTTAATAGCCCAATATGCCTTATGTTCTAGTTCGAGAGGTAAGTGACATGCTTTTCAATAAACCATTTTATATGGAGACATTCCCATAGGATTTTTATATGCAGTTCTATAGGCCCATAATGCATCATCAAGTTTCTTGGACCAATTCTTCCTAGATCTATTAACAGTCTTTTGCAAAATTAATTTGATCTCTCTATTACTCAGTTCTACTTGCCCACTAGATTGTGGGTGGTAAGGAGATGCAATTCTATGATTAACATCGTACTTGGCGAGCATTTTATGAAAAGCACCATGAATAAAATGTGAACCACCATCAGTCATTAAATATCTAGGGAATCCAAACCTCGAAAAAATAACTTCTTTAAGCATCTTAATAGAGGTGTTATGATCAGCACTACTAGTTGGAATAGCTTCTACCCACTTAGTAACGTAATCAAGAAAGAACTAAAATATGTGTATACCCATTAGAGGAAGGAAACGGTCCCATATGATCAAAGCCCCAAACATCAAAATGGTTCAACAACAAGTGAATAATTGATAGGCATTTCTTGACGCCTACTAATATTACCAATTCTTTGACATTCATCACAAGACAAGACAAACTTACGGCATCTTTGAAGAGAGTAGGCCAATAAAACCGGATTGCAATACCTTATGTGCAATTCTATATCCAAATATGGTGTCCTCCATAAGCCTCGTGAGTGACACTCTATGTAGGATCTGCTCCTCGTTCATGCTCAGGTACACAACGTCTAATAACACCATCTACTCCTTCTTTATAAAGGTGTGGGTCATCCCGTAGTAATGTCTCAAATCATAGAAAAACTTTTTTCTTTTGGCCGGGTATGTGAAACTAGGTGGTATAAATTTAGCAACAATGTAATTGGCATAATTAGCATACCATGGAGCAGTACGAGAAGCATTTATGACAGCTAATTGTTCATCAGGAAACCTATCATCAATAGGTAGTGGGTCATCAAGAACATTTTCTAACCTAGACAAGTTGTCAAGCAGCGGGTTCTCAGCTCCCTTTCTATCAATAATATGCAAATCAAATTCTTGTAGCAAGAGAACCCATCTAATAAGTCTATGTTTAGCATCTTTCTTTTCCATAAGATATTTAATAGCAGCATGATCAGTGTGAATGGTTACTTTGGACTCAACAATATAAGGTCTGAACTTATCACAAGCAAATACAACCGCTAAAAATTCTTTTTCAGTAGTAGCATAATTTCTCCGCACCGTCTAGAGTTTTACTAGCATATTGGATGACATTTAATTTCATATCAACTCTTTGTCCTAGAACAGCACCTACAGCATAATCACTAGCATCACGCATAATTTCAAAGGGTAAATTCCAATCAGTTGGCTGATCAATAGGTGCAGAAATAAAAGCTTTCTTAAGTATTTCAAATGCTTCTACACAATCATCATCAAAGACAAAAGGAAAATCTTTTTGTAAGAGATTAGTCAAAGGCCTAGAAATTTTAGAGAAGTCCTTAATGAACCTCCTATAAAAACCGGCATGACCAAGGAAACTTCTTATACCTTTAATGTCCTTAGGACACGGCATCTTTTCAATAGCATCAACTTTAGCTTTATCAACCTCAATACCTCTTTCAGAAATTTTATGCCCCAAGACAATACCTTCATTAACCATAAAGTGGCACTTCTCCCAATTCAAGACAAGATTAGTTTCTTCACATCTCTGCAAAACTCGATCAAGGTTGCTTAAGCAATCATCAAAAGAAGATCCATAAACGGAGAAATCATCCATGAAAACCTCAACAATCTTTTCACAAAAGTCAGAGAATATAGCCATCATACATCTTTGAAAGGTAGCATGTGCATTACATAAACCAAAAGGCATACGTCTATAAGCAAAGGTACCGAAAGGGCAAGTAAAAGTGGTCTTTTCTTGATCCTCCTTTGACACAGGTATTTCGGAGAAACCAGAATAACCATCTAGAAAGCAAAAATGTATATGTTTGGATAATATTTCTAGCATTTGATCAATAAAAGGTAAAGGGTAATGATCTTTTTAGTAGCTTGATTTAGTTTGCGGAAATCAATTACCATTCTATAACCTGTAACAATTCTTTGTGGGATCAATTCATCTTTATCATTAGGAACAACAGTAATACCTCCCTTTTTAGGGACACAATGCACAGGGCTTACCCACTAGCTATCAAAGAACGGATAAATTATACCGCCTCCGTAAGCTTTAGTATTTCTTTTCTTACCACTTCTTTCATCTTAGGATTTAACCGTCGTTGGTGATCAACAACCGGTTTAGCATCTTTTCTCCAATTTTATTTTGTCTTTGGCATAGAATGGGACTAATGCCCTTAAGATCATCAAGAGTATACCCAATAGCAGCACGGTGCTTCTTCAGAGTTTTCAATAATTTCTCTTCTTCCTGCTCTGAAAGGTTAGCACTAATAATAACAGGATATATCTTCTTTTCATCAAGATAGGCATATTTAAGAGTATCTGGTAATGGTTTAAGCTCAAACACGAGATCACCCTTGGGTGGAGGAGGATCCCCTAGGATTTCAACAGGCAAGCTGTGTTTCAAAATAGGTCCCTGTTTAAAGAACACTTCATCTATTTCCCTTCTTTCATTCATAAACATATCATTTTCATGGCCGAGCAAATATTGTTCTAAAGGATCATTAGGAGGCACGGCAATAGAAGCAAGACCAATAATTTCATCTTTACTAGGCAATTCTTTATCATGAGGTTGTCTACGGAATTTAGCAAAATTAAACTCATGAGACATATCCCCTAGACCAATAGTAACAACATCCTTTTTGCAATCTATCCTAGCATTAACAGTATTCAAGACGGGTCTACCAAATATAATGGGACAAAAGTTATCTTGTGGGGAACCAAGAACAAGAAAATCAGCAGAATATTTAACTTTCCCACACAAGACTTCAACATCTCTAACAATCCCAACTGGTGAAATAGTATCTCTATTGGCAATCTTAATTGTAACATCAATTTCTTCTATCTCAGTAGGTGCAATATCATGCATAATTTCTTTGTATAAGGAATGGGGTATTGCACTTGCACTAGCACCCATATCACATAAGCCATGATAGCAATGATCTCCTATTTTAATGTAAATAACAGGCATGCTTACAACAGGTCTATGTTTATTTTTAGTATCGTGTCTAGCAATTCTAGCAGCTTCATCATGTATAAATAACATGCCCATCAATATTATCGGCCAAGAGATCTTTAACCATAGAAATACTAGGTTCAACTTTAATTTGCTCAGGGGTGTAGGTGTTCTAGTATTACTCTTACGAACCATAGTTGAAGCTTTAGCATGATCCTTTATTCTAACAGGAAAGGTGGCTTCTCAATATAAGCGAGGGAACAACAGGATCAACATTATAAGTGATAGTCTTTTCTTCAACTTTAATAGGTGCAACTACTTTTGGTTCAATGGGAGGATTATATTTAAACCACTTCTCCTTAGGGAGATCAACATGAGTAGCAAAGGATTCACAGAAAGAAGCTACTATCTCAGAGTCAAGTCCATATTTAGTGCCAAATTCACGGAAAATATTGGTATCCATAAAAGATTTAACACAATCAAACTTAGGTGTTATACCCGACTCCTTACCTTCGTCGAGATCCCAATCTTCTAATTGGCGTTTAATTCTTTCCAATAAATCCCATTTGAATTCAATAGTCTTCATCATAAAAGAACCAGTACAAGAATTATCGAACATGGAGCGATTATTGAGAGAAAGCCGAGCATAAATTTTTTGAATAATAATTTCTCTTGGGAGCTCATGATTGGGGCATGAATATAACATTGACTTAAGCCTCCACCAAGCTTGAGCGATGCTTTCTCCTTCGCGAGGCCAAAAATTATATATATAATTATGATCATGATGAACAAGATGCATAGGATAAAACTTCGATGAAATTCCAATTTCAATCGGGTTGTAGTTCCATGATCCCATATCATCACGTAGCCTAAACCATGTCAATGCCTTTCCCTTCAAAGATAAAGGGAAGACCTTCTTCTTGATAACATCCTCGGGCATACCTGCAAGCTTAATAATCCACAAACTTCATCCACATAGATTAGGTGTAAATTGGGATGCAATGTTCCATCTCTTGTAAAAGGATTAGCTAGCAGTTTCTCTATCATACCCAAAGGAATCTCGAAGTAAACATTTTCAATGAGGTTCAAGAGGTTGAGGAGCAACTCTTTTCTCTCTTTGGTCGGGTGAATATAGCCCGAAAAGCCCTCAAAGGATTACTTTCCATAGTAACAAGTGACAAGAATTTCAGCACACTATATAAATTTTTCCTTACCAAATTCCACTTACCAAAGGCGCTTCACTCCCCGGCAACGGCACCAGAAAAGAGTCTTGATAACCCACAAGTATAGGGTATCTATCGTAGTTCTTTGATAAGTAAGAGTGTCGAACCCAACGAGGAGCAGAAGGAAATGACAAGCGGTTTTCAGTAAGGTATTCTCTGCAAGCACTGAAATTATCGGTGACAGATAGTTTTGTGATAAGATAATTTGTAACGGGTAACAAGTAATGAAAGTAAATAAGGTGCAGCAATATGGCCCAATCCTTTTTGTGTCAAAGGACAAGCCTGGACAAACTCTTATATGAAGGAAAACGCTCCGAGGACACATGGGAATTATCGTCAAGCTAGTTTTCATCACGTTCATATGATTCGCGTTCGTTACTTTGATAATTTGATATGTGGGTGGACCAGTGCTTGGGTACTGCCCTTCCTTGGACAAGCATCCCACTTATGATTAACCCCTATTGCAAGCATCCGCCACTACAAGAGAAGTATTAAGTTAAACCTAACCATAGCATGAAACATATAGATCCAAATCAGCCCCTTATGAAGCAACGCATAAACTAAGGTTTAAGCTTTTGTCACTCTAGCAACCCATCATCTACTTATTACTTCCCAATGCCTTCCTCTAGGCTCAAACAATGGTGAAGTGTCATGTAGTCAACGTTCACATAACACCACTAGAGGAAAGACAACATACATCTCATCAAAATATCGAACGAATACCAAATTCACATGACTACTTATAGCAGGACTTCCCATGTCCTCAGGAACAAACGTAACTACTCACAAATCATATTCATGTTCATAATCAGAGGGGTATTAATATGCATAAAGGATCTGAACATATGATCTTCCACCAAATAAACCAACTAGCATCAACAACAAGGAGTAATCAACACTACTAGCAACCCACAGGTACCAATCTAAGGTTTTGAGACAAAGATTGGATACAAGAGATGAACTAGGATTTTAGATGAGATGGTGCTGGTGAAGATGTTGATGGATATTGACCCGCTCCCGATGAGAGGATCGATGATGATGACGATGGTGATGATTTCCCCCTCCCGGAGGGATGCTGCCCCGGCAGAACAGCTCCGCAAGAGCCCTAGATTGGTTCCGCCTCGTGGCGGCGGTGTTTCGTCCCGAAAGCTTCCTCGTGTTTTTTCCAGGGTGAAAGACTTCATATAGCAGAAGATGGGCACCGGAGGGCTGCCAGGGGGCCCACGAGGCAGGGGGCACGCCCAGGGAGGTAAGGCGCACCCCCACCCTCGTGGCCAGGGTGTGGGCCCCCTCTGGTTAATTCTTTCGCCAGTATTTTTTATTAATTCCAAAACATGCCTCCGTGAAGTTTCAGGACTTTTGGAGCTGTGCAGAATAGGTCTCTAATATTTGCTCCTTTTCCAGCCCAGAATTCCAGCTGCCGGCATTCTCCCTCTTCATGTAAACCTTGTAAAATAAGAGAGAATAGGCATAAGTATTGTGACATAATGTGTAGTAACAGCCCATAATGCAATAAATATCAATATAAAAGCATGATGCAAAATGGACGTATCAACAGTGTCATGGTAAAGTATATTAAGGCTACTGCCGCCGTCCATAAGGACTTCCGTAAGATGGAACCCATCGATAATTGGGTCGAGGACCAGAGCTGCTGAACCTACGTGACGGATACGGACTGGGTGGTCCTTGTGATTAAAAGTGATCGGGCAGGCCGCCCATTGATTAAATTTTGGGGGGACCAGCTCTATGGCGTAGGCGTCCGTAGTGTGCGCTTGCACTCCCCTATGGGGGTGTGCGTCACGTATACCATGTTCACTATTTTTACTTCCGGGGTAAATTGCTTCTGACCCCCAGTGTTTGGTTGGCGAGCCTCTTCGTCATTGCTGTCACTGGGCGGCCCCTTCCCATTGAGTTCGGCATTAAGCTTGCCGGCTTTTTTGAAGACCCAACAACTTCTGTTGGTATGATTGGCTGGTTTATTGGGGGTGCCATGAATCTGGCAGGGCCGATGCAGTATGTTGTCTAAATTGGATGGTTTGTCTCTGTTTGCCTTGAATGGCTTTTTCCGTTGACCGGGTGTGGAGCCGCTGAATCCGGCGTTGACCGCTGTGTCTTGCGTTCCTTCATTATTATTGTGACGCTTGTGTTTATTGCGTCGTGGCTTGCCGTTGCCGTCTCGGACTTCGGAAGTGCCCGGTGTTGGAAATATGCCCTAGAGGCAATAATAAAAGGATTATTATTATATTTCCTTTTTCATGATAATTGTCTTTTATTCATGCTATAATTGTATTATCCGGAAATCTTAATACACGTGTGAATACATAGACCACAATATGTCCCTAGTGAGCCTCTAGTTGACTAGCTCGTTGATCAAAAGATAGTCATGGTTGGATGTCACTGATAACGGGATCACATCATTAGGAGAATGATGTGATGGACAAGACCCAATCCTAAGCATAGCACAAGATCGCGTAGTTCGTTTGCTAGAGCTTTTTCCAATGTCAAGTATCTTTTCCTTAGACCATGAGATATCGTAACTCCCGGATACCGTAGGAGTGCTTTGGGTGTACCAAACGTCACAACGTAATCGGGTGACTATAAAGGTGCACTACGGTATCTCCGAAAGTGTCTACTGGGTTGACACGGATCGAGATCGGATTTGTCACTCCGTGATGACTTGAGAGGTATCTCTGGGCCCACTTGGTAATGCATCATCATAATGAGCTCAAAGTGACCAAGTGTCTCAAATCACGGATCATGCATTACGGTGCGAGTAAAGTAACTTGCCGGTAACGAGATTGAACGAGGTATTGGGATACCGACAATCGAATCTCGGGCAAGTAACGTACCGATTGACAAAGGGAATTGTATACGGGATTGATTCAATCCTCGACATCGTGGTTCATCCGATGAGATCATCGAGGAGCATGTGGGAGTCAACATGGGTATCCAAATCCCGCTGTTGGTTATTGACCGGAGAGTCGTCTCGGTCATGTCTGCGTGTCTCCCGAACCCGTAGGGTCTACACACTTAAGGTTCTGGTGACGCTAGGGTTGTAGAGATATTAGTATGCGGTAACCCGAAGTTGATCGGAGTCCGGATGAGATCCCGGACATCACGAGGAGTTTCGGAATGGTCCCAGGTAAAGATTTATATATAGGAAGTCCAGCTTTAACGGAAAGTTTCGGGGTCACTGCAGATTGTACCGGCACCACCGGAGGGTCCTGAGGTCCACCAGTGGGGGCCACCTATTCCGGAGGGCCCATGGGCTGAAGTGGCATGGGAACCAGACCCTGGTGGGCTGGTGCGCCCACCAAGGGCCCAAGGCGCCTAGGGTTGGAAACCCTAGGGGCCGCTGGCCACCGGGTTGGAAACCCTAAGGGGCCGTTGCCCGAGGCCGCCGCCTCTAGATTGGATCTTGAAGGGGTCATGCGCCCCCCTAGCCCCTATATATAGTGGAGGGGAGGGAGGGCAGCCGCACCCTAAGCCCTGGCGCCTCCCTCTCCCTCCCGTGACACCTCTTCCTCCTCCAGTAGCGCTTGGCGAAGCTCCCACTGAATCCCAGCTTCCACCACCACGCTGTCGTCTTCCGGATCTCCATCAACCTCTCCTTCCCCCTTGCTGGATCAAGAAGGAGGAGACGTCTTCCCAAGCGTACGTGTGTTGAACGCGAGGTGCCGTCCGTTCGGCGCTCGGTCATCGGTGATTTGGATCACGACGAGTACGACTCCATCAACCCTGTTCTCTTGAACGCTTCCGCTCGCGATCTACAAGGGTATGTAGATGCACTCCTTTTCCCCTCGTTGCTAGATAACTCCATAGATTGATCTTGGTGATGCGTAGAAAATTTTAAAATTCTGCTACGTTCCCCAACACCCGGATCACTGGCGCTGTTGCTTCTACGAGCGAGCCAGCTGTCTTCTCCCTCGCAAAAGCGGGTCATCGGGGCGGTAAGGGCTGCCATGGATTTTGGTTTTTCTTGACCGAGGTGGCGGGCGAGCCACTCATCCCGAACACTATGTTTGAAGGTCATGAGGGCTTCAGCCGTCCGGACAATCGACAATTTGGTTCTTTTAATTAAGAACCTAGTCCAGAGCTTCCTGACTAACTCTCCAGGCTGCTGGATGATGTGACTTAAGTCATCGGCATCTGGTGGCCGGACATATGTACCTTGGAAGTTATCGCGGAAGGCATCTTTCAGGTCCTCCCAGCTGCCAATGGAGTTCTCTCGAAGGCTGTTCACCAAAGGCCGCTACCGCTGGTCCCTTTAGTTTTAGTGGGAGGTATTTGATGGCGTGGAGATCATCACCGCGGGCCATGTGGATACGGAGAAGAAAATCCTCAATCCATACCGCGGGATCTGTTGTTCCATCGTATGATTCGATATTCATCAGTTTAAACCCTTCTGGGAATTCGTGTTCCGTTACTTCATCGGTGAAGCAAAGGGGGTGTGCGGCGCCTCTATATCAGGCTAAGTCGCGACGTAGCTCGGATGGAGTTCGTCTGCGGTTTTCGGCTCGGGCGTGGTTATGTTTGTCGCGTCTGGTTAGATTGTCGTCATCACGCGTCGGCGCACGCCCCCGCGATCCGTAGATCGATCTGGTCTAACTCGCTTACCGCCCGTGTCTTGTCGTAGGTCGTATGTATGTCCCCGAGTTCATGCAGGCTGGTGTTCGGCTTGAGTTGCCGCTTTGTCCCGGCCACATGTTGGTCGATCAGCCGCTTTTTGCACTGACGGTATAGCCTCCAGCGCCTCGTCTCCAATTGAGGTAACAATTTGCGCTTCGGGTAACTTTTGATTAGGCGCTCGAGGCCGTATTCTTCGGCTGCTAGGACCTGAGTCCATCTGTCGTTGCTGTTTCCTTTTCAGGCTCCTCGCTATTGCGATGAGCTGTTGCTTAAAGCGTTCTTGCTTGAAGGGTTCTTCTGGCACGATGAAGTCTTTGTTGCCTAGACTTATTTCATCTCCGGAGGGTGGCGTATAGCTGCTGTCCTCCGAGTCGCCGTTCCCAACTAGCTCGTCGGGGTTACTCTGCCCTTCCTCCCTACCTTCCTGTTCGGAAGCTGGTTCGATTGGGGCATTTGGGTCTTCAGCATTTTTTGGAGTATTATTTACTCCGGTGCCGGTATTGCTTTCTTTGTCACGGCGTGATTTTGAACGGCGTCGCTGATGCCGCCGCTTCGGTGGTTTATCAGCGTTATTGTCCTTGAACGGATCCTTACCACCGTCCTCACCCTCATCTTTGGATGTATCCACCATATATATGTCGTACGTGGAGGTGGCCACCCGGCGTCCAGTATGCGGTGGGCCTTGGGCCTGCTCCTCTCCGGCGTCGTCGTCCATACCGTCGATGTCTTCGGAGTCGTAATCGAGCATGTCGGTTAAATCCTCGACAGTGGCTATAAGGTCGGTGGTGGGTGGGAGAAAAAATTCCCTGCTCTTAGTCCCTAGTCCGGGCTGGGCATAGTTTGGACGTTGCTCCTCTGTAATGACAAGGGATCACATTAAGTCCAGAGCCTCGCTTAAAGGCGAGGTTTGCTCGGAGAGAGAAAAATCCATGGAGTACGGCAGAGGGAATACCTCCTGGCCGGACTCACATGGAGCTGACTCCGAGGGTTCGGAGCCAGCGCCCGGAGAGGGGTCTGGCTTCGGGATGGTTGCCAGTGATGCCACTTCAACCGGCTCTCCCATATTGAGTTTGGTGCCGCAGACAGTCCGGCAGGCTCGTGAAGTCCGTCTACGGACATGGCGACGTGTTCCGGATCTAAGGCCAGAGCGGGAGTCAGAGTCGCGAATCCTTGGAAGATCAAGTCTCCCCGGACGTCAGCGACATAGTCCAGGTTTCCAAAACTAATCCGGTGACCTGGGGCATAGCTATAAATCTGCTCTAGATGGCCAAGCGAGTTGGCCCACAGTGCGAAGCGGCCGAACACGAAGATCTGGCCAGGGAGAAAAATTTCCCCCTGGACAGCGTTGCTATAGCTGATTGACGGAGCCATCGGACCTCTTGATGACGACGCGGCAGAACTCTCAATGAAAGCACCAATGTCGCAGTCAAAACCGGCGGATCTCGGGTAGGGGGTCCCGAACTGTGCGTCTAAGGTTGATGGTAATCGATGACCCACAAGTATAGGGGATCTATCGTAGTCCTTTCGATAAGTAAGAGTGTCGAACCCAACGAGGAGCGTATGAAATGACAAGCGGTTTTCAGCAAGGTATTCTCTCAAGTACTGAAATAAGTGGTAACAGATAGTTTTGTGATAGGATAATTTGTAACGAGCAACAAGTAACAAAAGTAAATAAAGTGCGACAAGGTGGCCCAATCCTTTTTGTAGCAAAGGGCAAGCCCGACAAACTCTTATAATAGGAAAAGCGCCTCCCAAGGACACATGGGAATATCGTCAAGCTAGGTTTCATCACGTTCATATGATTCGCGTTAATTGCTTTGATAATTTGATATGTGGGTGGACTGGTGCTTGGGTGCTGTTCTTACTTGAACAAGCATCCCACTTATGATTAACCTCTATTGCAAGCATCCGCAACTACAACAAAAGTATTAAGGTAAACCTAACCATAGCATGAAACATATGGATCCAAATCAGCCCTTATGGCAACGCATAAACTAGGGTTTAAGCTTCATCACTCTAGCAACCCATCATCTACTTATTACTTCCCAATGCCTTCCTCTAGGCCCAAATAATGGTGAAGTGATATGTAGTCGACGCTCACATAACACCACTAGAGGCTAGACAACATACATCTCATCAAAATATCGAATGAATACCAAATTCACATGACTACTAATAGCAAGACTTCTCCCATGTCCTCGTGAACAAACGTAACTACTCACAAAGCATATTCATGTTCATAATCGTAGGGTATTAATATGCATATAGGATCTAAACATATGATCTTCTACCAAATAAACCAACTAGCATCAACTACAAGGAGTAATCAACATGACTAGCAACCTACTAGTACCAATCCCGGACTTGGAGACAAGAATTGGATACAAGAGATGAACTAGGGTTTTGAGAGGAGATGGTGCTGGTGAAGATGTTGACTGAGATTGCCCTCTCCCGACGAGAGGAGCGTTGGTGATGATGATGACGATGATTTCCCTCCCTGAGGGAAGTGTCCCCAGAACAGCCTCTCTGAGCCCTAGATTGGTTCCGCCAAGGTTCCGCCTCGTGGCAGCGGAGTTTCGTCCAAAGGTTGCTTCTGATTTTTTCTCGACGAAAGACCTCATATAGCATAAGATGGGCATCGGAGGGCCACGAGGGCCCACGAGGTGAGGCGTGCCTGTGGGGGTAGGCGCGCCCCCACCCTCGTGGGACAGGTGTGGGCCTCCTGGCCTTCATCTTTGGCGAGGATTTATTATTATTTATTGTAAGATATTCTGTGGAGTTTCAAGACTTTTGGAGTTGTGCAGATAGGTCTATAATATTTGCTCCTTTTCCAAATTTGTAATCCCAAATGCCAAAGATTCTCCTCCTTATGTAAACCTTGTAAAATAAGAGAGAATAGGCATAAGTATTGTGACATAACGTGTAATAACAGCCCATAATGGAATAAATATCAATATAAAAGCATGATGCAAAATGGACGTATCAGTAACAGGAGACAGGGGACACGATGTTTTACCCAGGTTCGGGCCCTCTCTATGGAGGTAATACCCTACTTCCTGCTTGATTGATCTTGATGAATATGAGTGTTACAAGAGTGAATCTACCACGAGATCATAATGGCTAGAACCCTAGAAGTCTAGCCTATATGACTATGATTATCCTTGCCTCTATGGACTAAGCCCTCCGGTTTATATAGACACCCTGAGGGGACTAGGGTTGTACAAAAGTCGATTCTGAGAGAAAGGAATCTTCATATCCAGGCACCAAGCTTGCCTTCCATGCCAAGGAGAGTCCCATCCGAACACGGGAGAGAGTCTTCGGTCTTGTATCTTCACAGCCCATCAGTCCGGCCCATGTTACATAGCCCGGACGCCCAAGGACCCCTTAATCCAGGACTCCCTCACCCGGGCGCATCCGCCACGACGGACCCGACGGCCCTACCTCACCACAACAACAAATCCACCAAACCCTTCCCCCTCCTCCCGCCTCCCTCCAACCTTTCCCGCGTTCGAGTCCTTGCCATCCGCCACTCTTGCAACCCATCCTCACCGCCGGTCCGATCCATCGCCCTAGATGTGTCATCCAGCGACTCCAGCTCGTCCCCGACCGCCGTGACAGAGGTTATGTCTGTCGATGTCCCCTCCTCGGCTTCGTCGTGCAAGCCGGAGAACATCGCCTAGACGAACCGGCGACGGAGGTAGCGAGAGAGGGAAGCGGCGACGTCGCAGGGAGCAGATGCAGAAATGGACAAGTAGTTGTCCCCTCCCCCCTCCGCACCCAGAACCCCGCACCCCATCCATCCTGCCGCTAACAAGGGATTGCGTCATCGAACCAGGTTCGGACAGAGGCAGAACTAATGGCCGACTGGGGCATTCCAGAGAGCTTTCTGCCCACGCAGATGCCACTGGTGGACATATGTGACTCGCAGCAGCTCATGCAGGCGCAGAGAAACACGAGCAACGGCGGCGCCCGGGCTGCCCATGACCTGTTAGATGGAATGTCACAACAAGAGTTGGTATGTCCATGTTTCTCCTGTCCGGTCAACTTTGCATATGCCATGTTCAATGTTTTGCATAGGCCGCTGGTTCATTTCGAACATGATAAATGCTTGCAAACCATGATCAATGATAATCAAGGTCCGATCCAAATGGACTACGAATTGGGGGATCCAACCTGCCCTTCATTTGAAGTTGGGACGACATCAAATCCCAATCCGAGCAAGAAGAAGAAGACGAAGACGGCAAAGGCAAGAGGTCCGACATTCTCAACTTTTGGGGATATCTTGTTGGTCAAAGCTTGGTTGGCCACAACAATGGATCCAATATGCGGAACCGAGCAAAAGGGGACCAAGTATTGGAAGAAGAATTAGAAGGAATATCATGAACAAAAGGAATATGTCGAGCCGCATCCTATCATCACCAATCGTAATGTGGAATCTGCTACCTCTTGAGCATGCGTTGGTTTTCCATCGAAGAGGAAATGGTGATGCAGCAAACTAGCGTAAGTATTTCCCTCAGTTTTTGAAAACCAAGGTATCAATCCAGTAGGAGGCCACACGCAAGTCCCTCGTACCTACACAAACAAATAAGAACCTTGCAACCAACGCGATAAAGGGGTTGTCAATCCCTTCACGGCCACTTGCAAAATGAGATCCGATAGAGATGATAAGATAATATTTTTGGTATTTTTATGATAAAGATTAAAAGTAAAGATTGCAAAATAACCGCGCCCAAAAATAACTTTAGTTGACGGAGATTAATATGATGGAAAATAGACTGGGGCCATAGGTTTCACTAGTGGCTTCTCTCAAGATAGCATAAGTATTACGGTGGGTGAACAAATTATCGTCGAGCAATTGATAGAAAAGTGCATAGTTATGAGAATATCTAGGCATGATCATGTATATAGGCATCACGTCCATGCGACAAGTAGACCGACTCCTGCCTGCATCTACTACTATTACTCCACACATCGACCGCTATCCAAAGATGCATCTAGAGTATTAAGTTCATAAGAATAGAGTAACGCATTAAGCAAGATGACATGATGTAGAGGGATAAACTCAAGCAATATGATGTAAACCCCATCTTTTTATCCTCGATGGCAACAATACAATACGTGTCGTTTCCCCTTCTATCACTGGGATCGAGCACCACATGATTGAACCCAAAGTAAGCACTTCTCCCATTGCAAGAAAGATCAACCTAGTAGGCCAAACCAAACTGATAATTCGAAGAGACTTGCAAAGATAACCAATCATACAAAAAAGAATTCAGAGGAGATTCAAATATTGTTCATAGATAATCTTCATCATAAACCCACAACTCATCGGATCTCGACAAACACACCACAAAAAGAGTTACATCGGATAGATCTCCAAGAAGATCGAGGAGAACTTTGTATTGAGATCCAAAGAGAGAGAAGAAGCCATCTAGCTAATAACTATGGACCCGAAGGTCTGAGGTAAACTACTGACACATCATCGGAGAGGCTATGGTGTTGATGTAGAAGCCCTCCGTGATCGATTCCCCCTCCGGCGGAGCGCCGGTAAAGGCCCCAAGATGGGATCTCACGGGTACATAAGGTTGCGGCAGTGGAAATAGGGGTTCGTGGTGCTCCTGGATGTTTTCGGGGTATATGGATATATATAGGAGGAAGAAGTAGGTCGGTGGAGCTACGAGGGGCCCACGAGGGTGGGGGCGCGCCTCCCTGCCTTGTGGCCTCCTCGTTCGTTTCTTGACGTCCACTCCAAGTCCCCTGGATCACGTTTGTTCCAAAAATAACTCTCCCGAAGGTTTCATTCCGTTTGGACTTCGTTTGATATTCCTTTTTTGCGAAACACCGAAATAGGCAAAAAAATAGCAATTTGCGCTGGGCCTTGGGTTAGTAGGTTAGTCCCAAAAAATAATATAAAAGTGTATAATAAAGCCCAGTAAACATCCAAAACAGAATATATAATAGCATGGAACAATCAAAAATTATTGATACGTTGGATACGTATCAAGCATCCCCAAGCTTAATCCATGCTCGTCCTCGAGTAGGTAAATGATAAAAACAGAATTTTTGATGTGGAATGCTACCTAGCATATTTCTCAATGTATTTTTCTTTATTGTGGCATGAATGTTCAGATCCGAAAGATTCAAGATAAAAGTTTATATTGACATAAAAATAATAATACTTCAAGCATATTAACAAAGCAATCATGTCTTCTCAAAATAACATGGCCAAAGAAAGTTATCCCTACAAAATCATATAGTCTGGCTATGCTCTATCTTCATCACACAAAGTATTTAATCATGCACAACCCCGATGACAAGCCAAGCAATTGTTTCATACTTTTGATGTTCTCAAACTTTTTCAATCTTCACGCAATACATGAGCGTGAGCCATGGACATAGCACTATATGTGGAATAGAATGGTAGTTGTGGAGAAGACAAAAAGGAGAAGATAGACTCACATCAACTAGGCGTATCAACGGGCTATGGAGATGCCCATCAATAGATATCAATGTGAGTGAGTAGGGATTGCCATGCAACGGATGCACTAGAGCTATAAGTGTATGAAAGCTCAACAAAAGAAACTAAGTGGGTGTGCATCCAACTCGCTTGCTCACGAAGACCTAGGGCATTTTGAGGAAGTCCATCATTGGAATATACAAGCCAAGTTCTATAATGTAAAATTCCCACTAGTATATGAAAGTGACAACATAGGAGACTCTCTATCATGAAGATCATGGTGCTACTTTGAAGCACAAGTGTGGTAAAAGGATAGTAACATTGTCCCTTCTCTCTTTTTCTCTCATTTTTTTGTTTGGGCCTTTTTTATGGTCTCTTTTTTTTTTGTCCGGAGTATCATCCCGACTTGTGGGGGAATCATAGTCTCCATCATCCTTTCCTCACTTGGGACAATGCTCTAATAATGATGATCATCACACTTGTATTTACTCACAACTCAATACTTAGAACAAAATATGACTCTATGTGAATGCCTCCGGCGGTGTACCGGAATATGCAATGAATCAAGAGTGACATGTATGAAAGAATTATGAATGGTGGCTTTGCCACAAATACGATGTCAACTACATGATCATGCAAAGCAATATGACAATGATGAAGCGTGTCATAACAAACGGAATGGTGGTAAGTTGCATGGCAATATATCTCGGAATGGCTATGGAAATGCCATAATAGATAGGTATGGTGGCTGTTTTTAGGAAGGTATATGGTGGGTGTATGATACCGGCGAAAGGTGCGCGATATTAGAGAGGCTAGCAACGGTGAAAGGATGAGAGTGCATATAATCCATGGACTCAACATTAGTCATAAAGAACTCACATACTTACTGTAAAAATCTATTAGTTATAGAAACGAAGTACTACGCGCATGCTCCTAGGGGGATAGATTGGTAGGAAAATACCATCGCCGTCACCTCGACCGCCACTCATAAGGAAGACAATCAATAAATAAATCATGCTCCGACTTCATCACATAACGGTTCATCATACGTGTATGCTACGGGAATCACAAACTTTAGAACAAGTATTTCTCAAATTCACAACTACTCAACTAGCATGACTCTAATATCACCATCTTCATATCTCAAAACAATCATAAAGAATCAAACTTCTCTTAGTATTCAATGCACTTATATGATAGTTTTTATTATATCCATCTTGGATGCCTATCACTTTAAAATTTTAACCAAAGCAAATTACCATGTTGTTCTAAAGGACTCTCAAAATAATATAAGTGAAGCAATAGAGATCAATAATTTCTATAAAATATAACCACCACGGTGCTCTAAAAGATATAAGTGAAGCACTAGAGCCAAATTTTCTAGCTCAAAAGATATAAGTGAAGCACATAGAGTATTCTAATAAATTCCGAATCATGTGTGTCTCTCCCAAAAGGTGTGTACAGCAAGGATGATTGTGGTGAACTAAAAAGCAAAGACTCAAATCATACAAGACGCTCCAAGCAAAACACATATCATGTGGTGAATAAAAATATAGCTCCAAGTAAAGTTACCGATGGACGAAGATTTAAAGAGGGATGCCTTCCGGGGCATCCCCAAGCTTAGGCTTTTGGTTGTCCTTAGATTTTACCTTTGGGTGTGAGGGAGTCCTGGATTAGGGGGTATCCGGATGGACGGACTATATCCTTTGGCCGGACTGTTGGACTATGAAGATGCAAGATTGAAGACTTCGTCTCGTGTCCGGATGGGACTCTCCTTGGCGTGGAAGGAAAGCTTAGCGATACGGATATGTAGATCTCCTCCCATTGTAACTGACTCTGTGTAACCCTAGCCCCCTCCCGTGTCTATATAAAACGGAGGGTTTAGTCCGTAGGACCAACAACAATCATACCATAGGCTAGCTTCTAGGGTTTAGCCTCTACGATGTGGTAGATCAACTCTTGTACTACTCATATCATCAAGATCAATCAAGCAGGAAGTAGGGTATTACCTCCATCGAGAGGGCCCGAACCTGGGTAAACATTATCTCCCTGCCTCCTGTTACCATCCGCCTTAGACGCACAGTTCGGGACCCCCTACCCAAGATCCGCCGGTTTTGACACCGACATTGGTGCTTTCGTTGAGAGTTCCACTGTGTCGTCACCGCAAGGAAGGATGCCTTGTCTCGTTGTCAAGGACAACGTTACCTCTGGGGGATCCCTGGCTGTCGGCCAAACCCTCTGGCTAGGCGGTTTCGTCATGACCGCTTCGCTCGTCTTCGCCGACGATGACTTCTCGGTCATCGAAAACAGCCTCCACGTCGGCTCGGAACTTGCCGAGCAGATGGATCCCATGGAGCTTTCTTCCCTAAACGAGCTCTTGGATCGTGATCGCCACCTAGGGAGTCGCTACGGACTATGATCGGATTGGGATTAAACCCGACCAATGGGAGATTAACTCTCTGCTGGTCACCCATCAGATAGCGGTGGTGGAGGAACAATGCAGCAATTCTTCCCCTATCTTGAGGACAAACTATGTCCGGATTCCCGAGCTCTCCGAGCCGGATACCCGTTCTGAGGAGGGCGTCGCCAAGCCTCGAACCTAGAATCCGGCAGCGGGCTGCACCTATCGGCAACATCCCGGAGCCCGAACTTCCAAGATCGGAAACTCCCGCCCCTAGGTCTCGAGATCAGGTCGTGGTTCGGACTCAAATCCACCCACCCACCCGGATATAAGCGATCTCTCCCATATTAGGCAAGAGCCCCTGTGAAACAAGACATCACTATTGGGCCAGATTCCTCCTTGTAATGAACAAGGTCAAGGACCTGTCGAGGAAGACGTAATCTCATTCTTCTGCAATAATTGCACCGGACAAGGGAATCCTTAACGCTATAAGTCGCCGTGACATAGCACACTTCGCTGACTTGGCGGCCATAATGCGGAATCTGTATGCGATGGAAAGTGCCTGGAAAACTGAAACAAAATTTTGGGATAATCAGGCTCTGACTATACACCCAGTCCGAATTAAAAGGGTGCATCCTTGTAAGTCGCCTGATTCAATTACCAAAAAGCAAAAGCCCACTACAGGGCGTGGAACCGTATTGGAGGGATGGCTTAACGGACCCTGCAAAATTCACAGTACAGCGGATACCATACCAACACACAGCTTTAGAGCATGTTGGGTACTCCGGCAGGTGGCCAAGAGCGGTGAGGATATCCTCATTCAAAATACCGCAGAACACCATCCCATGGATTACAATACAAGATAATGATCTTGAGACATTCGCCTCAAATAATAGGCATGGCGAACACTCCAGCCTTGCCGAATCTGCCAGTGGCAGCAATGAATCCATGGAGTGACATGGCTATCACCTTCAATGCCGCGATTTAACCTAAATTCCGAACAACACGAGCACCAGCCACATTGGTCCTTAGTCCAATTGTGGACGGCTTTTGGCTCACTAAAGTGCTCATGGACGGCGGCAGCGGACTAAACCTCATTTATGAACAAACTCTTCAAAAAATGGAAATAGACAGGAACCGCGTTGAGCAAAGCAGCACAACCTTTAGAGGAATCATCCCTAGTCGGGAAGCACGTTGCGCTGGGAAAATCACACTAGATGTGGTATTCGGCACGCCGGAGAATTATACGTCCGAAGAAGTCACATTCCAAGTGGCCCCGTTCAGTAGCGGATACCACGCCCTTTTAGGGCGGGAGGCATTCACGATCTTCTAAGCCATACCCCATTACGGGTACATGAAGCTCAAAATGCCTGGGCCCAATGGAATCATCACTCTAGCCAGTGATCCGGACATAGCGCTCCGCGCCGAAAACAAAACAGCCGCACTGGCCCTCGAGGCATTATCCGAAGCCCTCGCGGCAGAGGAGTTGACTGCACTACGCTCCACCATGGACAGGGATGATGTGATACTCGACAAGAGATCCAAGTCCACCTCTTTCAAACCAGCGGATGAAATAGTCAAATTCCAAGTGCATCCAACGGACCCTACAAAAACAGCCTCCATCGGGCACGCTTAAACCTCATTGTGGACGCCGCACTATGGGAGTTCCTTGGCGAGAATTGGGACATATTTGCACAGCATCCCTCGATATGCCAGGAATCCCATACAGGCTGGCCGAGCATAGCCTTAACATTCTAAAAGGATTCAGCCGTTAAGCGAGACTCTTCTGTTTCTCTCGAACCTAAGAGACAAGCTATGGGAGAGGAACTAGCCAAGTTATTGGAGGCCGGATTCATCGTAGAAATAAAACACCCGGACCGCTACCAAACCTGGTGATGGTACCAAAGAAGGACAAATCCTGGCGCCTATGCGTCAATTTCAAGGACCTCAACAAGGCCTGCCCAAAGGATCCCTTCCCCTCCCCCGCATCGATCAAATTATCGACGCTACCGCAGGACACGACTCATTGTGCTTCCTCAACGCATACTCCGGCTACCACCAAATCAAGATGGCGGAGTCCGACCAAGCCGCAACGGCATTTATCATGCCATACGGCCCCTTCGCTTCAACACAATGCCTTTTGGGCTTAAAACGCCGTGCAACGTATCAACGAATGATTCGTATATGTCCGGAAAACAGATCGGCAAAACAGTCAAGGCATACGTAGACGATGTGGTCGTTAAAACCAGACATGTCAACTCTTTAATAGACAACTTGAGGCTCATGTTCGACAATCTCCGAACATACGACATCAAGCTCAACCCGGAAAAATGCGTTTTCGACGTACCCGTCGGAAAGCTCCTGGGTTTTATCATCTCCAGCAGAGGAATTGAAGCAAATTCGGCTAAAATCTGAGCCCTGTCTCAGTTGGCTATCCCAACTGACCTCAAGCAAATCTAGAAATTAACCAGATGCGTGGCGGACCTAAGCCGCTTTATCTCCCGCTTAGGAGAAAAGGCATTACTGTTGGGAACGTTGCAGAAAATAAAAAATTTCTACGCTTCACCAAGATCAATCTATGGAGTTCATCTAGCAACGAGAGTGAGAAGTGCATCTACATACCCTTGTAGATCTCGAGCGGAAGCGTTCAACAGAACGGGGTTGAGGGAGTCATACTCGTCGTTATCCAAATCACCGATGATCCTAGTGCTGAATCTGGACAAGCACCTCCTGCTCAACACACGTGCGGTTGGGGAAGACGTATCCTCCTTCTTGATCCGGAAAGGGGAGGAGAGGTTGATGGAGATCCAGCACACGACGGCGTGGTGGTGGGCGGCAATGATCTCAAGTAGGCTTCGCCAAGCTCTCTGAGAGGGATAGGTGTTGCAGGGAGAGGGAGGCGCCAGAGCATGAGTGTGCAGCCCTCCCTCCCCCCTCCTTATATAGGGCCCCTCGGGGGGGGGGGGGAACCGGCCCTAGGAGGTCCAATCTCCAAGGGGGGCGGTGGCCAAGGGGGTGGCTTGCCCCCCAAGCCAAGTGGGGTGCCCCCCACCCCTAGGGTTTCCAATCCTAGGCGCAGGGGGAGGCCCAAGGGGGGCGCACCAGCCCACCGAGGCTGGTTCCTCCCCACTTCAGCCCATGGGGCCCTCCAGATAGGTGGCCCCACCTGGACCCCGGGACCCCTTTCGGTGGTCCCGATACAATACCTGACCCCGAAACTTTCCCGATGGCCGAAACTGGACTTCCTGTATATAATTCTTCACCTCCGGACCATTCCGGAACTCCTCGTGACGTCCGGGATCTCATCTGGGACTCCTAACTACTTTCGGGTTACCGCATACTAGTACCTCTACAACCCTAGCGTCACCGAACCTTAAGTGTGTAGACCCTACGGGTTCGGGAGACACGCAGACATGACCGAGACGACTCTCCCAATAATAACCAACAGCGGATCTGGATACCCATGTTGGCTCCCACATGCTCCTTGATAATCTCATCGGATGAACCACGATGTCGAGGATTCAAGTAACCCCGTATACAATTCCCTTTGTCAATCGGTACGTTACTTGCCCGAGATTCAATCGTCGGTATCCCAATACCTCGTTCAATCTCGTTACACGGCAAGTCACTTTACTCGTAGCCGTAATGCATGATCCCGTGACCAAACACTTGGTCACTTTGAGCTCATTATGATGATGCATTGCCGAGTGGGCCCAGAGATACCTCTCCGTCATCACGGAGTGACAAATCCGCCTCGATCCGTGTCAACCCAATAGATACTTTCGGGGATACCCGTAGTATACCTTTATAGTCACCCAGATTACGTTGTGACGCTTTGGTACACCCAAAGCACTCCTCACGGTATCCGGGAGTTACACGATCTCATGGTCTAAGGAAATGATACTTGACATTGAAGAAGCTCTAGCAAACGAACTACATGATCTTGTGCTATGCTTAGGATTGGGTCTTGTCCATCTCATCATTCTCCTAATGATGTGATCCCATTATCACGACATCCAATGTCCATAGTCAGGAAACCATGACTATCAGTTGATCAACGAGCTAGTCAACTAGAGGCTCAATAGGGACATGTTGTGGTCTATGTATTCACACATGTATTACGATTTCCGGATAACACAATTATAGCATGAATAATAGACAATTATCATGAACAAGGAAATATAATAATAATCATTTTATTATTGCCTCTAGGGCATATTTCCAACAGTCTCCCACTTGCACTAGAGTCAACAATCTAGTTACATTATGATGAATCGAACACCCATAGAGTTCTGGTGTTGATCATGTTTTGCTCGTGGAAGAGGTTTAGTCAACGGATCTGCGGCATTCAGATCCGTATGTACTTTGCAAATATCTATGTCTCCATCTTGAACATTTTCACGAATGGAGTTGAAGCGACGCTTGATGTGCCTTGTCTTCTTGTGAAACCTCGGCTCCTTGGCAAGGGCAATAGCTCCAATGTTGTCACAGAAGAGAGTGATCGGCCCCGACACATTGGGTATGACTCCTAGGTCGGTGATGAACTCCTTCATCCAGATTGCTTCATCTTGTTGCCTCCGAGGCTGCCATGTACTCCGCTTAACATGTAGATCCCGCCACGACGCCTCTGCTTGCAATCGCACTACCATCGCCCTCCATTCAAAATATACACGTATCCGGTTTGTGACTTAGAGTCATCAGATCTAATGTCGAAGCTAAGCGTCGGCGTAACCTTTCTGACGAGCTCTTCGTCACCTCCATAAACGAGAAACATGTCCTTAGTCCTCTTCAGTACTTCAGGATATTCTTGACATTGTCCGATGTTCCTTGCCGGGATTACTTTGGTACCTTCCTACCAAACTTACGGCAAGGTTTACATCAGGTCTAGTACACAGCATGGCATACATAATAGACCCTATGGGTGAGGCATAGGGGATGACACTCATCTCTTCTATATCTTCTGCCGTGGTCGGGCATTGAGCCGAGCTCAATCTCACACCTTGCAATACAGGCAAGAACCCTTTCTTGGACTGATCCATATTGAACTTTTTCAATATCTTGTCAAGGTAATGCATTACTTTGTGAAAGACCTATGAGGCGCCTCGATCTATCTCTATAGATCTTGATGCCTAATATATAAGCAGCTTCTCCAAGGTCCTTCATTGAAAACCACTTATTCAAGTAGGCCTTAATGTTGTCCAAAAGTTCTATATCATTTCCCATCAAAAGTATGTCATCCACATATAATATGAGGAATGCTACAGAGCTCCCACTCACTTTCTTGTAAACGCAGCTTCTCCAAAAGTCTGCATAAACCCAAACGCTTTGATCATCTCATCAAAGCGAATGTTCCAACTCCGAGATGCTTGCACCAGCCCATAGATGGAGCGCTGGAGCTTGCATACCTTGTTAGCATTCTTAGGATCGACAAAACCTTCTGGCTGCATCATATACAGTTCTTCCTTAAGATGGCCGTTAAGGAATGCCGTTTTGACGTCCATTTGCCAAATCTCATAATAATAGTATGCGAAAATTGCTAACATGATTCGGACGGACTTGACTTAAGCTACGGGAGATAAAGTCTCATCGTAGTCAACCCCTTGAACTTGCCGATAACCTTTAGCGACAAGTCGAGCTTTATAGATGGTAACATTACCATCCGCGTCCGTCTTCTTCTTAAAGATCCATTTATTTTCTATCGCCGCCGATCATCTGGGCAAGTCACCAAAGTCCATACTTTGTTTTCATACATGGATCCTATCTCGATTGCATGGCTTCAAGCCATTTGTTGGAATCTGGGCCCGCCATCGCTTATTAATAGTTCAAGGTTCACCGTTGTCTAACAACATGATTTCCGGTGACAGGGTTGCCATACCACTCTGGTGTGGAACGTGTCCTCGTGGACCTACGAAGTTCAGTAGTAACTTGATCCGAAGTACCTTGATCATCATCTTTAGCTTCCTCTCTAGTCAGTGCAGGCACCACAGGAACATCTTCCTAAGCTGCGCTACTTTCCGGTTCAAGAGATAGTACTTCATCTAGTTCCACTTTCCTCCCACTTACTTCTTTTGAGAGAAACTCTTACTCCAGAAAGGACCCGTTCTTGGCAACAAAGATCTTGCCTTCGGATCTGAGGTAGAAGGTATACCCAATGGTTTCCTTAGGGTATCCTATGAAGACGCATTTTTTCGACTTGGGTTCGAAGCTTTTCAGGTTGAAGTTTCTTGACATAAGCATCGCATCCCCAAACTTTTAGAAACGACACTTAGGTTTCTTCCCAAACCATAATTCATACGGTGTGGTCTCAACGGATTTAGACGGTGCCCTATTTAAAGTGAATGTAGCTGTCTCTAGAGCGTATCCCCAAAATGATAGCGGTAAATCGGTGAGTGACATCATAGATCGCACCATACCCAATAGAGTGCGATTCTGACGTTCGGACACACCGTTCTGTTGAGGTGTTCCAAAGTGGCGTGAGTTGTGAAATGATTCCACATTTCCTTAAGTGCGTACCAAATTCGTGACTTAAATATTCCCCCCCACGATCTGATCGTAAGAACTTTATCTTTTGGTCACGTTGATTCTCCACCTCATTCTGAAATTCCTTGAACTTTTCAAAGGTCTCAGACTTGTGTTTCATCAAGTAGACATACCCATATCTACTCAAGTCATCGGTGAGAGTGAGAACATAAAGATAGACTCCGCGAGCCTCAACACTCATTGGATCGCACACATCGGTATGTATGATTTCCAATAAGTTGGTTGCTCGCTCCATTGTTCCGGAGAACGGAGTCTTGGTCATTTTGCCCATGAGGCATGGTTCGCATGTGTCAAATGATTCATAATCGAGAGACTCTAAAAGTCCATCAGCATGGAGCCTCTTCATGCGCTTGACACCAATGTGACCAAGGCGGCAGTGCCACAAGCATGTGGGACTATCGTTATCAACCTTGCATCTTTTGGTATTCACACTATGAATATGTGTAACATCACGTTCGAGATTCATTAAGAATAAACCATTGACCAGCGGGGCATGACCATAAAACATATCTCTCATATAAATAGAACAACCATTATTCTCGGATTTAAATGAGTAGCCATCTCGTATTAAACGAGATCTTGATACAATGTTCATGCTCAAAGTCGGCACTATATAACAATTATTGAGGTTTAAAACTAATCCCGTAGTTAAATGTAGAGGTAGCGTGCCGACGGCGATCACTTCGACCTTGGAACCATTCCCGACGCGCATCGTCACCTCGTCCTTCGCCAGTCTCAGTTTATTCCGCAGCTCACCTTTGAGTTACAAATATGAGCAACCGCACCGTATCAAATACCTGTGAGCTACTACGAGTCTTGGTAAGGTACACATCAATTACATGTATATCACATATACCTTTAGTGTTGCCGGCCTTCTTGTCCGCTAAGTATTTGGGGTAGTTCCGCTTCCGGTGTCCCTTTCCCTTGCAATAAAAGCACTCGATCTCGGTGCTTGGGTCCATTCTTTGGCTTTTTCCCAAGAATCGGTTTATCGGGCGCAACTCCTTGCCGTCCTTCTTGAAGTTCTTCTTACCCTTGCCTTTCTTGAAACTAGTGGTTTTATTGACCGTCAACACTTGATGCTCCTTTTTGATTTCTACCTCCGCTGATTTTAGCATTGAAAATACTTCAGGAATAGTTTTCACCATCCCCTGCATATTGTAGTTCATCACAAAGCTCTTGTAGCTAGGTGGGAGCGATCAAGGATTCTGTCAATGACCGCCTCGTCCGAGAGGTTAATGTCCAGTTGGGACAAGCGGTTGTGCAACCTGGACATTTTGAGTATGTGCTCATTGACGTAACTATTTTCCTCCATCTTACAACTATAGAACTTGTCGGAGACTTCATATCTCTCGACCGGGCATGAGCTTGGAAAACCATTTTCAGCTCTTGAACATCCCATATGCTCCGTGTCGCTCAAAACGCTTTTGGAGCCCTGGTTCTAAGTCAGTAAAGCATGCCGCCTTGAACGAGGGAGTAATCATCAAGACGTGACTGCCAAGCATCCATAACGTCTTGGTTCTCTGGGATGGGTGCTTCACCTAGCGGTCCATCTAGGACATATGCTTTGTTGGCAGCTATGAGGATGATCCTCAGGTTCCGGACCCTGTCCGAATAGTTGCTGCCATCATCTTCAGCTTGGTTTTCTCTAGGAACACGTTGAAGTTGAGGTTGACATGAGCGTTGGCCATTTGATCTACAAGACATTTTGCAAAGGTTTTTAGACTAAGTTCATGATAATTAAGTTCATCTAATCAAATTATTTAATGAACTCCCACCCAGATTAGACATCCCTCTAGTCATCTAAGTGATACATGATCCGACTCAACTAGACCGTGTCCGATCATCACGTGAGACGGACTAGTCATCATCGGTGAACATCTCCATGTTGATCGTATCATCCATTCGAATCATGTTCGATCTTTCGGTCTCTCGTGTTCCGAGGACATGTCTGTACATGCTAGCCTCGTCAAGTCAACCTAAGTGTTTTGCATGTGTAAATCTGTCTTACACCCGTTGTATGTGAATGTTAGAATCTATCACACCCGATCATCACGTGGTGCTTCGAAACAACGAACTTTCGCAACGGCGCACAGTTCAGGGGAACACTTTCTTGAAATTATTATAAGGGATCATCTAATTTACTACTGTCGTACTAAGCAAATAAGAAGCAAAACATGATAAACATCACATGCAATCAAATAGTGACATGATATGGCCAATATCATATTGCTCCTTTGATCTCCATCTTGGGCGCCATGATCATCTTAAATCGTCACCGGCATGACACCATGATCTCCATCATCATGATCTCCATCATCGTGTCTCCATGAAGTTGTCTCATCAACTATTACTTCTACTACTATGGCTAACAGTTTAGCAATAAAGTAAAGTAATTACATGACGTTTATGTTGACACGCATGTCATAAATAAATTAAGACAACTCCTATGGCTCCTGTCGGTTGTCATACTCATCGACATGCAAGTCGTGATTCCTATTACAAGAACATGATCATCTCATACATCACATATATCATTCATCACATCCTTCGGCCATATCACATCATAAAGCACTTGCTGCAAAAACAAGTTAGACATCCTCTAATTGTTGTTGCATGTTTTTGCGTGGCTGTTATAGGTTTCTAGCAAGAACATTTCTTACCTACGTAAAACCACAACGTGATATGCAAATTTCTATTTACCCTTCATAAGGACCCTTTTCATCGAATCTGATCCAACTGAAGTGGGAGAGAAAGACACCCGCTAGCCACCTTATGCAACTAGTGCATGTCAGTCGGTGGAACCTGTCTCATGTAAGCGTACGTGTAAGGTCGGTTCGGGCCGCTTCATACCACGATGCCGCCGAATCAAGATAAGACTAGTAACGGCAAGAAGATTGACAAATCGACGCCCACAACTACTTTGTGTTCTACTCGTGCAAGATACTACGCATAGACCTAGCTCATGATGCCACTGTTGGGAACGTTGCAGAAAATAAAAAAATTATATGCTTCACCAAGATCAATCTATGGAGTTCATCTAGCAACGAGAGAGAGAAGTGCATCTACATACCCATGTAGATCGCGAGCGGAAGCGTTCAAGAGAACGGGGTTGAGGGAGTCGTACTCGTCGTGATCCAAATCACCGATGATCCTAGTGCTGAACGGACAGCACCTCCGCGTTCAACACATGTACGGTTGGGGAAGACGTCTCCTCCTTCTTGATCCAGCAAGGGGGGGAGGAGAGGTTGATGGAGATCCAGCTGACGACGGTGTGGTGGTGGAAGCGAACGATCTCGGCAGGCTTCGCCAAGCTCTACGAGAGGGAGAGGTGTTGCAGAGGGAGAGGGCGCCCGGGAGCATGGGTGCGCAGCCCTCCTCCCCCTCTTTATATAGGGCCCCTAGGGGGGCGCCGCCCTAGGAGATGCAATCTCCAAGGGGGGGCGGCGGCCAAGGGGGTGGCTTGCCCCCCAAGCCAAGTGGGGCGCTCCCCCCCCCCCACCCCTAGGGTTTCCAACCCTAGGCGCAGGGGAGGCCAAGGGGGGCGCACCAGCCCACCAGGGGCTGGTTCCCTTCCCCACTTCAGCCCATGGGGCCCTCCCGGGATAGGTGGCCCCACCGGTGGACCTCGGGACCCTTCCAGTGGTCCCAGTGCGATATCAGTGACCCCAAAACTTTCCCAATGGCCGAAACTGGACTTCCTATATATAATTCTTCACCTCCGGACCATTCTGAACTCCTCGTGACGTCCGGGATCTCATCCGGGACTCGAACAACTTTGGGTTACCGCATACTAGTATCTCTACAATCCTAAGCGTCACCGAACCTTAAGTGTGTAGACCCTACGGGTTCGGAGACATGCGAACATGACCGAGACGACTCACGGTCAATAACCAACAGCGGGATCTGGATACCAGTGTTGGCTCCCACATGCTCCTCGATCATCTCATCGGATGAACCACGATGTCTAGGATTCAATTAACCCCGTATAAAATTCCCTTTGTCAATCGGTACGTTACTTGCCCGAGATTCGATCGTCGGTATCCCAATACCTCGTTCAATCTCGTTACCGGCAAGTCACTTTACTCTTACCGTAATGCATGATCCCGTGACCAAACACTTGGTCACTTTGAGCTCATTATGATGATGCATTACCGAGTGGGCCCAGAGATACCTCTCCGTCATACGGAGTGACAAATCCCAGTCTCGATGATCCATGTCAACCCAACAGATACTTTCGGGGATACCCGTAGTATACCTTTATAGTCACCCAGTTACGTTGTGACGTTTGGTACACGCAAAGCACTCCTACGGTATCCGGGAGTTACACGATCTCATGGTCTAAGGAAATGATACTTGACATTGAAGAAGCTCTAGCAAACGAACTACACGATCTTGTGCTATGCTTAGGATTGGGTCTTGTCCATCACATCATTCTCCTAATGATGTGATCCCATTATCAATGGCATCCAATGTCCATAGTCAGGAAACCATGACTATCAGTTGATCAACGAGCTAGTCAACTAGAGGCTCACTTGGGGCATGTTGTGGTCTATGTATTCACACATGTATTACGATTTCCGGATAACACAATTATAGCATGAATAATAGACAATTATCATGAACAAGGAAATATAATAATAATCATTTTATTATTGCCTCTAGGGCATATTTCCAACAATTACCACTTTATCGCCTCCTTCGGCGCACCGAACACTTCGAGTGGACGGACGCGGCCACGGCCGGACTGGAAGACATAAAGGCCATTTTGGCCACCAACCCAATCGTGGCCGCGCCAAGCACCGACGAACCAATGCTGCTGTACATAGCGGCAACCCATCAAGTTGTAAGCGCAGTGCTCATCGTCGAACGAGAAACGGATGGACATAAATTCCCCCTTCAAAAGCCGGTATACTATGTATCCACTGTCCTCACTCCATGCAAATCACGATACCCACATTATCAAAAGATAGCATATGCGGTATTCATGGCATCCTAGAAACTACGACACTACTTTCAAGAGTGTTCAATTACAGTAGCCTCGGAAGTGCCCTTTGAATGATATAATAAACAACATGACGCTTACGGGCCGGACTGCCAAATGGGCCATTGAGCTCCTCCCGTTCGACATAACATATAAACCTCGGCGAGCCATTAAGTCGCAGGTATTGGCCGATTTTGTTGCCGAATGGATAGAAGCCGAACTCCCTAAAGAGTACGGCGCATATTCCAATTGGATTATGCACTTCGACGGCTCTAAAATGCTGGCTGGTCTGGGGGATGGCGTCGTCCTGATGTCCCCTAACAGAGATATAGTCCAATATGTACTCCAAATACTGTACACATACTCCAACAATGCAGCCGAATACGAGGCCCTGTTACATGGTCTCCGGATGGCAGTTTCCATGGGCATTCGACGCCTGGAGGTGCGTGGGGACTCGAACCTTGCAATATCCCAAATAAATGGAGACTTCGACGCCAAGGATCCGAAAATGGCGGCTTACATAACGCCGTCCTCAAGATGTCAGCTCGGTTCGAGGGGCTCGAATTCCACCATGTGGCTCGGGAAAACAATCGGTAGCGGATATCCTCTCCGTGTCGGCGCTAAAGCGCGATGCGGTCCCACCCAACATCTTCTTGGAAAGACTGTTCAAGCCATCCGTGGTATGGGAAGGGGCCTTAGGTAACAATAGTCCGGACCCGGCCACGACGCCAGATACTTAACACATCGACATAATCGGAGGCTCCGCCACCGAAATAACACCTTCAGCCCATGTAATAATGGCCGTCATCGCCCCATGGACCAAACCATTCATGGCCTACCTAACCAGACAGGAACTTCCAAAGGACAAAAATGAGGCACGCTGCATTGTGCGGCGATCTAAAGCCTACAAGGTCCACGAAGGGAGAGCTTTATAAGAAAAGCACCACCGGAGTCCTCCAAAGGTGCATCTCCGAAGAGGAAGGGCGGAAGCTTCTGGCATTAATACATGCCGGACTCGGTGGCCACCACGCCGCAGCCCGGGCCCTTGTAAGTAAGGCCTTCCGTACAGGATTCTATTGGCCAACGGCCCGGGCGGATGCATAGGACTTGGTCCAACGCTGCGTCGGTTGCCAGCTTTTGCAAACCAAAGCCATATGCCGCCCACCGCCCTACAAACAATCCCCATTACCTGGCCCTTTGCGGTCTGGGGGCTTGACATGGTTGGACCCCTTAAAGGAGGAACCATAAGAAAAAATACTTACTGGTCATGGTGGATAAATTCACCAAATGGATAGAAGCAAAACCCGTTAAAAGCGGCGAATCCGGACGGTGATAGACTTCATATCCGGGGTTGTACACGTTATGGCGTCCCCACGGCATCATCAACGACAGCGGCACGAACTTTACTTGCCGACGAGGTAAAACTATGGTGCGGCAACATGGGCATCAAGCTCGATTATGCTTACATCTATCACCCACAAACTAACGGTCAAGTCGAGCGAGCAAATGGTCTTATCATGAGTGGCATCAAACCCAGATTAGTGCAGTCCTTAAAGGAATCTAACACGCACTGGGTAGAGGAGCTCGACTCCGTACTCTGGGGGCTGCGGACCACGCCGAATCGCACTACCGGATACACACCGTTCTTTATGGTGTACTGCAGTAGCGGCGGTTCTGCCTGCGACATAATTCATGACTCACCTCGAGTGCGCATGTATGAAGAAAGAGAGGCCGAGCTCGTCGGCGGGGCAGTTTGGGCGCCCTCGAGGAGGAGCGTGATGTGGCAAAAGCGCGTTCCGCATTCTATCGATAGCTTTCGAAGGTACCCAAAGCAGTAGAAATGCGGGCCAAAACTTATAACGTTGGCGAAGTTAGTTCTCGCCTGCGGAGAGGAAAAAGAACAAGCTCAAGCCCAAATGGGAAGGTCCCTTCATTATCGACCAAGTTCTGACCGGCGGAGCGTACCGTCCGCGGGATGCATCGGACAGTCGACTTGAGCCAAACCCATGGAATGCTGCCAGACTCTAAAGATTCTACGCCTAGTGCCGGACTCTATGTTCGTCTCCTTACCCCTATCCATTTTTTGCATATACGTTATCTGTCTTCTCTCTCTTTTTTCTCCTTTCTCCCCACAGCCTTACAAGGCTAATTTGTGTCTTGTCTACACAATCTTGACGCGCTAACCGCGCTCATTATACCTGGGGGCTCCTTACACAGAAGCTTAATTATTTTTCTGGGCTTCATGCCCCGCACATGTGTTATTCTTCCACATGTACCTTTTTCGCCATTATATGCATCGATATGACTTAAGTTTTGGCAAAGCTGGGTTGCATGGCTCTTGTATTTATGCCCTACGTTCCTGTTAATTGGCTAGGGCATAAGGAGCATCTCTGCGATTATTCTTGCCCGGTCACCGGATGTGTACCTCGGTGGGTGAAGCCGAAGCTAGCATTCTTAAGGGAATATTCGATTGGTGAACAAAACATGACTTTTATTTATTTTTTCCACTTGCCCCGGATGTTTTTTACTGCGTCCCTTCTTGCAGTTCGGACATGCACATTAGGCATGCGTGCCGAGGAAAGGAACCCTTAGCGGAACTATTCTCCTGGAAGATGTTTCTTACTATCCATGTAATATAACATAACTAGTTCGGTACTTGTCTGGTTCAAGCACTTATGACCCCTACGCTTTGGTCTCCACACATACCCGGTTTTACATAAGCGGCGGGTATTCGGATACACTCAGGACTATCGGGTCCCGAGGTCGAAGCGAAAAGGTCCGCCATGACAAATGATTTACAATCCGCTAGAGACATTCCACATGTCATTTAAATTACACAGTCACTTATCTTGACTAAATTCTTCTTCTATACCATCCAACAGTACATCTAGCCTATAATCCCGTTAGAATACTTTGCGGCTAATTCTACTTGGTGGTACACCAAAGCGTGAGGATCTCTTTTCCATCAGGCCCCACAGGTCCGACCTCAGCCATGTGGTTTGGGTCAGCCTTGGTATATCGCGTCTTCACCATGGCCCAGGCTTCCCTGGCACCTTGACGGCAGGCCGATATCTTCCATAATTGGAAACACCGCCGCGCTCCCTTGAGCTTCTCTGCAAGCTCTCCAATGCCTTCGGGCAGGGAGATGGATGGCCACAAGGCCTGGGCAATACCTTTCATCACCTGCCGAACTTGTTCGTGGAGTTGTGAGAGTTCTGGTAGAAGATCACCCGCAGACCCGGGCATCTCCTCTGCGGGACGACCCGTCAGCATACCTGTAGACACAACTCTGTTAGCCGGCTTCTTCGCCAAACTCTTTTTAAAGTTCGTTCAAGAACTTACTGAAAATGCCGCGTCGAAGCCGCTTATTCTCCTTCATGGAGTCCGACAGCTTGGCGTGAACATCCTTTAGTTCCACACTCAGCTGGGTATTGGCATCTTGGAGATTATTTTTCTCCTGAATGACGCCGTAAGCTTGGCCACAAAGATTTAGTCAGTCGATCAAGCACGTTCTATGCATCCCCCGCACGACGTCCGGATTTGCTCCGGAGTCATCTCGCACCATCTATCGTTAGAATTGCATGCACGCTGCTTACTCTCCGATTACCTGCCATTCTTTGCAATGGAAACAATAGTTACCGATGGGGGGCCATCTTGGACTCCTTTCCTGCGGCAAGCTGCGGCTGAAGTTGGGCTTTGCATTCTTCTAGCTCTTGAGACAATTGGGTATTCTTCTCTCGTAAGTACCTGCACAAATAACGATCCTTAAATCAGTTGTGCCAAGCTGTTTCATGTCTCGAGACTCTTGATATATATAATCATCAAATTTTCTTACCGTATATCCTTTACATCTTGATCCGTAGCTCGCAAGACCATTTTGAGCAGCACGGATGTCTGGCGTCTCTGAGTTAAAGGCATCAAAAGCCTCTTGGGAGAAACAAAGCGTCCACAATCTGGCCTTGACGCTTGTGATTCATGGCGCTCTCCACTTGAATTTGCGGTGGATATTTTATCCGCATCCTCTGTCGGAGGAGCATTTGGCGGGTGCCCCGTGTTAGCCTCCGCCTCTGTGTCCGGCCACGGAGCCCTTCTAGTAGAGGCGTGATCGGCGACCTCTCTGGATATAGTCCGGCGGGCGCTTTTCCTTCATCGAAACATGGGTGTTATTATGTTTTAAAATGTGATGGTCACGGAGTGCAGCTTTGTATAATACCTCTGTGCCGCCGTCTCCGTCCGGACCGCCTTCCTTTTCAGCCTGCCCGGCTTCGGTGCCCCTCGTTGGCGATTCACCACGGACTCGGCATGGTGTCCCCGAGGGCCTTCTGTAAAACACCGTGACAGATACTGATGGGTGAAGTGCGTAAAAAGGGATGCTTCTCAAAGGATGGGACTCTGGTCTCACTTACCTGTGAGGCTGGGAGTGGCCTAGGATAGTCGGCTATAATAGCCACCATGGCCTCATCACAGCTTAATTGATAGAATATCCTGTCAATCAGCTCCACAAATATGTCCGGATCCTCTTTTAGGCCGGGGTCGAGGGATAGTTCAGGATCCTCTGGTTGTGGAGGTAGGCTGTTGATCTCCCTTACAGCCTTACGCAGCTCCTACGATGTACTGGCGGGATAAAATATTTATTGCAAAAATGCGGAAAGGATAGGTATAAAAGTGGCAGCTTACCCAGCTCGGAGGATTGTACATGGAGAATCCGTCCCGTGGCTTGATGCGGAGGAACTCCTCTTCTTCTCTCTTGTACAAACCGGACAGAATATTTGCTAGAACAGCAACGGCGTCCGGCCCCTTACGACCGCAGCGGGTGGCATCATCTTCCCCGTTGAAGTCCCACATGGGGTGGCCTCGATATTGAAGTGGCTGCACCCCCCGCATAATGCATATTGACATAACCTAGGTTATTGTCAGTCCTGATTGAGCCAGCACCTTTATCCGACCCATCAGGTATAAAAGCGTCTCATCATCTTCCTCCGAGGGCTCCGTGAGTCGCCCGGTTTAGGCGCTTCTTCAAGGGCATTATCAAACTCGGAAGGCCAATCCGGATGGGATCCCGGAAGGGGCGTCCTCCATATAAAACCACTCACGAAGGCCAGTCTTGGACATCTTCTTGAAGTGCAGGATAGGTATCCGGTCGGCGATGCGCCATATTTCGCCCCGCCCACTTGATATATTGACCCCCCCCTCGAGTCACGGGCACAAGGCAGAATAACTTCTTCCACAATGCGAAGTGAGCTTCGCAGCCCGGTAACAGCTCGCAAAGGGCCACATAACCAGCGATGTGTAATATGGAGGCAGGGGTGAGATTATGCAACTGGAGGCCGTAAAACTCCAGGAGCCCTCGGAGGAACAGATGGATTGGAAATCCAAGTCCCCTTAATAAATAAGGGATGAGGCATATCCGCTCCCCCTTGGAGGGGTTGGGAAAGCTCTCCTCTTGCTCTCCGCCATTGTAGGTGGCGAGCTCGGCTCGAACGGGGACCATATACGCCGGAGGGAGAAATCCCTGGGTCTGTAGCTCCACTAATTGACTGTGCGGGACGGAACACTTCTTCCAATCTCCGGGCTTAGGGCTACGAGAGCGAGATGAGGAGCGGCGCTGGCCGGCCATGTTGGAATGGATTTTTTCGGGCGCGCTCCGATGAATGCTCGCTGAAGGAGGATGGTGTGATTTGGATCTGAGAATCCCCGTCTCTCTAAATAGACGGTTTGTTCACATAGCTAGGGTGGTAAAAGTAAGAACGCCCTGGCTTCTCGCATTCGCTTGACACGTGGAAGGTAGCCATTATTGGACGTAGAAGCCAAGAAGCGCAACATTTATGAGAAGCCGGACACTATTTAATAGGTATTCGAATCGGAGAAGAACCCGCCTTGCAATGCGAAGACAATCTGCGCACCGGACTCATCGTCATTGAAGCCTGGTTCAGAGACTCTTTGAGGAGTCCTAGATTAGGGGGTATCCGGACGGCGGACTATATCCTTTGGCCGCACTGTTGGACTATGAAGATACAAGATTGAAGACGTCGTCTCGTGTCCGGATGGGACTCTCCTTGGCGTGGAAGGCAAGCTTGGCGATACGGATATGTAGATCTCCTCCCATTGTAACCGACTTTGTGTAACCCTAGCCCCCTCCGGTGCCTATATAAACCGGAGGGTTTAGTCTGTAGGACCAACAACAATCATACCATAGGCTAGCTTCTAGGGTTTAGCCTCTATGATCTCATGGTATATCAACTCTTGTACTACTCATATCATCAAGATCAATCAAGCAGGAAGTAGGGTATTACCTCCATCGAGAGGGCCCGAACCTGGGTAAACATCGTGTCCCCTGCCTCCTGTTACCATCCGCCTTAGACGCACAGTTCGGAACCCCCTACCCGAGATCCGCCGGTTTTGACACCGACAGGGTGACTTGGGCATCCCCAAGCTTAGGCTCTTGCCACTCCTTGTTCCATAATTCATCAAATCTTTAACCAAAACTTGAAAACTTCACAACACAAAACTCAACAGAAAATCTCATGACCTCCGTTAGCGAAAGAAAACAAAACACCACTTCAAGGTACTGTAATGAACTCATTATTTATTTATATTGGTGTTAAACCTACTGTATTCCAACTTCTCTATGGTTCATAACCTCCGATACTAGCCATAGATTCAGAAAAATAAGCAAACAACACACGAAAAACAGAACCTTTAAAAAACAGAACAGTCTGTAGTAATCTGGATCTAATGCAAACTTCTTGAACTCAGAAAAATCTACCAAAATAGGACAACCTAGATAATTTGTTTATTGAACTGCTGCAATTGGAATCAGTATTTTATCACGTTCTGGTGATTTTTAACAATTGTTTTCGTGACCAGAAAGTTTCTGACTTTTTCAGCAAGATCAAATAACTATTATCCAAGAAGATCCTATAGGTTTTACTTGGCACAGACACTAATTAATACATAAAACCACATCTAACCAGAGGCTAGATCAATTATTTATTACTAAACAGAACAAAAAGGCAAGAAACAAAAATAAAATTGGGTTGCCTCCCAACAAGCGCTATCGTTTAACGCCCCTAGCTAGGCATAAAGGCAAGGACAGATCTAGGTATTGCCATAATAATGGTAAGTTAAATTATAAAAACTCATGTCATATTCCCTACGTTCAGCAGCAAGTTTTCTATTGGTAAGCAAAAGTAATCAAAAGGGCTAAATTTAATGGGACAAAAGTCCCCAAGATCAAGCTCGGGAGGTATGGGTTCCTCCTTTGGCCCCTTATAATGCACAACCAATTCATCATTATAAGCATTCTTTTGGCAATCATGAGCCTTTTTTCAAGAGAAAAACCTAACCCGTTGTTCTGAATAGCAAAGTCATCGTTGAGTTCGGAAATTCTATCAACTAGAACATCTGTAGTAACCTTTTTTCTAAGGTTTTCATTGTAAGCAACATGATCTAAGGATCGTAAACGCATTAAGTCTTCTTGATTAAAAAGGATAGCTTCTATGGGAGGACGACCAGCGTCCACCCTATAATGCGCAAAAATTTCATTGGCCTCTTTCATTATAAATCTGAACTCATGTGCCAAAAAGATAGTAGCCGCTTGTTTAACAGAAGAATGCTCGATATTGGAAAACTCTAGAAAGATCCTTTGTATGCAAGGGTGCAAATGGATAAATTGTCTTTCAAGTTGAACCACGAGCAAGGATATAGCATCCGCAAGGCTACTAGTTCTATGAAGAATAGACCCACCCATAGAGGGCAAAGCACCGGCACATGTAAAGAAATCTTGAATAACTCCTTTCCCACTAATATTACCGCTACCAATCCGAAACTTTTTAGTGTGTAAAATAGTAGGATCCTCAAGAGGATCATCAAAAACGTCAAAGTTTTCCATATTATTATCCTTATCAACGATAACCTCCCCGGTTTCAGACATGACGGCAAAGAGAGCGAACACACAAGAAGCAAGCGAAGAAGAGGCGAACGGAAGAGGCGAATAAAACGGCAAGGGTGAAGTGGGGAGAGGAAAACGAGAGGCAAATGGCAAATAATGTAATGCGAGGGATAAGAGTTTGTGATGGGTACTTGGTATGTCTTGACTTGTGCGTAGACTCCCGACAGCGGTGCTGTAAATCCTTCTTGCTACCTCTTGAGCATGCGTTGGTTTTCCCTTGAAAAGGAAAGGGTGATGCAGCAAAGTAGCGTAATTATTTACCTCAGTTTTTGAGAACCAAGGTATCAACCCAGTAGGAAGCCACACGCAAGTACCTCGTACCTACACAAACAAATAAGAACCTTGCAACCAACGCGATAAAGGGGTTGTCAATCCCTTCACGGGCACTTGCAAAAGTGAGATCTGATAGAGATGATAAGATAATATTTTTGGTATTTTTATGATAAAGATTAAAAGTAAAGATTGCAAAATAAACGGCGCCAGAAATAACTAGTTGACGGGAGATTAATATGATGGAAAATAGACCCGGGGGCCGTAGGTTTCACTAGTGGCTTCTCTCAAGATAGCATAAGTATTACGGTGGGTGAACAAATTACTGTCGAGCAATTGATAGAAAAGTGCATAGTTATGAGAATATCTAGGCATGATCATGTATATAGGCATCACGTCGCGACAAGTAGACTCACCTCACCGCATCTACTACTATTACTCCACATCGACAGCTATGCAGCATGCATCGAGAGTATTAAGTTCATAAGAACGGAGTAACGCATTAAGCAAGATGACATGATGTAGATGGATAAACTCAATCAATATGATATAAACCCCATCTTTTTATCCTCGATGGCAACAATACAATACGTGTCGTTTCTCCTTCTATCACTCGGATCGACCACCGCATGATTGAACCCAAAGCTAAGCACTTCTCCCATTGCAAGAAAGATCAATCTAGTAGGCCAAACCAAACTGATAATTCGAAGAGACTTGCAAAGATAACCAATCATACATAAAAGAATTCAGAGGAGATTCAAATATTGTTCAACGATAATCTTGATCATGAACCCACAATTCATCGGATCTCGACAAACACACCGCAAAAAGAGTTACATCGAATAGATCTCCAAGAAGATCGAGGAGAACTTTGTATTGAGATCCAAAGAGAGAAGAAGCCATCTAGCTAATAACTATGGACCCGAAGGTCTGAGGTAAACTACTCACACATCATCGGAGAGGCTATGGTGTTGATGTAGAAGCCCTCCATGATCGATTCCCCCTCCGTGAGTGCTTAGAAATAGGCCGCAAGATGGGATCTCACGGGTACAGAAGGTTGCGGTGGTGGAAATAGGGTTTCATGGTGCTCCTGGATGTTTTCGGGGTATATGGATATATATATATAGGAGGAAAAAGTAGGTCGGTGGAGCTACGAGGGGCCCACGAGGGTGGGGGCGCGCCTCCCTGCCTCGTGGCCTCCTCATTCGTTTCTTGACGTCCACTCCAAGTCCCCTGGATCATATTTGTTCCAAAAATAACGCTCCCGAAGGTTTCATTCCGTTTGGACTCTGTTTGATATTCCTTTTCTGCGAAACACTGGAATAGGCAAAAAAACAGCAATTTGCACTCGGCCTTGGGTTAGTAGGTTAGTCCCAAAAATAATATAAAAGTGTATAATAAAACCCATTAAACATCCAAAACATAATATATAATAGCATGGAACAATCAAAAATTATAGATACGTTGGAGACGTATCAGAATCGCTGCAACATCAATGGGGGATCATTCACGGGGAAGTGAACAAGTATGTCGGCTACTCCTCACAAGTAACCGGCCGCCCTCAAAGTGAGATGAGGTGGCAACTCACGTAAGCTACTTCATATTGTAATCATTTGCGTATGCTTGTTTTTTCTTACATTCTCATGCTCATACATATTTTGTTTGCTAGACGGCGGTGGCGGCCACTATGTATCACGAAACGGAGAAGAAGCCATTTTGTTTTAGCTATTGTTGGATCATATTGAATGGCTGACTAAAGTGGACACAACTTGTGGCATATCTCAAGGCCGGCATGAAGAGGAATGATGGTTCAAGCTCCCACCAATCAATTGGGTTGGACGATGAAGAGGAAGATGTTGTCGCCGAGAATGGAAGAGCCACCATGCCAAATGATAATCGGAAAATCATGGGAAACAAGTGGGAGAAGGCAATGGCCTCCCGTGACGTCGCGGCTACAAAAATGTCCACCACATGGATGGGCATTTTTTCGATGAGGGAGAATAAGAAAGAGGAGAGGTACAAGCTTATGTTGGATGCGCAAAAGGAGAGGACGGATGGGGAACGAAAGAGGGCGGGGAAGAAGCTGCAAATTATGAGGGAGAAGATCGAGTTGGAGAAGTAAGAGGCGGCAATCGAATGGGAGCCTGAGAAGGTCAAGACATTTAGAGAGATTGAACTTGAGAAGGAGAGCTTACAAATTGCATGGAAGACGGAGGATGCGAAGATCATATTGGCGGACGAAAGCCTCTTGGATGAGCATGTCAAGAAGTGGCTTATGGAGAAGAAAAAAAAGATCAGCGAGCGTAGAAGTCACGAGGTGGCGGGCGGCTATGGTAGCAATGGGGATGCAGCAAAGATGCTGGAAGCGGAACATCGGCAAGGATGCTGAGCCAGAGCATCATGTGAGGAGGGAAGGAAGGCGGAGGAGCAGGTAGCATGGATGGCGTCCGGCGAGTGATTCGGATCAGTCACTGACTGATCCGCCACGCTCGGACATTGATTTTATTTTGACACGTCCGAATTGTTGAACTATGATTTGTTTTGTTTTGTCGTATTTGTTTCAAACTGTTGAATTGTGATGATTTGTATCGTATGATTGACGTGCATGGATTATATGGAATTGAGGATCCGTATTTGAGGTGTGTGGATGTGTGGCAATCCAAACGAGGGGGTCGTCCGGGGCGTATAGGAGGGCGGATTTGCAAGTCCGACCTTAGATGCCCTAATGGTATGTGCGCTTGATTAATTATCCATGTTTTGTCGTTCTAATGATGCCCCGCTCCTTTTCCTCAACGGAACAAAACAAATTCTTCCGAATTCGGATGCATATGCGCGCTCATAGGAACCTGCCGCCGACTTTCCAGTTTCACTTTCCCTTTGGCTCGTGCAGCAAAGAATAAGATTTCTTGCGTCTGTCTGAGTGTTTTGTTTGTGGGTCAGCTGATGTCCACTTTATTTGTGGTCTATTTTTTTTATCTTAGTTTTTTTTGTTTCTTGTAGCTGCATTATATCTTGTAGGGCAAGATGTGACATTCTTAAAAAACATCTAGATGTGAATTAGATAAACTGTTTGCTTTAACGGAAAAGGTACATGAAACGGATTTGCTAGGCCATACATAGATCTGTTGGAGTACTAGCAAATCCCGGTGAGAATTATACGGTCATTGATCGGCATTTCCTATTACGTGTGGGTTTAAGCCATGCCCGATATGCGCTGCGCCTTTCTGAGGACAGAAGTGGATTAGCCGCTGATCTAGATTGAAAACTAGCTGCTCATCATCACTCAAACTGCTGAGAAAAATCGACAACCAGTAGGACGCGAGATCTGTATGCAAGGCTAGCTAATTGTTCCGGCAATGGGTGGGAAACCACCCCATTGCTTGCCGCATAAAACAAGTGTCGTCAGACTAACTCTCACCATCACTGCTGTCAGCAAGAGAGTTCACAAAGAGGTACTCTCCTCCTTTGAGCTACAAAAACGTCTTATATTTAGAAACGCGTACCTCGCAGCGATGTACATAACTTCTTTGAATATGCATAGATCGTAATCCATTTTCCTTTTTTGATAAATCGATGGTAATTCTTGACCCGTCATTTTCTATCGTGTAGAATTCCTGGTGCAGTCAGACCTTAGTTGTGGCTCCGGAAGAGCATCACGCAGAAAGTCTACTCTTACACCTGGAAATGTACAGGAAGTTGAAACACTAGTAGGGGTATCGTGCACCGGCCAAGTAATGACAGCCCCGCAAAAATTTCAACATACGCAACTCGAATTTCACAACGTGTTTACACCTGTGTACTCCGTCACTGTACGTATCAGTATACTCTACGCTAGTTTCACATGTCGAGACTCCATCCGTCGACCCAGGAGACCGGGACGTAGCTAGTTGTTCCACTGCCCACGCGATCCAAACGGAGTCCCGATCGATGGGGCCTATCTCCCGACGGCGACGCCGCCGCGGGCGACGACGGCGCTGCCGTAGTCCTCGACCGGCACGGAGTTGCGCTTGATGAACTCGAGGCACTCGGCGATGGCCTGCGCGTAGAAGGAGTTGGTCCGCATGAAGGACGCCGCCCTCCTCGGCGCCTGCTGCTGCTTGTGCTTGCTGGCCGCCGCCTTGCCGCCCGGCGGGAACCACCGCTGCGACCCGTTGCCCCCCACGAGCGTCCTCGCGCTGCCGCTCCGCGGGCAGGAGCCGCCGCCTCTCCTGGAGAGCCTCCTGGCGAGGTAGCGCGCGTGGCGGCCGACGAGGCCCAGGAACGTGAGCAGCTTGGCCCGCAGCCGCCGCACCGAGAACCGGTTCCTCGCGCCGAGCCGGAACCCCTCGCCCGCCGCCACCTCCGCCTGAAGCCGAAGCCGATGCCGAGCCTCGCGTAGCTCTCCTCCGGCGCCGGCGACAGGCTCATCCTGCGCGTCGTGCTGCGCCTGTTCTGTTCACCAGTACGTGGCGCGCTCTAGTGCGTGTGCGTCCTCCTGGCTGGCCTGTGCGTGATGATCTGATTCTGGTGCTGGTGGTGGTGGTGGTCAAGTGGCGCGGCAGGGTGGGTATATATGTCCGGTCGGGGCGAGGGAACAAGGCAGGAAGGTAGGTTTGAATCGGGACTTTTTTGGCGAGAGCGACGCGGGAACATGACAAGATTACACAGCCCATTAGTTTACGGTGCTGATGCTGGGGAGAAGGCATTACGGACAAGCAAAAGCCAGGCACTATGACGTGTCCGTGTAAAATGTGATGGCAACCGGTGTACCTCGTAGTGTGCTGTGCACTGCCGCACTGGTAGGTTGGGCGGTGGACGGACGGACCAAGCACTACTGGGCATGCGTGCGCGCTGCGGTGACTGCTGGACATGCCAGCGAGCTGGAGCGGGCATGGCTGGGTGGACGGTCGACACAGTCACTCACACGGGCGGTTAATCTGAATTAACAAGTGGTGACCGGACGGATCTGTCACGAAATCCCTGGGCACGCGGTATATTCAGGAGGTGGATATGCATGCGCATGGAAACAACAGGGCACGCCCCAGTTGCACGCAGACAGTTTGATTCTTTGCCTCCCCCCGGATCACCGCGCGCGCGGGTGATCGATGCGGGCAGCGCGGATACACGCTGGTGTCCAGCTGCTGCCGCCCTTGTCCTGCCCAGGCCAAATCTTTTCCAGTGATACACTGCTAGCATGCTGGTCACCGCGGTCACGTTGCATTGCATGCCCTCGGGGTTACTCGATCTGATCGGTGATTTTCTTCTCCGTAGATGAAAATCAGTTCAACGAATTCGATTGCTTCCCACGTGTTTCGATCGCATGGCGAAATCCGACGCTGAACTAAGATTAGCGAACGACAAGTAGAGGTCCGGAGCGTGCCACGCCGGCACGGGTGCGTCATGTCAGCGGGGTTAGGTGCGGCGAGGCGGGGAAACGGGTGGTGGCCGGCGCGCGATCGACCATGGCTCACACCCGCACGCATGCACTGCGGCGGCCGAGGTTGTCGTCGCTGCTGCTGCTGCTGCTGCTGCGGCTTCCCCAGGGCAGGCGCTGCGCCGGAATCTGGGCGATTCGGCGCGACCTCGCGCGCGGTGTGTCGTCCGGTGGCCGCTCACCTACGACCGCACGGGCGCCCCGGGCGGCGTGTGAAGGGGACACGCTTCCCCTGGGAGAAGGAGGGGAGGCCGGAGTGAAGGGGACACGTGTGGCGGTGGCGGCGTCCATGTCGTCTTGCCGTTTTCTTTTTGCTTGCGTAGGCCGTGTTGGTGAGCGAGGCACCACGTGTTTGTGAGGTGATTAGGAAACGAAATGGGGTTCGGGAGGAGGATTGTTTAGGACCTTTTGGCCGGAGTTTGTGATGATGAATTTGACTCCGGAGTGGAGAAGAACGGAGAACGTATGCTTGCTTCGCTCCCCATCCACGCGCTTAATCATGCTGTTCTTCTTCTTCTCGCTGGGAAATGAATAATGGGAAATGCGCACGTTCGCTCTCCTTATTTTAGGGCTTGCTCGTGGGATCTGATCTGCACTGGCGGTCTTCCCTTGCCTCTTCATTGCCTTGAGGCCTGGCGGCGTGTGTTCACGTGCGGTCTGAACGTACAGGGGGTTGTATCTGTGAATTTAGAGCCATTCCAACGGGCCGACCCAAACGAACGGCGTTTTTGTCTGCTTTTTGTTTGTCTGGGTCGGCCGCCCGCCCGCCTTCCGCCCTTTTTAAGTTTTGGGTTGGCAGTGCGCCCAACTGACCGACCCATTTCATGATCGTGCGCGCTTTAGATCATGTCAGCGGCCATGCCATCGTCTCGGTTTTACGCCCAAATAGCAGCAGAGGAAAAGCGGCCTAAGCCAAGCGCCATGACCAAGGCCTAGATTATCTGGGCGCTCCTCCACACTCTCCACCGCCCATTCGTCTCGCCACTCTCACTAGCCTCACCGCCTCAAGGCCACCATGTCGATCCGCCGCTGGGCGCTTTCGACCATTTCGGAGTCCGCGACGCCCGCCGCCTTTCTCGCTTCGAGATCTGGTTTCGCGAGAAACGTCTCATCCTTGGCACCTTCGACACCGCAGAAGAGGCGGCCCGCGCGCACGACGCGGCGGCATGGCACCTCCTGAGGCCCCGTTGGGATATGAATTTTCCCGACATGTCGAGCCAGCGGGCGCAGGATCTGGCGCCTCTCCCGCGGCTTTTCACCGACGAGGATCGTCGTGTCCACCGGAGGCGGCAGCGTCGCCTCGCCATCGTCGAGATGGACGTGGAAGCCATGGTGGTGTGGCGCGAAAGCTTCCCGCAGGACATCGTCGACGAGTGCCAGTTCTACTAGCACAGGAGGTTGGAGAGGGACGCGAGGAGGACGGAGCGAGCCGCCTATCGGGAGGACAAGCGTTCGCGGAAGCAGGGCGCTCAATTAAAACTGAAGCTACGAGAAACTTCGGGTTGGGACTTTGAAGACGAGCAGCATCCTGACGCCTACATTCAGACGTCGGAGGAGGACATTACCGAGTCGGCGTCAGAAAGCGACGAGTAGTGGTCTTTTCTTTTATCCGTACGCTAGAACTATCTATGTATCCATTTTTATCTGAAAAAATGGCCGGCGGTGTCGGCGACGAAGCAGGCGGGCGAGGGTGTGCTGTTTGATGTGGAGAGGTCAATCCAATGTGCCACCGATCAGCGGGCCCGGTGAGGAAAGAGGGTGAGCGCGTGCGCGTCCGTCGCGTGTCCGCGCCGACACAAATCAGGCTAAAAATGGGTCGGAAATGAGTCGGCAGGCGGACGAAAGCGGACGCGCGTCCGTTTAGGTCGGCGCGTTGGGCCGACTTTTTTGTCCTCGCCGACCCAAACGGACGGCCGCGGACGAAATGGGTCACCCCATTGGAGTTGCTCTTAGGGATTGATACGAAAAACTAATACTCCCCCATCTCTACTTCTAACGGAGCACTTGATAGCCTGGTACGGCTTATTTTCGTTCGGTTTTTCTTTCTCCCACCTCACACCACTCCCTCCCACTGGTTTTCTATTTCATTGATTTATTTCTTTCCACTATTTTTTTTCAAAAAATCAGAACTTTCTAACGTATAAAAGATCGCGAATCTAACTTTTCTAACTTATCGAAATCAACCGATCTCTCTCATTAATGTAATTTGTTTTGTAAAACAAATAATAGATTTTTATCTCTACTTCTAACGGAGCATTTGGTAGCCTGGTATGGTTTATTTACGTCCGGTTTTTCTTCGTCCCACCTCACACCACCCATTCCCACTGGTTTTCTATTCCATTGGTTTATTTCTCTCCACTCTTTTCTTTCAAAAAATCAGAACTTTCCTAACATATAAAAAATCACGAATCTAACTTTCCTAACTTATGGAAATCAACCGATCTCTCTCAATAATGCAATTTGTTTTGTAAAATAAATAATAGATTTTTATGAAACAAATAATGAATTTTAAGGAAATTAACAAGTAAAACATGAAAAACATATCTTATTATGAAAGTATTATATCTCTACTCTTAATGTCTCAGTACGTAGGTAGTTCGTTGGTTTCATTTGTTTCCTACCCTTCCATCGATCGATATATGGCCCTACCCTGCAATCTCCCTCCCACCGATTTCCCCCCTTCCTCCGAAAACCAACACCGGTTTTAATTCATCACGTCCCATGCCCAGAAAAACCAAACCGACCCTTCTATCCTTCCAGCGATCCCACCCTTCCATATAAAACACCAATCAAATCATATCGAATGGTCTGTTTAAAATCTTCCATCCAAGACATTTCCTTGTTAGTGCATGTATTTATTGTTAATATCGCTACAAATATTTATGTAATCAATTAACTACCAAATAAAATATCTCAAGATAATTCTCCAACAAGCCAAAAGGAAACAACTCGTGTTAATTCACAAAATCAATCCACGGAATATATATGGAAGATATGCTATTTTCTTTTGGAAAGTACTGCTCGTATTCCAAAGGAAATTCCAAATCAATCCGCCTATTAAACATGGAGATTTCTTAAGGAAGTGTGTGCCCGTCGATCCATAGCTGGAACGCAAAGAACGCGCTGCTCGATCAAATCAAGTGAGGGACGAGAGGAGAAAGGTCTTCGTCGGACTCCGCTTCCCCACCGCCGCGGAGCTGCCCACTCCCCTCGCTCCAGATCGAACTCCATCCGGACCAGCCCATCACGTCGATTCCTTCGCCGACCGTCTACTCCGCTCAATGTCGTCCCGCTGGATGCTCCTTCTCTCTTCTGCGCCTGGCCTTCCTCCACAACCTGGCGTCTCATTGTCGCCGCTGGCCATCACCAGGTCGCCGCCTCCCAAACTCACCTACAGGTCGGCTGGTACTCATGAGAATAGCATATCAGTACCTCTGGCCCTAAAATCCCATGTTCTTTTCTCTGGTCCGTTGAATATACTATTTGGAATCAGATATATTTTACTCATATGATGCAATTTCTGCCAAATTTGCAGATAATTTAGAAAGTGTTGTCGACGTCCTGGGAACGGGGGTCCCAGACTTGCCTGCCTACGGCCCACGGCGTGGCTCCACTAGCGGCCTGGTACGGCCCATCTTCATCGACAAACGCTCAAGACCCTCGCGAGGCAAGGCGAATACCTTCATGAGCTCGAGAAGATCATGGGAGTCTTCTGCTTGGTCGACCTGAGTCGTTGGCATTCATCAGTTACTCTAACCTCTGAGATCACGAGCGTTGTCACCTCTGTTACAATGTTCTCTTTACAAAGAGGAACAAATCTCACAGACCCTTAATCTTTCCCTAATAATAAAGCATGGATTGATCCCGTGGGTTCATCGTCACAATACGCTATTGCCCAGTCGTAATACGCTTTTAGTATAGACAAAATCGTAATATAAACGAGTTGTTACTAATGGCATGTTCGTCCGTCCGTTTGACCTCGTTTTTTCCAGGGCGGCCATGGCGGAGATGCAGCGCTGCGCTCAGGCGCGGCGGCGGCGGTGAGGTGGGAGGGGCACGCAAAGATGTAGGAGAAGAGAGTCAGTCGGGGGAAAGGGGTTTGCCGGCGTCGAAGTCACGGACTAGGGTAGTGTAGGCTTGCGGCGGCGCCACGGCGCGATGACGGAGGCAAGGCCAGCTTCTGAGCACCTTACATCAAAGCGGCGGCAGCAAGGCGGGAGACTCACGCGGAGACGAAGGCCAAGAAAACGAAGAGGCAGGGGCGGCGGCCATGGCGGGGAGGCGGCGCTGGCGGAAGCAGATCAGGTGCACATGCCTCTCCTCAATCTCCTCGGTGACATCCCCGTCCTATTTCCTGCAGCCGCCATGGGTTAGCCAGCTTCATCGTGGTCTTTGTCTCCCCGCCGCATCCTAAGCTCCACAGTTGCGTCCATCGTTGTCGCAGGCTCATCCATCACCACGAGCTCCTGGCTGTGCACAACGTGTTACCATACAACGCAGCGCATCCTACTCGCTTCTCGGCCATCATGCATTGCTGCCGTTGGGACTTCAGCCGTCGACCTCGCTGCACAACGCTCACCCACATTGCTGACCTCGTCTGTTCGTTGGGGCTCACCGGGAGGATGTCGTAGCCTTCGTCGGGACTGCTGGGAGCTCGACGTCGTCAATGCGGCCTCCACTAATAAGTGCCTTGCCGCCCTTGTCCGTGCGGATGGAAGGACATCTTCATGCTCTGCAGCCTCACCAGCGGCTCCTATGGCATGGCCTTCTCCATCCCAGTTACAGGCTATGCACACCACCACGATGTCTGCCATTTGCTTGAGAGAATTTCCCACAGGAGTCACAGGCTCACGCCTTTATCAGAAGCAAGCGAGAGGACGAGCAGGACCGCGACTGCAGAGGGCAGCGACCACCTCACCGGAGGGAGACTTGATCGGTGCGGTGGGGTGGTGGCATCAAGTTAAACATTGGTTGAAGATTCTGTCACGGGTTCCTCACAGAATATGCCACAACTGAATATGGAGATCCTGCTGTTGAGGACGTTGAGCCACACGAAGATTCAGAAGTTTCTTGCCTCCTGAATTGATGAGGACAAGTTAGCTATTTTCTTTGGCACAAGATAATACATTCAGAAGTTCTTTGCCTCATGGATTGATGAGGACAAGAACAAACATTAACAGGGCTGGAATGTCTTCATAGTTAGGAGCCAACGATTAAACTTAACATATAGTGTGTTAATGATGGAAGATATTTTGGTCCTATCTTTTCTCCAAGTTAACAACAGAATAAAATTGTATGAACATTTACTTGCTCTTTTCATTGATAAGTGAAAATCTTGTGAATTTTTTGAAGCTCCACAACTCTGCAACCAAAAGAGGCTCTCTGAACTTGCCGCTGATTCACCTAACTGCTCTTGCTGCTCTTGGCTGCCTTCGGATGAAGCTACTGCTTGTGTGCTAGATTCGATGGATAAGCTAGAACACAAACCGAATGGGAAAAGATTACATGTTTATCGACAACTAGGTGCCGCCTTTGTTTTTTAAAGCGAGACCTCGGGATGGCGGTCTCCCCTTTCCCCCCTCTCCCCTCTCCTCCCCGCTCCCCGTCTCTCTCTCCTGTTCTACTTGGCCATAGTTTCCCCAATGGCGCGTGCCTTCCCTCCCCTGCCGACTTCCCACCGGCCGCCTGCGTGGGTGGCTCTCTTGCTCAAGCCAGGCGGCGGCTTTCGCCCGTTAGCCTCGCCTGGCTCGTCGGCCGTCCCCGGTTCTCGTTTCTGGGCGTTGGGCAACGCGGATGACTCGGCCTCTGATTCGGAGGAGTGCGTCTCGTCCGTGGTGGAGGCGTTGGTACCGACCGTCCCGGCATCAGGTCGTGCCCGGAAATTTGCTCCAGGGGGCCGGGGCCGGTCGGTGTCGGTGCCTTCTGAGTTGTCGGGGTGAATGCGTGTTGGTCGGCGCCGGTGCTTGGTGGGTCGGGGTCCGGATCGTGGTCTCCTCGGCCCTTCTCCCTCCTCCTATGCGTTGGATCCGGACAATGTGGGGTCTCCGGAGGCTGGTGTTGCTCATCCTCCTCGTCTCCAGTCGGGGTTGCTGCCGGTGGCGGCGGGCGTGCCGGCGTGTGTGGGGGCGGTTGTTGGCCAAACCCTAGATCCGGATTGCCCTGTGGTGGAGGTGGGCCCCTCTGAGCAATTGGGCCTGGTGGCTCCTGGTTTGGTTCGGGTTGGGCCGCCTGGGCCCCCGACCTTATCTTCTTTCGATGCTTTCCCCCCTCCCGTCTGTGGGCCCGGGGCAGTTGGTAGTGGCCACTGCTTCGCGTCCTTCCCCTCCCCTGGCCCGCTGTTCCGCTCCGGCCCAGTCTGGCCTGGCCTGGCTTGGCTATATATGGGTGTGCCGTGGGTTCATTCCCCCCTCCTAGGGTTTTCGGCTTCCGCCGCTGATATTCGCAGGGTGCGTCGTCCTATCCGCCATTTTTCCAGATCCATCTCCTCTCCCCCTCCTCTCCTCCTCTCTTTCGCGGAAGTGCTCGCCATGGACAAGTCTAGGGGCTCCTCCTTCGAGGCCCTTTCGGGTAGCAAGCGGGCCCGTGAAGATTCACCGGGCAATGGTGACGATCTGGCGTATGAAGCGGAGCTGCGGTGGCTCGAGGCTGAAATTTGGCCTTGTGTGAGGTGCCGCGAAGTGAGGCTGGAGGCGGGCGAGCGGCTCCTGCTTGGCGGCAGTGAGGCCTTCGGCTGCTAGATCTGGGACGGCGCCCCCTGGATCTAGAGGTGTGGCGCGGTCGGGCGCGGATCCGTGGGAGGCTGCCACTGCTTTGGTTGGTGGTGGCTCCTCCTCGTCTGTGCTGTGTCCTGCTCTGACCAGGGGTCCGGCGCCTCCGCCTTGGCCACCTCCTCGCTCGTTCGCGGCTGGTGCTGCCTCTCGCTCGGGGCCGCGCTTCGGTCCTGGCTCATCTTCCTAGCTGGTCCGTGATCGTCGTGCTCCTGCCTCTGCTCCGGGCGCCTCTTATGCGGTCCGTGGTGATGGCATCTTGCCACCGCCGCCGCCTCCTCCTCCTCGCCAGCTACCTGTTGCCGCTGGTCCCTCTCTGACCCTGACTTTTTTCACCTGTCATCGCCCGAACCACTTCCAGTCCAGGTGCACCAATCCACCCTTTTGCCTCATCTGTCGCTCGGATGGTCATCTTACGGTGGACTGCCGCAATCGCTCCAAGAGTCCTACCTTCATACAGTTTGGGATGGGTCTGCCAGGCTGCTCCTTCTTCGCTTTGGATGCTGATGTTCCTGTGGTGATGGCTGCGCCGTCTTGATACATCTCCAATATATCTATAATTTTTGATTGCTCCATGCTATATTATCTACTGTTTTGGGAAATATTGGGCTTTATTATCCACTTTTGTATTATTTTTGGGACTAACCTATTAACCGGAGGCCCAGCCCAGATTTGCTGTTTTATGCCTATTTCAGTGTTTCGAGGAAAAGGAATATCACCTGCAGTCGAAGCAGAACGAAATCAACTGGAGAAGTTATTTTTGGAAGGAAAGCCACGGATAGACTTGGACTCTCGTCGGAAGATACGGAGCTGGCCACGAGGGTGGGGTGCGCCCACCCCTAAGGGCGCCCATCCCCCTAGGCGCGCCCCACGTGGGCCCCCAAGCTCCACCGACGTACCCTTTGCACCCACATATACCTACGTGTCGTAAAACTTCCGAGCAGAAGATAGATCGGGAGTTCCGCCGCGCAAGCCTCAGTAGCCACCAAAAACCTCTAGGGAGCCGTTCCAAGCACCTGCCGAGGAGGAATCCATCACCGGTGGCCATCTTCATCATCCCGACGCTCTCCATGACGAGGAGGGAGTAGTTCACCCTCGGGGCTGAGGGTATGTACCGGTAGCTATGTGTTTGATCTCTCCCTCTCGTGTTCTCTCTCGTGTTCCCTCTATGGCATGATCTTGATGTATCGCGAGCTTTGCTATTGTAGTTGGATCTTATGATGTTTCTCCCCCCTCTACTCTCTTGTGATGAATTGAGTTTTCCCTCTTGAAGTTATCTTATCGTATTGAGTCTTTATTTGAGAACACTTGATGTATGTCTTGCAGTGTTTATCTGTGGTGACAATCGGATATCACGTGCCACTTGATGTATGTTTTGGTGACCAACTTGCGGGTTCCGCCCATGAACCTATGCATAGGGGTTGGCACACGTTTTCTTGACTCTCCGGTAGAAACTTTGGGGCACTCTTTGAAGTACTTTGTGTTTGTTGGATGAATCTGATATTGTGTGATGCATATCGTATAATCATGCCCACGGATACTTGAGGTGACAATGGAGTATCTAGGTGACATTAGGGTTTTGGTTGATTTGTGTCTTAAGGTGTTATTCTAGTACGAACTCTTTAATAGATTGATCCGAAAGAATAACTTTGAGGTGGTTTCATACCCTACCATAGTCTCTTCGTTCGTTCTCCGCTATTAGTGGCTTTGGAGTGACTCTTTGTTGCATGTTGAGGGCTTGTTATATGATCTATCTATGTTATTATTGTTGATAGAACTTGCACTAGTGAAAGTATGAACCCTAGGCCTTGTTTCCTATCATTGCAATACCGTTTACGCTCACTTTTATCATTAGTTAACTTGCTGTTTTTATATTTTTTCAGATTACAAAAACCTATATCTACCATCCATATTGCACTTGTATCACCATCTCTTCGCCGAACTAGTGCACCTATACAATTTACCATTGTATTGGGTGTGTTGGGGACACAAGAGACCCTTTGTTATTTGGTTGAAGGGTTGTTTGAGAGAGACCATCTTCATCCTACGCCTCCTACAGATTGATAAACCTTAGGTCATCCACTTGAGGAAATTTGCTCTTTGTCCTACAAACATGTGCACTTGCAGGCCCAACAACGTCTACAAGAAGAAGGTTGTGTAGTAGACATCACGTCTCTCTCTAACGTGTGTTGGAAATATGCCCTAGAGGCAATAATAAATTAGTTATTATTATATTTCCTTGTTCATGATAATCGTTTATTATTCATGCTATAATTGTATTGACCGGAAACTGCAATACATGTGTGGATACATAGACAACACCATGTCCCTAGTAAGCCTCTAGTTGACTAGCTCGTTGATCAATAGATGGTTACGGTTTCGACCATGGACATTGGATGTCATTGATAACGGGATCACATCATTTGGAGAATGATGTGATGGACAAGACCCAATCCTAAGCCTAGCACAAAGATCGTAGTTCGTATGCTAAAGCTTTTCTAATGTCAAGTATCTTTTCCTTAGACCATGAGATTGTGTAACTCCCGGATACCGTAGGAATGCTTTGGGTGTACCAAAGCGTCACAACGAATTGGGTGACTATAAAGGTGCACTACAGGTATCTCCGAAAGTGTCTGCATTGGGTTGTACGAATCGAGACTAGGATTTGTCACTCCGTGTAAGCGGAGAGGTATCTCTGGGCCCACTCGGTAGGACATCATCATAATGTGCACAATGTGACCAAGGGGTTGATCACGGGATGATGTGTTACGGAACGAGTAAAGAGACTTCTTGGGAAGCGAGATTGAACAAGGTATCGGGATACCGACGATCGAATCTCGGGCAAGTACAATACCGCTAGACAAAGGGAATTGTATACGGGATCGATTGAGTCCTTGACATCGTGGTTCATCCGATGAGATCATCGTGGAACATGTAGGAGCCAACATGGGTATCCAGATCCCGCTATTGGTTATTGACCAAGAAGCGTCTCGGTCATGTACGCATGTCTCCCGAACCGTAGGGTCTACACACTTAAGGTTCGATGGCGCTAGGGTTATAAAGGAAGTTTGTATGTGGTTACCGAATGTTTTTCGAGTCCCGATGAGATCCCAGACGTCACGAGGAGTTCCGGAATGGTCCGGAGGTAAAGATTTATATATGGGAAGTCTGTTTTGGTCACCGGAAAAGTTTCTGGTTTTTCCAGTATCGTCTGGGACCACCGGGAGGTCCCGGGGTCCACTCAAGTGGGGTCACCAACCCGGAGGGCTCGTGGGCCAAGTGTGGGAGGGACCAGCCCCAGGTGGGCTGGTGCTTCCACAAGGGGCCCAAGCGCGAGGGAAGAGTGGGAGGGCAAACCCTAGGCGGATGGGCCCTAAGGCCCATCTAGTGGGCGCCTCCCTCTCCCTCCCCTCTTGGCCGCCTCCCTTTCCCATCTAGGCTGCCGCCCCCTAGGGTGGAACCCTAGAGGGGCGCACCCTCCTCCCTCTCCCCTATATAGTGAGGCACAGGGGCTGCCCATAACACGTGATCTCGATCTGCACTGTTGGTGCAGCCCTCCTCTCTTTCTCCTCATATCTCACGGTGCTTGGCGAAGCCCTGCAGATTGCCACGCTCCTCCATCACCACCACGCCCGTTGTGCTTTGCTGCTGGATGGAGTCTTCCTCAACCTCTCCCTCTCTCCTTGCTGGATCAAGGCGTGGGAGGCGTCACCGGCTGTCACGTGTGTTGAGCGGAGGTGCCGTCCGTTCGGCACTAGGATCTCCGGTGATTTGGATCATGGCGAGTCTGACTCCTTCAACCCCGTTCTCTTGAACGCTTCCGCTTAGCGATCTACAAGGGTATGTAGATGCACTCTCCTTCCCTCGTTGCTAGTTTCTCCATAGATAGATCTTGGTGACACGTAGGAAAATTTTGAATTTCTGCTACGTTCCCCAAAAGTGGCATCATGAGCTAGGTCTATTGCGTAGATTCTTTGCACGAGTAGAACACAAAGTAGTTGTGGGCGTTGATTTTGTTCAATATGCTTACCGTTACTAGTCCAATCTTGTTTCGACGGTATTGTGGGATGAAGCGGCCGGACCGACCTTACGTACTCTTCGTGAGACAGGTTCCACCGGTGACATGCACTTGGTGCATAAGGTGGCTAGCGGTGCCGCCTCCCACTTTAGTCGGAACGGATTCGATGAAAAAGGGTCCTTATGAAGGGTAAATAGCAATTGGCATATCACGTTGTGGTCTTGCGTAGGTAAGAAACGTTCTTGCTAGAAACCCATAGCAGCCACGTAAAACATGCAAACAACAATTAGAGGACGTCTAACTTGTTTTTGCAGGGTATGCTATGTGATGTGATATGGCCAACAAGAATGTGATGAATGATATGTGATGTATGAGATTGATCATGTTCTTGTAATAGGATTCACGACTTGCATGTCGATGAGTATGACAACCGGGCGAGAATATAGGAGTTGTCTTCATTTATTGTATGACCTGCGTGTCATTAAACAACGCCATGTAATTACTTTACTTTATTGCTAACCGGTAGCCATAGTAGTAGAAGCAATAGTTGGCGAGACAACTTCATGAAGACACGATGATGGAGATCATGATGATGAAGATCATGGTGTCATGCCGGTGACGATGATGATCATGGAGCCCGAAGATGGAGATCAATGGAGCTATATGATATTGGCCATATCATGTCACTACTATATAATTGCATGTGATGTTTATTATGTTTATGCATCTTGTTTACTTAGAACGACGGTAGTAAATAAGATGATCCCTTACAACAATTTCAAGAAGTGTTCTCCCCTAATCGCATGCACCGTTGCTAAAGTTCGTAAACTTCTAAGCACCACGTGATGATCGGTGTGATGGATTCTTACGTTCACATACAACGGGTGTAAGACAGATTTACACACGCCGAAACACTTAGGGTTAACTTGACGGAGCCTAGCATGTACGGACATGGCCTCGGAACACGAGACCGAAAGGTCGAGCATGAGTCGTATAGTAGATACGATCAACATGAAGATGTTCACCGATGATGACTAGTCCGTCTCACGTGATGATCGGACACGGCCTAGTTGACTCGGATCATGTAATCACTTAGATGACCGGAGGGATGTCTATCTGAGTGGGAGTTCATAAGATGAACTTAATTATCTTGAACATAGTCAAAAGACCTTTTGCAAATTATGTCGTAAGCTCGCGCTTTAGTTCCTTTGTTTAGATATGTTCCTAGAGAAAATATAGTTGAAAGTTGGCTGTAGCAATTATGCGGTAGGTAGAAAGCTTATGTCCTTAATGCACCGCTCGGTGTCTTTGGACCTCGAGCGTGGTCGTGGATCTTCTTGAACTTCGACACACATTTTGATGACTACGTGATAGTTCGGTAATGTTAAACGGCTTAGAATTGAGGCACCAAAGACGGTTTTGAAGCGTCGCGGAACATATGAGATGTTACGAGGGCTGAAATTGGGATTTCAGGCTCGTGCCCACGTCAAGAGGTATGAGACCTCAGAAGCGAAGTTTTCTAGCCTACAAACTAAGGGAGAAGATCTCAATCGTTGAGCTTGTACTCAGATTGTCTGCAGGTACAACAATCACTTGAATCGAAAGTGGGAGTTAATCTTCCGGATGAGATAGTGATGTTTCTCCAAAGACATTGCCACCAAGCTACTAGAGCTTCGTGATGAACTATAACATATCGAGGGATAGATATGATGATCCTTGAAGTGTTCGCGATGTTTGACACCGAAAGTAGAAGTCAAGTAGGAGCATCAATTGTTGATGGTTGGTAAAACCACTAGTTTCAAGAAGGGCAAGGGCAACAAGGGATACTTCATGAAACGGCAAAAGCGATTGCTGCTCTAGTGAAGAAACCCAAGGTTGAACCCAAACCCGAGACTAAGTGCTTATGTAATGAGAGGAACGGACATTGAAGCGGAACCACCCTAGATACTTGGTAGATGAGAAGGCTGGCAAGGTCGATAGAAGTATATTGGATATACATTATGTTAATGTGTACTTTACTAGTACTCCCAGTAGCACCGAGGTATTAGATACCGGTTCGGTTGCTAAGTGTTAGTAACTCGAAATAAAAGCTACGGAATAAACGGACACTAGCTAAAGGTGAGCCGACAATATGTGTTGGAAGCGTTTCCAAGGTTGATGTGATCAAGCATCGCACGCTCCCTCTACCATCGAGATTGGAGTTAAACCTAAAATTGTTATTTGGTGTTTGCGTTGAGCATAGACATGATTGGATTATGTGTATCGCAATACGGTTATTCATTTAAGGAGAATAATGGTTACTCTATTTATTTGAATAAATACCTTCAATGGTCTTGCACCTAAAAGAATGGTTTATTGAATCTCGATTGTAGTGATACACATTTTCATGCCAAAAGATATAAGATAGTAATGATAGTACCACTTACTTGTAGCCTTTGCCATGTAAGTCATATTGGTGTAAAAGCATGAAGAAGCTCCATGTTGATGGATCTTTGGACTCACTCGTTTTGAAAAGTTTGAGACATGTCGAACCATGTCTATTGGTGTATACGCATGAAGAAACTCCATGCAGATGGATCGTTTGGACTCACTTGATTTTGAATCACTTGAGATATGCAAATCATACCACATGGGCAAGATGACCGAAAAGCCTCGGTTTCGAGAAGATGGAACAAGATAGCAACTTGTTGGAAGTAACACATTTTGATGTGTGCAGTCCAATGAAGTCTTTGAGGCATGCTTGATGAATATCGTTATGTTCTTACTTCACGGATGATTTAAGTAGATACCGAGTGTATTTACTTGATGAAACACAAATCTGAATTATTGAATGGTTCAAGTAATTTTGAGTGAAGTTAAAGATCATCGTGACAAGAGGATAAAAATGTCTATGATATGATCATAGAGATGAGTATCTGAGTTACGAAGCTTTGTACGCTATTAAGACATTGTGGAAATTGTTTCACAATTAATACCGCCTGGAACACCATAGTGTGATGGTGTGTCCGAACATCATAGTTGCACCCTATTAGATATGGTGCGTACCATGATGTCTCTTATCGAATTACCACTATCGTTCATGGGTTAGGCATTAGAGACAACCGCACTCACTTTAATAGGGCATCACGTAATTCCGTTGAGATGACACTGTATGAACTATGGTTTAGAGAAACCTAAGCTGTCATTTCTTAAAGGTTTGGGGCTGCGATGCTTATGTGAAAAACTTTCAGGTTGATAAGCTCGAACCCAAAGCGGATAAAATGCATCTTCATAGGACACCCAAAACGGTTGGGTATACCTCCTAATTCAGATCCGAAGCAATAGGGATTGTTTCTTGAATCGGGTCCTTTCTCGAGGAAAAGTTTGTCTCGGAAAGTTGAGTGGGAGGATGGTGGAGACTTGATGAGGTTATTGAACCGTCACTTCAACAAGTGTGTAGCAGGGAACAGGAAGTTGTTACTGTGGCACCTACACCAATTGAAGTCGAAGCTTATGAAAGTGATCAAGAAGTTTTGGATCAAGTCACTAACGTACCTCGTATGGTGACAAGGATGTGTACTGCTTCAGAGTGGTGCAGTGATCCTGTCTTGAAGGTCATGTTGCTAGACAACAATGAACCTACGAGCTATGGAGAAGCGATGGTGGGCCCAGATTGGACAAATGGTTAGAAGCCATGAAATCCGAGATAGGATCCATGTATCGTAACAAAGCATGGACTTTGGTGGACTTGCACGATGATAGGCAAGCCATTGAGATAAATGGATCTTTAAGAAAAGACAGACGTGGACGGTAATGTTACCGTCTATGAAGCTCGACTTGTGGCGAAGAGTTTTCACAAGTTCAAGGAGTTGACTACGGTGAGATTTTCTCACCCGTGTAGCAATGCTTAAGTCCGTCGGAATCATGCTAGCATTAGCTGCATTTATGAAATCTTGCGGATAGGATGTCAAAACATTGTTTCCTCGACGATATCCTTGAGGAAAGGTTGTATGTGATACAACCGGAAGGTTTTGTCAATCTGAAAGACGCTAACAAGTATGCAAAGCTCAAGAACCCTTCTAAGGATTTGGAGTAAGCATCTCGGAGATGGAATATACGCTTTGATGAGATGATCAAAGATTTTGGGTTTATACAAAGTTTATGAGAAACTTGTATTTCCAAAGAAGTGAGTGGGAGCACTATAGAATTTCTGATGGGTATATGTTGTTGACATATTGTTGATCAGAAATGATGTAGAATTTCTGGAAAGCATACAGGGTTATTTGAAAGGTGTTTTCTAATAGAAAACCTGGATTAAGCTACTTGAACATTGAGCATCGAGATCTATAAGGATAGATCAAAAATGCTTAATAATACTTTCAAATGAGCATATACCTTGACATGATCTTGAAGGTGTTCAAGATGGATCGATCAAAGAAGGAGTCCTTGGCTGAGTTGTAAGGTATGAAGTTAAGACTTAAAGCTCGACCACGGCAGAAAAGAGAGAAAGGGCGAAAGGTCGTCCCCTATGCTATAGACGTAGGCTCTACAGTATGCTATGCTGTGTACCGCACCTGATGTGTGCCTTGCTACATATCTGGCAAGAGAGTACAAAGGTGATCAAGGAGTGGATCACCAGACAGCGGTCAAAAATTGTCCTTGGAGTAAATAAGGACATGTTTCTCGATTATGGAGGTGATAAAGAGTTCGGCGTAAAGGGTTACATCGATGCAAGCTTTAACACCTATCCGAGTGACTCTGAGTAGCAAACCGGGTACGTATAGTGGAGCAACCATTTGGAATAGATCCAAGTGGAGCGTGGAAGCAGCGTTTACAATATGACCTAGAAATTTGCAAAGCACACACACGGATCTGAAAGGTTGGACCCGTTGACTAAAACCTCTCTCACAAGCAAAAACATGATCAAACCCGAGAACTCATTGAGTCTTAATCACATGATGATGTGAACTAGTTTACGGAACACTAGTAAACTCTTTGGATGTTGGTCACATGGCGATGTGACCTATCAGTGTTGATCACATGGCGATGTGAACTAGATTATTGACTCTAGTGCAAGTGGAAGACTGTTGGAAATATGCCCTAGACGCAATAATAAATTAGTTATTATTATATTTCCTTGTTCATGATAATCGTTTATTATTCATGCTATAATTGTATTGACCGGAAACTGCAATACATGTGTGGATACATAGACAACACCATGTCCCTAGTAAGCCTCTAGTTGACTAGCTCGTTGATCAATAGATGGTTACGGTTTCCTGACCATGGACATTGGATGTCATTGATAACGGATCACATCATTTGGAGAATGATGTGATGGACAAGACCCAATCCTAAGCCTAGCACAAAGATCGTAGTTAGGTATGCTAAAGCTTTTCTAATGTCAAGTATCTTTTCCTTAGACCATGAGATTGTGTAACTCCCGGATACCGTAGGAATGCTTTGGGTGTACCAAACATCACAACGTAATCGGGTGACTATAAAGGTGCACTACATTATCTCCGAGAAAGTGTCTGCATTGGGTTGTACGAACCGAGGCTGGGATTTGTCACTCCGTGTAAGCGGAGAGGTATCTCTGGGCCCACTCGGTAGGACATCATCATAATGTGCACAATGTGACCAAGGGGTTGATCACGGGATGATGTGTTACGAACGAGTAAAGAGACTTGCGGAAGCGAGATTGAACAAGGTATCGAGGATACCGACGATCGAATCTCGGGCAAGTACAATACCGCTAGACAAAGGGAATTGTATACGGGATCGATTGAGTCCTTGACATCGTGGTTCATCCGATGAGATCATCGTGGAACATGTGGGAGCCAACATGGGTATCCAGATCCCGCTATTGGTTATTGACCGAGAACGCTCCTGGCCATGTCTCAAGATGTCTCCCGAACCCGTAGGGTCTACACATAAGGTTCGATGGCGCTAGGGTTATAAAGGAAGTTTGTATGTGGTTGCGAATTTTGTTGAGTCCGGATGAGATCCCGGACGTCACGAGGAGTTAGGAATGGTCCTGAGGTAAAGATTTATATATGGGAAGTCCTGTTTTGGTCACGGAAAAGTTTGAGTTTTCGATAACGCATCTGGGATCACCGGGAGGGTCCTGAGGTCCACCAAGTGGGGTCACCAACCCCGGAGGGCTGCATGGGCCAAGTGTGGGAGGGACCAGCCCTGTGTGGGCTGGTGCGCCCCACAAGGGGCCCAAGGCGCAGGAAGAGTGGGAGGGGGCAAACCCTAGGCGGATGGGCCCTAAGGCCCATCTAGTGGGCGCCTCCCTCCTCCCTCTTGGCCGCCTCCCCTTTCCCATCTAGGGCTGCCGCCCCCTAGGGGTGGAACCCTAGAGGCGCACCCTCCCTCTCTCCCTATATATAGTGAGGCACAGGGCTGCCCATAACACGTGATCTCGATCTCTTTGTTGGTGCAGCCCTCCTCTCTTTCTCCTCATATCTCACGGTGCTTGGCGAAGCCCTGCAGGGTTGCCACGCTCCTCCATCACCACCACGCCGTTGTGCTGCTGCTGGATGGAGTCTTCCTCAACCTCTCCCTCTCTCCTTGCTGGATCAAGGCGTGGGAGGCGTCACCGGCTGTACGTGTGTTGAACGCGGAGGTGCCGTCCGTTCGGCACTAGGATCTCCGGTGATTTGGATCACGGCAATCTGACTCCTTCAACCCCGTTCTCTTGAGCAGCTTCCGCTTAGCGATCTACAAGGGTATGTAGATGCACTCTCCTTCCCTCGTTGCTAGTTTCTCCATAGATAGATCTTGGTGACACGTAGGAAAATTTTGAATTTCTGCTACGTTCCCCAACAACGTGGCCATCATTACGGTTGTTGGTCAGAAGATTTCCCAGCAGATTCTCTTGGATGGCCTAAAAATTTGGGACGATGGTGGTTGGGACTGGCAGGTGCGCCAGCTTTCAGAGTATGAGTTCGCAGCGGTCTTTCCCTCCAAGGACTGTCTAAGGATGATCTCCTCGTGCACCAGCTTTACTCTTCCTCTGAACCAACTGGTGGTGTCAGTCAAGGCGGCTACTTATGGTGCAAAGGCGGTTGGCCCTTTCACCAAGGCTTGGGTTTTAGTGGATGATGTGCCAGTTGGTTTACGCTCTGTGGAGTTCATGATGGCTTTTGGTAATCTCATTGGCAAACCTGTGGAAGTTGATGCGGAGTCTTTGGGCAAGGTTGGTCCGGTTCGTCTCAATGTATGGTGTATTGATCATGTCTGTGTTCATGGTGTCGTGGATGTTTTTCCATCTCCTGAGGGTGTGCGCTTACGAGTTCGAATCGAGGGTGCTGATTTCTGATACGTCTCCAACGTATCTATAATTTTTGATTGTTTCATGCTATTATATTGTCCATCTTGGATGTTTATGGGCTTTATTTGCACTTTTATATTACTTTTGGGACTAACCTATTGACCCAGAGCCCAGTGTCAGTTTCTGTTTTTTCCCTCTTTTCAGTGTTTCGAAGAAAAGGAATATCAAACGGAGTCCAAACGGAATGAAACCTTCGGGAAAGTTATTTTTGGAAAGAAAGCAATCCGGAGACTTGGAGTGCACGTCAGGGGATCAACGAGGAAGGCACGAGGCAGGGGGCGCGCCCACCCCCCTGGGCGCGCCTTCCACCCTCGTGGGCCCCTCGTGGCTCCCCTTATCGACTTCTTTAGCCTATATATTCCCATATACCCTAAAACCATCGGAGAACAGAATAGATCGGGAGTTCCGCCGCCGCGAGCCTCTGTAGCCACCAAAACCCAATCGGGACCCTGTTCCAAAGACTTCACGGAGGGGGAATCCTCACCGGTGGCCATCTTCATCATCCAGGCGCTCTCCATGACGAGGAGGGAGTAGTTCACCCTCGGGGCTGAGGGTATGTACCAAGAGCTATGTGTTTGATCTCTCTCTCTCGTGTTCTTGAGGTGATAATGATCTTGATGTATCGCGAGCTTTGCTATTATAGTTGGATCTTATGATGTTTCTCCCCTCTACTCTCTTGTAATGGATTGAGTTTTCCCTTTGAAGTTATCTTATCGCATTGAGTCTTTAAGGATTTGAGAACACTTGATGTATGTCTTATGGGGTACCCGTGGTGACAATGGGGTATTCTATTGATCCACTTGATGTATGTTTTGGTGATCAACTTGCGGGTTCCGCCCATGAACCTATGCATAGGGGTTGGCACACGTTTTCGTCTTGACTCTCCGGTAGAAACTTTGGGGCACTCTTAGAAGTATTTTGTCTTGGTTTGAATAGATGAATCTGAGATTGTGTGATGCATATCGTATAATCATACCCACGGATACTTGAGGTGACATTGGAGTATCTAGGTGACATTAGGGTTTTGGTTGATATGTGTCTTAAGGTGTTATTCTAGTACGAACTCTTGAATAGATCGATCCAAAAGAATAACTTTGAGTTGGTTTCGTACCCTACCATAATCTCTTCGTTTGTTCCCCGCTATTAGTGACTTTGGAGTGACTCTTTGTTTCATGTTGAGGGATAGTTATATGATCCAATTATGTTATTATTGTTGAGACAACTTGCACTAGTGAAAGTATGAACCCTAGGCATTGTTTCCTAGCATTGCAATACCGTTTACGCTCACTTTCATCGCTTGCTACCTTGCTGTTTTTATATTTTCAGATTACAAAAACCTATATCTACCATCCATATTGCACTTGTATCACCATCTCTTCATTAACTAGTGCACCTATACAATTTACCATTGTATTGGGTGTGTTGGGGACACAAGAGACTCTTTGTCATTTGGTTGCAGGGTTGTTTGAGGAGACCATCTTCATCCCACGCCTCCCACGGATTGATAAACCTTAGGTCATCCACTTGAGGGAAATTTGCTCTTGTCCTACAAACCTCTCAAGACTTGAGGCCCAACAACGTCTACAAGAAGAAGGTTGTGTAGTAGACATCAAGCTCTTTTTCCGCACGCTGTCGGGAGGCTAGATGGCGGCACTCACACCCCGTCTACTAAGCTCTTTTCTGGCGCCGTTGCCGGGGAGGTGAGTGCTTGAAGGTATATCTTTAGATCTTGCAATCGAATCTTTTTGTTTCTTGTTTTATCACTAGTTTAGTCTATAAAAGAAAACTAAAAAAATGGAATTGAGTTTGCCTCATACGCTTCATCTTTTTAATATCTTTCGTGAGTATGATGGAAAGGAGAATTGTGCACAAGTGCTAGAAGAAGAAATCTATAAAATCTTTGCCACTAAATCTTTGAATGATGAGCATGATTGCAATGTTGTTGGTATGAACTCTTTGAATATCCATAGTACTAATGATGATTGCACTAGTTATGATGAAAATGTCTCCTATAAACATGTCAATTTTTATGGAGTGCATTGGGTTTGCAAGTACACACCAAATAGGGAAGATAGATATTGCAAGAGGCATAAGCATTTTGAAACTAAATGGTTGCAAGAAAGGCTAAGTGTTAGTGCTGAAAATTTAAAATTTCTTCGCCATACTTGTGAACTTTGCAATGAACATGGTCATTTAAATATCAAATGCAAATTGTTTCATGATCGAATCGTGTCCAAAATTGTGATGACTTGATTTCCCTTGCACATCATAGTGAACTTAGTTTGCTTTTGGGTTATGAAGAAATGAAACGTCAAACTAAGATTATTCCAGAATATAACCTCGAGAAATTCCTCGATATTGATCTAGAAGAAATTTATATGTATTGTGCAGTGAATTGCATTGAAAATCCTTATATTGCCAATTACATAAAGAAAACAAAGCAAATAGAAGATGAAGAGAACACTAATGAAAGGGAAGAGACTTCCCAATATCCTCCTATTATTTCTTATGATGAATCAGGTAATCGAGGAGGAGCCTTCTATTCAACCAATCTCATTAATAAGGAGCTCCAAAAGAGGATTGAACCCACACATGATGTGGTGAAGAAGAAGAAAAGAAAAAGGAAGAGAGGTAAAAGATATCCCTCCCAAATAATGTTGCTCCTATTATTGTTGTGCCTCATGAAAATGAATCAAAATAATTGTGGAAGATGATGCACTTGATGATGATCTCGTTATGCCTATTGCTTGTTGTGATGATTATGATTGGGAAGATAATGATACTTCTTATGATCTTGAAAATCTTTTTGTCACTTGCTTGGAAGAATATGATAATTGCTATACTATTGGTGCTATCCATACTATTAATGATGAGAGTAATTATGCTTATGATATGAAAAGGCCCAAGCTTGGGGATGCTATGTTTGATGAAGATGATGTTTTTGAGAATATATTTGCTGCAATTAATGTTTGTCCCAAGCTTGAGGATGCTACGTTTAATGAAGATGATATTTTTAGTCCCCCAAGTTTTGATATGCAAATTTATAATGATGATAGCATGCCTCCTACTTATGATGATTATTGTGATGAAACTTATGTTATAAAAAGTAGTGATGATTATATTTATAAAACTTGTCATGATTATGATTACCCTTTTTCTGAACATTACTCCTTTAATATGGAAACAATTTATAGTATTCAAGTCTCTTATGATACTCCCACTATTCCGAATGAGAAGAATTTTGCTTATGTGGAGAGTAGTAAATTTTCTATGCAAGTAGATCATGAAAAGAATGCTTTAGGTGCTGGTTATATTGTTGAATTCATTCATGATGCTACTGAAAATTATTATGAGGAAGGAATATATGCTTGTAGGAATTGCAATAATATCAAGTTTCCTTTCTATGTGCTTAAAGTTTTGAAGTTATGTTTGTTTTGCCTTCCTATGCTAGTTGATTATTGTTCCCACAAGTTATTTGCTCACAAGATCCCTATGCATAGGAAGTGGGTTAGACTTAAATGTGCTAGTCATATTCTTCATGATGCTCTCTTTATGTTTCAATTCTTATGTTTTACGCGAGCATCATTGAAATCATCATGCCTAGCTAGGGGCGTTAAACGATAGCGCTTGTTGGGAGGCAACCCAATTTTATTCTAGTTTCTTACTTTTTGGTTCTGTTTAGTACTAAATATTCCATCTAGCTTCTGTTTAGATGTGGTTTTGTGTTTTAGTTAGTGTTTGTGCCAAGTAGAACCTTTGGGAAGACTTGGGTGAAGTCTTTATGATCATGCTGTAAAAACAGAAACTTTAAGCGCCACGAGATTAGCTAAAACTTTTTACTGGAGAGTGCTATTTAGTTTATTATTTTTTCAGATGATTAATAGACAAATTACTCAGGTCCACCAATTTATTTTAGAATTTTTGGAGTTCCAGAAGTATACGTTTTATACAGATTACTACAGACTGTTCTGTTTTTGACAGATTCTGTTTTCTATGTGTTGTTTGCTTATTTTGATGAATCTATGAGTAGTATCGGAGGGTATGAACCATACAGAAGTTGGAATACAGTAGATATTACACCAATATAAATAAAGAATGAGTTCACAACAGTACCTAAGTGGTGATTTATTTTCTTATACTAACGGAGCTTACGAGTTTTCTGTTAAGTTTTGTGTTGTGAAGTTTTCAAGTTTTGGGTAAAGATTCGATGGACTATGGAATAAGGAGTGGCAAGAGCCTAAGCATGGGGATGCCCAAGGCACCACAAGGTAATACTCAAGGATGACCAAGAGCCTAAGCTTGGGGATGCCCCGGATGGCATCCCCTCTTTCGTCTTTGTTCATCGGTAACTTTACTTGGAGCTATACTTTTATTCACCACATGATATGTGTTTTGCTTGGAGCGTCATTTTATTTTCTTTAGTTTTGCTTGCTATTTGAATAAAATACCAAGATCTGAAATTCTTAAATGTTAGAGAGTCTTCACATAGTTGCATAATTATTTGACTGCTCATTGATCTTCACTTATATCTTTCAAGGTATTTTGTTGTTTGCTCTAGTACTTCACTTATATCTTTTAGAGCACGGCGGTGGATTTATTTTGAAGAAATAGATGAACACTCATGCTTCACTTATATTATTTTGAGAGTCTTAAACAGCATGGTAATTTGCTTTAATTGTGAAATTAATCTTCCATTTTGAGTTCATTGAATATCATGAGAAGTTAGATACTTGATAAAGTGTTTTGAGATATGGAGGTAGTGATACTAAAGTTGTGCTAGTTGAGTAGTTGTGAATTTGAGAAATACTTGTGTTGAAGTTTGCAAGTCCCGTAACATGCACATATGGTAAACGTTATGTAACAAATTTGAAACATGAGGTGTTCTTTGAGTGTCCTCCTTATGAGTGGCGGTCGGGGACGAGCGATGGTCTTTTCCTACCAATCTATCCCCCTAGGAGCATGCGCGTAGTGCTTGGTTTTTGATGACTTCTACATTTTTGCAATAAGTATGTGAGTTCTTTATGACTAATGTTGAGTCTATGGATCATACGCACTCTTACCCTTCCATCATTGCTAGCCTCTTCGGTACCGTGCTTTTCCCTTTCTCACATTGAGAGTTGGTGCAAACTTCGCCGGTGCAACAAAACCCCGTGATATGATACGCTCTTTCACACATAAACCTCCTTATATCTTCCTCAAAACAGCCACTATACCTACCTATTATGGCATTTCCATAGCCATTCCGAGATATATTGCCGTGCAACTTTCCACCGTTCCGTTTATCATGACACGTTCATCATTGTCATATTGCTTTGCATGATCATGTAGTTGACATAGTTTTTGTGGCAAAGCCACCATTCATAATTCTTTCCTACATGTCACTCTTGATTCATTGCATATCCCGGTACACCGCCAGAGGCATTCATATAGAGTCATACTTTGTTCTAGTATCGAGTTGCAATCATTGAGTTGTAAATAAATAGAAGTGTGATGATCATCATTTTCTAGAGCATTGTCCCAAGTGGGGAAAAAAGAAAAATAAAAAAATAAAAAAAAGAAAGGCCATAAAAAAAGAAGAAGGCCCAAAAAAATGAGAGAAAAAGAGAGAAGGGACAATGTTACTATCCTTTTTACCACACTTGTGCTTCAAAGTAGCACCATAATCTTCATGATAGAGAGTCTCTTGTTTTGTTACTTTCATATACTAGTGGGAACTTTTCATTATAGAACTTGGCTTGTATATTCCAACAATGGGTTTCCTCAAATGCCCCAGGTCTTCGTGAGCAAGCAAGTTGGATGCACACCCAGTTAGTTTCTTTTGTTGAGCTTTCATACATTTATAGCTCTAGTGCATCCGTTGCATGGAAATCCCTACTCCTTGCATTAACATCAATCGATGGGCATCTCCATAGCTCATTGATTAGCCGCGTTGATGTGAGACTTTCTCCTTTTGTCTTCTCCACATAACCCCATCATTATATTTTATTCCACCCATAGTGCTATATCCATGGCTCACGCTCATGTATTGCGTGAAGGTTGAAAATGTTTGAGATTACTAAAGTATGAAACAATTGCTTGGCTTGTCATCGGGGTTGTGCATGACGAGAGCATTCTTGTGTGACGAAAATGGAGCATGACTAAACTATATGATTTTGTAGGGATGAACTTTCTTTGGCCATGTTATTTTGAGAGGACATAATTGCTTAGTTAGTATGCTTGAAGTATTATTACTTTTATGTCAATATTAAAATTTTATCTTGAATCTTTCGGATCTGAATATTCATACCACAGTTAGGAGATTTACTTTGAGAATTATGCTAAGAAGCATTCCACATCAAAAATTCTGTTTTTATCATTTACCTACTCGAGGACGAGGCAGGAATTAAGCTTGGGGATGCTGATACGTCTCCAACATATCTATAATTTTTGATTGTTTCATCCTATTATATTATCCATCTTGGATGTTTATGGGCTTTATTATGCACTTTTATATTACTTTTGGGACTAACCTATTGACCCAGAGCCCAGTGCTGGTTTCTGTTTTTTTCCCTTGTTTCAGTGTTTCGAAGAAAAGGAATATCAAACGGAGTCCAAACGGAATGAAACCTGCAGGAAAGTTATTTTTGGAAAGAATGCAATCCGGGAGACTTGAGTGCATGTCGAGATCAACGAGGAAGGCACGAGGCGGGGCGCCCCACCCCCCGGGCGCGCCTTCCACCCTCGTGGGCCCTCGTGGCTCCCTTATCGACTTCTTTAGCCTATATATTCCCATATACCCTAAAACCATCGGAGAACAGAATAGATCGGGAGTTCATGCCAAAGCCTCTGTATAGCCACAAAACCCAATCGGGACCTGTTCAAGGCACCTCACGGAGGAATCCCTCACCGGTGGCCATCTTCATCATCCCGGCGCTCTCCATGACGAGGAGGAGTAGTTCACCCTCGGGCTGAGGGTATGTACCAGTAGCTATGTGTTTGATCTCTCTCTCTCTCGTGTTCTTGAGGTGATACGATCTTGATGTATCGCGAGAGCTTTGCTATTATAGTTGGACCTTATGATGTTTCTCCCCTCTACTCTCTTGTAATGGATTGAGTTTTCCTTTGAAGTTATCTTATCGGATTGAGTCTTTAAGGATTTGAGAACACTTGATGTATGTCTTGCGTGGGGTACCCGTGGTGACAATGGGGTATTCTATTGATCCACTTGATGTATGTTTTGGTGATCAACTTGCGGGTTCCGCCCATGAATCTATGCATAGGGGTTGGCACACGTTTTCGTCTTGACTCTCCGGTAGAAACTTTGGGGCACTCTTTGAAGTATTTTGTCTTGGTTTGAATAGATGAATCTGAGATTGTGTGATGCATATCGTATAATCATACCCACGGATACTTGAGGTGACATTGGAGTATCTAGGTGACATTAGGGTTTTGGTTGATATGTGCCTTAAGGTGTTATTCTAGTACGAACTCTTGAATGGATCGATCCAAAAGAATAACTTTGAGGTGGTTTCGTACCCTACCATAATCTCTTCGTTTGTTCCCCGCTATTAGTGACTTTGGAGTGACTCTTCGTTGCATGTTGAGGGATAGTTATATGATCCAATTATGTTATTATTGTTGAGAGAACTCGCACTAGTGAAAGTATGAACCATAGGCCTTGTTTCCTAGTAGTGCAATACCGTTTACGCTCACTTTTATCACTTGCTACCTTGCTGTTTTTATATTTTCAGATTACAAAAACCTATATCTACCATCCATATTGCACTTGTATCACCATCTCTTCATGAACTAGTGCACCTATACAATTTACCATTGTATTGGGTGTGTTGGGGACACAAGAGACTCTTTGTTATTTGGTTGAAGGGTTGTTTGAGGGAGACCATCTTCATCCTACGCCTCCCATGGGTTGATAAACCTTAGGTCATCCACTTGAGGGAAATTTGCTACTGTCCTACAAACCTCTGCACTTGGAGGCCCAACAACGTCTACAAGAAGAAGGTTGTGTAGTAGACATAAATTTCCATGTTCCTCCTCCGCCCCCTCCTCTCAGGCCTTCTGATCAAGATGACATGCAGGGGGATGGTTCGGCTGGGGGGCAAAACCCAAGTAGTGGCACGGATCCTCGTTTTACTTAGTCTGAATGGGATAAACTGGAGCCTGGTGAACAAGAGCTGCTCAAGGACAATGCCCCGGCTTCTAATCCTCAGATGGATGGCCTGGTTCCCCGTGATACTGCTGCTTGTAAGGGGACCCCCTTCTCTGGTGTGTGCTCCAATGTGCCTACTACTTGCAGCCTCCTCTTTCTCCGATTGAGGATCTTCCCGCTCCCCCACCCCTCCCCGCTATCCAACGAGCACTCAACTAAGAAGAAGAAGAAGTCGTCGGTTCGGAAATTTTCTGCTAAGAGTCGGGCATCTTCTGCCTCCTAGCATTCTGTGGCGGGTCTGGCTCGCCGTCTGGACAAGGACCAGGGCTCTGCTTCGGGGTCTGGCCCGGGTCCGGCTTCGCCTGTGGGATGCTCCCCGGTGCTGCGCTCTCCGGCGTCCACGGTGCGAAAGGGCCAGCGCGTGCGCGACTTTGGCGTTTCGGTGGCGGTGCGGGCTGAGCGGCGCGCCGCGGCCAGGGATCTTCCTCCTCCAGGTTCGTCTGTCCATCCCCCTCTCCCTGTCTCCCCTATTCGCCTTGTTTTACCTGCGTTGTCAGATGATCATTTGCTTCATATTATGTCTGATGTTGGGGTGGCTGTGGAACCGGGGTTGGGCTCCCCTTCTCGCCTCCTTTCTGTCATAAGAGCGAATGAGGTTGCCCAGGCTGCTATTGCTAAGGCCATGGAGGCTGCGGCTGCGGCTAGCCCTGCTAGGGTCCAGGGTCAGTCTGGGGAGGGTGGAGCGACAAATGGTTGTGGCCAGTCGTCTCCACCTCTTGCCCAAGTTAAGAGAGGTCATTCCAAGCGCTCTAAGCCTTGTTTGGCCCCGTGTAGATCGAGCCTTCATATTAAAAACCTTTCCTTCAAATGAATGCTCACTTCTGGAACGTTCGTGGTTTCGGTGCTAGGGGCGCCGAGACCAGATTCATGACTTGGTTTGTGGAGAGCATATTGATATTTTAGGGTTGGTCGAAACGTTTAAGGAATCCTTCTCCTCTTCTGAACTCTCTGCGGTGGCTGGCATGGACAGGTTCGACTGACACTTTCTCCCTGCTTCGGGCCATTTTGGGGGCATCTTGATAGGGTCCAAGAGGGACGTGTTTGACTTCATTACCTTTGATCATGGCATCTTTTGGGCTAGCTGTGTGGTTCATCATCGCCAGCTTAACACTTTATGGGAATTTATGGTGGTATATGGCCCCGCGGATCACTCTCTTGCCCCTCTGTTTTTGGATGAACTTTTGATTAAGATTGAATCCTGTAATATTCCTCTTCTAATTGGTGGTGACTTCATTTTGTTATGCTCCCCGGCGGATAAGAATAGCCCTAATTTTTCTTGGCCTCTTGCAAATGCTTTTAATGATTTCATCAGTAATTGCGCGCTCCGTGAGCTCCCTGAAGGAAATATGCCCTAGAGACAATAATAAAGTTATTATTTATTTCCTTATATCATGATAAATGTTTATTATTCATGCTAGAATTGTATTAACCGGAAACGTAATACATGTGTGAATACATAGACCAACATAACGTCACTAGTATGCCTCTACTTGACTAGCTCATTAATCAAAGATGGTTATGTTTCCTAACCATAGACATGTGTTGTCATTTGATTAACGGATCACATCATTAGAAGAATGATGTGATTGACATGACCCATTCCGTTAGCCTAGCACTTGATCGCTTAGTATGTTGCTATTGCTTTCTTCATGACTTATACATGTTCCTGTAACTATAGGATTATGCAACTCCTGTTTACGGAGGAACACTTTGGTGCTACCAAACGTCACAACGTAATCGGGTGATTATAAAGGAGTACTACAGGTGTCTCCAAAGGTACATGTTGGGTTGGCGTATTTCGAGATTAGGTTTTGTCACTCCGATTGTCGGAGAGGTATCTCTGGGCCCTCTCGGTAATGCACATCACTATAAGCCTTGCAAGCAATGTAGCTAATGAGTTAGTTACGGAATGATGCATTACGGAACGAGTAAAGAGACTTGTCAGTAACGAGATTGAACTAGGTATTGGATACCGACGATCGAATCTCGGGCAAGTAACATACCGATGACAAAGGGAACAACGTATGTTGTTATGCGGTTTGACCGATAAAGATCTTCGTAGAATATGTAGGAGCCAATATGGGCATCCAGGTTCCGCTATTGGTTATTGACCGAGAATAGTTCTAGGTCATGTCTACATAGTTCTCGAACCCGTAGGGTCCGCACGCAACAACGTTACGATGGCAGCTTTTATTATGAGTTTATGAGTTTTGATGTACCGAAGGAGTTCGAGTCCCGGATGAGATCGGGGACATGACGAGGAGTCTCGAAATGGTCGAGACGTAAAGATCGATATATTGGACGACTATATTCGGAGTTTGGAAAGGTTCCGAGTGATTCGGGTATTTTTGGGAGTACCGGAGAGTTATGGGTATTCGTATTGGGCCTCTTTGGGCCATACGGGAAAGGAGAGAAAGGGACAAAAGAGTGGCCGCACCCCTCCCCTTGGACTAGTCCGAATTGGACTAGGGAGGGGCGACCCTTCCTTCCTTCTCCTTCTCTCTTCCCTTTCCTTCTCTCCTACTCCTACTACATGGAAGGGTTCCTAGTTGGACTAGGAAGGGGAATCCTACTCCCGGTGGGAGTAGGACTCCCCTAGGCGCGCCATAGAGAGGGCTGGCCCTCCTCCTCCACTCCTTTATATACGCGGGGGCACCCCATGAATAACACAAGTTGATCTACGGATCGTTCCTTAGCCGTGTGCGGTGCCCCTTCCACCATATTCCACCTCGGTCATATCGTCAGCAGTAGTTTAGGGCGAAGCCCTCGCCGATAGAGCATCATCATCGCCACCACGCCGTCGTCTTGTGGAACTCATCCACGACACTTTGCTGGATCGGAGTTCGGGATCGCCATCGAGCTGAGCGTGTCTTGAACTTCGGAGGTGCCGTCGTTCGGTACTTGGATCGGTCGGATTGTGAAGACGTCTGACTACATCAACCGCGTTGTCATAACGCTTCCGCTTACGGTCTACGAGGGTACGTGGACAATACTCTCCCCTCTCGTTGCTATGCCATCACCATGATCTTGCGTGTGCGTAGGAATTTTTTGAAATGACTACGTTCCCGAACAGTGGTATCAGAGCCTAGGTTTTATGCGTTGATGTTATATGCACGAGTAGAACACAAGTGAGTTGTGGGCGATACAAGTCATACTGCTTACCAGCATGTCATACTTTGGTTCGGGCGGTATTGTGAGATGAAGCGGCCGGACCGACATTACGCCAGACGCTTACGCTGAGACTGGTTTCACCGCTGCGAGCACTTTCGTTGCTTAAAGGTGACTGGCGGGTGTCTGTCTCTCTCACTTTAGTTGAACCGAGTGTGGCTACGCCCGGTCCTTGCGAAGGTTAAAACAGCACCAACTTGACAAACTATCGTTGTGGTTTTGATGCGTAGGTAAGAACGGTTCTTGCTCAGCCCATAGCAGCCACGTAAAACTTGCAACAACAAAGTAGAGGACGTCTAACTTGTTTTTGCAGGCATGTTGTGATGTGATATGGTCAAGGCGTGATGCTATATTTTATTGTATGAGATGATCATGTTTTGTAACCGAAGTTATCGGCAATCGGGCGAGAGCCATATGGTTGTCGCTTTATTGTATGAAATGTAAACGCCATGTAATTGTTTTACTTTATCACTAAGCGGTAGCGATAGTCGTAGAAGCAATAGTTGGCGAGGCGACAACGATGCTACGATGGAGATCAAGGTGTCGGCGCCGGTGACGATGGTGATCACGACGGTGCTTGAAGATGGAGATCACAAGCACAAGATGATGATGGCCATATCATATCACTTATATTGATTGCATGTGATGTTTATCCTTTATGCATCTTATCTTGCTTTGATTGACGGTAGCATTTTAAGATGATCTCTCACTAATTATCAAGAAGTGTTCTCCACGAGTATGCACCGTTGCCAAAGTTAAATGTCGTGCCCGGACACCACGTGATGATCGGGTGTGATAAGCTCTCGTCCATCTACAACGGGTGCAAGCCAGTTTTGCACAAGCGGAATACTCAGGTTAAACTTGACGAGCCTAGCATATGCAGATATGGCCTCGGAACACGGAGACCGAAAGGTCGGCGTGAATCATATAGTAGATATGATCAACATAAGATGTTCACCATTGAAAACTACTCCATCTCACGTGATGATCGGTTATGGTTTAGTTGATTTGGATCACGTGATCACTTAGATGACTAGAGAGATGTCTGCCTAAGTGGGAGTTCTTAAGTAATATGATTAATTGAACTTAAATTTATCATGAACTTAGTCCTGGTAGTATTTTGCAAATTATGTTGTAGATCAATAGCTCGCGTTGTTGCTTCCCTACATTTGTTGCTTTCATATGTTTATTTTAATATGTTCCTAGAGAGAACTGTGTTGAAAGATGTTAGTAGCAATGATGCGGATTGGATCCGTGATCTGAGGTTTATCCTCATTGCTGCACAGAAGAATTATGTCCTTGATGCACCGCTAGGTGACAGACCTATTGCAGGAGCAGATTCAGACGTTATGAACGTTTGGCTAGCTCAATATGATGACTACTTGATAGTTTAGTGCACCATGCTTAACGGCTTAGAATCGGGACTTCAAAGACGTTTTGAACGTCATGGACCATATGAGATGCTCCAGGAATTGAAGTTAATATTTCAAGCAAATACCCGAGTTGAGAGATATGAAGTCTCCAACAAGTTCTATAGCTAAAAGATGGAGGAGAATCGCTCAACTAGTGAGCATGTGCTCAGATTGTCAGGTACTTCAATCGCTTGAATCAAGTGGGAGTTAATCTTCCGTATAAGATAGTGATTGATAGAATTCTCTAGTCACCATCACCAAGTTAGTAGAACTTCGTGATGAACTATAGTATGCAAGGGATGACGAAAAAGATTCTCGAGCTCTTGGCGATGCTAAAATCGGCGAAGGTAGAAATCAAGAAAAACATCAAGTGTTGATGGTTGACAAGACCACTAGTCTCAAGGAAAAGGGCAAAGGGAAGAAGGAACTTCAAAAGAACGGCAAGCAAGTTGTTGCTCGAGTGAAGAAGCCCAAGTCTGGACCTAAGCCCGAGACTAAGTGCTTTTGCTGCAATGGAACTGGTCCTTTGGAAGCGGAACTACCCCAAGTATTTGGCGGATAAGAAGGATGGCAAAGTGAACAAGAGTATATTTGATATACAGGTTATTGATGTGTGCCTTACTAGTGTTTATAGTAGCCCCTGAGTATTTGATACTTGTTCGGTTGCTAAGATTAGTAACTTCAAACAGAGTTACGAATAAACAGAGACTAGTTGAAGGGGAAGTGACGATGAGTGTTGGAAGTAGTTCCAAGATTGATATGATCATCATCGCACACTCCCTATACTTTCGGGATTAGTGTTAAACCTAAATAAATGTTATTTGGTGTTTGCGTTGAGCATGAATATGATTTGATCATGTTTATTGCAAAAACAGTTATTCATTTAAAGTCAAAGAATAATTGTTGTTACATTTACATGAATAAAACCTTCAATGGTCATACACCCAATGAAAATAGTTTTCAAAGCGGTTATTCATTTAAAGTCAAAGAATAATTGTTGTTACATTTAAATGAATAAAACCTTCAAATGGTCATACACCCAATGAAAATAGTTTGTTGGATCTCGATCGTAGTGATATACAGATTCATAGTATTGATGCCAAAAGATGCAAAGTTAATAATGATAGTGCAACTAATTTGTGGCATTGCCGTTTGGGTCATATCGGTGTAAAGCGCATGAAGAAACTCCATAAAGATGGATTTTTGGAATCACTTGGTTATGAATCATTTGATGCTTGCGAACCGTGGCTTTTGGGCAAGATGACTAAAACTCCGTTCTTGAACAATGGAACAAGCTCTTGACTTATTGGAAATAATACATACCGATGTATGCGATCCAATGAGTGTTGATGCTCGTGGCAAGTATCATTATTTTCTGACCTTCACAAAGATGATTTGAGCAGATATGGGTATATCTACTTGATGAAACATAAGTCTGAAATAATTGAAAGGTTCAAAGAATCTCAGAGTGAAGTGGAAAAATCATCGTAACAAGAAAATAAAGTTTCTGCTATCTGATCACGGAGACGAATATTTGAGTTACGAGTTTGGTCTTCAATTAAAACAATGTGGAATAGTTTCACAGCTCACGCCACAGAACACCACAACGTTATGGTGTGTCCGAACGTCAGAATCAGTACTTTATTTTGATATGGTGCGATCAATGATGTCTCTTACCGATTTACCAATATAATTTTGGGGTTATGCATTAGAGACAAATTTGCATTCACGTTAAATAGGGCACCATCTAAATCCGTTGAGATCGACACCGTATGAACTATGGTTTAGCAATAAACCTAAGTATCGTTTCTTAAAGTTTGGGGCAGCGATGCTTATGTTAAAAAGTTTCAAAATGATAAGCTCGAACCCAAATCGGAGAAGTGCATCTTCATAAGATACCCAAACGAAATTGTTGGGTACACCTTCTATCACAGATCCAAGGCAAATTTGTTGTCGAGAATAGATCCTTTCTAGAGAAGGAGTTTCTCTCGAAAGAAGTGAGTGGGAGGAAAGTAGAACTTGATGAGGTAATTGTACCTTCTCCCTTATTGGAAAGTAGTTCATCACGTAAATCAGCCCAGTGATTCCTACACCAATTAGTGAGGAAGTTAATGATGATGATCATGAAACTTCAGATCAAGTTGCTACCAAACCTCGTAGGTCTTCCGGAGTAAAATCCGCACCAGAGTGGTACGGTAATCGTGTTCTGGAAGTCATGTTACTAGACCATGATGAAACCTACGGACTATGAGGAAGCGATGATGAGCCCAGATTCCGCGAAATGGCTTGAGGCCATGAAATCTGAGATAGGATCCATGTATGAGAACAAAGTATGGACTTTGATTGACTTGCTCGATGATCGCCAGCCATGTTAAATAAATGGATCTTCAAGAGGAAGACGGACACCGATAGTAGTGTTACTATCTACAAAGCTCGACTTGTCACAAAAGGTTTTCGACAAGTTCAAGGTGTTGACTACAATGAGATTTTCTCAATCAGTAGCGATTCTTAAGTCCGTCTCAATCATGTTAGCAATTGCCACATTTTATGAAATCTGGCAAATGGATGTCAAAACTACATTCTTTAATGGATTTATTAAAGAAGAGTTGTATATGATGCAACCGAAGGTTTTGTCAATCCGAAAGGAGCTAACAAAATGTGCAAGCTCCAAATGATCCATCAATGGACCGGTGCAAGCATCTCGAGTTGGAATATACGCTTTGATGAGTTGATCAAAGCATATGGTTTTATACAGACTTTTGGAGAAGCTCATATTTACAAGAAAGTGAGTGGGAGCACTACAAAGCATTTACGATAAGTATATGTGAATGACATATTGTTGATCGGAAATAATGTAGAATTATTCTGCAAAGCATAAAGGTGTATTTGAAAGGAGTTTTTCAAAGAAGGACCTCGGTAAAGCTGCTTACACATTGAGCATCAAGATCTATATAGATAGATCAAAACGCTTGATAAGTTTTTTCAATGAGTACATACCTTGTCAAGTTTTTGAAATAGTTCAAAATAGAACAGTCAAAGAAAAGTTCTTGCCTGTGTTGCAAAGGTGTGAAATTGAGTAAGACTCAAATCCCGACCACGGCAGAAAATAGAAAAGAGAATGAAAGTCATTCCCTATGCCTCACCATAGGTTCTATAAAGTATGCTATGCTATGTACCGGACCTATTGTATACCTTGCTCTGAATTTGGCAAGGAGTACAATAGTGATCTAGGAGTAGATCCTTTGGACATTGGTCGAATATCCTTAGTGAGGACTAAGGAGATGTTTCTCGATTATGGAGGTGATAAAGGAGTTCATTGTAAAGTTACATCGGTGCAAACTTTTACACCGATCCGTATGACTCTAAGTCTCAATCTAGATACATATTGAAAGTGGGAGCAATTAGCTAAAGTAGCTCCGCAAGAGCATTGTAGACATAGAATATTTGCAAAATACATACGGCTCTAAATGTGATGTAACCCGTTGACTAAGCTTCTCTCACGAGCAAAACATGATCATACCTTAGTACTCTTTGGGTGTTAATCACATATCGATGTGAGCTAGATTATTGACTCTAGTAAACCCTTCGGTGTTGGTCACATGACGATGTGAACTATGGGTGTGGATTGGTGTTAAATCACATGGTGATGTGAACTAGATTATTGACTCTAGTGAAAGTGGGAGACTGAAGGAAATATGCCCTAGAGGCAATAATAAAGTTATTATTTATTTCCTTATATCATGATAAATGTTTATTATTCATGCTAGAATTGTATTAACCGGAAACGTAATACATGTGTGAATACATAGACCAACATAACGTCACTAGTATGCCTCTACTTGACTAGCTCATCAATCAAAGATGGTTATGTTTCCTAACCATAGACATGTGTTGTCATTTGATTAACGGGATCACATCATTAGAAGAATGATGTGGTTGACATGACCCATTCCGTTAGCCTAGCACTTGATCGTTTAGTATGTTGCTATTGCTTTCTTCATGACTTATACATGTTCCTGTAACTATGAGATTATGCAACTCCTGCTACCGGAGGAACACTTTGGGTGCTACCAAACGTCCACAACGTGAATCGGGTGATTATAAAGGAGTACTACAGGTGTCTCCAAAGGTACATGTTGGGTTGGCGATTTCGAGATTAGGTTTTGTCACTCCGATTGCCTGGAGAGGTATCTCTCGCCCTCTCGGTAATGCACATCACTATAAGCCTTGCAAGCAATGTAGCTAATGAGTTAGTTACGGAATGATGCATTACGGAACGAGTAAAGAGACTTGCCGTAACGAGATTGAACTAGGTATTGGATACCGGCGATCGAATCTCGGGCAAGTAACATACCGATGACAAAGGGAACAACGTATGTTGTTATGCGGTTTGACCGATAAAGATCTTCAGAGAATATGTAGGAGCCAATATGGGCATCCAGGTTCCGCTATTGGTTATTGACCGAGAATAGTTCTAGGTCATGTCTACATAGTTCTCGAACCCGTAGGGTCCGCACGCTTAACGTTACGATGGCCAGTTTTATTATGAGTTTATGAGTTTTGATGTACCGAAGGAGTTCGGAGTCCCGGATGAGATCGGGGACATGACGAGGAGTCTCGAAATGGTCGAGACGTAAAGATCGATATATTGGACGACTATATTCGGAGTTCGGAAAGGTTCCGAGTGATTCGGGTATTTTTGGGAGTACCGAGAGTTACGGAATTCGTATTGGGCCTCTTTGGGCCATACGGGAAAGGAGAGAAAGGGCCAAGAGTGGCCGCACCTCCCCTTGGACTAGTCCGAATTGGACTAGGGAGGGCGCACCCTTCCTTCCTTCTCCTTCTCTCTTCCCTTTCCTTCTCTCCTACTCCTACTACATGGAAGGGTTCCTAGTTGGACTAGGAAAAGGGGAATCCTACTCCCGGTGGGAGTAGGACTCCCCTAGGGCGCATAGAGAGGCCGGCCCTCCCCTCCTCCACTCCTTTATATACGGGGGCAGGGGGCACCCCATGAATAACACAAGTTGATCTACGGATCGTTCCTTAGCCGTGTGCGGTGCCCCCTTCCACCATATTCCACCTCGGTCATATTGTCGCAGAGTTTAGGCGAAGCACTGCGTCGGTGGAGCATCATCATCGTCACCACGCCGTCGTGCTGACGGAACTCATCCCCGACACTTTGCTGGATCGGAGTCCGGGGATCGTCATCGAGCTGAACGTGTGCTGAACTCGGAGGTGCCGCACGTTCGGTACTTGGATCGGTCGGATCGTGAAGACGTACGACTACATCAACCGCGTTGTCATAACGCTTCCGCTTACGGTCTACGAGGGTACATGGACAATACTCTCCCCTCTTGTTGCTATGCCATCACCATGATCTTGCGTGTGCGTAGGAATTTTTTTGAAATTACTACGTTCCCCAACACTCCCTAGGGTGGGGGTGAGGTTCACCTGGTCTAACCATCAGTCCTCACCTGTGCGGTCGGTGTTGGATAGGGTCTTTGTCTCTGATAGGTGGGATTCGCTTTTCCCCCGTGCGGTGTTGAAAGCCTGCAGGCCTGCGGTTGGCTCTGACCATGTCCCCCTTGTCGTAGATGCGGGCATCCTTTCCCTTGTGTCTCCTTCCCGCTTCCAATTTGATGCCTCTTGGCTTGTAGTGGAGGGATTCTGTGAGATGATGGCTTCCAAGATCTCTAATCTCCTTTCCTCTCCTCAACGCTCCTTTGGCCCCATGGATGACTGGCACAAAGTGTCATATGAGCTTCGTAAATTCTTAAGGGGTTGGTCTCGGAATAGGGCAGCTAACCTCCGTAGGGATAAAGAGTCCCTTGAATCTCAAATCCGGGATCTGGACCATTCTGCTGACTTGGCTAGGCTCTCCGCTTCTCAATGGGCTACTCGCTACTCCTTGGAAGACGCCTTGATGCTGCTGCACCAGCAGTCGGAAATTTACTGGCGTCAGCGCGGTGCCTTGAATTGGACCTTGAAGGGGGGTGCTATGACGGCTTATTTCTTCGTGATCGCCAATGGCCGACGCCGGAGATGCTTCATTGACAGTCTTTTGATTGACGGCGTCAGAACCTCGGACCAGTCTCTTATTATGAATCACATTGTTGGGTTTTATTCCAATCTACTCGGCTCTAAGCCGGACCCTGGGCTTGCCCTCCCTTCTGACTTCTGGGATGCGGCTAGTAAGATTTCTCCGGACGAAAACATGGGATTGATGGTCCCTTTTTCCGACGAGGAGATTTGGTAGGTGATTAGTTCGGCTAACCCGAACGCTGCCTCTGGGCCTGATGGATTTTCGATTCCCTTCTTTAAGAAATTTTGGCCGCAGTTGCAGGCTCTCATGTGTAAGATCATCCAAGGTTTCTGGTTGGGGACGGTGGATATTTCTCGTCTTAACTATGCTGTTATTACTCTTATCCCTAAAGTCAAGGGATCGGACTTGATTTCGCAGTTCAGGCCTATTGCCCTTATCAATAATTTCGCCATGTTTCCTGCCAAACGGCTTGCCACGCGCCTCTCTCCCATTGCCCATTGTACCATCAGTCCTTTTCAGTCGGCTTTTATTAAAGGTCGTTTCATCTTGGATGGGGTTCTTTGCCTTCATGAAATTGTACATGACCTTAAGATTCGCAAATCGAAAGTGGTGATTCTTAAACTCGATTTTGAGAAGGCGTACAATTCGGTGAGCTGGCCATTTTTGCGTAGGGTCTTGCTGGCTAAAGGGTTTGAGGGGCCCCTTGTTCATAGAATCATGCAGTTGGTCTCGGGAGGCCATACTGCCATCAATGTTAATGGTCAGGTTAGTAAGTTTTTTGCCGATGGCAGGGGCCTTCGACAAGGTGATCCTGCCTCGCCCATTTTGTTCAACTTCGTTGCAGATGCCTTATCCTGCTTGCTCTCTAGGGCAGCTGCCTCTGGGCACATCTCTCCGGTTAGCTCTAATCTTCTTCCCCAAGGGATGACCCACCTTCAATACGCGGACAACACTATCATTATGGTTGAACTGAACCATGCCTGCCTTGCCCATCTCAAGTTTATTCTACTCTGCTTCGAGGCGATGTCAGGCCTTAAGATTAACTTTGCCAAAGTGAAGTGATTGTTACTAGTGTGGACGAGTCGGAAGTTGTGTTAGTGGCACATCTTCTTAATTGTAAGCTGGGGTCTTTCCCGTTCAAATACTTGGGCCTGCCCATATCCCCGGACGTGCTTCATGCCAAAGAATTTGCCCCGATGGTCACAAAGGTGGGCAACAGGGTCCTTCCCTGGCGGGGTAGGTATAATACCAATGCGGGTAAAGTGGCTTTAATCAATTCTTGTCTATCCTCCCTCCCCATGTTCTTGATGGGCTTCTACCTCTTATCTGCTGGGGTTCATGCTGGGTTTGATAATCACCGTGGGGCGTTTTACTGGAATGCTGTGGATAATCGCCGTAAATATCACTTTGTTAAGTGGAAGTTGATGTGTAGGCCCAAAAACCTTGGGGGTTAGGGATTCTTAACACTTCCATCATGAACCAATGCTTGCTGATCAAATGGCGGTGGAAGATTATGTGTGCTGAGGACCAGCCCCTCTGGCTGTCCATTCTTAAGGCGGAATATTTCCCCTCCTCGAGCCTGATGTTTGCTCACTCGCGAGGTGGCTCTCAGTTTTGGAAGTCCCTGGTCAAAGTTAGACGTGTGTTCCAGTCTTTTGTTAAGTCTGTTGTTGGGGATGGCTCCTCGATTAGATTTTGGTTGGACTGGTGGTGTGGAGACTCACCCCTCTCGATGACTTTCCCCATCCTTTTTTCTTATTGCTCTGATCCGAATATTTCTATTGCGGAGTTGGCTTCCCATGGGTGGAACCTGGCCTTCCGCCGTTCCTTGTCGCCTGTAGAGTTTGAAGACTGGCAACACCTTACTGCCTTCTTCCCTACGCTCTCGATGCACAGGGATTCGGTTTCTTGGCCGCTGTCTGCCTCTGGGCGTTTCTCTATTAAGTCGCTCTACTCTAAGCTTGTTGGTGGCACGCCTACTAATCGTTTTTCCCAGATTTAGAAAGCCCGGATTCCCCCTAAGATTAAGATTTTCTTGTGGCAAGCCTTCAGAGGCCGGCTGCCTTCGGCTGATCAAATTCGTAAGAGAAATGGGTCAGGCTCCCAATTCTGTGCTCTGTGCGGTGCTGTGGAGGACACGGAGCATATATTTTTCCACTGTGTCTTGGCTAAGCTCATTTGGAGTTGCGTGAGGGATTGGCTTCTTGTCTCTTGGGCCCATGCCTCCTTTGCCGAGCTGCGCAGCTTAGCAAGCAACCTTTCGGGCGTCTCCAGACGTATCTTTTGGGTGGGCCTTGGGGCTTTTTGCTGGTCCCTTTGTACGACTAGGAAGAAATTTACTATTGAGCACGTGTTTCCGGCTAAACCTGTTGACTGCTTATTTAAATCGTGTGCTTTCATGCAGCGGTGGAAATCATTGACTAAGGTCGACGACCAGGATGCGCTCTCTATGCTGATCTCCAAAGTCCGGGCTTCGGCTTCTCAGTTATGCAGACAAGAGCAGGATGTTTAATTGCTTTCTTTTGGGCCGGCAGTTTAGCTTTAGTTGAGACTTTCTCTTCCGGCCTGCGTGCCGTGTACTGGCGAGGGATCCATGTACCTGACTGTCTTTTCTTTCGTCTCGTTCGTCGTTGAGGTCTGGTCGCTGTGTGGTACGTTTCTGTTATGTGGTTGCTACTTGCCTTATGGCTTTATTTATAAAGTCGGGCGTATGCCTTTTTCTCTAAAAAAAAAGCGAGACCTCCCAAATATTATTTTGTGAATGTATAAATTTGTATCTAATAAAATTGAGTAGGTTGACTTTTACACTGATTGTGTAATATTGACACATTGTTATTAGTAGTTTTTCAAGCTCTTCTATAATCACTACTATGTTACAATGAGTTCAAACATACTCACAGTGCAAGAAAAACTGAAGCTTTCAGTTTATCGATAACTAGGTGTCGCCTTTGTCTTTTAAAGCAAGACTTCCTAAATATTATTTCGTGAATGTGTACATTTGTATCTCATAAAATTGAGTAGGTTGGCTTTTACACTGATTGTGTAATATCGACACATTGTTATTAGTAGTTTTTCAAGCTCTTCTATAATAACTACTATGTTACAATGAGTTCAAACGTACTCACAGTGCAAGAAAAACTGAAGCTTTTGGATGCCGTCAGCCGTGGAGGGCGATGGGCGCCTACAGGGGGCCGGGGAGCTCGGAGGAGGAGGAGAGACCGAGAGGGCCGGAGGCTGAGGGGAGGGCCTGAGGCCGAGGGCAGGGGAGGGAGAGGCCGAGAGAGCCGGCCGGTGGGGAGGGACGCTTGCCGCCGTCGCCTTCAGCAGTTCAGCTAGATTGAGGAATGGGGATTCGTTTTCACAAAACGAGGAGCTCGGTTGGCGTGGCTGCAGTTTGGGCTGGACTTAGTACATGGCCAAATGACAATGGACCATCGCACAAAATAGTGCAAAAAAATTAGAAATAAAATTTAATATTAAAAAAACATCGCCATAAAAATGATACCATTTTAAGAATTATTCTCAAAAAGTTTAAAAAACACCTTCTCAAAGAAGATAAACCTGTTTTTCTAAACAACAAAAAATAAAACTGATTGATAAACGTTGCATAATGGCACGTGGAACAAGTTACATTTTATTTTTCGTCCGGTGCAACACACGAGCATTTGTACTAGTTACGCAAATAGACCTACTAGGAATCTAGGAAGAAAATAGAGGACAGCTTAACAAATTCGACAGGTTACTCATTCAGAGCACCCACTCGATGGCATCAGTCGTGAAGGCATAACGTGCGCACTTGTGCTTGACCATCTGGAGGCTCCGATCATCACCCACACAAGGCATCATCTCTACGCCTGTGAGCAGAGCAAACTGCTGACCGGTTGTTTCTGCCTCAAATGTCCCGGCGATGAGAAACTTGCCATCGCCCAGGTTGAAAAGCTCGAAACGCACCGGAATACACATCCACTCCACCTCAGGTGGGATCAGATTTTGCCAAACTTGCAGCGCAGTGGGCGGTCGGTCATGGTGCATGGCAGAGAGGTCCGTTGCACACAGGTGGCCGGGGCCGAAGGCCGAGAAGCCGAACCACATGTTGAACTCAGGGACGTGCTGGGCTCCGCCCTTAAAGGGCAGCGACCACCTCCCGACATGCTTCCATTCCTCCGAGTGCGTCCACCCCAGACGATGATGAGAATCAAGGCGTGCCGTCTCAAAGCTGTAGGTGCCGATGCTGCCGCCCTCGCATGTCACGTAGATGGTGGAGCAGCCGTTGACGTCGACTACGGCGGCGTAGGCGGTGATAGAGGAGGGTCGTCTGTACCCAGGTTGGCGGACAAAGGGAGGCGGTGGGAGGAGCCGCCAACGCCAGGCCGCCCTCATGTCGCTCAGCTCGCTGCACTCGGGCATGTACTCAAGGACCTCGAAGCATCCATCGTCGCCCGGCCCGGGGTACGTGTCCATGACGTACAAGCTGTCATGGTCGCGGCCAGGGTGCACGATGTGCAGGCACATGGGGTAGACTCCCTTGCGCTCGTTCATGCGGCCCAGGGTGCTGACGAGCTGCCTGTCGGCGTCGTACATCACGGCCTCGCCGGCCGGGTTGGCGGCGACCATCCTGCCTCCGCTGGTGGCGCGGGGGCTGAGGAGCGTGAACATGTCCAGGCTGCCACCACCGGAGGGGTTTGCCATGAAGCTCATTCCTGGGTGCGGCAGCTGCAGTGCCCGCATCGCTGGAAAAGGATCCTTCATCCTAGCTGCTTCATCCGCCGCCTCCAGCGCTTCCTCCGCTGACCGGTAGAAGAGTTGGTCGAAAGGATCGATGCGGCGCACCGAATAGATGTATTGGGCGCAATTGCGCGTCACCAGATTCACGAACCGCCTCCGCATCTTCGTCGCTCCCGGTCTCCCAGCCGAGCCAGGTTGAGCTTGTACGGCGATCGGGGCGGCGGCGGTGGCGGACACGAGGGTGGGATCGTTCCGTTCTTCTCGAAAAGATTTCCGCCTACTTGGGCCATGGGCCCAACAGCTAGTGCTTTAGAGGCCACGGTGGAGCACATGTTTTGCTTTTCTTCTACCCTAAAAGAAAGACCCGATATCTGCCGGCAGATCGGTCTGGGTCTCGTTCGCTCGGGATGCATGATTTACTGAACGAAAGAAAGAGAGCTCCTGTACGCCGCCCGCGTGCGGCCGAGGAAATTCCTATTGGCCGCTCACTGCGGTAAAATGCGGGCGCTTCGCACAGGGGAAACAACCGAGCAACGCTGCCTGGGCCGGCCCGCTTAGATACGTTACCAACTGCCCAATCCGGTCCCTGAACCGGGTTTTCGTTGCTTTCATCGGTTTTTCCGTTTTTTTTCTTTTTCTTTTTCTGTTTCTTTTTTTCTTTTTCCTTTTTTCTTCTTTCTTTGTTTTTCTGTTTCTTTATTTCATTTTTTCAATTCCTTTTCTTCTCTTTCTATTTTCTTTTTGTTCTTCAGATTTTCAAATTCCTTTCTGTTTTCTTTTTCTTTTCTTCTTTTTTGTTTTTTCTGTTTGTTTTCTTTCTTTGGTTTCTTATTTCATTTCCTTTTTCTTTTCTCTTTTTTCAAAATATTTAAATTTTGTTTGCCTTTTCATAAAATTTTCAGTTTTTTAAAAAATGTTCTCAAAATTCAAAAATTATTCTCGTTACACAACAAAGTGCAAAACTTTCAAACTTAATATAATGTATCGAACTTCAACTTTTTTGTTCAGGTTTTGAAAAACTATTTGCGCTTTCAAATATATTTGGGATTTTTCAAATTTGTTCTCTGTTTCAAAATTTGTTTTCAATATTCAAAAAAGTCTTCGTGCTTTAAGAAATTGTTCGCGCTTCCAAATTTGTTCTATGTTTCAAACTTTGTTCTCAAGATTCAAAAAAAATGTTCATGCTTTAAAAAAATCCACGCTTCCAAATTTGTTCTCTGTTTCAAATTTTGTTCTCAAGATTAAAAAAATGTTCGTGCTTTAAAAAATGTTCATGTTCAAAATTTGTTCTCAAATTTCCGCGCTTAGAAATTTGTTCTCCGTTTCAAAATTTGTTCTCAAGATTAAAAAAAAATTCGTGCTTTAAAAAATGTTCATGTTCAAATTTTGTTCTCGATTTCAAAATTTTGTTCTCTAAATTCAAGAAATGTTCGGCATTTTAAAAAGTGTTGAGTTTATCAAAAATTTGTTCAAGCCTTTTAGTTTTTCTTCTAAAATTTGGAAAATGTTCTCTTTTTAAGAAACACCTTTTCGATATAATTTTCGTGTTAGGAATTTGAGAAAATGTTCGGGTCTCCATTACATTTAGCTCCGCACGCCGTAGCAAACCAAGAAAGCTTGTCTATCGCGATGGCTATGCTCGTGCATATAAAGATGGAGGTCCCTGGTTCGATCCCTCTCTTGAGCAGAGTTTTTTCGGATTTTTACAATGCGTTGCGCGAATGGGCCGGCCCAGCTGAAGGCGCGCCTGTGCGTCCGCTCGACAATTTGCCGCAGCGAGCGGCGCGTAGGAGCTTTGCAGCTTCGCTGAAGCGATACGCACACGGGCCGGCCCAATTATTATGCAGTAAGCGAAAAGTGGAAACAAAAAGAAGCGCGTGCGCGTGATCGAACCTCCGACCGGAGCTTCATTCTAGCGACGCTAGCCAGCACAACTAGCGTGCTCACATGTTATAACAGCAACTCCATTCTTAAAGCTGCAGGTACAGCTGCAAATCATTAAAAAATAGCATTCAACATTTTTATGAAATACGTTGAACAAAATTTAAAATACGGTTAACTTTTTTTGCAAAACATACTGAACAAAAAAATACACAAAATTAACATTTTATAGTATACGTTGAACAGTTTCTTAATATACAATGAACAAAAATTAAATACACAATGAAAAATTTCTAATATATGTTGAACAATTTAATAATATATGATGAACATTTTTAATACACAATGAACATTTTTATAATGCAAGGTGATTTCTTAATACGATGAAATTTTATGTAATACGCGGTGAACTTTTTAGATAATATGAAATACAGAGAAGAAGAACAGAAACAGAAAATAAAAAGGAAACATAAAAGAAAAAATTAAAGGAAAAAAGGAACCAAAATATAAAAATAAAAAAGGAACAAAACAGTTGAAAACCGGCCAAAGCAGTGAAAAGCTGGAAGCAAAAAACCATAGAAGAAAAACGAAAAAAAAAACGCAACAAACAAGGAAACAGCAGCGAACCAAATCCGTATGTGGGCCGGCCCATGTGGTGACTCGCTTCAGCGAAGGGTCGTCCTTTTGACGCCTGCGGGCGTCAAATAGGATCTACCCGAAAGAAGTTCGATGCGAAAATCCCTCCACCCCGAACGACCCCTCAATCGGCACGGTCTAAAAAAGGGCCTAACAGCCCATTTCGCTGGGCCTCTTATCAGACGTGAATAAAAAGCCCAAAAAATCAGGAAAGTTAAAAAAACAGTAAAAAATGAAGAAGAAAAATGAATTCCTTTCCTTAAAAAAAAATAGTTTAGTGTAAAAATGCCATGGTTGCTGGTCCACTTTCAAGTGACCATAAAAAAGGAAAAAACAATGTTCATTAACAAAATGACATTAACAAATCAGTTTGCCATGGTTAAACAAAGGTAAAAATGCCATGTTTCAGACAATAAAAATGCCATGGTACCAGAAAAAAACTTTGCAATGGTTAAAAATGATTAATTGGCCATGAACAAAGATATAAATTTGCCATGGGTGTAACTTAAAAATTGCCATGTTCGAAAAAAAGAACTTTGCCATGGCAAATAAACATCTTAAGTAAACATGGTAACATTCTTCAAATAAGATATGAAAACAACACAATCTTTTTCTGTAACATCCCAAATTTTCAATTTGGAATGTTATGCATAGGACATCATATGATTATCATATATTTTATTTGCATTTTGGTGTGATCCTCAAAATCCTAAGCAACTCAAGGACCCACGGAGAGAGTTGGGGATTTTATTATTTTCATATTTGAATTTTCTCAAATATTGAAAAGGGGATCATTTTGGTTTTAATTATTTTTCTCACCAAAAATATTTCAAATTAAAATATATGAGAGGAGATAATATAACTTCTCCAAAATAAATGAAATATTGGAGGAAAAAGGTTAAAATCAAATAAATAATTTTATTTGGGTTTTATTGCTATTTTATTTGAATTAAAAAATATGCATTTTTCAAAAATTGCATTTTAGGCCAAGAAAATGTTCACTTGGTTCTAAATATTTATTTAGATGGCAAAAATTGTTTTTGGCATTTTTAGATTTTTATTTTTATATATTTATGATTTTTCTCGGTGGAATCTTATTTAAAAAAAGTTTTCTTTCGGACCGAACTGGGCCGAGGCCCAGCCGGCTCAGCCGCGCGCCTCCCGCTCCGACTCGGGAGAGGATTCCTGAGCGCAGCTGTCACATGGACGTGTCCGTCTTGACACGCCACACTCCCTCCCAAGCACCCACGGCCTTTAAATGCCCGCGTCACCGCCACCACTCGAGTCAAGGCCGCCTTGGCTTCTACGCCGCACGCCGCCATTGCTTAGCCATGCCATTGCCGCCGCTTAGCATCGCTGGCCAAGATCTCGCCGCTGTCATTGTCGCTTAGTCCCGCCGAGCCGCCACGCCGCCCGTCTGGTTTAATCGAAGTCATTGAGCCGCCGCATCCGTCGGTTTTTTTCGTTAAGGTAAACCAATCGCTTTTTAGAAAACCCTAGATGTGTTTTTTTTTCTGCATCAGTTCGGGTTTTTCTTTCTTTAGTTATTTAGTAAATGTTCGCTCGTCGTTCATTTTAATGAACGAATTCGTTCTTTAGCCTCTGTGAGCCGATGTTCGTCTGATAGATTTTTCTCTTTCTGTTTATTTTTGGCCAGGGACCTATCCTCAATTATTTTTATCGCAGATTAGCCCCTGATCTTCAAACCCTCGCCGTTTCTTAACCGTTTGTCCAAATCCAGTGAAACCAACGCCAAAATCTTTGTCTCGAGCCCCTCTTTCTATTTAATCAACTTGAACAAGGTTTTGACAATTCAAAATTTGGTTTCAAGCAGATTTGAATTTGAGGTTCTATTGACTGTAGTTTCAGTTCCGTAGCTCCGATTCGTTTGATTCTTTTTGCAGATCGAATCTCTTCAGTTGGACTTTGAGATTTGATTTTCTTATTTGAGTTTTACCCGTGCATCTTTGCTTGAGTGCTTATGGTGCTATTGTTTATTTATGGAATTCCGGTGCTTAAGCGTGCTACTACGAGTCTCTAGGGTTTGTGGATCGTCAGCAAGGCAAGTAACACATTGATCATACTCTTTTCATACCCAGTTTTTATGCATTAGTTTCAACCCCTCGAACACTGCATGATTAGGTTGTGATTAACATGTGGGTATCGGGAAGTAGATGATGAGGTAGAACCTATTGCCCTTTATTATCAAACCCTTGGGAGTTACTTCTACGCTATGCTTATATTGCCATGCTATGCTCGTAGACGTGGATTGGGTTTGAGTGTATCCATGACATATGTGAGATTGTTGAACTAATGGTTAACTCAAGGTGGCCACTTAAATACACATCTGGGTGGATTGGTTGCGGGCACCTGGAGAATCCGCTGTTGTCCTAGGATATCCCGGAGTACCCGTGTGATCATCCTAAGGTTCGCCACCCAGGCTCAAAGGGATCATAAGATTATTCATGCTAGAAACTTCCGTGTGCAGCCACAAGCTATTATGGGCTCTAGCATAGTCGAGTATGTTGCATGACCTCTTCAAGTGGTAGGCTAGCTGTAACATCCCAAAATTCTAAATTTTGGAATGTTATATTAAATAAATAACTACGCTTGTTGTTTGATTGTTTGTTTGATTGATTGAGTGAATTTGAGTGGCATTTGAAGTTTCGTAAGATTTTGAGTTGATGGGATTTGAATTCAAAATTTGGCGGTTGAAATTTATTTCAAAACTATGCCCCGACAAATACTTGAGAAAAGTATGAGAGGAGTAAACATGACACTCCAAAATGTCAGGATGAAAAACTTTGCCAAAAGTTTGAATTCAAATTTGATTTTTATTTGGGATTTCTAGAAAACGATTTTTTTAAAAGTTTGAGTTTTGCCCCTGAAAAATGTTCAAATTGTAGGAATTTTCCCCGATCATTTTGATATATATATGTCCTATATAAAGTATATATATATATTTAATATATTTTCTCTCTCTCTCTCAAAAAAGGAAGAAAAAACCCCAGCGCCAGCCATAACCCGGTGAGGCGGCCCACCATGGCAGCCAATCCCGGCCACCACGAGCGCCCGACCCAGAGCCAGACTGGCCCTTCCGCCTCGGTCGCCCAAATCAACGCCTCACCCTCACCACGACACCCGGCCCCACCTCCTTCTTCCTCGCCTTGTCATCACACACGGAACCCCGAGATCCCGGGATCTCATCCCGATCCTCCCGATCGCTTCTCCTCCAAGTCGTGCCTCTATTTATACCCCTCACTCGCCCGTTTCCCTCGCCTCGCCCGACCCTCTCCTCTCGCCGCAATTAAATGCCGAGTCCGACACCGCCCGCCATTAGCCTCTGCTCCCGCCACCTCCACCACCTCGAGCTCGCCTTGAGTCCACCTCGAGCTCCTCGCCACGCCAAGCACTCCGCCAGAGGTCCCCGCCGTCGCCCTCGAGCACCGAGCCCCCAGCGCCGTCAGCCGCCTCGAGCCGGGCCACGACTGCCGTCGTCGCCGCCATCATGATGAGTCGCCGGAGATGCCCCCACCGTTAGATCTAGATCGTGAGGGTCTAGATTAGATCGCCAAGCGTTAGGTTTATTTTTAAAAGAACTGGTTTTAGTTCCGGTTTAGTTCCGGTTTTATTAGGGTTTAGTTAGACCGGCCGAAGCGGTTTAAAGTCTCGGGCGTATTTTAGTTATTTAACGCCGATGCGTTAGATAGGCCCATTAGCCCAGTTTTCCTTTTTAGTAGTATTTTTCGTTTCTGTTTTTAACAGAATAGTTTCTGTTTTGTAAAATCCATATCTTTTAATCTACTTGATATTTTTAAGTGATTCTTTTTTTGTTAGTTTGCAAATTTATTGTAGTTTCTGTAGAAAATATGTTTGGCCATTTTTAAATTATTAAAAATTGTTTTACTTTAGTTTTAGACAGATTAGTAATTCTTCTATAAAATGAGTTAGGATTATTTTATTTTAGTGATTCTTTTTGTCACTACTTTGTTTTGACCTTGCCCAACCGTAGGAATTTACTTGGGTATTTTAGATTTTAAAAAAATAGTTTTAATCAAAATCATGTGTTTCTTGTTTATTTAACTAGCTACGGTTTTCCTATTATTCTAGTTAGTAAATTATTTTATTTTTACTATGTTATAGTTTATTTTAGATTAGTTTCTGTAGTTTTAGAACGTGAACTTTTATTTACAGAAATATATAATGTTTATTTCTTTTCTTGTTTTGTTTTAATCATAACTAGCGTTTGAAAATAGTCTTTTAGGTGTTTCTTTTTGCTAAAGTTTATGAAAAATACTTTCTGTTAAAATTAGTTGTTTTATATTTTATTTTCTGTTTATTTATTATGTTGGTATTTTCTTTGTTGTTAAATTTTACTTAGGACAAAGCTTTTTGGGTTATGTCTTAGAATTTTCTTTTAGTAGTTTTCTTGCGTAGCTTTCATTGGTTTGTTTTATTTTGTGTTCTTTGTGATTTGCATTTTATTTGTTGATTTTTTTTGTGAGTGTTAGAAATTGCTTGCTAGTATGTTTGCTTATGTGAATACTATGTTTTACTATATAGATTTTCATCGGAGAGTTGCGTATAGTGCTATCAAGTTTTATGAGAGCGATATTATCTTCATCAAGTAATACCAGCAAGTTCACTTTGACCATGTTTTTCATACCTATGTGTTTTATTGCATCTAGTGCCATCTTCGCAACAAATCCCTCCAGAGTGATATTGAATCCTTGTAGTTGAGTAGTATGCATGAGGTAGGAACCCATCACCCTGCTACCTGCATCCGGGACGTTATTTGTTTTAATGCTACGCTATAGTAGACGGGTTGGTATGAGTGCACGGAGTGGTGTGAGAATGGAGGATCTACGTCAATGACGACAACTCCATGATGGAATCTGCAAGGATCAGATCTTCAAGGCCTCAAGACTTCAAGACTCGAGACAAGAATTCAACACGCACTCTTGGGTGAAGGATGGTTGACGGGCACCTGGAGAATCCAAGGTTGGCGGGATGCATGGAGAAGCGCCATGACATCTTGCGAAAGCTTCACCTGCACTCAAAGAGACGGAAGAATACTTCATGCCCGGAAGCTTACGTGCAACCGCAAGTCACTATGGGCTCGCTTGGTTGACCTTAGTGGTGACTCTGGCTAGGACGGTGCTAGCAGATGTAGAACTACGGTAGGATTGGATGAGCACCGACAAAGGGTCGGGGAACTCTTCTAAGACCATGTTTCGTCATCTTGTTCTCAAACACCACGAAGTGCGAGAACGTAAAGAGAGGGATCGAATCTTGCGGGTAAAGTGTACAAACCTCTCGCAGAGGGTTAAAACCTAATCGATTAGCCGTGTCCCTTGCTACGGACAATTTGAGCATCTGGACTTGGATCCATCTCGAACTCTCAACACCGGATCGATAACTTAATTGTGGGCAACTTATGATGATTTTGGACTATGAGACATCGGTTGGCGGAACCATGTCATGATAAAAAACTCCATAGTACAGACTTCATTTATTCCTTTGATGTAGGGTAAATAAAACCAGCTTTTATGCAAACAAAACTCAGACCCAGAGCCACAAAGCCAAATTGCATATAGTATAGTTTTACCATCTGTTTTCTCATGTTGTGATCTTGCCAGACATTCAATGTCTTGACCTACCCCGCTGCAACGTATCATGTTGCGTATATTTCCTCGACGAGTAAGAGTTACGATGTGGTTACGGTCTACACTCAACCCGCCGATGGCGCTGATGGGACTCCACACCGACTATTACATTTCCGCTTATGACTTATGAGGTATATATCGGTTTTACGTTATTTATACATGTGATATATACATTGATGTAATCGTAGTGCCAAAGATAATCGATCCGTGGATGGCACGGATACACGAGGCTTGACCGTCTGAGGTCGGGTCGCTACTGAATATGGTATCGTGAGCACATGTTGATCAGAGAACGTGACCCTAGAAATCGGAAAGCCCCTAGGACAGGAAATTTCTAAAACCTTATTTTCAAAAACACTTTTTTTTTTCTGATTTTATCAAGTAGTCCCTCTGACCTCAAATAGTTAGAATATACACCTTTCCTTTGACCACACGGAAGATCAACTGAAGTCACTCCAAGAATTAAAGATATCGGACAACCGCTGGCCATTTCGTAGTAAAGAGGATTTCACCATGCATTGGAAGAATTGCAAATGCAACAATTGAAGACTCAAGACTTGAAGAATTTGAAGTTCCTGAAGAATTATTTGACCTTTAGAGACCAAACCCCTGTTATACACCTACGTTAGATGCGATGATTTGTGAGTTGTCATTTGTTTGATGTTTTCCGACAGCCACAAAGTAAAACCCGTTTCTTCAAAATCTATTGTTTGTATCCCTCCCCACCTCTCTCATATCTCATCCCAAAACTTTTGGACCCCATAGATGATGAACGAAGTTGGCTCGATATTCTTCGGATCAAGACTCAAATGAGGCGTAGCTATGGATTCGTAACATGGAGAATCACTGGGAGCAATTTGGTTTCAAGGAAGAATGAAGTATCGTGACGCTCTTCAAGATTTTGAAGGAAGTGTCGCAACCTGGTGGAAAATGCACCAAGCCATACAAGGATTTAATGGAGCAAGAACTTGGGAGGAATTCAAGAAGACCTGTTGAGATCACGCCTCATCCGGAAGCACCATGATACACCAAGAAATAAACCTTGTGCCTCGCAAGATTTTCGGATAAATAGGACACACCTGTGAGGAACACAAGGATGGATGCCCTCATTGTGAGGAGAAACACCCACCGAGGAATGCCCAACTAGTCGTGTGACTTGTTTCTTGTGTGAAGGAACCACCCACTACCCGACTCGGTGTCACATTTACTCCATGGTGCAACAAACTATTCAGAGCGGGAAGAAGGAATGAAAGAAGCCCTCCGAGAAGTTATGAAAGAACCTGTGATGAAGGAATGTGTTGAAGACCACGATGGAGAAGGCCTCAACAGATTTTACTCCAATGCCTCGCTATTCATGTGGAGAAGAAGGACATTTTTCACAAGATTGCACCAAGGAAAGAAAAGAGTATCTCGATACTTCCGGAAGTAGTGGAGTTTGATCCACGGGGAATAGAACGTTTGATCAGAACGAAGAAAACCAGGAAGAGAAAACAAAGACACCCTCAGAACAACCCAATTTCTGCAAAGAGGGACAAGAGTCATATTACCTGTTTCGAATGTAAGGACGCTTGACATTATGCCAATCATTGTCTTGAAAGGAAGCAAGGAACTCAAGGAGCAGTGCACCATCTCCAAGAAACCCAAAGACTTATCGAAGTTATGTGTTTTCATTGCAAGGAAGGTGACATTATGCTACTAAATGTTCCTACAAGAAGGAAGTCGAGTTGAGTAGTTGGAATTTTGATATGGATAATAAGAGTGATAGTACCCTATGAAGAACACTAGACCAATGGAAATGGAAATGTGCCCCACAGGTTGGAGTTTGGAAAAAAAAAATGAGTTGAAGTTTTATCTTTGATATGATGGTATTAAGAAATGAAATGTTATTGGATTTAAAGTGGTGTAATGTTGGAATATGGAACAAATGTAACTCCGAGGATGAGTTAAAGCTATACATGTGTTGAAGTGGCCCATAACCCACAGGCCCAAGAATAAATAAGGATCAAGTACTCCCTAGAAGAAGAAATTTCGAAGAAACAGCGATTTGATCAGCAGACGCTTTCTTAGGAGGTTACGAAAACCCAAGAGTTGTGAAGAACGATAGATGTTTTGTTTGGCTTGTCAACCAAAGGATTTACTCGAACTTCGGTTCATTAACAAGAGAAATTCTGCAATGCTTGTGAGTATGCCCAAGTGTTAGAATACGTGATTCATCATTACGTATGTGGTAATGATTCAAGCACGGGATGGATTGGCCCTCATACCGAGACTTCTATCATGAACTATCATATGTTGATGGAAAATCGAGAGCCTTGAAAACCTTAAAAGAGTGTCGACGCCGATAAGCCATAAAACCATAGAATGGTAGGACGATGGAACCCTTTACAGCAACCGCTACAATCGTAGGTTATGCGCCGAGACCCAACCCCACCATTTTCTTGCAGGAGAAACCATGAATTGTCCACCACCATGAGATTTTCGATAGTTGTTTAGTATTGGCGATGCATCTACGATATGAAGACCCAGTCTCGGAAGAACCTTACCATGATGAAATGACACATGATTACGTGGAAAGGGTTATGCCCCTCTGGGAAGAGTATCAAGAAGGATTCATACCAAGATATGAGAAGACCGACACCGCCAACCCTAAGGATGAAGTACATGAGTTTTGTCGGAACATAACCATGCTTCTAAGTGTGGTAACACACTAGACCATACCGATCAATGGATTTGCTAGAAGACCTCCAAACCCTAACCTTTTCTTTTCTAGCCTCTTCAATCTCGAGGACTAGATTCATTTTAAGTGTGGTAGATTTGTAACATCCCAAAATTCTAAATTTTGGAATGTTATATTAAATAAATAACTATGCTTGTTGTTTGATTGTTTGTTTGATTGATTGAGTGAATTTGAGTGGCATTTGAAGTTTCGTAAGATTTTGAGTTGATGGGATTTGAATTCAAAAATTTGGCGGTTGAAATTTATTTCAAAACTATGCCCCACAAATACTTGAGAAAAAGTATGAGAGGAGTAAACATGACACTCCAAAATGTCAGATGAAAAACTTTGCCAAAAAGTTTGAATTCAAATTTGATTTTTATTTGGGATTTCTAGAAAACGATTTTTTTAAAAGTTTGAGTTTTGCCCCTGGAAAAATGTTCAAATTGTAGGGAATTTTCCCCTGATCATTTTGATATATATATGTCCTATATAAAGTATATATATATTTAATATATTTTCTCTCTCTCTCTCTCAAAAAAAAGGAAAAGAAACCCCAGGCGCCAGCCAGACCAACTGCCCAGCCAGCCAGGCGGCTCACCAGCCCGAGCCACCGACCGAGCCGCAAGCCCTTCCGCCTGGGCCTGATCAACGCCTCCCTCACCCACCGACACCCAGGCCCCCACCTCCTTCTTCCTCGCCCAAGTCACTGGCGCCGCCGGAAACCCCGAGATCCCCGGATCTCATCCCGATCCTCCCGATCGCCCCTCCTCCAAGTCGTGCCCCCTATTTATACCCTCCCCGCCTGCTTCCCCTCGCCCCTCGCGACCTCTCCTCTCGCCGCAATTGCCGGAGTCCGACACCGCCCTTGCCATTAGCCCTCTGCTCCGCCACCTCCGACCACCTCGAAGCTCTTGAGTCCACCTCGAGCTCCTCACACGCCACCTGGGCCGGAGGTCCCCGCTGCCCTCGAGCACCGAGCCCCGTCGTCGCCCGAGCCGCCGTCGACCGTCGCCGCTGCCGCCACCGCAGTGAGTCACGGAGATGCCCCACCGTTAGATCTAGATCGTAGGGTCTAGATTAGATCGCCAAGCGTTAGGTTTATTTTTAAAAGAACCGGTTTTAGTTCGGTTTAGTTCCGGTTTATTAGGGTTTAGTTAGACCGGCCAAGCGGTTTAAAGTCTCGGCGATTTTTAGTTATTTAACGCCGATATGCTAGATAGGCCCATTAGCCCGCTTTTCCTTTTTAGTAGTATTTTTCGTTTCTGTTTTAATGTAATAGTTTCTGCTTTGTAAAATCCATATCTTTTAATCTACTTGATATTTTTAAGTGATTCTTTTTTGTTAGTTTGCAAATTTATTGTAGTTTCTGTAGAAAATATGTTTGGCCATTTTTAAATTATTAAAATTGTTTTACTTTAGTTTTAGACAGATTAGTAATTCTTCTATAAAATGAGTTAGGATTATTTTATTTTAGTGATTCTTTTGTCACTACTTTGTTTTGACCTTGCCCAACCGTAGGAATTTACTTGGGTATTTTAGATTTTAAAAAAAAATAGTTTTAATCAAAATCATGTGTTTCTTGTTTATTTAACTAGCTACGGTTTTCCTATTATTCTAGTTAGTAAATTATTTTTATTTTTACTATGTTATAGTTTATTTTAGATTAGTTTCTGTAGTTTTAGAACGTGAACTTTTATTTACAGAAATATATAATGTTTATTTCTTTTCTTGTTTTGTTTTAATCATAACTAGCGCTTTGAAAATAGTCTTTTAGGTGTTTCTTTTTGCTATTAAAAGTTTATGAAAAATACTTTCTGTTAAAATTAGTTGTTTTATATTTTATTTTCTGTTTATTTATTATGTTGGTATTTTCTTTGTTGTTAAATTTTACTTAGGACAAAGCTATTTTGGGTTATGTCTTAGAATTTTCTTTAGTAGTTTTCATGTAGCTTTCATTGGTTTGTTTTATTTTGTGTTCTTTGTGATTTGCATTTTATTTGTTGATTTTTTTGTGAGTGTTAGAAATTGCTTGCTAGTATGTTTGCTTATGTGAATACTATGTTTTACTATATAGATTTTCATCGGAGAGTTGCGTATAGTGCTATCAAGTTTATGCGAGAGTTTATATTATCTTCATCAAGTAATACCGAGCAAGTTCACTTTGACCATGTTTTTCATACCTATGTGTTTTATTGCATCTAGTGCCATCTTCGCAACAAATCCCTCCAAAGAGTGATATTGAATCCTTGTAGTTGAGTAGTATGCATGAGGTAGGAACCCATCACCTGTTACCTGCATCGGGACGTTATTTGTTTTAATGCTACGCTATAGTAGACGGGTTGGTATGAGTGCACGGAGTGGTGTGAGAATGGAGGATCTACGTCAATGACGACAACTCCATGATGGAATCTGCAAGGATCAGATCTTCAAGGCCTCAAGACTTCAAGACTCGAGACAAGAATTCAATCGCACTCATCGGGTGAAGGATGGTTGACGGGCACCTGGAGAATCCAAAGGTTGGCGGGATGCATGGAGAAGCGCCATGACATCTTACGGAAAGCTTCACCCAGACTCAAAGAGACGGAAGAATACTTCATGCCCGGAAGCTTACTCTGCAACCGCAAGGCACTATGTGCTCGCTTGGTTGACCTTAGTGGTGACTCTGGCCGACGGGGACGGTAGCAGATGTAGAACTACTTAGGGATTGGATGAGCACCGGACGGTGGTCGAGGAACTCTTCGAAGACCATGTTTCGTCATCTTGTTCTCAAACACCTCGAAGTGCGAGAACGTAAAGAGAGGGATCGAATCTTGCGGGTAAAGTGTACAAACCTCTGCGAGAGGGTTAAAACCTAATCGATTAGCCGTGTCCCCGATTACGGACAATTTGAGCATCTGGACTTGGATCTATCTCGGAACTCTCAACACCGGACTGATAACTTAATTGTGGGCAACTTATGATGATTTTGGACAATGAGACATCGGTTGGCGGAACCATGTCATGATAGAAAACTCCATAGTACAGACTTCATTTATTCCTTTGATGTAGGGTAAATAAAACCAGCTTTACGCATAAACAAAACTCAGACCCAGAGCCACAAAGCCAAATTTCATATAGTAAGTTTTACCATCTGCTTTTCTCATGTTGTGATCCCGCCGTACATTCAATGTCTTGACCTACCCGGATGCAACGTATCATGTTGCAGATATTTCCTCGACGATTAAGAGTACGATATTTGGTTACGGTCTACACTCATCCTTCCGATGGCGTTGATGGGACTCCACACCCGACTATTCTGTTTCCGCTGTGACTTATGAGGTATATATCAGTTTTACGTTATTTATACATGTGATATATACATTGATGTACTGTGTGTGCCAGCAACATGTGATATATACTGAGGTATATATGAAGAATGCAAGAGTATCAATACTTCCCTAAATCCAAAAATTATGAACTAAAATTCTCACTGTAATAAATTATCAGATCTCAATATGCAAAAACATTCAACATTATACCACTCTCTGACTTTTCTAGGGAATTTTTGCAACAACGGTAAACTTTCTGTTTTCCAACAGCAACATGTATAGTAGCAAAATAAGCATGACAAAGGCTATCCTTGACTTTTTTATTGAAACTAAAGATGCAAAACATTAATCTAATTAACAGCATGCAAACACTAACAAAAGAAAATGATGCTCCAACCAAAACACATATCATGTGGTGAATAAAAATATAGCTCCAAGTAAAGTTACCGATGAACGAGGACGAAAGAGGGGATGCCTTCCGGGGCATCCCCAAGCTTAGACGCTTGGTTATCCTTGAATATTACCTTGGGGTGCCTTGGGAATCCCCAATCTTAGGCTCTTTCCACTCCTTATTCCATATTCCATCAAATCTTTACCCAAAACTTGAAAACTTCACAACACAAAACTTAACAGAAAACTCGTAAGTCTGCTAGCGAAAAGAAAACAAAACACCACTTCAAGGTACTGTAATGAACTCATTATTTATTTATATTGGTGTTAAACCTACTGTATTCCAACTTCTCTATGGTTTATAAACTATTTTACTAGCCATAGAGTCATCAAAATAAGCAAACAACACCGAAAAACAGAATCTGTCAAAAACAGAACAGTCTGTAGTAATCTGTAACTAACGCAAACTTATGAAACTCCAAAAATTCTAAAATAAATTTCTGGACCTTAGGAATTTGTCTAGTAATCATATGCAAAAAGAATCAACTAAATAGCACTCTCCAGTAAAAAGTAGAAGCAAATCTCGTGAGCGCTAATGTTTCTGTTTTTTACAGCATGATCATAAAGACTTCACCCAAGTCTTCCCAAAGGTTCTACTTGGCACAGACACTAATTAAAACATGAAAACACATCTAAACAGAAGCTATATGGATTATTTATTCCTAAACAGAACCAAAAAGCAAGAAACTAAAATAAAATTCGGTTGCCTCCCAACAAGCGCTATCGTTTAACGCCCCTAGCTAGGCATGATGATTTCAATGATGCTCACATAAGATAAGAATTGAAACATAAAGAGAGCATCATGAAGAATATGACTAGCACATTTAAGTCTAACCCACTTCCTATTCATAGGGATTTTGTGAGCAAACAACTTATGGGAACAATAATCAACTAGCATAGGAGGGTAACACAAGCATATCTTCAAGATTTTCAACACATAGAGAGGAAACTTGACATTATTGCAATTCCTACAAGCATATATTCCTCCCTCATAATAATTTTCAGTAGCATCATGAATGAATTCAACAATATAACCAGCACCTAAATCATTCTTTTCATGATCTACAAGCATAGAAAATTTACTACTCTCCACATAAGCAAATTTCTTCTCATGAATAATAGTGGGAGCAAACTCAACAAAATAATTATCATGTGAGGCATAATCCAATTGAAAACTAAAATCACGATGACAAGTTTCATGGTTATGATTATTCCTAATAGCATACAAGTCATCACAATAATCATCATAGATAGCAACTTTGTTCTCATAATCAATTGGAACCTCTTCCGAAATAGTGGAATCATCACTAAATAAAGTTGACACTCTTCCAAATCCACTTTCATGTTCATCACAATAAGATTCAACATCCTCCAAAATAGTGGGATCACTACTTTCTAAAGTTGACACTCTTCCAAACCCACTTTCATCAATATAATCATCATAAATAGGAGGCATGCTATCATCAAAATAAATTTGCTCATCAAAACTTGGGGACAAAAATATCATAATCATCAAACATAGCTTCCCCAAGCTTGTGGCTTTGCATATCATTAGCATCATGGGTATTCAAGGAATTCATACTAACAACATTGCAATCATGCTCATCATACAAAGATTTAGTACCAAGAATTTTAATGCATTCTTCTTCTAGCACTTGAGCACAATTATCGGAATCCTTATTCTCATGAAAGATATTAAAAAGATGAAGCGTATGAGGCAAACTCAATTCCATTTTTTGGTAGTTTTCTTTTATAAACTAAACTAGTGCTAAAGCAAGAAACAAAAAGATTCAATTGCAAGATCTAAAGATATACCTTCAAGCACTCACCTCCCCGGCAACGGCGCCAGAAAAGAGCTTGATGTATACTACGCAACCTCCTTCTTGTAGACGTTGTTGGGCCTCCAAGTGCAGAGGTTTGTAGGACAGTAGCAAATTTCCCTCAAGTGGATGACCTAAGGTTTATCAATCCGTGGGAGGCGTAGGATGAAGATGGTCTCTCTCAAACAACCCTGCAACCAAATAAAAAAGAGTCTCTTGTGTCCCCAACACACCCAATACAATGGTAAATTGTATAGGTGCACTAGTTCGGCAAAGAGATGGTGATACAAGTGCAATATGGATGATAGATATAGGTTTTTGTAATCTGAAAATATAAAAACAGCAAGGTAACAAGTGGTAAAAGTGAGCTTAAATGGTATTGCAATGCTAGGAAACAAGGCCTAAGGTTCATACTTTCACTAGTGCAAGTTCTATCAACAATAATAACATAGATAGATCATATAACAATCCCTCAACATGCAACAAAGAGTCACTCCGAAGCCTCTAATAGCAGAGAACAAACGTAGAGATTATGGTAGGGTACGAAAACAACTCAAAGCTATTCTTTCGGATCAATCTATTAAAGAGTTCGTACTAGAATAACACCTTAAGATACAAATCAACCAAAACCCTAATGTCACCTAGATACTCCAATGTCACCTCAAGTATCCGTGGGCATGATTATACGATATGCATCACACAATCTCAATTCATCTATTCAAACCAACACATAGAACCTCAAAGAGTGCCCCAAAGTTTCTACCAGAGAATCACGACGAAAACGTGTGCCAACCCCTATGCATAGGTTCATGGGCGGAACCTGCAAGTTGATCACCAAAACATACATCAAGTGTTCTCAAATCTTTAAAGACTCAATCCGATAAGATAACTTCAAAGGGGAAACTCAATTCATCACAAGAGAGTAGAGGGGGAGAAACATCATAAGATCCAACTACAATAGCAAAGGTCGGGATACATCAAGATCGTGCCATAGAGGGAACACGAGAGAGAACACGAGAGAGAGAGATCAACCACATAGCTACTGGCACATACCCTCAGCCCCGAGGGTGAACTACTCCCTCCTCGTCATGGAGAGTGCCGGGATGATGAAGATGGCCACCGGTGAGGGATCCCTCCCTCCGTGGTGCTTGGAATCGGCTCCCGAGAGGTTTTGGTGGCTACAGAGGCTTGCGGCCGGAACTCCCGATCCATCTTCTGCTCTGGAAGTTTTATGATACGTGAGGGTATATATGGGTGCAAAGGGGTACGTCGATTGGAGCCGGGGCCCCACGAGGTAGGGGGCGCGCCCTAGGGGGTGGGCGCCCCCACCCTCGTGGCCAGCTCCGTATCTTCTCGACGTAGAGTCCAAGTCTATCCGGTGGCTTTCCTTCCAAAATAACTTCTCCGGTTGATTTCGTTCCGTTTAGACTCCGTCGATATTCCTTTCCTCGAAACCGAAATAGGCATAAAATAACAAATCTGGCTTGGGCCTCCGTTAATAGGTTAGTCCCAAAAGTAATATAAAAGTGGAAAATAAAGCCCAATATTGCCCAAAACAGTAGATAATATAGCATGGAGCAATCAAAAATTATAGATACGTTGGAGACGTATCAGCCTCATATGCATATAGTGATAGCATTTACATGTTCATTACTCTACTGTGTTATCTTACCAGCATATTCCATGTGCTGACCCGTTTAAGCTGCAACATGTCATGTTGCGGACTTTTAGAACGAAGAGTAAGGTCGCGCTGGAGGTCGTTTGTAGTGCACTTTCATCTATGCTAGGTTGGAGTTGATGGACTCACTTTATCTTCCAAGCCTTCCGCTGTTATCTTATTTAGATGGCCTTAAGCCATATTGTCGGTGGAAACGACACCTATGGGGTCACTGGGATCCCTTCTACGGTTGGCGGGCGCGAGGTTGTGCAAAGAGCGGGTCTGACAGGAAGCACACGGAGGCCGAGAAGATCGCCGCAGAGGAGGCCGCCAAGGGCGCTGCTGAGGACACCGCCAAGGGGCCTGCTGAAGGAAATATGCCCTAGAGGCAATAATAAAGTTATTATTTATTTCCTTATATCATGATAAATGTTTATTATTCATGCTAGAATTGTATTAACCGGAAACATAATACATGTGTGAATACATAAACAAACAGAGTGTCACTAGTATGCCTCTACTTGACTAGCTCGTTAATCAAAGATGGTTATGTTTCTAGCCATAGACATGAGTTGTCATTTGATTAACGGGATCACATCATTAGGAGAATGATGTGATTGACATGACCCATTCCGTTAGCTTAGCACATGATCGCTTAGTATATTGCTATTGCTTTCTTCATGACTTATACATGTTCCTATGACTATGAGATTATGCAACTCCGCTTACCGGAGGAACACTTTGTGTGCTACCAAACGTCACAACGTTATTGGGTGGTTATAAAGGTGCTCTCTGGTGTCTCCGAAGGTACTTGTTGGGTTGGCGTATTTCGAGATTAGGATTTGTCACTCCGATTGCTCTGAGAGGTATCTCGGGCCCTCTCGGTAATGCACATCACTTAAGCCTCCGCAAGCATTGCAACTAATGAGTTAGTTGCGGGATGATGTATTACGTATCGAGTAAAGAGACTTGCTGCCAGAACGAGATTGAACTAGGTATTGAGATACCGACGATCGAATCTCGGGCAAGTAACATACCGATGACAAAGGGAACAACGTATCTTGTTATGCGGCCTGGCCGATTAAAGATCTTCGTAGAATATGTGGGAGCCAATATGAGCATCCGGTTCCGCTATTGGTTATTGACCGGAGACATGTCTCGGTCATGTCTGCATAGTTCTCGAACCCATAGGGTCCGCACGCTTAACGTTTCGATGATGCTTATATTATGAGTTTATATGTTTTGATGTACGAAGGTTGTTCGAGTCCCGGATGTGATCATGGACATGACAAGGAGTCTCGAAATGGTTGAGACATGAAGATTGATATATTGGAAGCCTATGTTTGGATATCGGAAGTGTTCCGGTGAAATCGGATTTTCGGAAAATCTGGAGGTTACCTGGAACCCCCGGGAGCTTAATGGGCCATAGTGGGCCTTACTGGAAGAGAGGAGAGGCGGCCAGGGCAGGGCTGCGCGCCCCTCCCCCCTAGTCCGAATAGGACAAGGAGAGGGGGGCGGCGCCCCCCCTTTCCTTCCTCTCCTCCACCTCTTTCCCCTCTCTCTCCTAGTCCAAAGAAGGAAAGGGGAGTCCTACTCCCAGGAGTAGGACTCCTCTGGCGCGCCTCTCTCTAGGGCCGGCCACACCCCGTTGCTCCTTTATATACGCAGGGGGGCACCCTAGAGAGACAACAATTGATCGTTTGATCTTTTAGTCGTGTGCGGTGCCCCCCTCCACCATAGTCCACCTCGATAATACTGTAGCGGTGCTTAGGCGAAGCCCTGCGTCGGTAGAACATCACGTCACCATGCCGTCATGCTAACGAAACTCTCCCTCAACACTTGAATGGATCGGAGTTCGAGGGACGTCATTGGGCTGAACGTGTGCTGAACTCGGAGGTGCCGCATGCTCGATACTTGATCGGTCGGATCGTGAAGACGCACGACTACATCAACCGCGACAGTGCTAATGCTTCCGCTTTTCGGTCTCACGAGGGTACGTGTACACACTCTCCCCTCTCGCTAAGCTATGCATCACCATGATCTTGCGTGTGCGTAGGAATTTTTTGAAATTACTACGATCCCCAACAAAGCGGCATCCGAGCCAGGTTTTATGCGTTGATGTTATATGCACGAGTAGAACACAAGTGAGTTGTGGGCGATACAAGTCATACCGCTTACCAGCATTTCACACTTTGGTTCGGGCGATATTGTTGGATGAAGCGGCCTGCATCGACATTACGCCAGACGCTTCTACGCCGAGACCGGTTCTACCGACGCGGTTTTGCACATGTGGCTGGCGGGTGTCAGTTTCTCAACTTTAGTTGAACCGAGTGTGGCTATGCCCGGTCCTTGAGAAGGTTAAAACATCACTAACTTGACGAACTATCGTTGTGGTTTTGATGCGTAGGTAATAACGGTTCTTGCTCAGCCCGTAGCAGCCACGTAAAACTTGCAACAACAAAGTAGAGGACGTCTAACTTGTTCTTGCAGGGCATGTTGTGATGTGATATGGTGAAGGCATGATGCTATATTTTATTGTATGATATGATCATGTTTTGTAACCGAAGTTATCGGCAATCGGCAGGAGCCATATGGTTGTCGCTTTATTGTATGCAATGCAAACGCCTGTCAGAATGCTTTACTTTATCACTAAGCGGTAGCGATAGTCGAGAAGCATAAGATTGGCGAGACGACAAGGATGCTACGATGGCGATCAAGGTGTCGCGCCGGTGACGATGGTGATCATGGAGGTGCTTCGAAGATGGAGATCACAAGCACAAGATGATGATGGCCATATCATATCACTTATATTGATTGCATGTGATGTTTATCTTTTATGCATCTTATCTTGCTTTTGATTGATTGGTAGCATTATAAGATGATCTCTCACTAAATTTCAAGATAAAAGTGTTCTCCCGAGTATGCACCGCTGCCAAAGTTCGTCGTGCCCGGACATCACGTGATGATCGGGTGATAAGCTCTCGTCCATCTACAACGGCTGCAAGCCAATTTTGCACATGCAGAATACTCAGGTTAAACTCGACGAGCCTAGCATATGCAGATATGGCCTCGGAACACTGAGACTGAAAGGTCGAAAGTGAACCATATAGTAGATATGATCAACATAGAGATGTTCACCTTTGAAAACTACTCCATTTCACGTGATGATCGGTTATGGTTTAGTTGATTTGGATCACGTGATCACTTAGAAGATTAGAGGGATGTCTATATAAGTGGGAGTTCTTAAGTAATATGATTAATTGAACTTAAATTTATCATGAACTTAGTACCGATAGTATCTTGCTTGTCTCTATGTTGATTGTAGATAGATGGCCCGTCTTTGTTGTTCCATTGAATTTTAATGCGTTCCTTGAGAAAGCAAAGTTGAAAGATGATGGTAGCAATTACACGGACCGGTCCATAACTTGAGGATTATCCTCATTGCTGCACGTAAGAATTACGCCCTCAAGCACCGCTGGGTGCCAGCCTTTCGCCGCCGATGCAATCGGACGACGTTAAGAACGTCTCGCGAGCAAAGTCGATGATTACTCGATAGTTCAATGTGCCATGCTTTACGGTTAGAACCGACTTCAACGACGTTTTGAACGTCATGGAGCATAAGGATATGTTCCAGAGTTGAAGTTAATATTTCAAGAAAATGCCCGGATTGAGAGATATGAAGTCTCCAATAAGTTCTACATACCTGCAAGATGGAGGAGAATAGTTCGCCAAGGAGCATATACTCAAGATGTCCTGGGTATAATAATCACTTGATTCAACCGGGAGTTAATCTTACGGATGATAGCGCCATTGATGCAATTCTCCAATCATTGCCACCAAGCTACAAGAGCTTCGTGATGAACTATAACATGCAAGGGATGGATAAGACGATTCCCGAGCTCTTCGCAATGCTAAAGGCTGCGGAGGTAGAAATCAAGAAGGAGCATCAAGTGTTGATGGTCAATAAGACCACCAGTTTCAAGAAAAGGGCAAAGGGAAGAAGAAGGGGAACTTCAAGAAGAACAACAAGCAAGTTGCTGCTCAGAGAAGAAACCCAAGTCCGGACCTAAGCACGAAATCGAAAGTGCTTCTACCGCAAGCGATCCCGTCACTAGAAGCGGAACTGCACCAAGTATTTGGCGGATAAGGATGGCAAGGTGAACAAAGGTATATGTGATATACATGTTATTGATGTGTACCTTACTAGAGCTTGCAGTAGCACCTGGGTATTTGATACTGGTTCTGTTGCTAATATTTGCAACTCGAAACAGGGACTACGGATTAAGCGAACACTGGCCAAGGACGAGGTGACGATGCGCGTGGGAAATGGTTCCAAAGTCGATGTGATCGCGGTCGGCACGCTACCTCTACATCTACCTTCGGATTAGTTTTAGACCTAAATAATTGTTATTTGGTGCTAGCATTGAGCATGAACATTATATCTGGATCTTGTTTGATGCTAGACGGTTATTCATTTAAATCAGAGAATAATGGTTGTTCTATTTATATGAGTAATATCTTTTATGGACATGCACCCTTGATGAGTGGTCTATTTTTATGAATCCGATAGTAGTGATACACATATTCATAATGTTGAAGCCAAAAGATGCAGAGTTGATAATGATAGTGCAACTTATTTGTGGCATGCCGTTTAGGTCATATCGGTGTAAAGCGCATGAAGAAACTCCATACTGATGGACTTTTGGAACCACTTGATTATGAATCACTTGGTACTTGTGAACCGTGCCTTATGGGCAAGATGACTAAAACGCCGTTCTCCGGTACTATGGAGAGAGCAACAGATTTGTTGGAAATCATACATACAGATGTATGTGGTCCGATGAATGTTGAGGCTCGTGGCGAATTATCGTTATTTTCTCACCTGCGACAGATGATTTAAGCGTATATGGGTATATCTACTTAATGAAGCATAATTCTGAAACATTTGATAAGTTCAAAGATTTTCTGAGTGAAGTTGAAAATCATCGTAACAAGAAAATAAAGTTTCTACGATCTGATCGTGGAGGAGAATATTTGAGTTACGAGTTTGGTCTACATTTGAAACAATGCGGAATAGTTTCGCAACTCACGCCACCCGGAACACCATAGCGTAATGGTGTGTCCGAACATCATAATCGTACTTTACTAGATATGATCCGATCTATGATGTCTCTTACTGATTTACCGCTATCCTTTTGGGTTATGCTTTAGAGACGGCCGCATTCACGTTAAATAGGGCACCATCAAAATCTGTTGAGACGACGCCTTATGAACTGTGGTTTGGCAAGAAACCAAAGTTGTTGCTTATGTGAAAATGCTTCAACCTGATAAGCTCGAACCCAAATCGGAAAATGTGTCTTCATAGGATACCCAAAGGAGACTGTTGGGTACACCTTCTATCACAGATCCGAAGGCAAGACATTCGTTGTTAAGAATAGATCCTTTCTAGAGAAGGAGTTTCTCTCGAAAGAAGTGAGTGGGAGGAAAGTAGAACTTGATGAGGTAATCAGACCTGCTCCCTTATTGGAAAGTAGCTCATCACGTAAATCTGTTCTCGTGACGCCTACACCAATTAGTGAGGAAGTTAATGATGATGATCATGGAACTTGAGATCAAGTTGTTCTTGAACCTCGTAGATCAACCAGAGTAAGATCCACACCGTGAGTGGTACGGTAATCCTGTTCTTGAAGTCATGTTACTAGATCATGATGAACCTACGAACTATGAAGAAGCGATGGTGAGCCCAGATTCTGCAAAATGGCTTGAGGCCATGAAATCTGAGATGTGATCCATGTATGAGAACAAAGTGTGGATTTGGTTGACTTGCCGATGATCGGCAAGCAATTGAGAATAAATGGATCTTCGAGAAGAAGACCGACGCTAATGGTAATGTTATCGCTTCACAAAGCTCGACTTGTTGCGAAGGTTTTCGACAAGTTCAAGGGATTGAATATGATGAGACCTTCTCACCCGTAGCGATGCTTAAGTCTATCCGAATCATGTTAGCAATTGCCGCATTTTATGATTATGAAATTTGGCAGATGGATGTCAAAACTGCATTCCTGAATGGATTTCTGGAAGAAGAGTTGTATATGATGCAAACCAGAAGGTTTTGTCGATCCAAAGGGGCTAACAAAGTGTGCAAGCTCCAAGAATCCATTTATGGACTGGTGCAAGCCTCTCGGAGTGGAATAAACGCTTTGATAATGTGATCAAAGCATTTGGTTTTGTACGGACTTTTGGAGAAGTCTGTATTTACAAGAAAGTGAGGGAGCTCAGAGCATTTACGATATTATATGTGGATGACATATTGCTGATTGGAAATGATATAGAATTTCTGGATAGCATAAAGGGATACTTGAATAAGAGTTTTTCAATGAAAGACCTCGGTGAAGCTGCTTATATATTGGGCATTAAGATCTATAGAGATAGATCGAGACGCTTAATTGGACTTTCACAAAGCACATACCTTGACAAAGTTTTGAAGAAGTTCAAAATGGATCAAGCAAAGAAAGGGTTCTTGCCTGTGTTACAAGGTGTGAAGTTGAGTAAAACTCAATGCCCGACCACTGCAGAAGTTAGAGAGAAAATGAAAGATGTTCCCTATGCTTCAGCCATAGGCTCTATCACGTATGCAATGCTATGTACTGCACTGATGTGTGCCTTGCTATAAGTCTAGCAGGGAGGTACCAAACTAATCCCGGAGTGGATCACTGGACAGGCAGTCAAGAACATCCTGAAATACCTGAAAAGGACTAAGGATATGTTTCTCGTTTATGGAGGTGACAAAGAGCTCATTGTAAATGGTTACGTTGATGCAAGCTTCGACACTGATCCGGACGATTCTAAATCGCAAACCGGATACGTGTTTACATTGAACGGTGGAGCTGTCAGTTGGTGCAGTTCTAAACAAAGCGTCGTGGCGAGATCTACGTGCGAAGCCGGAGTACATACCGCTTCCGGAAGAAGCAAATGAAGGATTCTGGATGAAGGAGTTCATATCCGATCTAGGTGTCATACCTAGTGCATTGGGTCCAATGAAAATCGTTTGTGACAATCTTGGTGCAATTGCCTTGGCGAAGGAATCCAGATTTCACAAGAGAACCAAGCACATCAAGAGACGCTTCAATTCCATCCGGGATCTAGTCCAGGTGGGAGACATAGAAATTTGCAAGATACATACGGATCTGAATGTTGCAGACCCGTTGACTAAGCCTCTTCCACGAGCAAAGCATGATCAGCACCAAGACTCCATGAGTGTGAGGATCATTACTATGTAATCTAGATTATTGACTCTAGTGCAAGTGGGAGACTGAAGGAAATATGCCCTAGAGGCAATAATAAAGTTATTATTTATTTCCTTATATCATGATAAATGTTTATTATTCATGCTAGAATTGTATTAACCGGAAACATAATACATGTGTGAATACATAAACAAACAGAGTGTCACTAGTATGCCTCTACTTGACTAGCTCGTTAATTAAAGATGGTTATGTTTCCTAGCCATAGACATGAGTTGTCATTTGATTAACGGGATCACATCATTAGGAGAATGATGTGATTGACATGACCCATTCCGTTAGCTTAGCACACGATCGTTTAGTATATTGCTATTGCTTTCTTCATGACTTATACATGTTCCTATGACTATGAGATTATGCAACTCCCGTTTAACGGAGGAACACTTTGTGTGCTCCCAAACGTCACAACGTAACTGGGTGATTATAAAGGTGCTCTGAGTGTCTCCAAAGGTACTTGTTGGGTTGGCGATTTCGAGATTAGGATTTGTCACTCCGATTGTCGGAGAGGTATCTCTGGGCCCTCTCGGTAATGCACATCACTTAAGCCTTGCAAGCATTGTAGCTAATGAGTTAGTTATGGATGATGTATTACGGAACGAGTAAAGAGACTTGCCGAACGAGATTTAACTAGGTATTGAGATACCGACGATCGAATCTCGGGCAAGTAACATACCGATGACAAAGGGAACAACGTATGTTGTTATGCGGTCTGACCGATAAAAGATCTTCGTAGAATATGTGGGAGCCAATATGAGCGTCCAGGTTCCGCTATTGATTATTGACCGGAGACATGTCTCGGTCATGTCTGCATAGTTCTCGAACCCGTAGGTTCCGCACGCTTAACGTTTCGATGACAGTTATATTATGAGTTTATATGTTTTGATGCACCGAAGGTTGTTCGGAGTCCCGGATGTGATCACGGACATGACGAGGAGTCTCGAAATGGTCGAGACATGAAGATTGATATATTGGAAGCCTATGTTTGGATATCAGAAGTGTTCCGGGTGAAATCTGGATTTCTTATCGAGTACCGGAGGTTACCGAACCCCCGGGAGCTTAATGGGCCATAGTGGGCCTTATCGAAGAGAGGAGAGGCGGCTGCAGGCAGGGCTGCCGCCTCCCCTAGTCCGAATAGGACAAGGAGAGGGGGCGGCGCCCCCTCCTTCCTCTCCTCCACCTCTTTCCCCTCTCTCCTAGTCCAACAAGGAAAGGGGGAGTCCTACTCGGTAGGAGTAGGACTCCTCTGGCGTGCCCCCCTCTCTAGGCCGGACGCACCCCTTGCTCCTTTATATACGGGGCAGGGGCACCCTAGAGAGACAACAATTGATCGTTTGATCTTTTAGCGTGTGCGGTGCCCCCTCCACCATAGTCCACCTCGATATCTTTATGGCGGTGCTTAGGTGAAGCCCTTCGCCGGTGAGAACATCATCATCGTCCACCACGCCGTCGTCGACAAAACTCTCCCTCAACATTCGGCTGGATCGGAGTTCGAGGGACGTCATCGGGCTGAACGTGTGCTTAACTCGGAGGTGCCGTGCGTTCGGTACTTGATCGGTCGGATCGTGAAGACGTACGACTACATCAACCGCGTTGTGCTAACGCTTCCGCTTTCGGTCTACGAGGGTACATGGACATACTCTCCCCTCTCGTTGCTATGCATCACCATGATCTTGCGTGTGCGTAGGAAATTTTTTGAAATTACTACGTTCCCCAACACCTGCCGGGGAGCCCGGCAAGGCTGCTGCCGAGGAGGCCGGCAAGGGGCCCACCGGGGAGGACGGCAAGGCCGCTGCCGAGGAGGAGGTAGTTGACGACCAACCTTCCTCCTCTGTTGCCTCTGGCTTGGGCAGATACCTGAGGGTGAGCGATGACCTTTTCGTCCACCTCCCAGGAACGGCGAGCACCGGGGTGCCCATCGAGGGGGAGGTGTTTGATGATGAAGTACTCGCCGCCGCCGGGCTTGAGGTTGTTGACGAGCCGAGCACCGGTGGCGGCGGCTCCCAGGAAGAGCGGCTCCTCCAGGCCATGGGTGCCTACTTCGAGAAGCTCCAGGCGCTCCACCGCGCCTGCCCGGACAAGGCCAAGTCCAGGATGGCGGTGGTGGACAAGGCGGAGGCGGACCTTGAAGAGCGCGTCGCCGAGGCGCAGGCTTGGCTTCGCCAGGCCTACAAGGACTTGAAGGCCGCCCAGGACGCGCTGGCCGAGCGCGACCTGGCACTCGTCATGAAGCGTGCTGATATCGAGAAGGCCCAGGAGCTAGCGAAGCAGGAGGCTGCCCAGGCCGAGGCAGCTCGGCACCAGCAGCAGGCCGCGCTGAACTCCTAGGAGGAGGATCTTGTCGCGCGTGAGGAGAAGCTTCCTGCAACGCTCCGCGCCAAGGATGAGGAGGTGGAGAAGCTCGTCGTGCAGCGGACCCAGGAGCTGGAGCAGAGGCACAAGGAGGCTCTCGATGCCCAGGCTCTGGTTCACGCCGACAGGGTGAAGGAGCTGGAGGTGGAGCGGGACCGGCTAAAGGACCAGGTCCTGAAGCTGTCCAAAGAGAATGATATGCTCAACGACGCTCTAGTTGAGGCGCAGGGCGCGGTGATAACCCACAAGTATAGGGGATCGCAACAGTTTTCGAGGGTAGAGTATTCAACCCAAATTTATTGATTAGACACAAGGGGAGCCAAAGAATATTCTCAAGTATTAGCAGCTGAGTTGTCAATTCAACCACACCTGGAAACTTAGTATCTGCAGCAAAGTGTTTAGTAGCAAAGTAATATGATAGTGGTGGTAATGGGAGCAAAAGTAAAGGAAACAAAAGTAATATTTTTGGTATTTTGTAGTGATTATACTTGATGTAGCAGGGAAAGTAAATAAGCGTAAACCAGTATATGGAAAGCTTCGTAGGCATCGGATCGATGATGGATAATTATGCGGATGTGGTTCATCATGTAACGTATCATAACATAGGGTGACACAGAACTAGCTCCAATTCCTCAATGTAATGTAGGCATGTATTCCGAATATAGTCATACGTGCTTATGGAAAAGAACTTGCATCACATCTTTTGTCCTACCCTCCCGTGGCAGCCCGAAGTCCTAATGGAAACTAAGGGATATTAAGGCCTCCTTTTAATAGAGAACCGTAACAAAGCATTAGCACATAGTGAATACATGAACTCCTCACACTATGGTCATCACCGGAGTGGTCCCGATTATTGTCACTTGGGGTTGCGGATCATAACACATAGTAGGTGACTATAGACTTGCAAGATAGGATCAAGAACTTACATATATTCATGAAAACATAATAGGTTCAGATCTGAAATCATGGCACTCGGGCCCTAGTGACATGCATTAAGCATAACAAAGTCATAGCAACATCAATCTCAGAACATAGTGGATACTAGGGATCAAACCCTAACAAAACTAACTCGATTACATGATAAATCTCATCCAACCCATCACCGTCCAGGAAGCCTACAATGGAATTACTCACGCACGGCGGTGAGCATCATGAAATTGGTGATGGAGGATGGTTGATGATGACGACGACGACGAATCCCCCTCTCCGGAGCCCCGAACGGACTCCGGATCAGCCCTCCCGAGAGGTTTTAGGGCTTGACGACGGCTCCGTATCGTAAAACGCGATGATTTCTTCTCTCCTATTTTTTTCTCCCCGAAAGCAAATATATAGAGTCGGAGTTGGCGTCGGAAGGTCTCCAGGGGGCCCACGAGGTAGGGGGCGCGCCCTAGGGGGGCGCCCCCCACCCTCGTGGACAGGGTGTGGGCCCCCTGGTCTTCATCTTTGGCGAGGATTTTTTATTATTTATTGTAAGATATTCCGTGGAGTTTCAGGTCATTCCGAGAACTTTTGTTTTCTGCACATAAAACAACATCATGGCAATTCTGCTAAAACAGCGTCAGTCCGGGTTAGTTCCATTCAAATCATGCAAGTTAGAGTCCAAAACAAGGGCAAAAGTGTTTGGAAAAGTAGATACGACGGAGACGTATCAACTCCCCCAAGCTTAAACCCTTGCTTGTCCTCAAGCAATTCAGTTGACAAAGCGAAGAGAAAAAGAAAACTTTTACAAACTCTGTTTGCTCTTGTTGTTGTAAATATGTCAAGCCAGCATTCAAGTTTTCAGCAAAGATCATAACTAACCACATTTGCAATAATTCTCAGGTCTCATGTTTACTCATATCAATAGCATAATCAACTAGCGAGTCATAATAATAAATCTCGGATGGCAACACTTTCTCAAAACAATCATAATATGATATAACAAGATGGTATCTCGCTAGCCCTTTCTGAGACCGCAAAACATAAATGCAGAGCACCTTCAAAGATCAAGGACTGACTAGACATTGTAATTCATGGTAAAAGAGATCCAATCATAGTCATACCCAATATAGATTAATAGTGATGAATGCAAATGACGGTTGTGCTCTCCATTAGTGCTCTTTAATAAGAGGGTGATGACTCAACATAAAGTAAATAGATAGGCCCTTCGCAGAGGAGAGGCGAGGATTTGTAGAGGTGCCAGAGCTCGGTTTTGAAATAGAGATATATAATATTTTGAGCGGTATACTTTCATTGTCAACATAACAACTAAGAGATGGCGATATCTTCCATGTCACACACATTATAGGCGGTTCCCAAATAGAATGGTAAAGTTTATACTCCCCCTCCACCAACAAGCATCAATCCATGGCCTGCTCGAAACAACGAGTGCCTCCAACAAACATCGTGTCCCGGGGAGTTTTGTTTGCAATTATTTTGATTTAGTTTGCATAAAGCATGGAATTTGGGCATCGCGGTGACCAGCCATTTTCTCGTGAGTGAGGAGCGGAGTCCACTCCTCTTGAGAATAACCCGCCTAACATGGAAGATAAGGGCAGCACTAGTTGATACATGAGCTATTCGAGCATACAAAAGCAGAATGTTTATTTGAAGGTTTAGAGTTTGGCACATACAAATTTACTTGGAGCGGTAGGTAGATACCGCATATAGGAAGGTATGGTGTACTCATATGGAATAACTTTGGGGTTTAAGGGATTGGATGCACAAGCGGTATTCCGCTTAGTACAAGTGAAGGCTAGCAAAAGGCGGGAAGCGACCAACTAGAGAGCGACAACAGCCATGTACATGCATTAAAATTAATAAACATTGGATGCAAGCATGAGTAGGATATAATCCACCATGAACATAAATATCGCGAAGGCTATGTTGATTTATTTCAACTACATGCGTGAACATGTGCCAAGTCAAGTCACTTAAATCATTCAAAGGAGGATACCACCCCATCATACCACATCATAACCATTTTAATAACATGTTGTACGCATAAGGTAAACCATTATAACTCATAGCTAATCAAGCATGGCACAAGCAACTATGATCTCTAATTGTCATTGCAAACATGTTTATTCATAATAAGTTGAATCAGGAATGATGAACTCATCATATTTACAAAAACAAAAGAGGTCGAGTTCACCAGCTTTTCTCATCTCAGTCAGTCCATCATATATCATCATAATTGCCTTTCACTTGCACGACCGAACGAAGTGAATAACAATAAGAGTGCACGTGCATTGGACTAAGCTGGAATCTGCGAGCATTCAATAAACAGGAGGAGACAAGGTAATATGGGCTCTTGGTTAAATCAAGAATAATGCATATAAGAGCCACTTCAACAATTTAATCATGGTCTTCTCCTACTGACCCCCAAAGAAAAGAAATAAAACTATTTACACGGGAAAGCTCCCAACAAGCAAAAAGAAGAACGGGAAATACTTTTGGGTTTTCCTTTTGATTACTACTACTACAGCAGAAAAATAAACTACTACTAATTTTTTTGTTTTTCTTAAGGTTTATTAAACACACAAGAAGAAAGCAGGAAAAAGAAAGTAAACTAGCATTAATATTACAGTGAAAGAGTATGAGCACCGACATCTAGCAATGAGTGTGTGTGAACATAAATGTAATGTCGGTGAGAAATACGTACTCCCCCAAGCTTAGGCTTTTGGCCTAAGTTGGTCTATTGCTAGGGATAGCCTGGCGGATAACCGTAGGTGTAGCTGGGGTCGTACTGCGATGAAGAGTAGTTGGGATCATACTGCGATGAAGAGGACTCTGACTGCCACTGGCTGACAGCCATCTCTGGATCCCAAGAATAAACAGATTGTCGTGGAGGCTCATCTTGTGGTTCCGGTTCCGGGGCTGGTGCAGGATTCCGGTAAGCTTGAACGGCAGCCCTCGTAACAAGATAAGGTCCTTCAAAATTAAACAAAGAAGGAGCAGGCAAGGTAATAGTTTCAGGATGATGTTTATGAAAGAATAATTTATATTTGAGCTCTCCATCCCTGCCCTTAACAATAAAATAATGCATTAGCATACTCTTATAATCTAGATAAGCACTAGGCAGAAATTTTTCTTCTTTCTCATGAAGCCTAATAGCTATGTTAAAATGTGCAGCAAGGCGTGAAGCATAAATTCCTCCAAAAATGGGGCCCTTGGTATGGTTCAGACTTAACCGTCTAGCAACAATTCCGCCCATACTAACAGTGTTATTGTGATATAAACCATGGAACAAAATAATAATATCAGGAACACTAAGGTTTCCACAGTTCCCACGACCAATCAAGCAATGACTAGCAAATAAGGCAAAATAGCGTAATGCAGGAAAATGTATGCTAGTGATTCTTGCATCAGAAACCTTCCTGGTTTCTCCCAGAGAGATAGTGTTAATAAATGATTCCACTTCATTACGGTGTGGTTCATCTAAGGTACCCTTAGAGGGTATTTTGCAAACCTTGCAAAATTCAGCTAATGGCATCTTCTTAACAACGTCATATAAATGAAACTCTACTGAAGGAGGTGATCCCTTAGGGAAAAAGTAGAAGTTTTCACAAAAGTATTTGTGAGTAAGAGATACCGATGACGTTGGTCGCGGAGGAAGTCGGTGAGGCCGGCATTCTCAATCAATGAATAGAAATCCTCATAAATCCCGGCTCTTCTCAAGAAGTCATCGGAAGGCCATTCACACGGCCGGACCTCCATGATCTGAGGCAAATTATATTTGGGACTCTGTGCTTCTTCATTTTGTTTTTAAATTCGAGCTTGACTCGATGAGCCCCTCAAAAGTCTCTTCATTATTTTCTGAAATAATCTGAAATTTTTAGTAACTTCAAACAAAAGTGAACCAACTTCAATAAAAGCGATAGCAAATAATCATACAAGTGCCTAGAGCCTAAAACAAGCATTAGAACTACTTGGAACCATATAAATATGACAAGCAAGCACAAGAACATGGTCACCTATGTAGCACAAATTTGCAATGAATAAAGCACTAGAATAAAAAACTAGTTGGACCAATGGAGGAGTCACATACCAAGGAACAATCTCCCCAAGCAGTTTTGCGAGAGGTGCTTTGAGCAAGGAGATCGAAAATCACAACAAAGTGGCCTAGAACTCGTGCTTGAGTTGGTTTTTTGTGTTTGTGTGAGGAAGAAGAAGAGGATGGGTGCAGTAATAAGTGGAGGAGGGCCATGATACGTCTCCAACGTATCTATAATTTTTGATTGCTCCATGCTATTATATTACCCCTTTTGGATGTTTATGGGCTTTATTTTACACATTTATATCATTTTTGGGACTAACCTACTAACCAGAGGCCCAGCCCATATTGCTGTTTTTTTGCCTATTTCAGTATTTCGAAGAAAAGGAATATCAAACGGAGTCCAAACGGAATGTAACCTTCGGGAGCGTGATTTTGGAGCAAACGTGATCGAAGGACTTGGAGTGCAAGTCAAGAAGCTTCGAGGAAGCCACGAGATAGGAGGCGCCCTCCCTATAGGCGCCCCTGTCTCGTGGGCCCCTCAGTGGCCACCGACGTACTTCTTCCTCCTATATATACCTACGTGCCCGAAAACATCCGGGGCACCACGAAACACAATTTCCACCGCCGTAACCTTCAGACATGCGAGATCCCATCTTGGAGCCTTTCATGGCACTCTGGGAGGGAATCAAGCACGGAGGGCTTCTACATCAACACCATAGCCCCTCCGATGAGTTGTGAGTAGTTTACCACAGACCTACGGGTCCATAGTTATTAGCTAGATGGCTTCTTCTCTCTTTTTGGATCTCAATACAATGTTCTCCCCCTCTCTTGTGGAGATTTATTCGATGTAATCTCTTTTTGCGGTGTGTTTGTCGAGATCCGATGAATTGTGGGTTTATGATCAAGTTTATCTATGAATAATATTTGAATCTTCTCTGAATTCTTTTATGTATGATTAAGTTATCTTTGCAAGTCTCTTGAATTATCGGTTTAGTTTGGCCTACTAGATTGGTTTTTCTTGCCATAGGAGAAGTGCTTAGCTTTGGGTTCAATCTTGTGGCGTCCTTACCCGGTGTGAGAAAGGGTTGCAAGGCACGTATTGTATTGTTGCCATCGAGGATAAAAAGATGGGGTTTATATCATATTGCATGAGTTTATCCCTCTACATCATGTCATCTTGCTTAATGCGTTACTCTGTTCTTATGAACTTAATACTCTAGATGCATGCTTTGGATAGCGGTCGATGTGTGGAGTAATAGTAGTAGATGCAGCCGAGTCAGTCTACTTGTTATGGACGTGATGCCTATATACATGATCATGCCTAGATAATCTCATAACTATGCTTTTCTATCAATTGCTCGGCAAGAATTTGTTCACCCAATCGTAATACTTATGCTATCTTGGGAGAAGCCTCTAGTGAAACCTATGGCCCCCGGGTCTATCTCTTATCATATTTGCTTTCAATTTACTTTTACTTGCGTCTTTACTTTTTGCATCTATATTATAAAATACCAAAAATATATTTATCTTATCATACTATCTTTATTAGATCTCACTTTCGCAAGTGGTCGTGAAGGGATTGACAACCCCTTTATTGGGTTGGTTGCGAGTTCTCGATTTGTTTGTGTAGGTGCGTGGGACTTTTGAGGAGCCTCCTCTTTGGATTGATACCTTGGTTCTTAAAACTGAGGGAAATACTTACACTACACTTGCTGCATCACCCTCTCCTCTTGAGGAAAACCAGCATAAGCTCAAGGCGTAGCAAGAAGGATTTCTGGCGCCGTTGCCAGGGAGGTCTTCGCTCAAGTCAAGACATACCAAGTACCCATCACAAACCCATCTCCCTCGCATTTAAATTATTTGCCATTTGCCTCTCATTTTCCTCTCCCCCACTTCACCCTTGCCGTTTTGTTCGCCCTCTCTTTCCCAATCTCCTCCTCTCTCTCCGCTTGCCTTCTTTTGTGTGCTTGTTTGCTTGTTTGACCTTATGGCTGCGCCTAAGGGTCCTGACCACCTTCTCCGAAGGATGGATGAGCTTGAATCAAATATTAGAAGCTTTATGAATTTGCAATTTGAGCATAATAATTTCTTTAGAAAAGAGCTTAAGGAACAAAAAAGTGTTTTGGGGTTTATGAACAAAGAGCTTGATGATATGAATAAAGAATTCTATGGTGTTAACGCTCAAATTGCCTGGCTTGAAAATGATATAGCCAAAATTTCTGACAAGCAAGCCACTTTAGTCAATAAGATGACCGCTAAACCAGAAAAATTACATGAAAATAATGATGAGGATCTTAAATTTATTGATGTGTCTCCAATTAGATCTATGTTTTGCAATATGAATTTTGATGATTATGGGATTGATGATGAATCAACTTTGCCTAGAAGGCGTCCCAAGAATTCGGAGTCTTTAGATCTTAATGTTAAATTTGGTAAAAGTGAGATTGGAGAATCCTCAACTTCTAATAATGTTGAACCTACTATCTCGGATTTCAAGGAATTTAATCATGATAATTGCTCTATAAAGGTTGTATTTCCTTGTTGCAAGCCGTTGTTAATTCTCCTCATGCTTATAGTCAAAACAAAGCCTTTACCAAACATATTGTTGATGCCTTGATGCAATCTTATGATGAAAAACTTAATTTGGAGGTTTCTGTACCTAGAAAACTTAATGATGAGTGGGAACCTACTATAAAGATTAGAATTAAACATTATGAGTGCTTTGCTTTGTGTGATTTGGGTGCTAGTGTTTCCACGATTCCGAAAACTTTATGTGATATCCTAGGTTTCCATGATCTTGATGATTGTTCTTTAAATTTGCACCTTGCGGATTCCACCATTAAAAAGCGTATGTGAAGGATCAATGATGTTCTTATTGTTGCAAATAGAAATTTGGTGCCCGTAGATTTTATCGTTCTTGATATAGATTGCAATCTTTCTTGCCCTATTATTCTTGGTAGACCTTTCCTTAGAACGATTGGTGTGATTATTGATATGAAGGAAGGGAATATTAGATTCCAATTTCCATTAAAGAAAGGCATGGAGCACTTTCCAAGAAATAAAGTCAAATTACCTTATGAATCTATCATGCGTGCTACTTATGAGTTTAGTGCCAAAGATGGCACTTTCGTTAGATCTATCTTCGCTTTTTGACTAGCTAAGGCGTTAAGCGATAAGCGCTAGTTGGGAGGCAACCCAATTTTCTTTATGTTTTTTTTTTGCTTCTGTTTAGGAATAAATAATCCATCTACCTTCTGTTCAGATGTGGTTTTATGTTTTAATTAGTGTTTGTGCCAAGTTAAACCTATAGGATCTTCTTGGATGATAGTTATTTGATCTTGCTGTAATTTCCAGAAACTTTTGGTTCACTAAAATAATTGTTAAAAATCACCAGAACGTGATAAAATAGTGATTCCAATTGATGCTGATCAATAATCAAATTGCCTAGGTCTTCCTATTTTGGCTGAATTTTTTGAGTTCCAGAAGTTTGCGTTAGTTACAGATTACTACAGACTGTTCTGTTTTTGACAGATTCTGTTTTTCGTGTGTTGTTTGCTTATTTTGATGAATCTATGGCCAATAAAATAGTTTATAATCCATAGAGAAGTTGGAATACAGTAGGTTTAACACCAAATTAAATAAAGAATGAGTTCATTGCAGTACCTTATGTGGTGGTTTTGTTTTCTTTCACTAACGGAGCTTATAAGATTTTCGGTTGAGTTTTGTGTTGTGAAGTTTTCAAGTTTTGGGTAAAGCTTTTATGGACAATGGAATAAATGGTGGCAGAGCCTAAGCTTGGGGATGCCCAAGGCACCCCAAGATATTCAATAATAGCCAAAAGCCTAAGCTTGGGGATGCCCGGAAGGCATCCCTCTTTAAATCTTCGTTCATTGGTAACTTTACTTGGAGCTATATTTTTATTCACCACATGATAAGTGTTTTGCTTGGAGCGTCGTGTATTATATTAGTCTTTGCTTTTAGTTTACCACAATCATCCTTGCTGTACACACCTTTTGGAAGAAGCCTATTTGATTAGAATTTGCTAGAATACTCTATGTGCTTCACTTATGTCTTTTGAGCTTGATAGTTTTTGCTCTAGTGCTTCACTTATACTTTTTAGAGCGCGGTGGTGTCTTAATTTTGAAGAAATTGCTAGTCTCTCATGCTTCACTTATATTATTTTGAGAGTCTTTTAGAACAGCATGGTATTTTCTATGATCATAAAGTTGGTCCTAGAATGATGAACATCCAAGTTGGGTATAATAAAAACTATCATAGGAAGTGAATTGGATGCTATGATCAACTTGATACTTGATAATTGTTTTGAGATATGGAGGTAGTGATATTAAAGTCATGCTAGTTGGGTGATTATGAATTTAAAGAATGCTTGTGTTGAAGTTAGCAAGTCCCGTAGCATGCACGTATGGTTAAAGTTGTGTAACAAATTTGAAACATGAAGTGTACCTGGCTTGTGCATCCTTATGAGTGGCGGTCGGGGGACGAACGATGGTCTTTTCCTACCAATATATCCCCCTAGGAGCATGCGCGTAGTACTTGATTTTTGATGACTTCTAAATTTTTGCAATAAGTATATGAGTTCTTTTGACTAATGTTGAGTCCATGGATTATACGCACTTTTTACCTTTCCGCCTTTGCTAGCCTCTTGATGCCGTGCATTGCCCTTGCTCACCTTGAGAGTTGGTGCAAACTTGACGGTCGCGTCCAAACCCCGTGATACGATCGCTCTATCACACATAAACCTCCCTATATCTTCCTCAAAACAGCCACCATACCTACCTATTATGGCATTTCCATAGCCATTCCGAGATATATTGCCATGCAACTTTCCACCGTTCATCATCATCATGACATACTTTACTTTTGTCATATTGCCATAGCATGATCATGTAGTCGACATCGTATTTGTGGCAAAGCCACCATGCATTAATTTTCATACATGTCACTCTCGATTCATTGCACCATCCTGGTACACCGCCAGAGGCATTCATATAGAGTCATATCTTTGTTCTAGTATCGAGTTGTAATTGTTGAGTTGTAAGAAAATAAAAGTGTGATGATCATCATTTTTAGAGCATCGTCCCAAGTGAGGAAAGGATGATGGAGACCATGATTCCCCCACAAGTCGGGATGAGACTCCGGACGAAAAAAATATAAAATAATAAAAAGAAAAAGAAAGAGGCCATAAAAGAAGAGAAAAGGCCCAGAAAAAATGAGAGAAAAAGAGAGACGCGACACTGTTACTATCCTCTTACCACACTTGTGCTTCAAAGTAGCACCATGTTCTACATGTAGTGATTCTCATATATTGTGCTTCAAAGTAGCACCTTGTTTTTCATATAGTGAGTGTGACACTCCAAAAAATTTCTTTTGGTTTCCTTCAAAAACTTTCTTGGATTTGAGGAAGGTCATTTAAACTCTTCCAAAAATATTTCTCTCAAGGACTTTCCCCTTTGGCAAGGTTTTTATTTTGGCTTCTTCTTCAACTCTGGTGTTTGGTTGTTAAAAACTTTTCTTCTGTTTGTCCTCTTCTCAAATGCAAAATTTTTGAGTTTTATTTTCTTTCAAAAGAAAACCCTAGGAGTCTTGTGTACTCTCCTATATTGGAACCTCTCATGATTTTACCATGCCCCACATGGTAAAACCTCCCAAAAACCTTCTTCCCACTTTGGGGCAATCCAAACATTCTGTCTCATCAAGTTCAATCCATTTCTGAACTTTATTTCATTTATTTCTCCTCCCAAATCTTTTCTGTCCATTATTTTGAACCTAAGTGATTTGCAAAGCAAGTATCTAAATGCATTTGAGTTTTGACCTTAAACCAACTGCCCTGGATAGTCCTTGGTACCCACAACCTAGAACCATCATGATTCACTCCTCTTCTTTTCAAATATTTCAAATTACAGTCTCTGCAAGTTTGGACCAGTTTTGTCAAATTTGGTGAAATTCATATCCTCACTTTGCTTCCAAAATTCCACAAAAATTCAGGCAGCCTCCGGATGCAATGAGAGGCCACTCCACCAAAAATCAGCTCAAGGAGAAACTCCCACATGCCAAAATCATTACATCGAACACACAGCTAAGCCTTTGTTTCTTTGCATTTTCGAGAAAAAGTTCGTAGTTTCGTAGTTCGATGTCGTTTCCCTTCGTGAGTTCAGTCCAGCGTCGGCAGTGCACTTGGCACGTTGCTCACAGCCCCTCCTCCTGTCTCGAGCACCACACGGCGCTTGGCTTGTTCCTGGCGTCGGTGGCGCCACAGCCCAACCTCGCCCGGCATCTTCCATGGCGTCCGGGACCTCCGTGGCGGTCGACGAAGGCACCACCCCAGCTCAACGTGGTTCTGCGCGCCCAGCTCTCCCTAAGCGCTCGCGTAGCTCATGCATGCCGATGCACGCCCAGCAACACCATCGCCGTGGCAGCAAGCCTGAAGCGTGCTCCACCGCCCGGCCAGGCCCGCGCCGCCCGTTCGTCGAGCTCACCCCAAAGCACCCAATCCCGGCTCGTTCAAAGACCTAAACGGAATCAGTTGATCTCCACGATGACGCTCAACTCCCTAAACCTCCCCGACCAAGCCCTGTGCCGCCGTAACACTCGCCGGACTTATCCGTTCACGCCAACCGCCTCGGGCCGGCTATATATAGCACCCCCGAGCGCGCTCTCGCCCCCGCACAACTCCACCCCCTCACTAGACCTCGCCAAGCCACTGGAAGGGCCTCGAGGGGCTCTTCTTCCTCGACTCCGGCCGCCCCGTTCTGCCTCGGCCTCCACCTCGGTTCACTCCGTTGAGGCCGTCCCGGCCTCTAATCCCGTCGGCTACCACCTCAAGCTACCAGAGTCTAACCCCTCCTCAATTTTACCTCCATGGCGCTCTCCGTGAGACCCACGACCACCCGAGCCGCCGTCGCGGAGCAAGAGCCACCGTCGACGTGGTGCTCACCGGCGACCACCACCACCACCCACCGACGCGAAATGGCGCCCTGAGCACGGAGGTACCTTCCGATCTCCCTACCTCGCCGTGGATCGCCGTCGGCGACCACCGCGGCTCTCGGGCACCGTCGTGCTCTGCCGCCTCTTTCAAATATTCAAACCTGATGGGTGGGACCCGCCCGTCAGCCTCTCTGTTGTTTTTTGAACCGTTTTACGAGCGTACTTCGGCAAATATGCTTTCTACTGAACCGTTTTTCTGCACTTTTCTCGCTTGGGCCCCGAGGGTTTTCCGTTTCATTACGGATGGGTCCTTGGACCAAAACTCTTATAACTTTTTAAGAGAAAGGAATTTTTGAGTGATTCTCTTTCTGTCCTCTTCAAAATTTTGTCTAGTTTTTTTATCATATTTATTTGAAAAATATTCGGATTATTTTTCTGTACTCCACGGTATTTACGTTAGCGCGTGTGTTTTGTGTACCGTAGATACCGAAGGAGGTGACGGCACCTTGAACTTCACCGAGCTAGACCCCGACTACTCGAACCAGGCAAGCATGTTTGAACTCTTGATATGATGAGTGTCTTGGCATGTTTGCATTTAGTAGTTTCATGGCATGTTCATGAGCATCCCGGTAAAAACTTCGTCACATGAAAGGTCGAGACAAGTGAGTTTCGGAAATCCATGAGTTAATGGAAATGAGGTTGCATGGCCACGTGATGGCATGAAATGGGTAAGATGGCAGTGTTGTAGCATGCCAGGCTTATGCCAGATCGTTGACCCAGTGTCAACATAAATCAGTCAAATTCCAGTCCGTCTCCCCTTTCGTACTACCACCTGTTTCCCGCAATGGATACGACTTAGTTTGCTGCAAACCACTTCTGGTACACACCAAATCGAGAGGCCGGGATGAGGTTCCATGGCCTGGATTAAAGCCTTTCATCCGGTCGGGGTATGGGTGTTTCCGGTTGGGACCGAGAGGGGCACCCCTTAGGCGCTGCCAAATAAATTTGATCCCATGCTATTCGAGATTGTGATCTCCCCAACTCAAAGTTTTTCTTGAAACGTTGTCTAGGGTGATTCCTGGCAGCGTGAGGTATGATGGGTGTGTACTGGTTAGCTGTGTTTCCTCCGAAATACCATAAACGGAACTAGTCCTTCGTGACTACGGAAATTCGTTGGCTGTGGACAATTTTGGTACAAACTCTGCAGAGTCAAAATTCTGAAATTTCATCTTATCCATGTCCGAGTACCGTGTTCACCTTATCTTGTCAAGTGTCAGTCTCGGTGACAGAAACTCCACGAGAACCATATGAGTGTTAAATATTTATTCCACAGAATGGACTAACCCGCTTATTGCCTTGTGAGGAATATTTTTTGTGAGCACCATTTCTTATCAGCTATGTAAAATTAATTATAAGCCCTTTTCTGCGATGTCGCTCAGACGTCCATCATGCGGCATTATTATTGTTTACTTTTATTATAAGCCCTTTCATGCGATGTCGCTCAGACGTCCGATCATGGCATTGTTATTGTTTACTTTTATTATAAGCCCTTTGTGCGATGTCGCTCAGACGTCCATTGCGTGACATTATTATTGTTTACTTTTATTATAAGCCCTTTCTGCGATGTCGCTCAGACGTCCGACTGCGGCATTGTTATTGTTTACTTTTATTATAAGCCCTTTCTGCGATGTCACTCAGACGTCCGACTGCGGCATTATTATTATTTAATTTTTTTATAAGCCCTTTCTGTGATGTCGCTCCGACGTCCGACCGTGGGCACACACGTCTTTTCTTTCAATATAAGCCCTTTATGAGGTGTCGCTTAGACACCGGTATGGTAACATGTTTTACTTATTTGTTCACCCTTCGAGGCGCCGCTGCACACTGATCGGTTTTAAGTTTATCTTCTTTGGGTTTTCGAGCGGACTACCGCCGATTCCCTTTACTTACTTTGTGATACTGTTTTGATAACACATCGTTATAAATCAATCATATCGCATTCATGCATACATTTGTTATATCTTTTGTCCGAAGCTGTCTTGCGAGTACTTTCAAAGTACTCACCTGGCTTGTTGATTTGGCGGAATCTTTGATGAAGGCGATCTCGTGGATGAGGAGTTCGATAGCGAGTCCGACGCCTAGAGGAATCGATCGATCTCGTCGACCCTGGATTAGTCATCGTGATATATCCGCTTCCGCTACCCAAATAAATTCCTCGAGCCTCACCTCGATTTCGATGAGCCGCACAACTGTAGTAGTCTTATTATCCACCCCCACCGTATTATTCCACCAATCACTTATATCTCGAGTCGGTAGTATTCCCACCCTCACCTTTGTGTCATATCCGCCATTATGTATAATTATTGGCGTGTTTGTAATAATTGGTTGGGCATCTTTAGCTCGACCCCTGTAATATTTTAATGCTACTGGCTTATTGTATCAAAGTTTTGTCTACCGGTATGGAGGATTTTCCTCATACTGGATTTCATAGGTCGGTTGCTCAATAAATATTTTTATTGAAAAACCGGTCCTGACAGTGAGTCTCATAAGTTGTCTTTTTCATACTAGTGGGAATCTTTCATTATAGAACTTGGCTTGTATATTCCTACGATGGGCTTCCTCAAATGCCCTAGGTCTTCGTGAGCAAGCAAGTTGGATGCACATCCACTAGTTTTCTTTTGTTGAGCATTTATAGCTCTAATGCATCTGTTGCATGGCAATCCCTACTCCTCATGTTGACATCAATTGATGGGCATCTCCATAGCACGTTGATTATCCTCGTCAATGTGAGACTTTCTGCTTTTTGTCTTCTCCACACAATCCACATCATCGTATTCTATTCCACCCATAGTGCTATATCCATGGCTCACGCTCATGTATTGTGTGAAGGTTGAAAAGGTTTGAGATTATTTAAGTATGAAACAATTGCTTGGCTTGTCATCGGGGTATAGAAGTTGGGAACATCTTTGTGTGACTTAAAATGAAGCATAGCCTAACTATATGATTTTGTAGGGATGAACTTTCTTTTGCCAAGTTATTTTGAGAAGACATGATTACTTTGATTAGTATGCTTGAAGTATTACTATTTCTTTTATCAGTATGAACTTTTATTTTGAATCATTTGGATCTGAACATTCATGCCACAATAAAGAAAATTACATTATGAATTATGCTACGCAGCATTCCGCATCAAAAATTCTCTTTTTATCATTTACCTACTCGAGGACGAGCAGGAATTAAGCTTGGGGATGCTTGATACGTCTCCAACGTATCTATAATTTTTTATTGTTCCATGCTATTATATTACCCTTTTGGATGTTTATGGGCTTTATTTTACACATTTATATCATTTTTGGGACTAACCTACTAACCGGAGCCCCAGCCCGTATTGCTGTTTTTTACCTATTTTAGTATTTTGAAGAAAAGGAATATCAAACGGAGTCCAAAAGGAATGAAACCTTCGGGAGCGTGATTTTTGGAACGAACGTGATCCAGAGGACTTGGAGTGCAAGTCAAGAAGCTTCCGAGGAAGCCACGAGATAGGAGGGCGCCCCCCCCCCTATATGGCGCGCCACCTGTCTCGTGGGCCCCCAAGTGACCACCGACGCATTTCTTCCTCCTATATATACCTCGTACCCGAAAACATGCAGGGCACCACAGGCTACAATTTCCACCGCCAGAATCCTTCAGATTCCTGCGAGGTTCCATCTTGGAGCCTTCACGACACTCTGTGGAGGGGGAATCAAGCAGGAGGGCTTCTACATCAACACCATAGCCCCTCCGGTAGGTTGTGAGTAGTTTACGACAGACCTACGGGTCCATAGTTATTAGCTAGATGGCTTCTTCTCTCTTTTTGGATCTCAATACAATGTTCTCTCCCTCTCTTGTGGAGATCTATCCGATGTAATCTCTTTTTGCAGTGTGTTTGTCGAGATCCGATGAATTGTAGGTTTATGATCAAGTTTATCTATGAATAATATTTGAATCTTCTCTGAATTCTTTTATGTATGATTAAGTTATCTTTGCAAGTCTCTTCGAATTATCAGTTTAGTTTGGCCTACTAGATTGGTTTTTCTTGCCATAGGAGAAGTGCTTAGCTTTGGGTTCCATCTTGCGGTGTCCTTACCCAGTGACATAAAGGGTTGCAAGGCACGTATTGTATTGTTTCCATCGAGGATAACAAGATGGGGTTTATATCATATTGCATGAGTTTATCCCTCTACATCATGTCATCTTGCTTAATGCGTTACTACTGTTCTTATGAACTTAATACTCTAGATGCATGCTTTGGATAGCGGTCGATGTGTGGAGTAATAGTAGTAGATGCAGCAGGAGTCGATCTACTTGTTATGGACGTGATGCCTATATACATGATCATGCCTAGATAATCTCATAACTATAAACTTTTCTATCAATTGCTCGACAAAGAATTTGTTCACCCACCGTAATACTTATGCTATCTTGAGAGAAGCCTCTAGTGAAACCTATGGCCCCGGGTCTATCTCTTATCATATTTGCTTTCAATTTACTTTTACTTGCATCTTTACTTTTGCATCTATATCATAAAATACCAAAAATATATTTATCTTATCATACTATCTTTATTAGATCTCACTTTCAAGAGTGGCCGTGAAGGGATTGACAACCCCTTTATTGCGTTGGTTGCGAGTTCTCGCTTTGTTTGTGTAGGTGCGTGGGACTTTTGAGGAGCCTCCTCTTTGGATTGATACCTTGGTTCTCAAAAACCGAGGAAATACTTTACGCTACACTTGCTGCATCACCCTCTCCTCTTCGAGGAAAACCAACGCAAGCTCAAGACGTAGCAGGCCACCGTGGACCCACGAGGCAGGGAGACGCGGCCAGCGGGGTAGGGCGCGCCCTCCACCCTCGTGGCCAGGTGGCAGCTCCCCCCACAGTAATTTTTGCACCATAAATCCTCAAATATTCCTGAAAAAATGATATTAAATTGGCATGTCATTCTGAGGACTTTTATTTTTCGGATATTTTTATATTGCACGGATAAATCGTGAAGCATGTACGGAAAAATACTATTTTTACTGTATTTCAACTAAATAACGAGAAAGTATAGAGAGGGCATGTAAGGTTGTGCTTCTAGTTTCATCCATCTCATGCTCATCAAAAGGAATCCACTAACAAGGTTGATCAAGTCTTGTTAACAAACTCATTCCGATTAACATGAAACCGGAGAAATTTCCAATAACACTATAGTTACCTCAACGGGATATGCACATCCCGGAATAAGTATATCATATTTCTTTTTGACAAGTAGGAAGAGGAAATTCAAAACCACCAAATATAATCGATGGAATTTTTCCAATAGAGTTGATAATTGTGGACTTGAGGTTGTTTCCTCGGAAAGTGCACCGTATGCTCATTACCATTAACATGAAAAGTGACATTGCCTTTGTTGCAATCAATAACAGCCCCTGCAGTATTAAGGAAAGGTCTTCCAAGAATAATAGACATACTATCATCCTCGGGAATATCAAGAAAAACAAAGTCCGTTAAAATAGTAACGTTTGCAACCACAACAGGCACATCCTCACAAACACCGACAGGTATAGCAGTTGATTTATCAGCCATTTGCAAACATATTTTAGTAGGTGTCAACTTATTCAAGTCAAGTCTACGATATATGTTGGGGAATGTTGCAGAAAATAAAAATTTTCTACACTTCACCAAGATCAATCTATGGAGTTCATCTAGCAACGAGAGAGAGGAGTGCATCTACATACCCTTGTAGATCGCGAGCGGAAGCGTTCAAGAGAACGGGGTTGAGGGAGTCGTGCTAAATGCGTGATCCAAATCACCCGATGATCCTAGTGCTAAGCGGACAGCACCTCCGCGTTAAACACACGCGTGACGGTTGGGAAGACATCTCCTCCTTCTTCATCCAAAGAAGGGGGAAGGAGAGGTTGATGGAGATCCAAAGCAGACGCTGACAGTGGTGGTGGCTGCAGGAGCGATCTCGGCGGGGCCCGCCGAGCTCTCACGAGAGGAGAGGTGTTGCATAGGGAGAGGGAGGCGCCAAGAGCATGGGTGCGGCTGCCCTCCTCCCCCTCTTTATATAGGCCCCTAGGGGGGCGCCGCCCTAGGAGATCCAATCTCCAAGGGGCGGCGGCCAAGGTGGCTTGCCCCCAAGCCGTGTGGAGGCGCCCCCCTAGGGTTTCCAACCCTAAGGCGGGGGGCCCAAGGGGCGCACCAGCCCACCAGGGGCTGGTTCCTCCCACTTCAGCCCATGGGGCCCTCCGCATAGGTGGCCCCACCGGTGGACCCAGGACCCTTCCGGTGGTCCCAGACAATACCGGTGACCCCGAAACTTTCCCGATGGCGAAACCTGACTTCCTATATATAATTCTTCACCTCCGCACCATTCCGGAACTCCTCGTGACGTCAGGGATCTCATCCGGGACTCGAACAACTTTCGGGTTACTGCATACTAATACCTCTACAACCCTAGCGTCCGAACCTTAAGTGTGTAGACCCTACGGGTTACGGAGACATGCGTACATGACCAGAGGCGCCTCTCCGATCAATAACCAACAACGGGATCTGGATACCCATGTTGGCTCCACATGCTCCTCGATGATCTCATCGGATGAACCACGATGTCGAGGATTTACTCAATCCCGTATACAATTCCCTTTGTCAATCGATGCGTTACTTGCCCGAGACTCGATCGTCGGTATCCCAATACCTCGTTTAATCTCGCACGGCAAGTCACTTTACTCATACCGTAATGCATGATCCCGTGACGGACACTTGGTCACATTGAGCTCATTATGATGATGCATTACCGAGTGGGCCCAGAGATACCTCTCCGTCATGCGGAGTGACAAATCCTGATCTCGATTCGTTGCCAACCCAGCGAGACACTTTCGGAGATACCCGTAGTGTACCTTTATAGTCACCCGATTCGTTGTGACGTTTGGCACACCCAAAGCACTCCTACGGTATCCGGGAGTTGCACAATCTCATGGTCTAAGGAAATGATACTTGACATTTGGAAAAGCTCTACAAAACGAACTACACGATCTTTGTGCTACACTTAGGGTTGGGTCTTGTCCATCACATCATTCTCCTAATGATGTGATCCCGTTATGAATGACATCCAATGTCCATAGTCAGGAAACCATGACTATCTGTTGATCAACGAGCTACTCAACTAGAGGCTTACTAGGGACGTGTTGTGGTCTATATATTCACACATGTATTACGATTTCCGGATAACACGATTATAGCATGAATAACAGAAAATTATCATGAACAAAGAAATATAATAATAACCATTTTATTATTGCCTCTAGGGCATATTTCCAACAGTCTCCCACTTGCACTAGAGTCAATAATCTAGTTACAGTGTGATGAATCGAACACCCATAGAGTTACGGTGTTGATCATGTTTTGCTCTAGGGAGAGGTTTAGTCAACGGATCTGCTACATTCGTGTCCGTATGTACTTTTACAAATATCTATGTCTCCATCTTGAACATTTTCATGAATGGAGTTGAGCGGCGCTTGATGTGCTCGGTCTTCTTGTGAAACTTGGGCTCCTTGGCAAGTGCAATAGCTCCGGTGTTGTCACGGAAGAGTGTGATCGGCCCGACACATTGGGTATGACTCCTAGGTCGATGATGAACTCCTTCACCCAGATTGCTTCATGTCTGCCTCCGAGGCTGCCATGTACTCTGCTTCACATGTAGATCCCGCCACGACGCTTTGCTTGCAATCGCACCTACTTATCGCCCACCATTCAAAATATACACGTATCCGGTTTGTGACTTAGAGTCATCCAGATGCATGTCGAAGCTAAGCGTCGACGTAACCCTTCCGACGAGGCTCTTCGTCACCTCCATACACGAGAAACATGTCCTTAGTCCTTTTCGTGTACTTCATAATATTCTTGACCGCTGTCCAGTGTTCCTTAACGGGATTACTTTGGTACCTTCCTACCAAACTTACGGCAAGGTTTACATCAGGTCTGGTACACAGCATGGCATACATAATAGACCCTATGGCTGAGGCATAGGGGATGACACTCATCTCTTCTATATCTTTTGCCGTGGTCAGACATTGAGCCGAGCTCAATTTCACACCTTGCAACACTGGCAAGAACCCCTTCTTAGACTTATCCATATTGAACTTCTTCAATATCTTATCAAGGTATGTGCTTTGTGAAAGACCTATGAGGCGTCTCGATCTATCTCTATAGATCTTGATGCCTAATATATAAGCAGCTTCTCCAAGGTCCTTCATTGAAAAACACTTATTCAAGTAGGCCTTAATGTCATCCAAGAGTTATATATCATTTCCCATCAAAAGTATGTCATCTACATATAATATGAGAAATGCTACTGAGCTCCCACTCACTTTCTTGTAAACGCAGCTTCTCCATAAGTCTCAGCATAAACCCAAACGCTTTGATCATCTCATCAAAGCGAATGTTCCAACTCCGAGATGCTTGCACCAGCCCATAAATGGATCATTTGGAGTTTGCATACCTTGTTAGCATTCTCGTGGTCGACAAAACCTTCCGGCTGCATCATATACAGTTCTTCCTTAAGATGGCCGTTAAGGAATGCCATTTTGGCGTCCATTTGCCATATCTCATAATCATAGTATGCGGCAATTGCTAACATGATTCGACGGACTTTAAGCTTCGCTACGGGAGAGAATGTCTCATCGTAGTCAACCCCTTGAACTTGTCGATAACCCTTAGCGACAAGTCGAGCTTTATAGATGGTAACATTACCATCCGCGTCATCTTCTTCTTAAAGATCCATTTGTTTTCTATCGTCGCCGATCATCGGGCAAAAGTCTGTCAAAGTCCATACTTCGTTTTCATACATGGATCCTATATCGGATTGCATGTCTTCAAGCCATTTGTTGGAATCTGGGCCGCCATCGCTTCTTCATAGTTCAAGGTTCACCGTTGTCTAACAACATGATTTCCGGGACAGGGTTGCCATACCACTCTGGTGTGGAATGTGTCCTCGTGGACCTCTGAAGTTCAAGAGTAACTTAATCCAAGTACCTTGATCATCATCATTAACTTCCTCTTGATTGGTCTTTGGCACCACAGAACATCTTCTGAGCTGCGCTACTTACGGTTCAAGAGGTAGTACTTCATCAAGTTCCACTTTCCTCACACTTACTTCTTTCGAGAGAAACTCTTTCTTCAGAAAGGACCCGTTCTTGGCAACAAAGATCTTGCCTTCGGATCTGAGGTAGAAGTTATACCCAATGGTTTCCTTAGGGTATCCTATGAAGACGCATTTTTCCGACTTCGGTTCGAGCTTTTCAGGTTGAAGTTTCTTGACATAAGCATCGCATCCCCAAACTTTTAGAAACGACAGCTTAGGTTTCTTCCCAGACCATAATTCATACGGTGTCGTCTCAACGGATTTAGACGAAGCCCTATTTAAAGTGAATTTAGCATTATCAAGAGCGTATCCCCAAAATTATAGCGGTAAATCGGAAGAGACATCATAGATCGCACCATATCCAATAAAGTGCGATTCTGACGTTCGAGACATACCGTTACTGTTGAGGTGTTCGAGTGCGGCGTGAGTTGTGAAACGATTCCAAATTTCCTTAAGTGCGTACCAAATTCGTGACTTAAATATTCTCCTCCACGATCGATCGTAGGAACTTTATCTTTCGGCCACGTTGATTCTCTACCTCATTCTGAAATTCCTTGAACTTTTCAAAGGTCTCAGACTTGTGGTTCATCAAGTAGACATACCCATATCTACTTAAGTCGTCAGTGAGAGTGAGAACATAATGATATCCTCCGCGAGCCTCAATGCTCATTGGAGCGCTAAGATCAGTATGTTTGATTTCCAATATGTTGGTTGCTCGCTCCATTGTTCCGAGAACGGAGTCTTGGTCATTTTGCCCATGAGGCACGGTTCGCATGTGTCAAATGATTCATAATCGAGAGACTCTAAAAGTCCATCTACATGGAGCTTCTTCATGCGCTTGACACCAATGTGACCAAGGCGGCAGTGCCACAAGTATGTGGGACTATCGTTATCAACTTTAAATCTTTTGGTATTCACACTATGAATATGTGTAACATCACGTTCGAGATTCATTAAGAATAAACCATTGACCAAGGGGCATGACCATAAAACATATCTCTCATATAAATAGAACAACCATTATTCTCGGATTTAAATGAGTAGCCATCTCGCATTAAACGAGATCCAGATACAATGTTCATGCTCAAAGCTGGCACTAAATAACAATTATTGAGGTTTAAAACTAATCCCGTAGGTAAATGTAGAGGTAGCGTGCCGACGCGCATCGTCACCTCGTCCTTCGCCAGTCTCCGCTTATTCCGCATCTCCTGCTTTGAGTTACAAATATGAGCAACCGCAACGGTATCAAATACCCAGGAGATACTACGAGTGATGGTAAGGTACACATCAATAACATGTATATCACATATACCTTTGGTTTTGCCGGCCTTCTTGTCCGCTAAGTACTTGGGGCAGTTCCGCTTCTAGTGACCACTTCCCTTGCAATAAAAGCACTCAGTCTCAGGCTTGGGTCCATTCTTTGGCTTCTTCCCCAAGCAATCGGCTTACGGTAGCGGCAACTTCCTTTCCATCCTTCTTGAAGTTCTTCTTACCCTTGCCTTTCTTGAACTTAGTGGTTTTATTCACCATCAACACTTGATGTTCCTTTTTGATCACTACCTCCGCTGATTTCAGCATTGAATATACCTTAGGAATGGTCTTTTCCATCCCCTGCATATTGAAGTTCATCACAAAGCTCTTGTAGCTCGGTGGAAGCGGCCAAGGATTCACAATAATCAAGGCCATCCGGAGATTAACTCCCGGTGAGTCAAGCGGTTGTGCAACCCTTACATTCCGAGTATGTGCTCCTTGTAACTATTTTCCTCCATCTTACAATGAAGAACTTGTCGGAGACTTCATATCTCTCGACCGGGCATGATCCTGGAAAACCATTTTCAGCTCTTCGAACATCTCATATGCTCCGTGTTGCTCAAAACGCTTTTGGAGCCCCGGTTCTAAGCTGTAAAGCATGCCACACTGAATGAGGGAGTAATCATCAGCACGAGACTGCCAAGCATTCATAACGTCTTAGTTCTGTGGGATGGATGCTTCACCTAGCGGTGCTTCTAGGACATAATCTTTCTTGGCAGCTATGAGGATGATCCTCAGGTTCCGGACCCAGTCCGTATAGTTGCTGCCATCATCTTTCAGCTTGGTTTTCTCTAGGGACGCGTTGAAGTTGAGGGCAACATTAGCGTTGGCCATTTGATCTACAAGACATATTGTAAAGATTTTAGACTAAGTTCATGATAATTATGTTCATCTAATCAAATTATTCAATGAACTCCCACTCTGATAGACATCCCTCTAGTCATCTAAGTGAAACATGATCCGAGTCAACTAGGCCGTGTCCGATCATCACGTGAGACGGACTAGCCAACATCTGTGAACATCTTCATGTTGATCGTATCTTCTATACGACTCATGCTCGACCTTTCGGTCTTCCGTGTTCCGAGGCCATGTCTGTACATGCTAGGCTCGTCAAATCAACCTAAGTGTATTGCGTGTGTAAATCTGGCTTACACCCGTTGTATTCGAACGTTAGGATCTATCGCACCCGATCATCACGTGGTGCTTCGAAACAACGAACCTTCGCAACGGTGCACAGTAAGGGGGAACACTTTCTTAAAATTATTGCGAGGGATCATCTTATTTAAGCTACCGTCGTTCTAAGCAAATAAGATGTAAAACATGATAAACATCACATGCAATCAAATAGTGACATGATATGGCCAATATCATATAGCTCCTTTGATCTCCATCTTGAGCGCCATGATCATCTTCGTCACCGGCATGACACCATGATCTCCATCATCGTGTCTCCATGAAGTTGCTCGCCAACTATTACTTCTACTACTATGGCTAACGGTTTAGCAATAAATTAAAGTAATTACATGGCGTTAATCATTGACACGCAGGTCATACAATAATTAAGACAACTCCTATGGCTCCTGCCGGTTGTCATACTCATCGACATGCAAGTCGTGATTCCTATTACAAGAACATGATCTCATACATCACATATATATCATTCATCACAACTTTTGGCCATATCACATCACAAGGCATGTCTTTGCAAAACAAGTTAGACGTCCTCTAATTGTTGTTGCATGTTTTACGTGGCTGCAATAGGGTTCTAGCAAGAACGTTTTCTTACCTACGTGAAAGCCACAACATGATATGCCAATTTCTATTTACCCTTCATAAGGACCCTTTTCATCGAATCCGCTCCAACTAAAGTGGGAGAGACAGACACCCGCTAGCCACCTTATGCAACTAGTGCATGTCACCGGTGGAACTGTCTCACGTGCGTGCGTCGTGTAAGGTCGGTCCGGGCCGCTTCATCCCACGATGCGCTGAAGCAAGATAAAACTAGTAGCGGCAAGAAAATTGACAACATCTCGCCCACAACAAGTTTGTGTTCTACTCGTGCATAGTAACTACGCATAGACCTAGCTCATGATGCCCTTTGTTGGAGAACGCGTTGCAGAAAATAAATTTTTTCTACGCTTCACCAAGATCAATCTATGGAGTTCATCTAGCAACGAGAGAGGAGTGCATCTACATACCCTTGTAGATCATGAGCGGAAGCGTTCAAGAGAACGGGGTTGAGGGAGTCAGACTGCCGTGATCCAAATCACCGATGATCCTAGTGCTGAGCAGACGGCACCTCCGCGTTCAACACACGTCACGGTTGGGAAGGCGTCTCATCCTTCTTGATCCGGCAAGGGGAAGGAGAGGTTGATGGAGATCCAGCGGCCTGACGGCAAGTGGTGGTGGATGCGGCAATGATCTCGGCGAGGGCTTCACTTAGCCTCTCTGAGAGGAGAGGTGTTGCGAGGAGAGGGAGGCGCCAAGAGCATGGGTGCGGCTGCCCTCCTCCCCCCTATTTATATAGGCCCCTAGAAGCGCCGCCCTAGAAGATCCAATCTCCAAGGGGCGGCCAAGGGGTAACCCCCCAAGCCGGTGGGCGCCCCCAACCCTAGGGTTTCCAACCCTAGGCGCAGGGGGGCCCAAGGAGGGGCGCACCAGCCCACCAGGGGCTGGTTCCCCTCCCACTTCAGCCCATGGGGCCCTTCGGGATAGGTGGCCCCACCCGGTGGACCCCCGGGACCCTTCCGGTGGTTCCGGTACAATATCGGTGACCCCCGAAACTTTCTCGATGGCCGAAACCTAACTTCCTATATATAATTCTTCACCTCAGACCATTACAGGAACTCCTCGTGACATCCGGATCTCATTCGGGACTCAAGAACAACTTTCGATTCTTGCATACTAATACCTCTACAACCCTAGCGTCTCCGAACCTTAAGTGTGTAGACCCTACGGGTTCGGGAGACATGCAGACATGACCGAGATGCCTCTCCGATCAATAACCAACAGCGGGATCTGGATACCCATGTTGGCTCCCACATGCTCCTCGATGATCTCATTGGATGAACCACGATGTCGAGGATTTACTCAATCCCGTATACAATTCCCTTTGTCAATCGATGCGTTACTTGCCCGAGACTTCGATCGTCGGTATCCCAATACCTCGCTTAATCTCGTTACCGGCAAGTCACTTTACTGCATCCGTAATGCATGATCCCGTGACCGGACACTTGGTCACATTGAGCTCATTATGATGATGCATTACCGAGTGGGCGGAGATACCTCTCCGTCATAGGGAGTGACAAATCCCGGTCTCGATTCGTGCCAACCCAATGCAGACACTTTCGGAGATACCCGTAGTGTACCTTTATAGTCACCCGATTCGTTGTGACGTTTGGCACACCAAAGCACTCCTACGGTATCTGGGAGTTGCACAATCTCAAGGTCTAAGGAAATGATACTTGACATTTGGAAAAGCTCTAGCAAAAGCGAACTACGATCTTTGTGGTGCGCTTAGGATTGGGTCTTGTCCATCACATCATTCTCCTAATGATGTGATCCGTTATCAATGACATCCAATGTCCATAGTCAGGAAACCATGACTATCTGTTGATCAACGAGCTAGTCAACTAGAGGCTTACTAGGGACGTGTTGTGGTCTATATATTCATACATGTATTACGATTTCCGGATAACACGATTATAGCATGAATAACAGACAATTATCATGAACAAAGAAATATAATAATAACCATTTTATTATTGCCTCTAGGGCATATTTCCAACAATATAAAGAGAGAGGCATAACACTAACACCGGCTCCAAGATCACATAAAGCAGTTTTAACATAATTTCTTTTAATGGAGCATGGTATAGTAGGTACTCCTGGATCTCCAAGTTTCTTTGGTATTCCACCCTTAAAAGTATAATTAGCAATCATGGTGGAAATTTCAGCTTCCGGTATCTTTCTTTTATTTGTAACAATATCTTTCATTTACTTAGCATAATGATTCATTTGAGCATATCAAATCGATACATACATAAAGATAGGCCTAATCATTTCAGCAAAGCGCTCAAAATCCTCATCATCCTTTTCTTGGATGGTTTGGGAGGAAAAGGCATGGGTTTCTGAACCCAAGGTTCTCTTTCTTTACCACGTTTCCGAGCAACAAAGTCTCTCTTATCATAATGTTGACTCTTTGATTGTGGGTTATCAAGATCAACAGCGGGTTCAATTTCTACATCATTATCATTGCTAGGTTGAGCATCCTCATGAACATCATCATTAACATTTTCATTAGGTTCATGTTCATTACCAGATTGTGTTTCAGCATCAGACATAGATATATCATTTGGATTATCAGGTGTTTCAGCTATAGGTTCACTAGAAGTTTGCAAAGTCCTATCATTTTTCTTTTTCTTCTTTTTAGAAGAACTAGGTGCATCAATATTATTTCTCTGAGAATCTTGCTCAATTCTCTTAGGGTGGCCTTCAGGATACAAAGGTTCCTGAATCATTCTACCAGTTCTAGTAGCCACTCTAACCACATAATCCTTTTTCTTACTATTCATTTCATCGAGCAATTCTTTTTGAGCTTTAAGTACTTGTTCCATTTGCGTGGTAACCATAGAAGCATGTTTGCTAACAAGTTTAAGTTCACCTCTAAAATTAGCCATATAATCACCCAAGCGTTTAATCATATAAGCATTTTGTTTTAATTGTCTACCAAAATAAGCATTAAAGTCGTCTTGCTTAAACATAAAGTTATCAAACTCATCCAAGCGCTGACTAGAAATTTTAGTAGGAGGGATTTCAGCTTTATCGTATCTACAAAGAGAATTTACCTTTACTACCTGTGTCGGGTTATCGGGATCAGGAGGTTCTTCAATAAATAAAGGATTGAGATCATATGTTTCTTCAACAGGCGGTAAATTAAGACCATGTATTTCTTCAATAGGAGGTAAATTCTTAACATCTTCAGCTTTAATACCTTTTTCTTTCATAGATTTCTTTGCCTCTTGTATATCTTCACATCGAAATAGAACACCTCTCTTCTTCGGAGTTGGTTTAGGAATAGGCTCAGTAATTGGAGCAAGAGCTGGCTGAGGAGGTGCCCAATTATTTTCATTTGTCAACATATTATTCAATAAGATTTCAGCTTCATCCAATGTTCTTTCCCTGAAAAAAGAACCAGCACAACTATCCAGGTAATCTCTGGAAGCATCAGTTAGTCCATTATAAAAGATATCAAGTATTTCATTTTCTTAAGAGGATGATCGGGCAAAGCATTAAGTAACTTGAGAAGCCTCCCCAAGCTTGTGGGAGACTCTCTTCTTTAATTTGCACAAAGTTGTATATTTCCTTTAAAGCAGCTTGTTTCTTATGAGTAGGGAAATATTTAGCGGAGAAGTAATAAATCATATCCTCGGGACTACGCTTTTAACCAGGATCAAGAGAATTAAACCATATCTTAGCATCACCCTTTAATGAGAACAAAAATATTTTGAGGATATAAAAGTAGCGAGATCTCTCATCATTAGTGAACAGGGTGGCTATATCATTTAACTTAGTAAGATGTGCCACAACAGTTTCAGATTCATAGCCATGGAAAGGATCAGATTTAACCAACGTAATTATATCAGGATCAACAGAGAATTCATTATCCTTATCGGGAACACAGATAGGCGAAGTAGCAAAAGCGGGGTCAGGTTTCATTTTATCTCTAAGTGATTCTTTGTTCCATTTAATTAATAACCTTTTAAATTCATGACGATCTCTGCAAGCTAAAATAGCAGCAGAAGATTCCATATAAAAAATATAACCCTCAGGAATAACAGGCCTATCTTCATCATCACTTTCATCATTATAATCAGATTCAATAATTTCTTTCTCTCTAGCCCTAGCAATTTGTTCATCAAGCAATTCACTAAGGGGCACAGTAGTATCGAACATAGAAGTAGTTTCATCATAAGTATCATGCATAGCGTATGGCATCATCAATAACATGCGAGCATATCGTAATCTAATAAGCGTATAGCAGGTTTAGGTGTCGCAAGCTTACTCATAACAAAAGGTGCATCAAGTGCAGATCTAGATGGCAATTCCTTACCTCCCCTCATAGTTGAGGGATAAATTTTTGTTTTAGCGTCTTTCAAGTTCTTCATAGTGTCTAGCAGATATAAATCCCAAGTGACTCAAAGAATAGAGCTATGCTCCCAAGAACGGGCGCCGTAAAAAAGGTCTTGATAACCCACAAGTATAGGGATCGCAATGCAGTTTTCGAGGGTAGAGTATTCAACCCAAATTTATTGATTCGACACAAGGGAGCCAAAGAATATTCTCAAGTATTAGCAGCTGAGTTGTCAATTCAACCACACCTGGAAACTTAGTATCTGCAGCAAAGTGTTTAGTAGCAAAGTAATATGATAGTGGTGGTAACGGGAGCAAAAGTAAAGGAAACAAAAGTAATATTTTTGGTATTTTGTAGTGATTGTAACAGTAGCAACGGGAAAGTAAATAAGCGTAAACCGATTATCTGAAAGCTTCGTAGGCATCGACGTTGATGGATAATTATGCGGATGCGGTTCATCATGTAACGATCATAACATAGGGTGACACAGAACTAGCTCCAATTCATCAATGTAATGTAGGCATGTATTCGAATATAGTCATACGTGCTTATGGAAAAGAACTTGCATGACATCTTTGTCCTACCCTCACAATGGCAGCGGGGTCCTAATGGAAACTAAGGGATATTAAGGCCTCCTTTTAATAGAGAACCGGAACAAAGCATTAGCACACAAAGTGAATACATGAACTCCTCAAACTATGGTCATCACCGAGTGGTCCCGATTATTGTCACTTGAGGTTGCCGGATCATAACACATAGTAGGTGACTATAGACTTGCAAGATAGGATCAAGAACTCACATATATTCATGAAAACATAATAGGTTACGATCTGAAATCATGGCACTTTCGGGCCCTAGTGACAAGCATTAAGCATAGCAAAGTCATAGCAACATCAATCTCAGAGCCAAAGTGGATACTAGGGATCAAACCCTAACAAAACTAACTCAATTACATGATAAATCTCATCCAACCCATCACCGTCCAGCAAGCCTCACGATGGAATTACTCATGCACGGCGGTGAGCATCATGAAATTGGTGATGGAGGATGGTTGATGATGACGACGGCGACGAATCCCCCTCTCCGGAGCCCCAAACGGACTCCAGATCAGCCCTCCCGAGAGGTTTTAGGGCTTGGCGGCGGCTCTGTATCGTAAAACGCGATGATTTCTTCTCCTTCTATTTTTTTCTCCCCGAAAGCAAATATATAGAGTCGGAGTTGGCGTCGGAAGGTCTCGAGGGGCCCACGAGGTGAGGGGCGCCCTGGGGGCGCCCCCACCTCGTGGGATTGTGGTGTGGGCCCCTGGTCTTCATCTTTGGCGAGGATTTTTATTACTTATTGTAAGATATTCCATGGAGTTTCAAGTCATTAAAGAACTTTTGTTTTTCTCGCATAAAACAACATCATGGCAATTCTGCTGAAAACAGCGTCGGTCCGGGTTAGTTCCATTCAAATCATGCAAGTTAGAGTCCAAAACAAGGGCAAAAGTGTTTGGATAAGTAGATACGACGGAGACGTATCACGCGGTCCTCAGCAGGGCTGGGCAGCTTTCCGAGGCCAACAACTCCATCAAAGACCTCAAGCTGAAGTTGGAGTTTCTCGAGGGGATGCTGTCGGAGGCCAAAACCCGGGAGGAGACCCTAACCAAGGATCAGGAGGCTGAGAAGCAGCTGCGGAAGAATGAGACAGCCAACCACAAAGACTTTGTGGAGGCGTGAATCGCTGGATCAGGCGCCTTGAAGGCGTCGCTGGCAGGATCACCATGCAGCTGGCTACCATGGGGATGCCCAATGTGAGGTACACCCCGGAGCGCAACGTGAGCCCCAACGCCAAGCTGACCATGTTCTTCAAGGGTGTCTTCGGGGTCCTGGAGCAGCTCCACTCCAATCGGGCGGCCTCCCTGGCCGATGAGGCCTGGAGGCTTTGCCAAGGTGCTATGACCAAGGTCCTCACCAAGATGGCGTACTGGAATCCCAACCTCGACTTCGACACCGCGCTGGATAACTTGCCGGAGGATGCGGACCTCGCGGTGTGATACGTCTCCAACATATCTATAATTTTTGATTGCTCCATGCTATATTATCTACTGTTTTGGACAATATTGGGCTTTATTATCCACTTTTATATTATTTTTGGGACTAACCTATTAACCGGAGGCCCAGAATTTTAATTGCTGTTTTTTGCCTATTTCAAAGTGTTTCAAGAAAAGGAATATCAAATGGAGTCGAAGCGGAATGAAATCAATCGAGAAGTTATTTTTGGAAGGAAAGCTACCGGGAAATCTTGGAGTGCACGCCAGGGGAGCCCCGGGCTGCCCACGAGGGTGGGGGTGCGCCCACCCCCCTAGGGCGCCCCCCTACCTCGTGGATAGCCCGGAGGTCCACCGACGTACTTCTTTCACCCATATATACCCACGTACCCTAAAACTATCGAGTAACAGAATAGATCGGGAGTTCCGCCACCGCAAGCCTCTGTAGCCACCAAAAACCAATCGGGACCCTGTTCCAGCACCCTGCCGAAGGGGGAACCCTCACCGGTGGCCATCTTCATTATCCCGGCGCTCTCCATGACGAGGAGGGAGTAGTTCACCCTCGGGGCTGCGGGTATGTACCAGTAGCTATGTGTTTGATCTCTCTCTCTCTCTCTCTCTCTCTCTCTCTAGGGTTCTTGATTTGGCAGGATCTTGATGTATCGCGAGCTTTGCTATTATAGTTGGATCTTATGTTGCTTCTCCCCCTCTACTCTCTTGTAATGGATTGAGTTTTCCCTTTGAAGTTATCTTATCGGATTGAGTCTTTAATGACTTGAGAACACTTGATGTATGTCTTGTCGTGCGTATTTGTGGTGACAATGGGATATCACGTGATTCACTTGATGTATGTTTTGGTGATCAACTTGCGGGTTCCGCCCATGAACCTATGCATAGGGGTTGGCACACATTTTCGTCTTGATTCTCCGGTAGAAACTTTGGGGCACTCTTTGAGGTTCTATGTGTTGGTTGAATAGATGAATCTGAGATTGTGTGATGCATATCGTATAATCATACCCACGGATAATTGAGGTGACATTGGAGTATCTAGGTGACATTAGGGTTTTGGTTGATTTGTGACTTAAGGTGTTATTCTAGTACGAACTCTAGGGCTGTTTGTGACACTTATAGGAATGGCCCAACCGATTGATTGGAAAGAATAACTTTGAGGTGGTTTCGCATCTTACCATAATCTCTTCGTTTGTTCTCCGCTATTAGTGACTTTGGAGTGACTCTTTGTTGCATGTTGAGGGATAGTTATATGATTCAACTATGTTATTATTGTTGAGAGAACTTGCACTAGTGAAAGTATGAACCCTAGGCCTTGTTTCAACTCATTGCAATACCGTTTACGCTTACTTTTATCACTTGCTACCTTGCTGTTTTATATTTTCAGATTACAAAACCTATATCTACCAACCATATTGCACTTGTATCACCATCTCTTGCTGAACTAGTGCACCTATACAATTTACCATTGTATTGGGTGTGTTGGGGACACAAGAGACTCTGTGTTATTTGGTTGCGAGGTTGCTTGAGAGAGACCATCTTCATCCCTCGCCTCCACGGATTGATAAACCTTAGGTCATCCACTTGAGGAAATTTGCTCTTGTCCTACAAACCTCTGCACTTGGAGTCCCAACAACGTCTACAATAAGAAGGTTGTGTAGTAGACATCAAGCAGATTTAAAGCTGCCGTTGCCTTGGGGAGGCTAGGATGGCGGCACTCACACCCGTCAACTAAGCGATTTTGGCGCCGTTGCCGGGGAGGTGAGTGCTTGAAGGTATATCTTTAGATCTTGCAATCGAATCTTTTTGTTTCTTGTTTTAGCACTAGTTTAGTTTATAAAAGAAAACTACAAAAAAATGGAATTGAGTTTGCCTCATACGCTTCATCTTTTTAATATCTTTCGTGAGTATGATGGAAAGGAAAATTGTGCCAAAGTACTAGAAGAAGAATTACATAGAATGCTTGGCATATATGTGAATGATGAGCATGATTGCAATCTTGTTAGTATGAACTCCTTGAATATCCATGACGCTAATGATATGCAAAGCCACAAGCTTGGGGAAGCTATGTTTGATGAAGATGATATTTTTTGTTCCCCAAGCTTTGATGAGTAAATTTACTATGATGAAAGCATGCCTCCTACCTATGATGATTATTGTGATGACATGTATGCTTTAAAGAAAAATTATAACCATGAAACTTGTCATCTTGATCTTAATTTTCAATCATATGATAGTTATTTTGTTGAGTTTGCTCCCACTACTATTCATGAAAAGAATTTTGCTTATGTGGAGAGTAATAAAATTTCTATGCAGGTAGATCATGAAAAGAATGCTTTAGGTGCTGGTTATATTGTTGAATTTATTCATGATGCTACTGAAAATTATTGTGAGGGAGGAATATATGCTTGTAGGAATTGCAATAATATCAAGTTTCCTCTCTATGTGCTTAAAGTTTTGAAGTTATGCTTGTTTTACCTTCCTATGCAAGTTGATTCTTGTTCCCATAAGTTGTTTGCTCACAAAATACCTATGCATAGGAAGTGGGTTAGACTTAAATATGCTAGTCATATTCTTCATGATGCTCTCTTTATGTTTCAATTCTTATCTTTTATGTGAGCATCATTGAAATCATCATGCCTAGCTAAGGGCGTTAAACGATAGCGCTTGTTGGGAGGAAACCCAATTTTATTTTTAGTTTTTTATTTTTGCTTCTGTTTAGGAATAAATAATCCATCTACCTTCTGTTTAGATGTGGTTTTATGTTTTACTCAGTGTTTGTGCCAATTTAAACCTATAGGATCTTCTTGGATGATAGTTATTTGATCTTGCTGTAATTTCCAGAAACTTTCGGTTCACGAAAACAATTGTTAAAAATCACCAGAACGTGATAAAATAGTAATTCCAATTGCTGCTGATCAATAAAAAATTGCCTAGGTCATACTATTTTGGCTGAATTTTTGGAGTTCCAGAAGTTTGCGTTAGTTACAGATTACAACAGACTGTTCTGTTTTTGACAGATTCTGTTTTTCGTGTGTTGTTTGCTTATTTTGATGAATCTATGGCTAGTAAAATAGTTTATAAACCATATAGAAGTTGGAATACAGTAGGTTTAACAACAATGTAAATATATAATGAGTTCATTACAGTACCATGAAGTGGTGTTTTGTTTTCTTTAAGCTAACGGAGCTCACGAGTTTTCTGTTGAGTTTTGTGTTGTGAAGTTTTCAAGTTTTGGGTAAGGATTCGATGGACTATGGAATAAGGAGTGTCAAGAGCCTAAGCTTGGGGATGCCCAAGGAACCCCAAGGTAATATTGAAGGACAACCAAGAGCCTAAGCTTGGGGATGCCCCGGATGGCATCCCCTCTTTAAATCTTCGTTCATCGGTAACTTTACTTGGAGCTATATTTTTATTCACCACATGATATGTGTTTTGCTTGGAGCGTCATTTTATTTTCTTTAGTTTTGCTTGCTGTTTTAATAAAATACCAAGATCTGAAATTATTAAACGGGAGAGTCTTCACATAGTTGCATAATTATTCGACTACTCATTGATCTTCACTTATATCTTTCGGAGTGGTCTGTCATTTGCTCTAGTGCTTCACTTATATCTTTAAGAGCACGGTGGTGGATTTGTTTTATAGAAACTATTGATCTCTCATGCTTCACTTAGATTATTTTGAGAGTCTTAAATAGCATGGTAATTTGCTTAAATAATCCTAATGTGCTAAGCATACAAGATTTGTTAGAATTCTTATGAGTGTGTTGAATACTAAGAAAAGTTTGATGCTTGATAATTGTTTTGAGATATGAAGATGGTGATATTAGAGTCATGCTAGTTGTGTAGTTGTGAATTTGAGAAATACTTGTGTTAAAGTTTGTGATTCCCGTAGCATGCACGTATGGTGAATCGTTATGTAATGAAGTCGGAGCATGATTGTCACATCCTAGCTAGTCCATGCATTAGAGTGTTGCATCATGTTTACTTTTCATCAGAAAGTTGAAATGGGGAAGACAGAACCCCCAGAACCCCTCTGAATCCAACTAGGGTTTATTAAAAATATTTTCAATGAACCTGAAATGCCCTTCTAAAATGTTCATCCCTTTTGCCTTGGTCCTAAACCACTGTCAGAAGTGATGCACAAATTTCTAGGTCACTCTAAGGTCACTGGATTAAATCTTTAGCTATTTGAATTTGGGCATTTAAATTATATAAAATATTTCAAATGCTCAAATAATCCCAAACTAAAATGTTCCATGCTGGAAATATTCCAACTAAGGACCAGGTGTAGTTTGGTGAATTTTGGAGTTGCCTAGGTATTTTTAGAAGAGCCCAACACTTACAGAAAAAAAATAGAAAACATAAATTAAAAAAAAGGGAAAGGACTTACCTGGCGCCACCCAAGCCAGGCCCACTCCGGCCGCCCAGCCCCACCGCTCCAGCGAGCTGCTTGGCTTGGCTAGTAGCAGTGCACCGTCGACGGCGAGCACAAAGATGCATGCCACGCAATGGCTCACGCCGCTCGCCGCTCCTTAGTCGAGCTGGCGGCGTGGGACGACCCTCTCGCTCTCCCCGACCTCGCAGACACACTGCTCCTCCCCGTGTCTCCCCTTTCTCGCCCTCCCCGACGTCACCCGAGACGCCACCGTCGCCGCCGCTCGCCGCAGTCGCGTCCAACGCCATCCCCGCGCCCCCTCACCGTGTCCGGACGGTTCGTCGCTGTCGACTACGTCGACTAGCCAAGCCACACGACGCCGGAGCCCCTGCATCGTCCCCGCCGCCGTCGTCTTCAACCTCGGGCTGCCCAGATCGCCGTCGCCGTTCCGACCGCACCGAGCTTTCCCCGAGCACGCTGACCATCTCTGCGGTTTCCCTGTGAGCTGCTGAACCTCCCCGTCCTTTCCGTTCCGTTCCTAGAGCACCGTGAAGCGCTTGGCGTCCCTTGTGCCCGAGCAGCGCGCCGCTGACCACGTCGTCGCGGCGTTGCTCCGGTGACCATTTGGTCACGGGCTTGTGCCCGTCACACCCCTCGCACCGCGTAGAGGCCGTAGGTGCTAGCGCTGCCTCGCCTAGGCCACTGCAGCTACGTGCACGAGCTGTCCCGAGCTTCGGCCTCCGCCGAACTCGTCGCCGTGATACTCCGACCTTTGCCCGCCAAGCCATCACCACGGCTGGATGCTTGAGCGAGCACCGACTGCCCGTAGCTACTCTCCAGCGTAGCAAATGAGGCCACAATGCGAATCCCGCGACCGCCGCGTCTGGCCTCGCCGGCGGCTAAACGCCGGCGTGGTTGACCTTGACTTTGACCAGGGTGGGCCCTGGTTGACTCTCCTGAGTCTATGACAGGTGGGGCCCCCTTTACTAATTATCCAGATTAGTTTTAATTTAAATTTGTTAGTCTAATTAGCTACTGACATGCGGGACCCACTGGTCAGGTTGACCTGGACGACCCCTTTGACCGCAGCGTCACTCGACGGCCTTCTTTGGTAATAACTAATTTCTGGATTTATTTTTATATAGGAAATTCCAGAAATTGTTGCAAACTTCAAAAATTCATAAAATTAATCTGTAACTCCAAATGCAAAGATTTATATATGAATATTGATCAGAAAAATTCAATCTATCCATTGGTAGTGGTTTCATGCATGTCGTAACAAGTTAACCTTCTTTGTTTAATCAAAACAAGATAATGCACTAATATGGCTATGTTAAATGAGCTAGCATTTGAATCTTTGATTCAAATGAGTTCATTCCTTTTTGTTCTAGCTTGCATTAGGCCAACACACATTCATGTTGCCATGTCATTGCACGCATCATATTGTTGCATATTGTCATGTGTTGTTCATGCTCGGTGTGTCTTTCGTGATAGGTTCTGCCTCCGAGGATAACCCCGAATATCCGTCGGAAGGGCAGTATCCTACCACCACTGCATCAGGCAAGCAACCCATTGATCATTCCGATACAAACCCATTTTCTCGCTTCTGCTCTTGCTTACTGCATTAAGACAACGCGATTCAAACTGTTGTGTGTTGCGGTAGTTGAACCCACTTGCATGACCTGTCATTGCCACAGTAACTAGATGAAACTCACTAGTATGTGTAGGAGTTGATTGAGCCATGTTTGTGATTCCTACCATGCTATGCTTGCTATGCTTAGAGTTGTGTCAGGTCTGGCTCATCGGGATGATGAACTAGAGTGAAAGGTTGTGTCGGGTTCGAGAGTGAAAGTGTTGAACACGATTTGGTAAAGGTATCGATGAGAGGCCATGTAGGAGTACATGGTGGGTTGTTTCATTGGAACCGTCCCTAAGAACTGAGATCTGTGTGTGTGATTTAAGACTTAGCTACTACCATGCGTTGGGATCCTTAATTGACCCTCTCGACTTATTAACCACTCTTGTCCTCCGTCCGAGAGTTTCAAGTAGTTTTACAGTGTTTGTAGCATCTTTGGGGGCGCCTTGGCCCGACCTTAGGTGAAATTGGTACATGTTGCGGTAGGCTGCACGTGGCCAGTGTACCGATTAAGCCCATTTGGTGTCTCGGGAACCCTGCACACATCGTTCGGGGCCGTTAGTGGAAACCTCGGCCCGGACTCCGTGCGGATGGAACCCGAATAGGCGATAAACTGGACTAGGGACTCGTGTGTTTAGTCAGTCGTGGCCGACACCCTTCTTTGCCGGGCTTCCGCTTGAAGGTTGCCGAGTACATGTCGTGTAAGCGGCGATAAGTGAGTGAGAGCGTGTGTGAAGAAGTACACCCCTGCAGGTATAAGACTATTCGAATAGTCAGCGTCCATGATAAGGACTACTTGGTCACCTATACGGTTCATAGACAAGTAAATGGATACTACTAAAAGCCTCCAAGATAAGTGTGAGTGCAGCGGATGGCCCTCTAAATGCGTTGGCGAGAGAGAATCCACGGTGGAGTATTGTGATGGTGATTAGTGGACTCGTGTCGCGACAAATGCTTTTCAAGTGGTGTCACGTGGGATAGCTTAGCCAAGAGTCAAAGGCTGGCTTGCTGCAATAACTCCACAACCTTCTTGAGAATGTGCATGTATAATAGGTTCTGTTGTAAGACTTGCCGAGTACCCCGTACTCATGTTTTCTTAATTAATGTTTTTCGACGACAACACCAACCCCTCCGATGGGTTCTACGTAGATCTCGGCGTTGACGAGTGACTAGCCACCAGTGGTGATCCAAAGGCTGTGAAGGGCCTTGTAGATAGAAGGGCTTCATCGAGCTTTCTTTCTTTTTAGAGTCTGTACTCAGACTAGTTTGCTTTCGCATGTGCTTGTATGTTTGTATGACTTGTGCGTTGGGTCATGTGACCCCTATCTGTATGGATATGTTATTATGGCTCCTCGGAGCCTCTTAAATAAAGTACTTTGAGTTGTAGAGTTTTGTTGTGATGCCATGTTGTATGTACTCATATCGGGCATATTGTGTGTATGATTGAAATGCTTGGTATGTGGGATCCAACAATCTAGTTGTTTATCCTTGGCAGCCTCTCATATGGGGAAATGTAGTCTAGTGCCTCCTAAGCGATAGTAGTCCGCTACAGCCTCGGCTCACCCGGAGTCCTGCTAGACCAGCACTACTGCTTTGGACACTTGACCGGCGGGCATGTGTTTCACTTCGTTCCTATATGTCCTGTCCCTTCTGAGGAAATGTCACGCAGCGGTGATATTCGTGAGTCCTCATTTAATGCTCTGACCCGATACCGTGAGTCCTCATAGCCCAAAGGCTACACCCAATTCATACGTTGATGACCGACATGCTCGATGTGATTCATGTATGCTCGTCCCATGGGTTAAGCGCCGCTTTGGGTTCCACGACTAGCCATGTCGGCCCGGTTCTCTGTCATGTGGATGCTAGCGACATTTATCATATCACATTGAGCCAAAATACATAAGCGGTCCCGGGCCATGGTAAGGCGACACCCATGGGGATACCGTCGTGAGGCCGCAAAGTGATATGAGATGTTACCGGCTGGGTCTATGTGACTTGGAATCGGGGTCCTGACAGCGTTGGCATCGAGCGGACTGCTGTAGGTTCGCTAAGCTAAAGCCGGTCGATGTCGAGTCTAGAAATGCTTTAGTTATATGTAGGGGAATTGATTGTGGGAGGGACGTAAGGCTCTTTTACTCCTTTACCTTATGCCCTCTGATCTGAGTCATCCTCCTCTCATTCTACATGGGTATAGGACTAGGCTCTCTTCTCTCTATCAGGTTCACGTGTTACTAATCTGTAGTAACTTATAGGAATGTTGGTTACCAGCCTCGGTTCAGTTTCTACTACATTTAGTATGTTATCAGTTGAACTAGAACCTTGATATGATGTTGTTGAGTGGTTTTGCAATCTGATTTTGAATGTCTCAAATCTGTTCTTGAGCATTTACAGATGTTATGTTGTCCGATTCTCCCTAGGAATTCTAATGTCTTTGTATTGTGGCTGTGCTTTCAGATGGCCACCCATTCTCAAAACCAAGTGGTCCGCCTGACCAGGTGCATCAATGTGCCCGGTCATACGGCTATGCTAGTCCGGGTAATGATTGAGACGGGTTACCGCTGGTATCCCGAATACACTGTCGAAGAGCAGTTCCGAGACTTTAACCAAAGCCAGTATCTCTGTACTATCATAATCTTTCCGTCTTATCCTGGATCTACCGAGCCCCTTCACTGTTCTTATGGACTCGGGGTTACTATTGAGATGGCAGTACAGGATGCTGCCTACTCTATGATGACCATTATGCGAGTCGGGGTGGCCTACTTCGAACACCGATTTCCGTTATATGCCGGCCTCACTTCCGGGGCGCAAAGGGTACCTCCAGGCCATCTATGCCGACTCCACACATGAGGACTCACTTACTCGCACTAATCGGCTGAGATGCTCGAGGATAAGGACCGAGAGAATCGGGCCTTGAGGCTAGAGCTTTTCAACACTCGCGCCGATCATTGGGCCACGTTGACTCGGCTTGCACCGGTGTGCAAATTTGGATGTATGGATACTAGGGATCAGCCACCACATGAGATCTGCTTTCTGCTGGATATGGTGGATTGGCGTGATGTGGGAGGCAATACCCCACCCGTGGTCCCCATGAGGCCACCGTTTTTGGTCCAAGACCTCATCCTAGCCCCTATGGTCCACAAGCTCCTCGGGACCGTCTGCATTTGATAACCATGTTGAGCTTCCGGGCTATGGAGGTGACTTCTATGAGGACTACTACGGAGGCGTCACGAGTTAGCAGCAGGTATCTCTAGTATTGTAATGGTTGTATTTCCACCGTCTCAAGGTGACACATGGAATATGACTTAGTGTGTATCAAATTCGGAAGTGTAGAAAAATAATGTATAGGAGTTTGGAATGCTTGGATGAGATGTAACGTCTTTTCGTCAGAAGTTGTACCTAGCCGGGCTTGTACTAAACTATGAATGGCGTGTGTGACCGTTGGTATATATATGGCGCTTTCTATATTACCATGTCATACGGATGAACATCTCGCATTCCGTGTTATCCATTACATTCCGCGCCGTTGGCCAGATTTTGCCATCTTTCTCTAAACCATTGTCTTGTTTTCCTAGGATGGTCAACACCGCAACAACCCTGCTGCTCCCGGGCGAGGTGAAGCCGATCTGACTAGGAATGCAAATCTGCCTCAACCACCTTCTCTGGCGAGAAGTTATGCTTTGGAGGCGAGCATAACAAGCGTGAGACCAATCGCTTCTTTGGAGCGGATTGAGCAGAATCTTGCACGCCGGCCAAGGAATGACCTGGTGTCACTCAATGACTTTGTCAAAGCTGTATCCTTGAAGTTCAAACATTCCATAGAGCCTCTCGATGCACGGATGACCGGCTTTCAGCGGCATCACCCATAAGCTACGTTCGCCAACGTGGCTGGAAGGTGACAAGGTTACCTTTCTTTGCCTACCACCTCGAAGGCCACCTTTAGCCTTTGGTGGGAAAATTTGAGGCTATGCGCCGGTTGGCCAAATCACTACCACAGGCTGAGTTCAGGTCTGACTTTCGTGAGCATCACATCCGGAAGGTCTCATGGATCGCAAGAGGAAGAATTCTGTAATTTCACCCGGTGGTAGGTCGTTGTGGATGCATCTGATCGTGAGTTTGGAAATCTAGCACGATATGCTCCTGAAGAGGTATCCACCGACGCCAAGAAGCAGGCAAGGTTCCGCAAGGGACTTAGCCCTGAGCTTCGCCGTGATCTTTGTCTGCACGAGTGCTCCTCTTTTCAGAAGTTAGTCAACAAGGCTATCAGCGTTGAAACTGGACAGTCTGACTTTGAAGCTTCGCGCAAGCACTCCCGTGACTTTGGTTCTTCATCCGGCTCTGGATCCCAGAAGCGCCGGGTCTGGATCCCAAGCACCGCCCTGCCACCCAGATTCACTCCGAGGCCATCCTTTGAGGCGCCTCGCCCCAACCAACAGTATGCACCGCCCAAGACCTATGGTGGCCCCGCTGTTAATGCTGCTCCACGTCCCAATGTAATAACTTGTTTCAAGTGTGGAGAGACGGGTCACTACATCCGTGAGTGTCCCCAGAACAACCCCAACCAAATTGGAAAGTTTGTTGGCCGTGGCAAGCCAGCAGGGAAGGTGCTCCACGCCAAACCAGCTGCCATTGCTCGTGGCCACGTTAACTACGTTTCAGCTGAGGAAACCCATGAGGATCCTAACGTTGTTCTCGGTATGCTCCTTGTTAATTGCCATCCGGCAACTGTTCTCTTTGATACTGGAGCATCTCATTCATTTATTTCTGAGAGCTATGCTTGATTGCACAACACCACATTCTGTGACATGCATACTCCATGGAAATTCAGACTCACGGGTTCTAGATGGCAAACCTCTAGAATAAGTTATGGGAATGAAATCGCTTGTCGATGATTAGTCTTCCTTGCGTCACTAATAGCTCTCAAGTCCTCGGACATAAACATCATCTTGGGTATGGGTGGATGTCGACCCATTATGCCAAGATCGATTGTTCTACTAGAACTGTTCAACTCACCCACCCTTCGGGCAAGGCAGGTCAATGTTTTCACCCGAGTGTCTAAGCGTCGACTTTACTCCCTAAATGCCAACCCCTTCCGGACCTTTAAGATATCCCGGTAGTCCGTGATTTTCCGGATGTCTTTCGGAAGAACTGCCGGTGTTCCACACAGCGGGGGATGTCGAGTTCGTGATAGATCTTGTTCCAGGTACCGTCCCAATCTCTAGAAGACCTTATAAGATGGCACCCCTAGAACTAGCCGAACTTAAGAAACAACTCGATGAGTCCTTGCAAAAGGGTTTCATCTGTCCTAGTTCATCCCCATGGGCTTGCCCCGTCCTCTTCGTCAAGAAAAAGTATGGAACGGATCGGATGGTTGTAGATTACCGACCTGTCAATTTGGTCACTATCAAGAACAAGTATCCGCTCCCGGGATCAACGACGACTCTATATGACCAGCTCGGCCCGGATCCTCGATCTTTTCCAAGATGGATTTGAGGTTGGGCTACCATCAAATCAAAATCAAGAACGAGGACATTCCCAAAACAGCCTTTGTAACTCGTTATGGCCAATACGAGTACACCATCATGTCCTTTGGTTTAACCAACGCTCCGACCACCTTCTCTCGGTTAATGAACTCGATCTTCATGGAGTATTTGGATAAATTTGTATTGGTTTACCTCGATGATATACTCATCTACTCCAAGAATGAGGAAGAACATGCCAAACATTTAAGGCTAGTGTTGATGAAACTTGAGAGCATCGCCTTTATGCCAAATTCTCTAAGTGTGAGTTACGGTTGCGGAGGTGACCTATCTAGGCCATGTAATCTCTGGTAAGGGCATTCTTTGTCAATCCCGAGCGAAGTTCGAGCCGTCCTTGGCTGGACTCCACCAGATCGGTTAAGCAAGTTCGGAGTTTTCTTGGTTTAGCGAAGCTATTGCCGCCGCTTTGTCGAGAACTTCTCCAAGGTTGCTAAGCCTCTAACCGAACTCCTCAAGAAAGATAAAAGTTCGAATGGGCGCCACGGTCGCGAGTTCAGCTTTCGTGAACCGAAAAGACGCTGACATCTGCTCCCTGCACTTATTCCACCGGATTTTTCTAAGGACTTTATTATCTCTGCGGCGCCTCGCGACAAGGACTAGGTTGCATACTCATGCAAGATCGTCATGTGATAGCCCTCGCTTCCCGACGATTCGTCCACATGAGGATAACTATCCACACACGATCTAGAGCTTGCAGCGGTGGTCCATGCACTCAAAACCTGGCGACATTACCTTCTTGGTAATCGTTGCGAAATTTACACTGATCACCAAAGTCTGAAATACATCTTCACCCAACCGGATTTGAATCTCAGGCAAAGACGTTGGGTTGAGTTGATTACAGATTACGACCTAGGAATATCTTACACCCCAGGCAAAGCCAATGTCATGGCTGATGCACTAAGTCGTAAATCTTATTGTAACAATCTAATGTTACAACAAGGTCAAACGCTTCTCCACGAGGAATTTCGTAAGCTTAATCTTCGCATTGTTCCTCGAGGATTCCTTTCCACCCCGGTGGCGAAACCCAACCTTACGGATCAAATCATAACCGCTCAGCGGTATGATAGAGGTATATCTCGGATCAAGGAGAACATTGCTAGCGGAGCTGCTAAGTGTATCTCCGTAGATGAGCGAGGTGTTGTCTTCTTCGAGAACCGCTTGGTGGTTCCCAAGAAACAACAGCTGCGGCAATTGATCATAAGGAAGCTCATGACTCCTCTCACCATTCATCCCGGTGAGTACTAAAATGTATCAAGACCTCGCCGGAGGTTTTGGTGGACTAGGATGAAGAGAGAAATCGCTCAATACATTGCTAATTGCGGCGTGCATTTGTCGAGTTAAAGCAGAGCATCAACGACCTCTTGGCACCCTTCAACCTTTGGCTATTCACGAATGGAAATGGGATAAAACCGGTATGGATTTCATTACCGGGTTTCCCAGGACCAAAAGAGGGAATAACGCTATCTTCGTTGTTGTCGATCGTCTTTCCAAAGTAGCCCACTTCCTACCCGTTCATGAGAGTATAACCGCTAGCCAGCTAGCTGAATTGTACATCTCCCGAATAGTGTCTCTTCATGGTGTTCCATTGGAGATTAACTCGGATCGTGGAAGTCTCTTCACCTCTCGATTTTGGGAAAGTTTCCAAAATGCGATAGAACTAAATCGCTCTCTTTAGCACCGCCTTCCATCCTCGATCAAGTGGTCAAGTAGAACGAGTCAATCAAATTCTGGAGGATATGCTTGAAGCTTCTGTCATCTCTTTCGGAATGAATTGGGAGAAATGCCTTCCATTAGCGAATTAAGCTTATAACAATAGTTACTAAGCTAGTTTGGGCAAAGCTCCTTTCGAAGTTCTCTATGGACGGAAATGTCGAGCGCCTCTTAACTGGTCGAGAAACCGGGGAGAGACAACTCTTTGGCCGGATATGATCCAGAAGCGAGAAGAAAGCGAGTTCGCGTTATTCGTGAGAAATTGAAAACAGCCCAATCTCATCAAAAGAGCCAATATGACCGTAAGTATAAGCCTATGTCTTATGAAGTTGGCGAGAAGGCTTACCTTCGAGTTACTCCTCTGAAGGGAACCCATCGGTTCGGTATCAAAGGCAAGTTGGCTCCTCATTACATTGGACCCTTTCGCATTCTTGCCAAACGAGGAGAAGTTGCCTACCAATTGGAACTACCTCTTGCATCTTTCCAGAGTCCATGATGTCTTCCACATTTCTCAACTCGAGCGTTGCTTCTCGGATCCTATCCGTGGAGTGGACCAGAAAGCGCTTGATCTCCAAGATAACCTTACCTATCGTGAATATCCCGTTAGATCATTGATCAAGCCGAAGCGTACCACTCGGCGTCGAATATTAAGTTTCTCAAGGTTCAATGGTCAAACCATTCCGAGCAAGAAGCTACACAGGAAAGGGAGGATGCGTCTTCGACTTGAGTATCCCACCCTCTTTTTCGACGGATCCTAAATCTCGGGGCCGAGATTCTTTTGAGTGGGGTGAGTTGTCACATCCTAGCTAGTCCATGCATTAGAGTGTTGCATCATGTTTACTTTTCATCGAGAAAGTTGAAATGGGAAAGCAGAACCCCGTAACCCCTCTCAATCCAACTAGGGTTTATTAAAAATATTTTCGATGAACACAGAAATGCCCTTCTAAAATGTTCATCCCTTTTGCCTTGGTCCTAAACCACCGATGTAAGTGATGCACAAATTTCTAGGTCACTCTAAGGTCAATGGATTAAATCTTTAGCTATTTGAATTTGGGCATTTAAATTATATAAAATATTTCAAATGCTCAAATAATCCCAAACTAAAATGTTCCATGCTGGAAATATTCCAACTAAGGACCAGGTGCAGTTTGGTGAATTTTGGAGTTGCCTAGGTATTTTTAGAAGAGCCCAACACTTACAGAAAAAAATAGAAAACAGAAATTAAAAAAAAGGGAAAGGACTTACCTGGCGCCACCCAGCAGGCCCACCTGCCCGGCCATGACCCAGCCACCCGCTCAGTGAGCTACTTGGCTTTGGCCCGAGGCGAGGCGTACATTGCTGACGGCGAAAGCACAAAGATGCGTGCCACGCAGCTGCCGCCGCCTCGCCCGCTCCTCGTCGAGTGGCGGCGTGGGGCGACCCCTCTCGCTCTCCCGACCTCGCGGACACCTGCTCCTCCCGTGTCTCCCTCTCTCGCCCTCCCGGCGTCACCGAGACGCCACCGTTGCCGCCGCTTCCGCAGCCGCATCCAACGCCATCCCGTGCCCCCCTCACCACCGTGTGTCCGGACGGTTCGTCGCCCGTCTACTACGTCGACTAGCTGCCAAACTCCACGACACCGGAGCCCCTGCGCCGTCCCCGCCGCCGTCGTCTTCAACCTCGGGCCGCCCAGATCGCCGTCGCCGTTCCGACCGCACCGAGCTTTCCCCGAGTACGCTGACCATCTCTACGGTTTCCCTGTGAGCTGCTGAACCTCCCCGTCCTTTCTGTTCCGTTCCTAGAGCACCGTAGACGCCGCGTCCCTTGTGCCCGAACGCGCCGCCGCCTAACCACGTCGCCGGCATTACTCCGGTGACCATTTGGTCACGGGCTTGTGCCCGTCACCCCTACTCGCACAGCGTAGAGGCCGTAGGTGCTAAGCGCCGCCTTGCCTAAACCCACTTTGCAGCCACGCAGCGCCGAGCTGGCCCGAGCTTTGGCCTCCGCCCGAACTTCGTCATTGGCGATGCTCAAGCCACTCCCGGCCAAGCCATCACCACGGTACGGATGCGGGCGAGCACCGGCTGCCCGTAGCTGCTCTCCGGCGTAGCAAATGAGGCCACATGGCGAATCCGCAAAGACGCCGCGCGTCGCCTCGCCTGACTAAACGCCGGCGTGGTTGACCTTGACTTTGACCAGGGGGGGCCCTGGTTGACTCTCCTTAGTCTATGACAGGTGGGGCCCCCCTTTACTAATTATGCAGATTAGTTCTAATTTTAATTTGTTAGTCTAATTAGCTACTGACATGCGGGACCCACTGGTCAGGTTGACCTGGACGACCCCTTTGACCACTGACGTCACTCTGACGCACTGCTGGCGCAATAACTAATTTCTGGATTTATTTTTATATAGGAAATTCCAGAAATTGTTGCAAACTTCAAAAATTCATAGAAATTAATCTATAACTCCAAATGCAAAGATTTATGTATGAATTTTGATCAGAAAAATTCAATCTATCCATTGGTAATGGTTTCATGCATGTCAGAACAAGTTAACCTTGCTGTTTAATCAAAACAAGATAATGCACTAATATGGCTATGTTAAATGAGCTAGCATTTGAATCTTTGATTCAAATGAGTTCATTCCTTCTGTTCTAGCTTGCATTAGGCCAACACACATTCATGTTGCCATGTCATTGCACGCATCATATTGTTGCATATTGTCATGTGTTGTTCATGCTCGGTGTATCTTTCGTGATAGGTTTTGCCTCCGAGGATAATCCCGAATATCCGTCTGAAGGGCAGTGTCCTACCACCACTACATCAGGCAAGCAACCCATTGATCATTCCGATACAAACCCATGTTCTCGCTTCGCTCTTGCTTCTTGCATTAAGACAACGCGATTCAAACTGTTGTGTGTTGCGGTAGTTGAACCCACTTCCTTTGCATGACCTGTCATTGCCACGGTAACTAGATGAAACCCACTAGTATGTGTAGGAGTTGACTGAGCCATGTTTGTGATTCCTACCATGCTATGCTTGCTATGCTTAGAGTTGTGTCAAGTCTGGCTCATCGGGATGATGAACTAGAGTGAAAGGTTGTGTCCGGTTCGAGAGTGAAAGTGTTGAACACGATTTGGTAAAGGTATCGATGAGAAGCCATGTAGGATTACATGGTGGGTTGTTTCATTGGAACCGTCCCTAAGAACCTGAGATCTGTGTGTGTGATTTAAGACTTAGCTACTACCATGCATTGGGATCCTTAATTGACCCTCTCGACTTATTAACCACTCTTGTCCTCTATCAAGGGAGTTGCAAGTAGTTTACAGTGTTTGTAGCATCTTTGGGGCCATAGCTTGGCCTGACCTTAGGGGTGGGCTGTGTTGCGGTAGGGGCGTCCGGTGTACCGGTCGCCTGCTTGGTGTCTCGGGAACCCTGCACACATCGTTCGGGGCCGTTAGTGGAAACCTCGGCGGACTCCCTGCGGATGGAACCCAAATAGGCGATAAACACGGACTAGGGACTCGTGTGTTTAGTCGGTCAATGTGGCCCGACACCCTCATTGAGCTTCCACTTGAAGGTTGCCGAGTACATGTTGTGTAGCGGCGATAAGTGGTGAGAGGCGTGTGTGAAGAAGTACACCCTGCGAGGTATAAAACTATTCGAATAATAGCCGCGTCATGATAAGGACTACTTGGTCACCTATACAGTTCATAGACAAGTAAATGCATACTACTAAAAGCCTCAAGATAAGTGTGAGTGCCGCGGATGGCCCTCTCGTACGTTGACGAGAGAGAATCCACGGTGGAGTATTGTGATGGTGATTAGTGGACTCGTGTGCGACAAATGCTTTTCAAGTGGTGTCACGTAGGATAGCTTAGCCAAGAGTCAAAGGCTGGCTTCTTTGCAATAACTCCACAACCTTCTTGAGAATGTGCATGTATAATAGGTTCTGTTGTAAGACTTGCTAAGTACCCCGTACTCATGTTTGCTTAATTAATGTTTTTGAGACGACAACACCAACCCCTCCGATGGGTTCTACGTAGATCTCGACGTTGACGAGTGACTAGCCACCAGGTGGTGATCCAAGGCTGTGAAGGGCCACTGTAGATAGAAGGGCTTCATCGAGCTTTCTTTCTTTTTAGAGTCTGTACTCAGACTAGTTTGCTTCCGCATGTGCTTGTATGTTTGTATGACTTGTGCGTTGGGTCATGTGACCCCTATCTGTATGGATATGTTATGTATGGCTCCTCGGAGCGTCTTAAATAAAGTACTTTGAGTTCTAGAGTTTTGTTGTGATGCCATGTTGTATGTACTCATATCGGGCATATTGTGTGTATGATTGAAATGCTTGGTATGAGTGGGATCCGACAATCTAGTTGTTTATCCTTGGCAGCCTCTCATATGGGGAAATGTAGTCTAGTGCCTCCTAGCGATAGTAGTCCGCTTCTGACCGGTTCACCGAGTCCTGCTAGCCCAAAGACTACTGCTTTGGACACTTGACTGGCCGGCATGTGTTTCACTTCGTTCCTATGTTTGTCCCTTTGGGGAAATGTCACGCGGTGATATTCGGAGTCCTACCTAGCCTGCTATAGCCCGGGATACCGGAGTCCTGTTAGCCCAGTGCTATAGCCCGAATTCATACGTTCATGACCGACATGCTCGATGTGATTCATGTATGCCTGTCCCCATGGGTTAGCGCCACTTTGGGTTCACGACTAGCCATGTCGGCCGGGTTCTCTGTCATGTGGATGCTAGCGACATTATCATATCGTGAGCCAAAATACATAAGCGGTCCGGGCCATGGTAAGGCGACACCCGTGGGGATACCGTGCGTGAGGCCGCAAAGTGATATGAGATGTTACCGGCTGGGTCTATGTGACTTGGAATCGGGGTCCTGACAATGATTTATTTATTGATTGTCTTCTTTATGAGTGGCGGTCGGGGACGAGCGATGGTCTTTTCCTACCAATCTATCCCCCTAGGAGCATGCTCGTAATACTTTGCTTTGATAACTTGTAGATTTTTGCAATAAGTATATGAGTTCCTTATGACTAATGTTGAGTCCATGGATTATACGCACTTTTCTTCCTTCCACTATTGCTAGCCTCTCTAATGCCGCACTTTTACTTTTTAAGCGGTATCATACACCCACCATATACCTTCCTCAGAACAGCCACCATACCTTCCTATCATGGCATTTCCATAGCCATTCTGAGATATATTGCGATGCAACTTTCCACCGTTCCATTTATAATGACACGCTCCATCATTGTCATATTGCTTTGCATGATCATGTAGTTGACATTGTATTTGTGGCAAAGCCACCATTCATAATTCTTTCATACATGTCACTCATGAGTCATTGCACATCCTAAGATTACACCGGACGCATTCATATAGAGTCATATCTTGTTCTAAGTATTGAGTTGTAAGAAAATAAAAGTGTGATGATCATCATTATTAGAGCATTGTCCCACAAGTCGGGATGAGACTCCGGACGGAAAAAAAGAAAAAAAAAGAGGCCATAAAAAAAGAGAGAAAAGGCCCAAAGAAAATAAAAATAAAAAAAATGAGAGAAAAAGAGAGAAGGGGCAATGCTACTATCCTTTTACCACACTTGTGCTTCAAAGTAGCACCATGATCTTCATGATAGAGAGTCTCCTATGTTGTCACTTTCATATACTAGTGGGAATTTTACATTATAGAACTTGGCTTGTATATTCCAATGATGGGCTTCCTCAAAATGCCCTAGGTCTTCGTGAGCAAGCGAGTTGGATGCACACCCACTTAGTTTCTTTTGTTGAGCTTTCATATACTTATAGCTCTAGTGCATCCATTGCATGGCAATCCCTACTCACTCACATTGATATCTATTGATGGGCATCTCCGTAGCCCGTTGATACGCCTAGTTGATGTGAGACTATCTTCTCCTTTTTTGTCTTCTCCCAACCACCATTCTATTCCACCTATAGTGCTATGTCCGTGGCTCACGCTCATGTATTGCGTGAAAATTGAAAAAGTTTTAAGAATGTCAAAAGTATGAAACAATTGTTTGGCTTGTCATCGGGGTTGTGCATGATTTAAATACTTTGTGTGGTGAAGATAGAGCATAGCGGTGTATGATTTTGTAGGAATAACTTTCTTTGGCCATGTTATTTTGAGAAGACATGATTGCTTTGTTAGTATGCTTGAAGTATTATTATTTTTATGTCAATATTAAACTTTTGTCTTGAATCTTTCGGATCTGAATGTTCATACCACAATTGAGAAGAATTACATTGAAATTATGCCAAGTAGCACTCCGCATCAAAAATTCTTTTTTATCATTTACCTACTCGAGGACGAGCAGGAATTAAGCTTGGGGATGCTTGATACGTCTCCAACGTATCTATAATTTTGATTACTCCATGCTATATTATCTACTGTTTTTGGACAATATTGGGCTTTATTATCCACTTTTATATTATTTTTGGGACTAACCTATTAACCGGAGGCCCAGCCCAGAATTGCTGTTTTTTTGCCTATTTCAGTGTTTCGAAGAAAAGGAATATCAAACGGAGTCGAAACAGAATGAAATCAACTTGACAACTTATTTTTGGAAGGAAAGCTACCGGAAAAACTTGGAGTCTATGCCAGGGGAGTCCCGGGCTGCCCACGAGGGTGGGGGGCACGCCCACCCCCCTAGGGCGCGCCCCCCTGCCTCGTGGATAGCCCGGAGGTCCACCGACGTACTTCTTTCACCCATATATACCCACGTAACCTAAAACTATCAGGGAACAGAATAGATCGGGAGTTCCGCTGCCGCAAGCCTCTGTATTCACCAAAAACCAATCGGGACCCTGTTACGGCACCTCTGGGAGGAGGAACCCTCACCGTGGCCATCTTCATCATCTTTGGCGCTCTCCATGACGAGGAGGAGTAGTTCACCCTCGGGGCTGAGGGTATGTACCCAGTAGCTATGTGTTTTATCTCTCTCTCTCTCTCGTGTTCTTGATTTGGCACGATCTTGATGTATCGCGAGCTTTGCTATTATAGTTGGATCTTATGTTGCTTCTCCCCTCTACTCTCTTTGTAATGGATTGAGTTTTCCCTTTGAAGTAATCTTATCGGATTGAGTCTTTAATGACTTGAGAACACTTGATGTATGTCTTGCCGCGTATGTCATGGTGACAATGGGATATCACGTGATTCACTTGATGTATGTTTTGGTGATCAACTTGCGGGTTCCGCCCATGAACCTATGCATAGGGGTTGGCACACGTTTTCGTCTTGATTCTCCGGTAGAAACTTTGGGGCACTCTTTGAGGTTCTATGTGTTGGTTGAATAGATGAATCTGAGATTGTGTGATGCATATCGTATAATCATACCCACGGATACTTGAGGTGACATTGGATTATCTAGGTGACATTAGGGTTTTGGTTGATTTGTGACTTAAGGTGTTATTCTAGTACGAACTCTAGGGCTGTTTTGTGACACTTATAGGAATATAGCCCAACGGATTGATTGGAAAGAATAACTTTGAGGTCGTTTGCACCCTACCATAATCTCTTCGTTTGTTCTCCGCTATTAGTGACTTTGGAGTGACTCTTTGTTGCATGTTGATGGATAGTTATATGATTCAACTATGTTATTATTGTTGAGAGAACTTGCACTAGTGAAAGTATGAACCCTAGGCCTTGTTTCAACTCATTGCAATACCGTTTACGCTCACTTTTATCACTTGCTACCTTGCTGTTTTTATATTTTCAGATTACAAAAACCTATATCTACCAACCATATTGCACTTGTATCACCATCTCTTCGCCGAACTAGTGCACCTATACAATTTACCATTGTATTGGGTGTGTTGGGGACACAAGAGACTCTTTGTTATTTGGTTGCGAGGTTGCTTGAGAGAGACCATCTTCATCCCTCGCCTCCACGGATTGATAAACCTTAGGTCATCCACTTGAGGGAAATTTGCTACTGTCCTACAAACCTCTGCACTTGGAGGCCCAACGACGTCTACAAGAAGAAGGTTGTGTAGTAGACATCACGGCGCTCAAGGAGCATATCAAGCCCATCATCAACCGCATTGGCAGAATTCAGAGGGTAGAGGGCCGGCGCCGGGATTAGGCACCCCGTCTCTCACTGCCGCTGCAGGTTCATGACCAAGACAATTTTTATCTTTAGTTAGAACCGCAGCAACACTTGATGTAATATAACTCTGCAGTACTTTTGATATTATGCATGCTACTTTCCTGTTCAATTTCCCCTTTGTATGTCCACCCTACGTTAATCGGGTAGTCTTGCCGGCGCGTAAACCCAGGGCACGGCGCCTTGAGGACGGATCCCCAATGGCCTGCCGGGTGTGCTTGCTGCCGGGTGAACCACCTTACCGCTCTCAATGCGGCCGCTCGAACTGTCGAGCTGAACTCGAGTCAGAGTTGAGAGTTTCGCCAATTGCGGAAGGCCACCCTGCCGCTCTCGACGCGGCCGCTTGAGCTGTTGAGCGGACTCGAAACAGAACGAGGGCATTGCCAATTGCGGAAGGGCCCCTTTGCGTGCAGGTTTTCCATACATAGGGCAGGATCTCCGAGGACAATAGCCTTATATATAAAAAGAAATTGCTTAAAGTTTCACATGACTTAGCTTTTCTGTCGTTGCGAGGGCGCCCACTGCATCTGCAGATGGTGCCGTCAGGCTTGGTCGTCTTCTTCCTTGGACCGATGGCCACGATGAAACCGCTGCTCCTATCAGACCAGATTTTATAGCTGCGCCTTCACTACAACGCCAAAGATGTCGGTGGAAACGACACCTATGGGGTCACCGGGATCCCTTCTACGGTTGGCGGCGCGAGGTTGTGCAAAGAGCCCGGGTCCGGGGAAGCACACGGATCGTTACCCAGGTTCGGGCCGCGAAGATGCGTAATACCCTAGTCCTGCTTTGGTGGATGTATTAGAGTGTTCTTGTGTTCTTGAGCTAGCTATGGGGTGTAACTTGCCCAAAAGATCTGAATCCTCCTCCTGGTCGCCTCGGGCCTCCTCTTATAGGCAAAAGGGGCTGCCACAGTGGCACATAGGAGGTGGAAAGGTCTATAGTCGATAAGCCTATCCCCACAGGACCCGTCGGACAACGCATTTAATGTGCTGCCGGCGTGCCCCCTGCTTTATCGGGGGCGACAAGGAAGCACGTCGGTATGTCGCCGCCTACTTTGGCTTTGTCACGCGCCCGAGATGACGAGGCCTTGCGGCACCACGTTGGCTGGCTGTTGGGCTAGCACGGTGGTGGAGCCTTCACGAAGGGTCGCATGCCACCGGCAGGTGCTTGCTGAGTTGGTGTAGAGGCCGCCCATCGCCACGCAGGTGCCTGCCCAGCTGATTGAGCTAGCAGCTGCTTGGGGACGGCGGTGGAGTCTTGGCGCGCCGCGAACTGGCTGTGGCCCAGTGATGCCCTCGGCAAGGAGGTCTTGCCTTGGGGCACAGCAAAGGTCTTCTTGCCGTGGCGTTGCTGGTCGTCCTTGGCAAGGCGCTTGCCGGGGGTCTTGTGGATTTCCTCGGCTAGGATCCCGCCGAGGGTCTCCATATTCTGGTCCTCATCTGATCTCACATGTTTATGATCTTGACGAAGATCTGCATGCCACCACAGAGGCGCCTCCCGAGCCTTGGTCCTAACATGGATACTTGGTCGTGTTGGAACCCATGGGCTCAAGGGTGGCTTGCTCTGCTGGCGTCGGGCAAGTTGCCCCGGCAAGGCTCTTGCCGGGGCTGCGGAGGCTGCCTTGGCAAGGATCTTATTGAGGGAGTCCACCTCGCCCTCTTTCTCTCCTGCGTTTCTGGTCTTGGCGTTGCCTTGGTTGTCTTGTGCTTCGGCTTCTCTCCGACTTCCCTCCTCTGCCCTGCTAAGTGTGGCTGCGGCGCGCGGCTCCGACTGCCCGTGCACAAGTAAAGGGTTCAAAAGGAGAGCCCCTACTTTTGTACACCGACACATATTTATTGTAATAAGTTCTCTATTGAGACTATCAATGTAATAAGTATGTGATTGCTCCTCTGTTATAAATCTTTCGAGTACCGTGTGTGTCAGCATTACTGATCCAGGGATGACACTTATACATAGAGATTTGACCGGCTAAGGTCGGATCGGTACAAGATGGTATCAGAGCACACGCTGAATGTAGGATACGACCACTAAGATGAGCCATAGGTCACTCTTCTCTACTCATTTCTGACTCCTCTCCATTTTGTACTCTATAGGATGGCTGACTCAAGGAACAAGTTTGCACAACCGGATGAAGACACACCCTTTGGACGACACTTGAAGGAAGTCACTAGGTACCTGAACATCGGAATACCAAGCTTCACCGGGACCTACGCCGCCACTTTACCAGAAGAGGAGCGTTGGATGATTCGAGTTCAAGTTCCAGGAAGGACATTCACGCATGATCCACTAAACCCATAGAGTTTTCCTTTGATGCACCAACCTGGAGTCTAGGTAAGAGCATGGCAGCCCACATCGCCATGGGACGCATCGGCAAAGTTTATCACAAGGATCTTAAGGACACCATCTACCAGATATGTGGGCGCCGATATGAGCAATGGGAGATGATCAACACCAGGAGGGACATGTCCATTGCAGCTTTCATCCAGGAGTTAAACTAGCACATTCGTCGACAGGAGAACCCGATGTGTGCAAGCATGATAGACCTGAAGAAGGTGATGACCAGGAACATGGAGCTAGAAGAGGAACTCAAGTCTACACGCGACGGATACGAGGAGGAGATCACAATACTAGTGGAGAAGAATGACGACCTGGCAAGGAAGCTAGGAGTATTCATGGGAGATCCCGCGCCAGGACGAGATGATGACAATCGTGACGACATCCATTCTGAGGACTACATCATCATCGACGACACCGACTCCGACCTCGATAGTAGTGATGATGATTATGATGATGAAGCTGGAGCGGATATCATGGAGTCTTCCACCGATCAAAATTTCTAGTAGACCACCACATTATCACTAGTATTTCTCCCATGTATATTAGTAGTCCGAGCACTGTAACGATAGTTAGATCGATTGTATGCCCTTGCTTGAATTGATTTTGATGTGATATGAATGTATTTGTCTCATGTGCATATGGGTAGTGCTTTCTCACTAGACCTCATTCTATTCTATCTCTCCCCTTTAAACCCATCAGATGCCTCCGAGACGTGACCCCGGATTTGTCTTCCCACCGGAGCTCACCCAGTTGATCCAACAGCAGAATGCCTTGATGCAGCTACTAGTCCAGAACCAAGGCAACAACAACAACAACAACCCACCGCCACCCCTCCAGTTGACAACTTAGCCCGTTTTCTGAGGTTACAGCCACCGGTGTTTTCCAGTAGCACCGAGCCAATAGTTTCTGATGACTAGCTAAGCAAGATAGGAAGGGAGTTGACCACCACAGGTTGCACAGATGCTGAGAAGGTGCGTTTTGCCACACATCAATTGGATGGACCCGCAGCCTCATGGTGGGAGAATTACACCGCCACTTTCCCCATAGCCAATGTCACTTGGGAGCAGTTTCAGCAAGCATTCCGCACTGCTCATGTCTCAACTGGAGCTATGAGCATGAAGAAGCGTGAGTTTCTCAACTTACACTGTGGAAAGCTGTCGTAGGGCGATGCGTGGATGAGTTTACCAAGTTAGCCGCTATGCCCCGGATGATGTAGCTGCCGAGATGCCGCGAAGCGGGGAGAAGTTTATGGAAGGGCTGAATGATGAGATGAGTGTCACGATTAATGGTGGCAACATTTAATAACTACCAGGAGTTGGTAGACAAGGCTCTTCTGATTGAAGGGAAGCAGCAGTAGATTGAGAGTCGCAAGAGGAAGTATGGACAAGGGAACTACAATTTAGGAGCTCAGCAGAAGCCTCGTTTTACCCCGAACTCGGGAGGATATACCCATAACCATGGAGGCCATACCCACAATGGAGGAAGTTTGCATAACCACAGTAGCCCCAAGAATGGAAACGGGAATGGAGCCAGTGACAATCGAACCGCTCTAACCCATAGCACGCCCACCAAGAAGGATCTAAGTCACATTACTTGTTTCAAGTCTTGGGAAGATCGACACTACGCCCTTTGAAAGTGCCCTGAGCCAAAGAATGGAAATGGCAATGGAAGCTCTGGGAAGAAGCCCAACCCTTTCAACAGGGGACAAGTGAACCACGTGAACGTGGAGGAGGTTGAAGAGCAGCCAGATGCAGTTATCGGTAAGTTTTTGGTTAAGTCATTTACCGCTCTCGTTCTTTTTGATACTTTGGTGCATCGCATTCCTTACATTTCAAGGGGTTTGTGGACAAGTTTAAGTTACCCACCTTAGCCCTTAGGACACCCTTGTTAGTAAGCTCACCAGGTGCAGAGTATATGGCCAACCGATGGTGCGACCGGATACCCTTAACCATTGGTAGCCATGTTTTCCCCTCAGACCTAATAATCTTGGAGTCACAAGGATTGGATGTGATACTAGGAATGGACTGTCTATCAAAGTATGGAGGAAACATTGACTGTGCTAGTAGGTCAATTCTGCTCACCACCCCGGAGGGAAAAAGGATTAAGTATGTATCCAGGCATGCACCAAGGAGGACCCAAGTAAATTCCCTCTCAGGAGTTGTTCTGGAGGAAGTGCCTGTAGTGAGGGATTACTTGGATGTATTTCCAGAGGAGTTACCACGCATGCCGCCAGATCGTGACATCGAGTTTTTGATAGAGTTGTTTTCCAGGCACCGGACTAATATCGAAGAGACCATACCGGATGCCCGCGAATGACCTGGAGGAGATCATAAAGTAGATTAAGGAGTTATTGGAGAAAGGTTACACTCGACGAAGTTCGTCATCGTGGGGAGCCCCAATGCTCTTGGTTGAGAAGAAGGATGGATTCTTGAGAATGGTTGTTGATTATCGGGCATTGAATGAAGTGACGATCAAGAACAAGTACCCACTGCTGATGATCAATGATTTGTTTGACCAGCTGCAAGGAGCTAAAGTATTCTCCAAGATTGATCTGCGGTCAGGATACAACCAGCTGAAGATTTGAGAACATGATATACCTAAGACAGCCTTCACCACAAGGTACGGGCTATACGAGTACACGGTTATGTCATTCGGATTGACTAATGCCCCTGCCTATTTTATGAGTATGATGAATAAGGTGTTCATGGAGTTCTTGGATAAGTTTGTTGTGGTGTTCATTGTTGATATTTTGGTATACTCGAAGAATGAAGAGGAACACAAGGATCATTTGCGTCTAGTTCTCGAGAAGCTCAGGGAACATCAGCTATATGCCAAGTTCAGCAAATGTGAGTTTTGGTGAAGGAAGTAGGATTCTTAGACATGTTATATCGGAGAAGGTATAGCGATGAACCCTACCAAGGTTAAGTCCGTCACTGATTGGCTATCACCCACCTAAGTTGGAGAGATCCGCAGTTTTCTTGGACTCACAGGATATTACCAGAGATTCATCGAGAATTTCTCTAAGATTGCGAAGCCAATGACGGAGTTGTTGAAGGACACCAAGTTCAAATGGACAGATGAATGTGAGGCAAGTTTCCAGGAGCTGAAGAAACATTTGGTTACAGCCCCAGTGTTGATTCTGCCAGATATACGCAAGGATTTCCAAGTTCATTGCGACGCATCTCGCTTAGGACTTGGAGGTGTACTTATGCAAGATGGAAGAGTTGTTTCATATGCCTCACAACAGCTTCGACCGCATGAGTTGAATTACACCAAGCATGATTTGGAGTTAGCAGCCGTAGTGCATGCACTCAAGACCTGGAGACATTTTCTTCTTGGAAATCGTTGTGATGTGTACACGGATCATAAGAGTTTGAAGTACATTTTCACACGCGAAGGAGCTGAATCTCGAGGCGAGAGGAGATGGTTGGAGCTTATAAAGGATTATGACATGAAGCTGAACTACCATCCAGGCAAGGCCAATGTCGTAGCAGACGCTTTGAGCCGGAAGAGTTATGCTAATACCCTCGTAAGCGGATGATTACCAAAGGAGTTGGCCGAAGATCTCAGGGTGCTTCGTTTGGAGATAGTCCCTAGAGATTTTGATGCAGCATTGGAGGTTCAGTCAACATTATTGGGAAAGATTCGAGAAGCTCAGAAGGATGACAAGGAAATTGCCGAGATAAAGGAGAGCCACTACATCATCAACAATCATACCATAGGCTAGCTTCTAGGGTTTAGCCTCCTTGATCTCGTGGTAGATCTACTCTTGTACTACCCATATCATCAATATTAATCAAGCAGGAGTAGGGTTTTACCTCCATCGAGAGGGCCCGAACACAGGTAAAAACATTGTGTCCCTTGTCTCCCGTTACCATCCGCCTAGGCGCACAGTTGGGACCCCCTACCCGAGATCCGCCCGGTTTTGACACCGACATTGGTGCTTTCATTGAGAGTTCCTGCAATGTCGCCGTCGGTGGGATGCCTCGCCTCGTCTTTAAAGAGCGACACCTTCGCCAAGAAGCCTTGGCCCTTTGGTCGAGACTCTTGACTTGGCGGTTTTCTCATGACCGCCCGATTCGGCCTCTGCGAAGCGATGACCTCTCGAGTCATCAAATCCAATCTCCATGTTAGTTCAAACTGGCGAACAGTTAGATCTGATCGAGCTCTCCTCCATAAGCGAGCTCTTGGATCGCATCGCCATACAGGACTCGCCACAGATTACGGCCGGATCGGGCACTGAAACCGATCTAAGAGAGATCAACTCTCCCAGGCTACCCATCATGTTACTCTGATAGAGGAGCAATGCGGCGATTCTTCCCCTACCTTAAGGACTAGTTACGTCCGGATTCCCGATCCCTCCATGCCGAACTCCTGCGGAGGGACGGATGTTGATCAAGCCCTGACCCTAAAGTCAGGCGGCGGGCCGGACTCATTGGATTTCACTCAAAAATCCAGAATTCGAGTTGAAACTTCTCCGCCCTCGAGTCCTAAATTGGACAGGGTTCGGATTTAGTGCCACCGCCCACCCAAACATTGGCAATCTCTCTCGAATTCGGCAAGAGCCGGCTGAAAGCAGATTACATCATTCTTGGGCGATTCCTCCAGTTATGAGCAGGATAAAGGACTGCCGAGAGGAGGGCGCATCCCAATTTTGCAATAATTGCACGGACAAGGGAATACTAAGCGCCATAAGCCGTCAGCGAAATCACGCTTTGCTGACTTGGCGACCATAGTACAAACATATTGTGCAATGGAGGCGCTGGAAAACCGAAAGTAAATTTTGGGATAATCGTACGAATACATCCCTAGTCCCGGAACAAAAGGGTCCATCATTATCAAGCACCGGGGTTAGATACCAAAAACCAAAACCCCTAAAGTGCATGAACCGTCTTTGGAGGGTTGGCTAAGCGGACCTGCAAAATTCATATGCCACGTAGGGCGCCCGCTCCAACTCATAGCCTTGAGCATGTTGGATACTACGGCGGTGGCCAAAAGTGGCGAAGAGCTTCTAACCAGAATCCCAGCCCGGTAACACTAAATGCGGTCTTAGCGGTCTTGAGACTTTCGCATCAAGTAACATGCGAAAAGCGACAACTCCATAACCTTGCGAAATCTACCAAGTAGCAAACAATGAATCCATGGGTGACACGGCTATTACCTTCAATGCCCGTTGGCGAACCTAAATTCCGAACTGCCGGGCACCGGCCGCATTGGTTCTCGGCCCGATAGTAGGCGGCTTTCGCCTCACTAAGGTACTCATGGATGGCGGCGGCGGACTAAACCTCATCTATGAGGAAACTCTCGAAAGATGGAAATAGATGGAACCGCATTGGCGAAGCGGCACAACCTTTAGAGGAATAATCCCGGTAAGGAAGTATGCTGCACAGGAAAAATCACGCTGGATGTAGTGTTATTTCATGCCCGGACAATTACAGATCGAGGAGGTCACATTTCAAGTGGCATTCAACAGCGGATATCACGATACTAGGACGAGAGGCATTCACAATTTTCAAGCTATACCCCATTACGGGTACATGAAGCTAAAATGCCGGTCGAGCGGAATCATCACTCTCGCTAGTGATCCGAGCATAGCGCTCGCGCCCGAAAATAAGACAGCCGCACTAGCCCTCGAGGCGCTATCCGAAACCCTAGCGGCCGAGGAACTCACCGCGATCGCTCCACGGTGAAACAGGGGCGATGTGATACTTGATAAAAGATCCAAGTCCACTTCTTTTAAACCAGCGGATGAAATAGTCAAATTCCAAGTCCACCCAAGCGGACCCGGCAAAGAGCGGCCTCCATCGGGCACAATTAAACCACGATGTAGATGCTGCACTCGAAAATTTCTACAAGAAAAGCGGGACATCTTTGCACGGCACCCTCCGGATATGCCAGAATCCCACGTTAGCTGGCCGATCACAGCCTAAATATCCTAAAAAGGATTCAAGCGATCAAAGCAGGCTCTTGGCGCTTTTCCGAACCCAAGAGGCAGGCCATGGGAGAGGAGCTAGCCAAACTTTTGGAGGCGGATTCATCGGAGATATAAAACATCCGGACTGGCTAGCGAACACGGTGATGGTACCAAAGAAGGATAAATCCTGGCGCCTATGTGTTGATTTCAAAGACCTCGGTGAGGCTTTCCCAAAGGATCCCTTCCCCTCCATGAATTGATCAAATCATTGGCCTTCCGCAAGCAGGACCACGACTCATTGTGTTTCCTCGGCGCGTACTCTGGCTACCACCAAATCAAGATGGCGAGCGGACCAAGCTGCAACAACATTAATCACTCCATACGGCCCGTTCGCTTCAACACAATGCCCTTTGGGCTCAAAAACGCCCGAGCGCAACATATCGGCGCATGATTCGAGACATGTCCGCCAACCGGATCGACAAAAGCGGTGGAAGCATATGTAGATGGCGTGGTCGTCAAAACCAAACACGTCGAAACTCTAGTAGGCGACTTGAGGCTCACATTCGACAATCTTTGAAAATATGACATCAAGCTCAATCCGGAAAAATGCGTCTTGACGTTCCGGTAGGAAAGCTCACAGGCTTCATTGTGTCCGGTAGGGGAATTGAAGCAAACCCAGCCAAGATTCGAGCTCTGTCACAATTGGATATTCCAAAAGACCTCAAACAAATACAAAAATTGGCCAGGATGTGTAGCGGCTCTAAGCCGCTTTATCTCCCGTTTAGGAGAAAAGGCATTACCTCTCTACCGCCTCCTCACGCACGAACACTTGAGTGGGCGGATGCAGCCACCGCGACTCGAAGAAATAAAGGCCATTCTGGCAACAAATCCGGTCTGGCTTAGCAACGTCTGCGGCGAACCAATGCTATTATATATCGCCGCAACACATCAAGTTGTCGGTAGCGGTGCTGGTCGTCAAACGAGAAAGCAGGACGGACACGGTTCCCTGTTCAAAAACCGGTCTATTATGTGTCCACTTTCCTCACTCCATGCAAGTCCGGTACCCACACTATCAAAAAGATAGCATATCACGGTGTTTATGGCATCCGGAAGCTGCAACACTACTTTCAAGAGTGTTAGATAACGGTAGCCTCCGAAGTACCTCTTAACGACATTATAAACAACCGCGACGCGACGGGCCAGATTGCTAAATGGGCCATAGAGCTCCTTCCATTCGACATAACTTATAAACCACGACGAGCTATTAAGTCGCAGGTTTTGGCCGACTTCGTGGCGAATGGGTGAAGCCGAACTCCCTAAAAATGCAGCGCATACTCAATGGATCATGCATTTTGACGGCTCCAAAATGTTGGGCTGGCACAGAAATTTGGCGTCGTCTGGCGTCCCCAACCGGGGACACAGTCCAATACGTCCTTGAGATAATGTATACGGACTCCAACAATGCAGCCGAATCTGAGGCCCATACGCACGGCCTCCGGATGGCGATCTCCATGGGCATTCAACGCCTAGAGGTGCGCGAGGATTCAAACCTCGCAATATCTCAAATAAGCGGAGATTTTGGCGCCAAAGATCCGAAAATGGCAGCATACCGCAATGCGGTCCTAAAAATGTCAGCACGGTTGAAGGGCTAGAATTTCATGATATAGCCGGGATAACAACCAGCGGCGGATATATTAGCGCATCGGCGCAAAGCGCGATGCCGTCCCACCCAATATCTTTTTGGAACGGCTGTTCAAACCATCCGTACTATGGGAAGGGGAGTCCGGCAATAATAATCCGGACCCAACCGCACCGCCCGATGGCGAACACTCTGACACAACCGGAGGCTCTGCCCCCGAGATAACACCCTCTGCTCACGAAATAATGGCGGTTATCGCCCCGTGGACGGAACCATACCTAGCCTTCCTAACTAGGCAGGAACTCCCCGAAGACCAAAATGAGGCCCAAGCATAGTATGCAGCGCTCTAAAGCCTATAAAGTCCATGAGGGACAGCTTTATAAGAAAAGCACTACCGAGTCCTTCAAAGGTGTATCTCCGAAGAGGAAGGGCGAACCCTCCGGCTGAAATTCATGCCGGATGGGTGGGCACCACGCCATACCCGGGGCCCTTGTAGGCAAACCAAGGCCTTCCGTCTGAGGATTTTATTGGCCGACGGCCCGGGAGAATGCGCAGGACTTAGTTCAGCGATGCGTCGGTTGCCAGCTTTTTGCTAACCAAAGCCACATGCCACCCACCGCCTTAAGACTATACCCATCACTGGCCGCTCATGATGCAGGGCTTGACATGGTTGGACCCCTTAAGGGAGGAACCCTGGCGAAATACCTATTGGTCATGGTAGATAAATTCACCAAATGGATAGAAGCCAAGCCGATTAAAGCGGCGAATCCGGACCGATGATAGACTTCATATCGTGGGTTGTACACCGTTACGGTGTTCCCCACAGTATCATCACTGATAACGACACCAACTTCACAGCCGATGAAGTCAAACTATGGTGCAAAAACATGGGCATCAAGCTTGATTATGCCTCAATCTACCACCCTCAAACTAATGGCCAAGTTGAACGGGCAAATGAATGGTCTAATCATGAGCGGCATTAAACCCCGAGTTAGTGCGGTCCCTCAAGGAATCTAACACGACCTTTGGGTCGAGGAGCTCGACTACGTACTCTGGGGGCTGCGGACCACGCCAAATCGCACTACGGTTTCACACCATTTTTTATGGTGTCAGCGGAAAGCGATCTTACCTGCGACATAATTCATGACTCACCTCGAGTGCATGTATGAAGAAAGAGAAGCCGAACTCGATCGGCAGGACAGTTTAGACGCATTGGAGGAGGGCGCGGCGTGGCAAAAGCTCGTTCGCATTTTATCAACAGCAGGCTCGAAGATATCAAAAGCAGAGAGTGCGGGCCAAAGCTTATAACATTGGCGAACTAGTTCTACGCTGCCGGACAAGAAAAAGGACAAACTCAAGCCCAAATGGGAAGGTCCCTTCATCATCGACCAGGTCTGACCGGCGGAGGCGTACCGTCTCTGAAAGCGCATCGGATAACCGACTTGAGCGAACCCATGGAGCGCAGCCCGTCTCTGAAGATTCTACGCCTAAGTGCGGACTTCAAGTTCGTCTCCTTCCTCCGTCCGCATTCTTTATTTTTGTTTTTCCTGTCTTTTATTTCTCTCCTTCTTCCTTCTTCTTCCTGTAGCCTTCGAGGCTCGTTTATGCTTTTTCCGCACTAATTATACACAGGGCTTCTTTAATGAAGCTTATTTATACGGGCTTCACGCCCGGCACATGTGTTAAACTTCGCATGTACCTTTTATTAGCCATTATATGCATCAATATGACTTAAGTTTTGGCCAAGCTGGGTTGCTGGCTCTGTGCTTACCCCTCGTTCCCGTTCGTTCGGCTAGGTGGTAAAGGAGCACCTCTGCGATTATTCTTGCCGGATCAGCGGATGTGTACCTCAGACCTGGGTGAAGCCGAAAGCTAAGCGTTCTTAAGGGAATATTTGGTGGGTGAATGGAAAGATGATTTTTAACTTTTACCCACCTGCCCCCGGATGATTTTTTGCTTTCATAGCAGCTTTGACATGCACTTTAGGGCATGCACCCAGCGAAAAAGGAACCCTTAACGGAACTATTCTCCTGGAAGATGCTTCTTACTACCCATGTAATATCGCATAACTAGTTGGGAACTTGTCTGACAAGAACTATGACCCCTATGCCTTGTCTCCATGCATACCACGGTTCTTATATAACCACGAGGGTATTCGGACACACTCCGGACTTTTGGGTCCGGAGGTTGAAGCAAAGGTCTGCCTTTCGACAAATGATCTACAATTAAGCTAGAAAGACGTTTCTTTAAATGTCATATTTTTACATAGTCAATCCGACTCATTGTACTCCTCCTCAATGCCATCTAATAAGCTATCTAACTTACAATCTTCTTTGGGAATACTTGGCGGCCAATTCTACTTGGCCGTACACTAACTTCTGAGGGATCTCCATCCCATCCGGCCCCACAGTCCGACCTCGGCCATGTGGTTCGGATCAACTTTGTGTATCGTGTCTTCACCATGGCCCGAACTGGCGCCCTTGACGGCAGGCCGATATCTTCCATAGCAGGAGCGCGCCGTGCACCTTGAAGTCGCTCCGCCCGGCTCCCCAAGGCCTTCGGGCAGGGAGATTGATGGCCACAAGGCTTGACCAATGCCTTTCATCACCTGCCGGACTCGTCCGTGCAACTGACGCAATTCGGGAAGGAGATCACCCAACGAATTTGGCATCTCCTCCTCGGGGCGACACATGAGCAAACCTACATACATGTTTATGTTAGTCGCCTTCCTCATGAACTCTTTCAAGGTTCGCTCAAGCACTTACTGAAAATGCCGCGACGAAGCCGCAGATTCTCCTTCACGGAGTCAGATAGCTGGGCACGAACGTCTTTCTGTTCCTCACCCATCTTGGTGTTGGCGTCTTGGAGGTTATTCTTCTCTGCCGCACCCTTGTAAGCACGCTCTCGCCAGCCTTTAAGCGGCCTTAAAAGCTGTTGCTTGTCCGGATCCAGTCCGGCGCCATCTGCAATGTTTTTGTCAGCTTTACACATATGCCGCACTTCATAAAGTATTTATTCGAAACATATATTACCAGTGGGGGTCTCGGTAGCTCCCCCTGCAGCGGCTAGTGCGGCCTCAAGTTGGGCTTTGCACTCTTTGAGCTCCTGGGACAGTCGGGTATTCTTTTTTGTGAGATCCTGCATAACAAATGATCCTTAAATCAGTTATTCTAACTATTTTAAGTCTCAAGACTCTTGGCACATATAATGTCAAAATTACTTACCCGTATGTCCTTCACATCTTGCTCCGTGGCTCTGGCTAGTCCATCTTGAGCGGCACGGAGGTGCGCATCTCCGATTCAAAAGGCATTCAAGGCCTCGGGGAGAAACACGCGTCACCAAGAAGCTGTCCGGCGCCTTTGTGGTTCAAGGCGCTCTCCACCTCGGAGTTGGTGGCGGACAACCTGTCGGCATCCTCTGCAGCCGGAGGAACGTCCGGCCGCGTCTCGTCTTCGCCTCGACCTCCGGGAACCGGCTTTGAAGCCTGTCCGGTGAAGGTTCGATCGGCAACCTCTCCGGATTCGATCCGGCGGCGCTCCTTTTCACGAAAAGGATATCGGCGATTAGTTCGCCTTCCGAGAATCAATCCACGGGTGTACGGTGACATGCTATACCGTTGCGGCGGAGTTTCGATCCGGACCGCACTTCTTTCTAACCTGCGGGGCCGCCGCGCCTTTTGTTGGTCGGTCACGCGAGCTCGACTCTGCCTCGAAGGTACCCCCTGCGAAACACCATTGGTGTACGGTGATCAATAATAAAGCACGGATGGGTCGTTATCAGAAGTTTGGGATCTCGGCCTCCTTTACCTGTGAGGCTGGAAGTATTCGGGGTAATCCGCCGTAATGGCGACCAACGCGTTATCGACGCTTAAGTTGGTAGAATACCCCTCGATCAACTCCACCTTTATATCCGGATCCTCTTCGAGGTCGGGTCGAGGGACCGTTCGGATCCTCGGGTTGTGGAGGCGGGCTGTGTATCTTCTCCAGTCCGGCGCGAGTCCTCTTGTAAAAACAAAACCATGAAATGAGACATTTAACTACGGGAACATGGATCGGACGGATCGCAAAGATGTTTGCTTACCCAGCCGAGGATTACTCAAGAAAACTCCTTCGATGGGTTGAGGACGGAGGAAATCCTCCTCCTCTCCTTTGTACATGGCGGACAAGGTCTTCACCGGTTCGGTGACCGATTCCGGCCCTTCTTGGCCATGACGGGTGGCGTCGTCCTCCCGTTGAAAGTCCCACATGGGGTGGCCTACAGATTGAAGCGGCTGCACTCCCCTCATAATGCAGATTGCCATGACCCCTGGCATGGTCAATCCGGCATGAGCCAAGAACCTTATTCGCTCATCGGATAGCAGACGTCTGGTCATCTTCTCCCGGAGGCTCCGAGGGCGCCCGGCTTAGGCGCTTCTTGAGGAGCGTTGTTGAACTCCGGAAGGCCGATCCAACAGGATCCGGCGGCGGGGCGTCCTCCATATAAAACCATTCCGAAGGCCAGTCTTGGACGCCTTCTTTGGGGTTCCGACAGGTATCCAGTCAGCGATGCGCCATAGCTCGGCTCCGCCCACTTGATATATTGACCCCTCATGAGAGCGGGGCACTAGGCAGAATATTCTCTTCCACAATCCAAAGTGAGCTTCAACGCCCAAGAATAGTTCGCAGAGGGCCACAAAGCCCGGGATGTGCAGGATGGAGGCAGGAGTAAGATGGTGCAATTGGAGGCCGTAGAACTCCAAGAGCCCCCGGAGAAACGGATGGATGGGAAATCCGAGGCCTCTTACTAGATAAGAGATGAAGCACACCGGTCTCCTTTAGAGGGATTGGGGACGCTTTCCGCTTGCTTTCCGCCCTTGTAGGTGGCGAGTCCGGCTCGAACCGGAACCAAGAAGGCTGGGGGGAGAAATCCTTCGGTTTGGAGTATAACTAGCTCGTTATGCTTGAGATGAGCATCTCTCCCAATTTCTGGCTGAGGGCTGGGGCCTTGAGAAGAGGAGCCGCGTCATTTGTCGATGGTGGAATGGGCTTGGGTCAGAGGCGCTCTGATGAAGGCTTGCAAAGGGAGAGATGGTGTGACCCAGATCTAGATCCTTGCCCCTTTTATGGGCGACTCATTTGCATGGCTAGGGGGGTAATTGTAAAAATACCACTGGCTGTTCACATTCATTCAAACACGTGGAAGATTGCCATTATTGGGCGTAGAAGCTGAGGAGCGCAGCATTTATCAGAAGCCGGACACTATTTGACAAGTATATGGGATTTGGAGAAGAACCCGCCTCGCAATGCCGACGACAATCAACACGCCGGACTCATCGTCATTGAAGCCTGGTTCGGGAGACTCTTGAGGAGTCCCGGACTAGGGTGTCGGGATAGCGGACTATCGTCACGGCCAGGACTCCAAGGCTATGAAGATACAAGATTGAAGACTTAGTCCGTGTCCGGATGGGATTTTCCTTGGCGTGGAAGGCAAGCTTGGCGACACGGATATGTAGATCTCCTACCATTGTAACCGACTACGTAGTAACCCTAACCTATCCGGTGTCTATATAAACCGGAGGGTTTTAGTCCATAGAACGAACAACTTCATCATCAACAGTCATACCATAGGCTAGCTTCTAGGGTTTAGCCTCCTTGATCTCGTGGTAGATCTACTCTTGTACTACCCATATCATCAATATAATCAAGCGGGGTAGGGTTTTACCTCCATCGAGAGGGCCCGAACCTGGGTAAAACATTGTGTCCCTTGTCTCCTGTTACCATCCGCCTAGGCGCACAGTTCGGGACCCCCTACCCGACATCCGCCGGTTTTGACACCGACAGAGAGAATGAGCAAAGGAAAAGTCAAAGGTTTTCGTGAGGATGAGCACGATACCTTGTGGTTTGAGGATCGCGTTTATGTGCCCAATAATGCCGAGATCAGGAAGTTGATACTACATGAAGCTCATGATTCGCCATACTCGATACACCAATTTTAAAACACCAAGATGTATTTGGATTTAAAGGAGGCGTTACGGTGGACTGGTATGAAGAAGGATATTGCCGAGTATGTAGCCGTATGTGATGTATGATGAGAGTGAAGGCGAGAACATCGAAGCCCGGCGGATTACTGCAACCTATGCCGATACCCGAATGGAAGTGGGACAAGCTTGGCATGGATTTCATCACCGGATTACCAAGGACCCGATCGGGATATGATTCTATTCGGGTAGTAGTGGATCGTTTGACCAAAGTGGCTCACTTTATCCCTGTGAAAACCACCTATACGAGTGTGAAGTTGGCCAACATATATATGACCAGGATCGTATATGCATGGAGTTCCGAGGACCATCGTGTCGATAGAGGGACCGGTTACTTCAAAGTTTTGGCACCGGCTGCACGGACTTTGGGGACCAAGCTAGAGTTTAGTACAGCCTTTCATCCATAGACGGATGGGCCAGGACCGAGAGAGTCAATCAGATTCTGGAGGACATGTTGAGAGCTTGTGCGCTAGATTATGGATTTAGTTGGAATGATAATTTGCCCTACGCGGAGTTCTAATACAACAACAGCTATCAGGCCATTTTGAAGATGGCACCTTTCAAAGCTTTGTATGGAAGAAGATGCAGAACACCGTTGATGTGGGATGAAGTTGGAGACCGTCAGTTGTTTGGACCAGATTTGATCAAAGAGTCTGAAGAGAAGGTTAAGTTGATTCGCGACAGACTAAAGGTAGCTCAGTCCAGGCAGAAGAGTTATGCAGATTCGAAACGCAAGGAGGTAGTCTATGAAATCGGAGACAGAGCCTATCTTCGTGTGTCACCTCTGCCAGGAGTTAAACATTTTGGAATCAAGGGAAAGTTAGCCCCGAGATTTGTAGGACCGTACCGAGTCTTGGAGCGTATGGAAGAGGTGGCCTACAAGTTGGAGTTACCCGAAGGACTATCAGGAGTTCATCATGTGTTTCACGTTTACCAGTTGAAGAAGTGCCATGCTGAGATGGCCGTTCCTCTAAGAGATCTGATGCCCACAGGAAGCAATTCGGTTGGATAGTGATCGACTTATGAGGAGAAACACATCAAGATTCTCGAGTTTGCCAGCCGAGTTACACGCAGCAAGGTTATCAAGTTTTGCAAAATTCAGTGGAGCCACCATACCGAGGATGAAGCCACCTGGGAATGAGAAGAAGATCTACGGAAAGATCACCCACACCTATTTTCTAGACAACCCGAATCTCGAGGAAGAGATTCATCTTAAGGGGGGTAGGTTTGTAACATCCCAAATTTTCAGTTTGGAATGTTATACATAGGACATCATATGCATATCATAAATTATATTTGCATTTTGGCGTGATCCTCAAAATCCTAAGCAACTCAAGGACCCACAGAAAGAGTTGGGGATTTTATTATTTTCATATTTGAATTTTCTTAAATATTGAAAAGGGGATCATTTTGGTTTTAATTATTTTTCTCTCCAAAAATATTTCAAATTAAAATATATGAGAGGAGATAATATGAATTATCCAAAGTAAACGAAATATTGGAGGAAAAAGTTTAAAATCAAATAAATAATTTTATTTGGGTTTTATTGCTATTTTATTTGAATTAGAAAAAATATGCATTTTTCAAAAATTGCATTTTAGGCCAAGAAAATGTTCACTTGGTTCTAAATATTTTATTTAGACGGTGAATTTTTTTTGGCATTTTTAGATTTTTTTATTTTTATTTACTTAGGATTTTTCTTGGCGGAATCTTATTTAAAAAAAAGTTTCTTCCGGACCGAACCGGGCCAAGGCCTAGCCGGCCCAACCGTGCGCCTCCCGCTCCGACTCGGGAGAGGATTCCCGAGCGCCGCCGCCATGGACGTGTCCGTCCCGGACACGCCGCCGCACCCCCTCCCCAAAGCACCCAGCGCCTCCTCGGCCTTTAAATACCCGCCGCCGCCGCCCCTCGCCACCACCCCGAGCCGTGCCGCCCGGCCCCGCCTCTGCGCCTTGCCTTACGCCGCCCAAATCTAAGCGCGCCCGCCACGCTGCCGCTAGCCGCTGCTTTGCTGCCGCCTAAGCGCCGCCGCCCGTCGCCTAGTCCCGCCGGAGCCGCCGCCTCACGCCGCCCGTCCGTCGGAATCGAGCCGCTGGAGCCACCGGATCCGTCGCCGTTTTTTTTTCGGTTTAGGTAAACCAATCGTTTTTTTAGAAAACCCTAGATGCGTTTTTTTTCTAGACCAGTTCGGTTTTACTTCAGTTTAGTTATTTAGTAAACGTTTGTTCGTTCATTCGTTTTAATGAAAGAATTCGTTCTTTAGCCTCTGTTGGCGGACGTTCGTCCCATAGATTTTTCTTTTTCTGTTTATTTTCGGCCAGGAACCTATCCGCGATTATTTTTATCGCAGATTAGCCCCTGATCTTCAAACCCTCGCCGTTTCTTAACCGTTTGTCCAAATCCAGTGAAACCAACGCCAAAATCTTCATCTCGAGCCCCTCTTTTTGTTTAATCAACTTGAACAAGGTTTTGACAATTTAAAATTTGGTGTCAAGCAGATTTGAATTTGAGGTTCTTTTGACCGTAGTTTCAGTTTCGTAGCTCCGATTCGTTTGATTCTTTTTGCAAATCGAATATCTTCAGTTGGACTTTCAGATTTGATCTTCTTATTTGAGTTTTACACGTGCATCTTTGCTTGAGTGCTTATGTATGCTATTGTTTGTTTGCGATAGAATTCCCGGAGTGCGAAGCGTGCTACTACGAGTCTCTAGGGTTTGCGAATCGTCAGCAAGGCAAGTAACACATTGATCATACTCTTTTCATACCCAGTTTTTTTGCATTAGTTTCAGACCCTCAAACACTGCATGATTAGGTTGTGATTAACATGTGGGTATCGGGAAGTAGATGATGAGGTAGAACCTATTGCCCTTTATTATCAAACCCTTGGGAGTTACTTCTACGCTATGCTTATATTGCCATGCTATGCTCGTAGACGTGGATTGGGTTTGAGTGTATCCATGACAGATGTGAGATTGTTAATTTAATGGTTAACTTAAGGTGGCCACTTAAATACACATCTGGGTGGATTGGTTGCGGGCACCTGGAGAATCCGCTGTTGTCCTAGGATATCCCGGAGTACCCGTGTGATCATCCTAGGTTCGCCACCCAGGCTCAAAGGGATCATAAGATTATTCATGCTAGAAACTTCCGTGTGTAGCCACAAGCTATTATGGGCTCTAGCATAGTCGAGTATGTTGCATGACCTCTTCTAGTGGTAGGCTAGCGAGATGTAGGGATGTAGGTTGAGTCTTGTCTACCGGGGTTAGAGCTAATGCTTACGAAAGGCGTGTCTCGGTCATCCGTTTCTCAAACACCATGTAGTCACGAGATCCAACGGAGGAGATCGAGTCTTGTGGGGAAAAGTCATGAAACCTCTACAGAGTGTACAAACTAATCATGGTTAGCCGTGTCCCAGGTTATGGACATCTTGAGTATCTGGTTCTTGGATTGTCATGTTGATCTCATCACTCTAAATTAATTTTTTGGGTTATTAATACTGCTTAATTGGGATTGAGTTGGAGGAACCTTCTCAATGTTCAACAACTACCATGATAGTTAAACAAAATATATTCCTTTGTTGTAGGAAAAAATTGGCTTTTCGTAGAACATTATAACAGTAGAGCCACCACCAGCCTCATATGCATATAGTGATAGCATTTACCTGTTCATTGCTCTATTGTGTTATCTTGCCAGCATATTCCATGTCTTTGACCCGTTTGAACTGCAACATGTCATGTTGCAGACTTTTCGCATTTAAGAGTAAGGTGCGCTAGGTCGTTGTCATGCACCTCGGCTATGCGTTGGAGTTGATGGACTCACTTTATCTTCCAAGCATTTTATTTGTTATCTTATTTATATGGACTTAAGCCATATTTACTTTAATAAGTTCTCTCTTGATACTATCGATGTAATAAGTGTGTGATTGCTACTCTGTTATAAATCCTTCGAGTACTATGTGTGTCAGCATTACCGGTCCAGGGATGACACTTATACACAGAGATTTGACCATCTGAGGTCGGATCGCTACCTTTTTAATAAAATTTCCATGCTCATGGAATTTTATTTAAAACATCTTAAGTTGCCATCACTACGTATTTTACACTACAAAAAGTTGCCATGAAGTTCACATATATATGGATACAACATGGCAAAGAAAATGAAGTTTACACTACGAAAGTTGCCAACATGACATCATACGAAAAAAAGATATGGTGAAAAATGTTTCTCTAGACACATAGAAAATATTGAAAAAGTAAGAAAGCATCTTAACTTGTAATGATATCGTACATGTAATCGCCATGAAAAAACAAATTTCAAAGGATCAAATTTTTTTGCCGTGGCAAATTTTTTGAACGAACAAACTTCTCGTGTTCTCAAACTAATATGCAATGGCCATGGCAAATATTCTTCAGAACCAAGGCAAAAATGCATTTAGTTGCCATGAAAAAAACACATCTATAAAAAAATACTGATTTTAGTTGCCATGGAAAGTTTGCCATGTTTTTGAACATCTTAGGTTGCCATGTTTTCGAACATCTTAAGTTGCCATGGCAAGTTTGCCATATTTTTGAACATCTTAAGTTGCCACGTCAAGTTTGCCATGTTTTTTAACATCTATAACTTTGCAATGTTTTTGAACATCTAAACTTGCCATGGCAAGTTTGCCATGGTTTTGAACATCTATAACTTTGCCAGGTTTTTGAACGTCTTTAGTCGCCATGGCAAGTTTGCCATGTTTTTGAACATCTAATTAAGTCGCCATGGCAAGTTTGTGATCTTTGTAATTGTGTTTAGTTGCCATCTTAATTAAAAACGTGTTTGCCATGTTTTTTTAACAAACTTAATTAAAAGAAGGTTTCCATGTTTCTGCACATCTGAAGTTTGCCATGTTGTCTGCAACATTCAGATCCGTATGTATCTTGCAAATCTCTATGTCTCCCTCCTTGATTTGATCGCGGATGGAATTGAAGCGTCTCTTGATGTGTTTGGTTCTTTTGTGAAATCTAGATTCCTTCACCAAGGCAATTGCTGCAGTATTGTCACAAAATATTTTCATTGGACCCGATGCACTAGGTATTACACCTTGATCGGATATGAACTCCTTCATCCAGACTCCTTCATTTGCTGCTTCCGAAGCAGCTATGTACTCTGCTTCACACGTAGATCCCGCCACGACGCTCTGCTTGGAACTGCACCAACTGACAGCTCCACCATTTAATATAAATACGTATCTGATCTGTGACTTAGAGTCATCCGGATCAGTGTCAAAGCTTGCATCGACGTAACCATTTACGACAAGCTCTTTGTCACATCCATAAACGAGAAACATATCCTTAGTACTTTTAGGTATTTCGGGATGTTCTTGACCGCTGTCGATTGATCCACTCTGGATTACTTTGGTACCTCCTGCTACACTTATAGCAAGGCACACATCAGTGTCTGGTACACAGCAGTGCATACATGATAGAACGTATGGCTGAAGCATATGGAATGACTTTCCTTTTCTCTCTATCTTCTGCAGTGGTCGGGCATTGAGTTTGACTCAACTTCACACCTTGTAACATAGGCAAGAACCCTTTCTTTGACTGATCCACTTTGGACTTCTTCAAAACTTTATCAAGGTGTGTGCTTTGTGAAAGTCCAATTAAGCGTCTTGATCTATCTCTATAGATCTTGATGCCCAATATATAAGCAGCTTCACCGAGGTCTTTCATTGAAAAATACTTATTCAAGTATCCTTTTATGCTATCCTGAAATTCTGTATTATTTCCAATCAACAACATGTCATCCACATATAATATTAGAAATGCTACATAGCTCCCACTCACTTTCTTGTCAATACAGGCTTCTCCAAAAGTCTGTATAAAACCATATGCTTTGATCACACTATCAAAGCATATATTCCAACTCCGAGAGGCTTGCACCAGTCCATAAATGGATCATTTGGAGCTTGCACACTTTGTTAGCACCATTTGGATCGACAAAACCTTCTGGTTGCATCATATACAACTCTTCTTTAAGATATCCATTAAGGAATGCAGTTTTGACATCCATTTGCCAAATTTCATAATAATAAAATGCGGCAATTGCTAACATGATTCGAACAGAACTTAAGCATCGGCATGTGAGAAGGTCTCATCATAGTCAACTCCTTGAACTTGTTGAAAACCTTTTACAACAAGTCGAGCTTTTGTAGACAACGATAACATTACCATCAACGTCAGTCTTCTTCTTGAAGATCCATTTATTCTCTATTGCTTGCCGATCATCGGGCAAGTCAACCAAAGTCCACACTTTGTTCTCATACATGGATACCATCTCAGATTTCATGGCCTCAAGCCATTTCGCAGAATCTGGGCTCATCATCGCTTCCTCATAGTTCGTAGGTTCATCATGGTCAAATAACATGACCTCCATAACAGGATTACCGTACCACTCTGGTGCGGATCATACTCTGGTTGACCTACGTGCTTTGGTAGTAACTTGATCAGAAGTTTCGTGATCATCATCATTAGCTTCCTCACTAATTGGTGTAGGAATCGCTAGAACTAATTTCTATGATGAACTACTTTCCAATTCGGGAGAAGGTGCAATTACCTCATCAAGTTCTACTTTCCTCCCACTCACTTCTTTCGAGAGAAACTCCTTCTCTAGAAAGGATCCATTCTTAACAACTAATATCTTGCCTTCAGATCTGCGATAGAAGGTGTACCCAACAGTCTCCTTTGGGTATCCTATGAAGACACATTTTTCCGATTTTGGTTCGAGCTTATCAGGTTGAAGCTTTTTCACATAAGCATCGCAGCCCCAAACTTTAAGAAACGATAGCTTAGGTTTCTTGCCAAACCACAGTTCATATGGTGTCGTCTCAACAGATTTAGATGGTTCCCTATTTAACGTGAATGCAGCCGTCTCTAAAGCATAACCCCAAAACAATAGCAGTAAATCAGTAAGAGACATCATAGATCGCACCATATCTAATAAAGAAATGCAGTTCGATGTTGGACACACCATTACGCTATGGTGTTCCGGTGGCGTGAGTTCTTGAAACTATTCCATATTGTTTCAAATGAAGACCAAACTCATAACTCAAATATTCACCTCCACGATCAGATCGTAGAAACTTTATTTTCTTGTTACGATGATTTTTCACTTCACTCTGAAATTCTTTGAACTTTTCAAATGTTTCAGACTTATGTTTCATCAAGTAGATATATGAACGAAATATGCCCTAGAGGCAATAATAAAGTTGTTATTTTATTTTTCCTTATATCATGATAAATGTTTATTATCCATGCTAGAATTGTATTAACCGGAAACTTGATACATGTGTGGATACATAGACAAAACACCGTGTCTCTAGTAAGCCTCTACTAGACTAGCTCTTTGATCAAAGATGGCTAAGTTTCCTAACCATAGACATGTGTTGTCATTCGATTAACGGGAACAAGACCCATCCGTTAGCTTAGCATTATGATTGTTAAGTTTTATTGCTATTGCTTTCTTCATGACTTATACATATTCCTTTTACTATGAGATTATGCAACTCCCGGATACCAGAGGAATACCTTGTGTGCTATCGAACATCACAACGTAACTGGTTGATTATAAAGATGCTCTACAGGTATCTCCGAAGGTGTTTGTTGGGTTGGCATAGATCGACATTAGGATTTGTCACTCCAAGTATCGGAGAGGTATCTCTTGCCCTCTCCACTACAAAAAAATACACTTCCCTGATGATACGTTTTTGTCACAGTAGGTCGCATTTTTTGTCATGCATGTACATCCATGACAATTTTATGACGTAACCAAGATAGTCATACAATAACGTCGTAGAAGTGTTCCATGGCATTACCAAAATTATCATCACGAGTGTCCACTTCCATGACGATAAATCGCAGCGTCACGTAAGTGCTTTCGTCAGGGTGACCAACACGTGGCATCCACCATAGCGGAACGCCGTTAAGCTATCGGGTCCGGTTTTGGATCCGATAACCCGTTATGACCCGACCAATGGGGATTTTCCACGTGTAAAATCATCATTGGCTGGAGGAAAACTGCGTGTCGACTCACCGTTGGGACGGATGTCATCCACTCATTGGACACAAAGCGCCTATGATACGTCGACATGTGGCACGACCCAACAGAGGGCCATTCACGTGAAAAGGCGGCCCGTTTGACTTGGTCAAAGGTGGCGGGCGACCCACGGCAAGCTTTGATAACGGCATGTTCGCGCCATATAGCCCATTTACGACCCGCTAACCCGGGGCCCGTTTGTAGCCCTAACCGAATTAGGCCCAGTAGCGTCATCTTGGCCGTCCAATATAATTCCAGCCCGTTTTAACTTCCGGCCCATGTATGGCCCATGACGTCTTTCGGCCCATATGAGGCCCTTATTACTCTCGGCCCATTAACGGCCCGTGGTAAAACTGGCCCGTAATGAACAGTGTATCACTTTATACCCATTAACGGCCCGTGGTGAAACTGGCCCGTAATGAACAGTGTATCACTTTATACCCATTAACGGCCCATTATTCCGTTGGGCCGTTTCCAGCCCATGTTAACTTTCGGCCTTCTTGGGGCCCATTTATTCTTGGGCTCATTTCCACATTCGTTTACTTACGGCCCGTTATTGTCATTTTTTGCTTGTGGGCCAAATTCAGCCCGTGGTTACAGTCGGCCCGTTTGTGGCCCGTTAATATGTTGGGCCGTTTTGATAGCGTCATCAAAATACGGCCGATTAACGACGGCCCATTATGGTCGGCCCACGAATGGACGATTTCAACTCTAGCCCATTTGCGGCCATAATGTGGTCTGTTATTGGCCCATGTTTGGCCAACCGATCATAAGCCCGTAGAAGGTCCATTGATGATACGGCCCATAGAAGGCCCATTGTGTCTACGGCTCGTATAAGGCCCATTGTTTCTATGCCAAGTAGAAGGCCCATTGTTTCTCTGACCTTTAGAAGGCCCATTGTTTCTCTGACCCGTAGGAGGCCCATGTAAACTACAGCCGGTGGGCATCAAAGTTACGCCACCGGTGCAAATATAGGAACACCCTACACTATACAAAAATGGCTTGTTGTTTTCTTGACCCGGTGGCTGCATGTTAAGAACAAATTTTGTATCGCACCAAAACAAATTACAACTATAAAACAAAAAGGAAGGTTGGCATAAAGTTAACTGATCTAGCGAGATAAATGCAGCACGAGAAGTTGAAGCTCAGTTCATTTGACCTGTTATTACGTTTTCATCTTTGTATTGTCCGATGGAGCACCATAACCTTCGCCTTCGGTTCTCCTAGGCTCTGAACAACATAGCAAATGTCCGATAGTCGGTTTCAGAACCATGCATATCTTGACAACATCGAACAATGTCTCTCCTTATTTCACAAAGGGTCTCTGTTAGGGAATGGACTTGTGTGCGGAGCCTTGAGATACAACATTGTTTTGAGTTTGCATATCTTGATCATGAGGCAGTTTGGACGAGATTGCCTTAACAACCAACCCGGTATTACGCAGGAGCGTGCTTTTGGCACTTTGTTAGTGGACAGTCTTGACCCTTTGCAGACAGAGGCGACATTGCGGTTATAGTTGCCTCGCCACCTTGGAAGGTGGCGGTTCCACCATTTTTCCCATAGTTCATTTGAAAAGTTGTGGTTTTACATTAGTAGTACCGAGCAGAAGATATTAAGGAGGCGCAAAACCAAACAAAATAGCTTTGGTCTATATACGTAACTTATTCACGGTGAACCCATGTAAAATAATAGTTGTATTTTATTGCAAAGTACATAATAAAACCAGGTTCCAAACATATGGCCATGTACCATCGCTAATGTATTGTCTATTTCTTCCCGTTGTATTGAGGGCTAAGGATAAAGAGACGAAGTTTATAATACGGTAAGCATAGTATGACATCATTCATATCACAAAACAACCGAGAACGAGACAAACAAGCAATTGTAAAATTGTGTGGGCAAGTCCAAAGACCGGAACTAGATTACAGGTCAAGATCAAAGGAACATCACTCCTCTCTTTTAAACCTTGTAAGGTGCAATGATACGCTAAGACAATTTTGTATAAAATTTAAAAGAGTAACAGACATTGGCTGCAAACCATGCGATTCAAGGCACAAGTCGAGTAAGTAGTAGTTAAAAGGCATGAGGATTAAGGACTTATAACAGCGGCTTTATTTGGTGTAGTCATGCCCTTCTTCTTGCTGGTGTGTGAGGTCCTTGAAGATTTCCACAGCATTTGGTTCGAGATACTTTTTGGTCCTTGCGGGCTTTCCTGCATTTGGAGCAGGTCAATATAGATCGATAATATGGTACAACGAAAAGAGTGAAACAGCTGACTAATTACAAGAGCCTCGCGATTGTGCAATATAGCTACGAGATCACGTAAATGCATTGGAATTTCACTTTCGTACGGTTGGCCTTGTTATTTGAACAGTTCACCTACAAGAAGATAGATTTGTGTGGCACATGCGTAAATAGGACTTCAACATGTGATCTGATCACATATATATAATGTACATGATACTTCGGATCGGACAAATGTTTAACGAGGCCTCTCTAGTCTTCATCAGATATATTTTCCACTGGAGATGTTTGGGCAAGTTCACTGTTAGCCTTGCCTTCAATGTGAGTTTTCCTCAAGTTATACCGATACTGCCGCAGAGCAGACTTGAAAACATGGTGCAAGCTTGTCTAGTTGCATCATCTTGGCTATCCAACTTGAACCCCATCCGTTGAAAATTATGGGAGTCTCATTATCAGCAACCTAGAAAGTATTGGACGGAGCAAGACGATATTACCAGTTTCCATACATAACCATACTTACAGATATATGGTCGAGGTAGGTGTTGAACTGGGTTTCGTCTTTGTCATTCTATCTTGAATCCATGTTGGGAGGATACTTACATGACACCTAACGACAACCGCTGCCTCTGATACAAACTTGGTGACCTTTGTAGCATCACGTGGCCTTTTTAAACCTGCCTCAAAAGCGGATCTCCATTCTTCCTCCTCTAGATTTAGTTAACCTATCGAGCATTATCCACGATGTTTGTTTCCTCTTGCGCCTAGGTGCTAGTCCAATAACAAACATAGGAAGTGTTAGTGTACATCAAGCTGTGAGACTACATATAAAGAAGCATGCAAGCGTAACTTGACTCCGGCAACTACCTTCTTGCTGTTGAAGCTCACAAAGTTCATCGATCTTTCCAACTCATCTTGTGTCAAGAGTGCTTGGGAAGTAGTGTCATGTGGCAAGGGGAGCTTGGAGCGATCTGCTAGCTAAGTTGACAAGCGAGTAAATCGTGCATTTGGTGGTACTGTGTAAGGTGTTGCAACAACTAGGGTTGTCTCTGCTTGTTTGGTGGCAGCTATTTGTTTCTGTTTGGCTTGTTCTGCAGCTCATGTAGCATGGGATACCCTGTCGGTACAATTTTCCGCTGGACTTTGACCTTCTATTGCACCATCAGTACCAACAGAATCTGCAGGATTGTTCCACTTCCCTTTCCCTGTTGTTCTATCTTGCTTTCTCTTTCTCTGTGCCATGTTAAGTCAAGCCGACAAGAAAAATGAATAACAATTTAGTTCTTCAGAACAAATGTACTTTGATGTAAGAAAATGGTGTGATAGACAGATCTTGTATGTTCTAGAAACAAGAACACGTGTCTTAGTCACAAGTATAATGTGTAAAGTAAGCAGATGAAATTCAACAAAATTAAAAAGCAATACAAGCTAGACATCATCGTAACATGCAACCACATATAATGATTGCCAATTTAGAGGAGCACACAGTGATGGTGCACTAGGGAGGCGTGCTCATCACCAACACAGCTACGTTGAGTGTCTATGCATGTGTTGTCTTGGAAATCATCTTGGGGGTATGGAGGAGTAGAATATGTAGAGGCCCTCCATTTGGAAGGAGCACCTTCATCCATTTGCCTTACTAACTTCCTTCCGCTTTATTGATTTTGAATTGTCAAGTAAAACCGACAAGAAAAAGCAATAAAATTCACTCTTCAGAACTCATTCGTGCATGATACTGACAATCACTACTTTGATGTAAGGCAAACATACGATTCCAGGATGGAATAATACGAAAAACAGGACGACATGGCATATTCACAACTGTTTGGGTAAACTAAGCAGATACCATTTCACCAAATAAGAAGCAATGCAAGCTAGACACCACGTGAAAGATGCAACCAATATGACTCTGCCAAGTTAAAAGTGTCCCATCATAAATGGCATTTCAACAAATTAGAAGCAGCGCATGCTATAAATCATATCAAAGATGGAACTAATATCACACTGCATATACTGAAGGTGTCTCGTCGTATTGATTTATGCGGGATACAAAAAACAATAGTTTTATGTGAGGACATGCTTAATAGGTAGATGTACTATGTACTAAATACAGGAAGGCATGCCACATTAACAGGTATAATGTATAAGCACATGCAGTTTAACCAGATTGGAAGAATTACAATCTAGATACCATATGCAACATGCAACCACATATCATGCTGCCAAGTTAGAGCAAGCACCTGCGATGTTAGTGTAGGGGAAATGTGGTAATCAACTACAGAGCTAGTTCACTATCTTCATCTAGCCTTGCTATTTCTTGAGAATCATGTCGGAGGTGACGCTGCATTCTTTAAATGAGGAGTATTCCGCTTGCTGTTGCCTCATCATAAGTGATTGATGAGGGATACACAAGAACATTAGTTTGATGTAAGAACATGGTTAATACACGGATGTACTAGTATGTACCAAAAAGCGAAGGCATGTCATATTCAAAGGTATTATGTGTAAGCTAAGCGGATGCAATTTAACCAAATTGGAAGCAATACAAGCTAGACATCCGGCTGGAGTGGTGAGCATGATCATCTAGGACACGAGAGCACGGTGGGAGGCGGGCTGCCCGCCACCATCGCGGCTTTTAGTTGGCTTCGGTGATGCCTCTCTTTCTTTGGGCTTGTCCTTTGGCTCGGCCAAAGGTGCCGACTAGCTATTTGTCTTACGGTGCTCACGGGATGGTGGTTCATGTTAAAAATATCTTTCCTTATCTTAATAAAGACCGACTTCGGCCTTTCGAATACAAGCTAGACACCATATGGAACATGCAACCACATATGACACCGTGAAGTTAAAGCAATCACCTGGGATGGTGGTTCATGGTGAGTGAGATCATCAACTCCAGAGCTACGTTGCCCGTTTCCATCTGCTGACACTACACCCCTTATAGTCTTGAAAGCGATGTTCGGCTTAGCAGCATTACCACCGGGCGACTTCTCTCTTATCTTTTCTACTTACATCAAGCGAGGTCTGAAATACCCTTGCATAAAAACACAATAGTGAGAGTATGGGTGAAGTGTATGCGAACTAGTGCACTATAAAAAGTAGCGAGATAGCGGTGGCTGAAAAATAAATGACACGAGACATATGATAGCTCTACAACATTGCATGGCAAACAAAATTAGATTCTACTCCGTATGATTTTCTAATATATGAGCACAGAAATGCAGTACTCCTGCAGCACACCACCACATGTGGTCATGTCAAGATAACGATCATTTGAAAATAAATAGGTCGATCGATTTTTTAATGAACCGTCCGATCTATAAGGAACAGGCGGATGGCTTTTCGTCTACCTCTCGCCAATCACTTTATTGTGATCTTTCTCAAACCGCCCGGCGACCACCGGCCCGAGACCCTGCCTCCATGCCCGCCCTCCCTCGACCTCACACCACCGTCGTGCTTGGCGCCCAGGCCATCCCTTTAATCCCGGCCGACCTACAGATCGAGGCGCCAAGAGCTCTAGGCCCAACACGCCCCTAAGATAAACACCGGTAGCTGCTTCCCGGTGTAATAGGCGGACTAGCGCCTGTTACACCGGGGAATGCTTCCGTTAATTGGGAATCAAGTGACCAGGAATTGAAATTCAGGGGGGCGACGGACCTCTAGCAAAGGTGAAACAGTATATGAGGAGAAACCTTGTGCATCGCGAGTTTTAGGAACATCTAGTATCAAGAAGAAGCGGTCAACTAGTGTCTTCTGTGGGATGAATACCGTGCAAGCAGACATGTAAGAGTTGCACGAATAAGGGAAGAGGAGTACCCTTATCGGTTGCTAGTGTGGTCTCCTCCATATGTCGCGGCGATCTTCTTTTTTCTCCCGGGGGAACCGATGTTTTGGAGAACCGTGGATTCTTGGACAAACCCATGGCCAAATTGTTGACTGTGTTGCCGTGGCCGTATGTCGGCGGAGGGGAAGCAGATCCGAGGCGGCGAAGGACGGCGTAGCAGGAACAACTCCGGTGTGGTGGAGGGTGGCGAAGTTGGAGCTGCAGCGGTGAGGCGCAGGATGGCGTGGTTGAACTGGCTTGGGTACGACGACTCGGCCTCGACTTCAACTACTAGCCGTGGAGGGTGTTGCGGTTGAGGCTGCGGTGGACGACGACGTCGGGATATCGGCTCCGGCGTGATGGCGGAGGGCGGCGGTTGATGGGTGGAATGGGGTGGCGGATGGAGGACACCGGGGTTTCGTGGCTGGTGGAGAGGTAGTTTTTGCGCCCACGGAGTACAGATGGGGAATCGGACGGGTAGGCGGGGGGGTGGGGGGAGAACCATGTTTTGGTCTGGGACGCGCTTGTTTTTGGCTTTTTTGAACAGAAGATGGGACGTGCTTGTTTGAAATTTGGGGAAAGTACAAACTTTGCCCCCTCTTAAATTCGGACCCTCTTGCGTGTCGGGGAAGGATGGTAATCTCAGGTGTCCCAAATAGTGGGAGGGAGGCGATTTCGGCCCATGGCGCATGTGTGCTTAGGCGGCCATTGTGTATGAATGTTTCTCAGAGGCGGTTGCGTGGTGTCTAGATGAAGCTACAAACCTACCCCAGGTTAGACCTTTGGATGTCGGGCCGGTAGGTTTCACGGGTCGGAGTTATTAGAAAAGTAATTTCCTTGTACTACCAAACATTGGTCTCACGCGGTTTCGGGCGACTAGAGGCTTGATGTCTACTACACAACCTTCTTCTTGTAGACGTTGTTGGGCCTCCAAGTGTAGAGGTTTGTAGGACAGTAGCAAATTTCCCTCAAGTGGATGACCTAAGGTTTATCAATCCGTGGGAGGCGTAGGATGAAGATGGTCTCTCTCAAGCAACCCTGCAACCAAATAACAAAGAGTATCTTGTGCCCCCAACACACCCAATACAATGGTAAATTGTATAGGTGCACTAGTTCGGTGAAAAGATGGTGATACAAGTGCAATATGGATGGTAGATATAGGTTTTAGTAATCTGAAAATATAAAAACAGCAAGGTAACAAGTGATAAAAGTGAGTGTAAATGGTATTGCAATGCTAGGAAACAAGGCCTAGGGTTCATACTTTCACTAGTGCAAGTTCTCTCAACAATAATCACATAATTGGATCATATAACTATCCCTCAACATGCAACAAAGAGTCACTCCAAAGTCACTAATAGTGGAGAACAAACGAAGAGATTATGGTAGGGTACGAAACCACCTTAAAGTTATTCTTTCCAATCAATCTGTTGGCTATTCCTATAGGTGTCACAAACAGCCCTAGAGTTCGTACTATAATAACACCTTAAGACAAAAATCAACCAAAACCCTAATGTCACCTAGATACTCCAATTTCACCTCAAGTATCCATGGGTATGATTATACGATATGCATCACACAATCTCAGATTCATCTATTCAACCAACACATAGAACCTCAAAGAGTGCCCCCAAAAGTTTCTGGGAGAATCAAGAGGCAGCGTGTGCCAACCCCTATGCATAGGTTCATGGGTGGAACCCTTAGTTGATCACCAAAACATACATCAAGTGAATCACGTGATATCCCATTGTCACCACAGATCATACGGCAAGACATACATCAAGTGTTCTCAAATCATTAAAGACTCAATCCGATAAGATTACTTCAAAGGGAAAACTCAATCCATTACAAGAGAGTAGAGGGGAGAAGCAACATAAGATCCAACTATAATAGCAAAGCTCGCGATACATCAAGATCGTGCCAACTCAAGAACACGAGAGAGAGATCAAACACATAGCTCTTTGGTACATACCCTCAAATTTGAGGGTGAACTACTCCCTCCTTGTCATGGAGAGCGCCGGGATGATGAAGATGGCCACCGGTGAGGTTCCCCCCCTCTGGCGGTGCTTGGGAGCAGGGCCCGAAGTTTTTGGTGGCTCTGAGAGAGGCTTGCGGCGGGAACTCCAAATCTATGCTTGTTCCCAAAGTTTTTAGGGTATATGGAGTTATATAAGCGGAAGAAGTACGTCGGTGGACCTCCGGGCTGTCCACGAGGTGAGGGCACGCCCTAGGGGGTGGCGTGCCCCCACCCTAAATGGGCAGCCGAGACTCCCAGTGCAGCTCCGGTACTCCGTGGGCTTCTTACAGTCGAAAAAATAGGTTCGATGGAGTTTAGGTTCAATTGGACTCCATTTGATATTCCTTTTCTTCGAAACACTGAAATAGGCAAAAAACAGCAATTCTTGGCTGGGCCTTCGGTTAATAGGTTAGTCCCAAAAATAATATAAAAGTGGATAATAAAGCCCAATATTGTCTAAAACAGTAGATAATATAGCATGGAGCAATAAAAAATTACAGATACGTTGGAGACGTATCAAGCATCCCCAAGCTTAATTCATGCTCGTCCTCGAGTAGGTAAATGAAAAAAATTGATGTGGAATGCTAGTTGGCATAATTTCAATGTAATTCTTCTTAATTGTGATATGAATATTCAGATCCGAAAGATTCAAGGTAAAAGTTCATATTGACATTAAAAAATAATACTTCAAGCATACTAACTAAGCAATTATGTCTTCTCAAAATAACATGGCCAAAGAAAGCTATCCCTACAAAATCATATAGTCTGGCTATGCTCTATCTTCACCACACAAAGTATTTAAATCATGCACAACCCCGATGACAAGCCAAGCAATTGTTTAATACTTTTGACGTTCTCCAACTTTTTCAATCTTCACGCAATACATGAGCGTGAGCCATGGACATAGCACTATAGGTGGAATATAATGGTGGTTGTGGAGAAGACAAAAAGGAGAAGATAGTCTCACATCAACTAGGCGTATCAACGGGCTATGGAGATGCCCATCAATAGATATCAATGTGAGTGAGTAGGGATTGTCATGCAACGGATGCACTAGAGCTATAAGTATATGAAAGCTCAACAAAAGAAACTAAGTGGGTGTGCATCCAACTCGCTTGCACACGAAGACCTAGGGCATTTTGAGGAAGCCCATCATTGGAATATACAAGCCAAGTTCTATAATAAAAAATTCCCACTAGTATATGAAAGTGACAAAATGAGAGACTTTCTATCATGAAGATCATGGTGCTACTTTGAAGCACAAGTGTGGTAAAAGGATAGTAACATTGCCCCTTCTCTCTTTTTCTCTCATTTTTTTATTTTTTTATTTGGGCCTTTTCTCTCTTTTTTTATGGCCTCTTTTTTTTCTTTTTTTTATTTGGGCTTCTTTGGCCTCTTTTATTTATTTATTTCGTCTGGAGTCTCATCCTGACTTGTGGGGGAATCATAGTCTCCATCATCCTTTCCTCACTGGGACAATGCTCTAATAATGATGATCATCACACTTTAATTTACTTACAACTCAAGAATTACAACTCGATTCTTAGAACAAAATATGACTCTATATGAATGCCTCCGGTGATTGTCTTTGGGATATGCAATGAATCAAGAGTGACACGTATGAAAGAATTATGAACGGTGGCTTTGCCACAAATACGATGTCAACTACATGATCATGCTAAGCAATATGACAATGATGGAGCGTGTCATAATAAACGGAACGGTGTAAAGTTGCATGGCAATATATCTTGGAATGGCTATGGAAATGCCATGATATGTAAGTATGGTGGGTGTATGATACCGGCGAAAAGTGCGCGGTATTAGAGAGGCTAGCAATGGTGGAAGGAGGAAGAGTGCGTATAATCCATGGACTCAACATTAGTCATAAAGAACTCATATACTTATTGCAAAATCTACAAGTTATCAAAGCAAAGTATTACACGCATGCTCCTAGGGGGATAGATTGGTAGCAAAAGACCATCGTCATTCGTCCCGACCGCAACTCATAAGGAAGACAATCAATAAATAAATCATGCTCCGACTTCATCACATAACGGTTCACCATACGTGCGTACATGCTACGGAATCACAAACTTTAACACAAGTATCTCTCAAATTAAAAAATACTCAACTAGCATGACTCTAATATCACCATCTTTATATCTCAAAACAATTATCAAGCATCAAATTTCTCTTAGTATTCAACACACTCATAAGAAAGTTTTTACTAATCTTGAATACCTAGCATATTAGGATTATTTAAGCAAATTACCATGCTATTTAAGACTCTCAAAATAATATAAGTGAAGAATGAGAGTTCATCTATTTCTTCAAAATAAAACTACCACCATGCTCTAAAAGAAATAGGTGAAGCACTAGAGCAAACAACAAACTACTCCAAAAGATATAAGTGTAGCTCAATGAGTAGTCGAATAGTTATGCAACTATGTGAAGACTCTCCCATTTAATAATTTCAGATCTTGGTACGTTATTCAAACAGCAAGCAAAACAAAATAAAATAAAATGATGTTCCAAGCAAAACACATATCATGTGGTGAATAAAAATATAGCTCCAAGTAAAGTTACTGATGAACGAACACGAAAGAGGTGATGCCTTCCGGGGCATCCCCAAGCTTAGACGCTTGGTTATCCTTGAATATTGCCTTGGGGTGCCTTGGGCCCCAATCTTAGGCTCTTTCCACTCCTTATTCCATAGTCCAACGAATCTTTACCCAAAACTTGAAAACTTCACAACACAAAACTTAACGAGAAAAGTCTCGTGAGCTCCGTTAGCGAAAAGAAAACAAAACACCACTTCAGGTACTATAATGAACTCATTCTTTATTTATATTGGTGTTAAACCTACTGTATTCCAACTTCTCTATGGTTTATAAACTATTTTACTAGCCATAGAGTCATCAAAATAAGCAAACAACACACGAAAAACAGAATCTGTCAAAAACAGAACAGTCTGTAGTAATCTGTAACTAACGCAAACTTCTGGAACTCCAGAAATTCTAAAATAAATTGGTGGACCTGAGAAATTTTCCTAGTAATCATCTGCAAAAGGAATCAACTAAATATCTCTCTCCAGCAAAAAGTTGAAGCTAATCTCGTGAGCGCTAATGTTTCTGTTTTTTACAGCATGATCATAAAGACTTCACCCAAGTCTTCCCAAAGGTTCTACTTGGCACAAACAGTAATTAAAACAAAAAATCACATCTAAACAGAAGCTAGATGGATTATTTATTCCTAAACAGAACTAAAAAGCAAGAAACTAAAATAAAATTGGGTTGCCTCCCAACAAGCGCTAACGTTTAACGCCCCTAGCTAGGCATGACGATTTCAATGATGCTCACATAAAAGATAAGAATTGAAACATAAAGAGAGCATCATGAAGAATATGACTAGCACATTTAAGTCTAACCCACTTCCTATGCATAGGGATTTTGTGAGCAAACAACTTATGGGAGCAATAATCAACTAGCATAGGAAGGTAAAACAAGCATAACTTCAAAACTTTAAGCACATAGAGAGGAAACTTGATATTATTGCAACTCCTACAAGCATATGTTCCTCCCTCATAATAATTTTCAGTAGAATCATGAATGAATTCAATAATATAACCAGCACCTAAAGCATTCTTTTCATGATCTACTCGCATAGAAATTTTACTACTCTCCAGATAAGCAAAATTCTTCTCATTCGGGATAGTTGGAGTATCATAAGAGACTTGAATACTATAAATTGTTTCCACATTAAAAGAGTAATGTTCAGAAAAGGGTAATCATAATCATGACAAGTTTTATAAATATAATCATCACTACTTTTTATAGCATAAGTTTCATCACAATAATCATCATAAGTAGCAACTTTGTTCTCATCATAATCGATTGAAACCTCTTCCGAAATAGTGGATACATCACTAAATAAAGTCATGACCTCTCCAAATCCACTTTCATAAATATTATAAGATTAAACATCCTCCAAAATAGCGGGATCATTAATTCCTAAAGTTGACACTCTTCCAAACCCACTTTCATCTATATAATCATCATAAGTAGAAGGCATGTTATCATCATAACAACTTTGCATATCAAAACTTGGGAGGCTAAAAATATCATCATTATTAAACATAGCATCCCCAAGCTTGGGACGAACATTAATTGCAGCAAATATATTCTCAAAAGCATCATCTTCATCAAACATAGCTTCCCCAAGCTTGGGCCTTTTCATATCATAAGCATAATCACTCTCATCATTAATAATATGGATAGCACCAATAGTATAGAAAACATTATTATCATATTCTGCCAAGCAAGTGCCAAACAGATTTTCAAGATCATCAGAAGTATTATTATCTTCTCAATCATAATCATCACAACAAGCAATAGGCATAACGAGATCATCATCAAGTGCATCATCTTCCCTAATTATTTTTGATTAATTTTCATGAGGCACAACAATAATAGGAGCAACATTATTTGGGAGGGATACCTTTTTACCTCTCTTCCTTTTTCTTTTCTTCTTCTTCACCACATCATGTGTGGGTTCAATCCTCTTTTTTGAGCTACTTATTGATGAGATTGGTTGAATAGAAAGCTCCTCCTCATTACCTGATTCATCATAAGAAATAATAGGAGGATATTGGGAAGTCTCTTCCCTTTCGTTAGCATTCTCTTCATCTTCTATTTGTTTTATTTCCTTTATGTAATTGGCAATATAAGGATTTTCAATACAATTCACCGCACAATACATATAAATCTTCTTTAGATCAAAATCAAGAAATCTATCAAGATTAAATTTTGGAATACCCTCAATTATACGTTTCATTTCTTCATACCCCAAAAGAAGGCTAAGCTCTTTATGATGCTCAAGGGTAATCAAATTATCACAATATTTGGACATGACTTGATCATGAAACAAATAGCATTGGAGCTTTAAATGACCGTGTTCATTGCAAAGTTCACAAGGGGTGCGATAAATATTGAATCTTTCAGCGCAATCATCAAGACTTTCTTGCAACAATTTAGTTTCTAAGTACTTATGCCTCTTGCAATATCTATCTTCCCTATTTGGTGTGTACTTGCAAACCCAATGCATTCCACAAAAATTGACATGCTTATAAGAGATATTTTCATCATGACTAGTGCAATCATCATTAGTACTATGGATATTCAAGGAGTTCATACTAACAACATTGCAATCATGCTCATCATTCAAAGATTCAGTGCCAAACATTTTAATGCATTCTTCTTCTAACACTTTGGCACAATTTTCCTTTCCATCATACTCACGAATGATATTAAAAAGATGAAGCGTATGAGGCAAACTCAATTCCATTTTTTTGTAATTTTATTTTATAACTAAAATAGTGCTAAAACAAGAAACAAAAAGATACGATTGCAAGATCTAAAGATATACCTTCAAGCACTCACCTCCCTGGCAACGGCGCTAGAAAACTGCTTGATGTCTACTACACAACCTTCTTCTTGTAGACGTTGTTGGGCCTCCAAGTGCAGAGGTTTGTAGGACAGTAGCAAATTTCCCTCAAGTGTTTTATCAATTCGTGGGAGGCGCAGGATGAAGATGGTCTCTCTCAAGCAACCCTGCAACCAAATAACAAAGAGTCTCTTGTGTCCCCAACACACCCAATACAATGGTAAATTGTATAGGTGCACTAGTTCAGCGAAGAGATGGTGATACAAGTGCAATATGGATGGTAGATATAGGTTTTTGTAATCTGAAAATATAAAAACAGCAAGGTAACAAGTGATAAAAGTGAGCGTAAGCAGTATTGCAATGCTACTCTGAAACAAGGCCTAGGGTTCATACTTTCACTAGTGCAAGTTCTCTCAACAATAATAACATAATTGGATCATATAACTATCCCTCAACATGCAACAAAGAGTCACTCCAAAGTCACTAATAGTGGAGAACAAACGAAGAGATTATGGTAGGGTACGAAACCACCTTAAAGTTATTCTTTCGAATCAATCCGTTGGGCTATTCCTATAAGTGTCACAAACAACCCTAGAGATCATACTAGAATAACACCTTAAGACACAAATCAACCAAAACCCTAATGTCACCTAGATACTCCAATGTCACCTCAAGTATCCGCGGGTATGATTATACGATATGCATCACACAATCTCAGATTCATCTATTCAACCAACACATAGAACCTCAAAGAGTGCCCCAAAGTTTCTACCGGAGAATCAAGACGAAAATGTGTACTTGCCAACCCCTATGCATAGGTTCATGGGCGGAATCCGCAAGTTGATCACCAAAACATACATCAAGTGAATTACGTGATATCCCATTGTCACGACAGATATGCACGGCAAGACATAAATCAAGTGTTCTCAAATCATTAAAGACTCAATCCGATAAGATTACTTCAAAGGGAAAACTCAATACATTACAAGAGAGTAGAGGGGGAGAAGCAACATAAGATCCAACTATAATAGCAAAGCTCGCGATACATCAAGATCGTGCCAAATCAAGAACACGAGAGAGAGAGATCAAACACATAGCTACTGGTACATACCCACAGCCCCGAGGGTGAACTACTCCCTCCTCATCATGGAGAGCGCCGGGATGATGAAGATGGCCACCGGTGAGGGTCCCCCCCCCCCTCCAGTAGGGTGCCGGGACAGGGCCCCGAGGTGTTTTTGGTGGCTACAGAGGCTTGCGGCGGCGGAACTCTAGATATATCCTGTTCCTCTATGTTTTTAGGGTATATGGAGTTATATAGGCGGAAGAAGTATGTCGGTGGACCTCCGGGCTGTCCACGAGGTACGGAGGCACGCCCTAGGGGTGGGAGCACCCCACCCTCGTGGGCAGCAGGACTCCCCACTGGTGCAGCTCAGGTACTCGTGGGCTTCTTACGGTCCAAAAAATAGGTTCCATGGAGTTTCAGGTCAATTGGACTCTGTTTGATATTCCTTTTCTTGAAACACTAAAATAGGCAAAAAAAAGCACCAGTGCAAGGTGGGCCTCCGGTTATTAGGTTAGTCCCAAAAATAATATAAAAGTGGATAATAAAGCCCAATTTTGTCTAAAACAGTATATAATATAGCATGGAGCAATCAAAAATTATAGATACGTTGGAGACGTATCAAGGCTCTTTTGGCGCTTCGTTCGAAATTTTGAAACACACGTTTAGAGTAATCTTGAACTTTGAGGATTGACCTAAATAGATAGCGTTAAATTTGACCTTGTATGTTTGAAAACCTCATTAAATTATCCGCTTCTTTTTGAAATTTTGACACTTGAAAATCCTATAACTATGATTATTTTGGAATGGAGGAGCTAAATTGGAATCTATTTTGTACACGACTACATATGCTATTATGTACAAAATCAGGGCAAAGATTGGTGCCCCCATAATTTAGGTATGATTTACAAATGCCATGATATCAAATTCAAATAATTGAATGGACTTCATGTTGAATTCGTTTTTTTAAAACCACCTTAAGTTGAATTCAATTGTATGCTAGTTCATAGGTAGCTATTTATAATTTCATTGTGTAACTTTCGTATGTATAATGTGCTTTACACACACAACATGAACTATACTCACGTTTATATTAGATTGCTAAGCGATGCATTGTCTCGGAGTTCAAAATACTAACTATGTGGATCAATTGTGTCGAATAATAACATAGACATGCTCAAATTCGATAGAATCTAGATGTACGATGGATCAATGACCGATCCTTATCACGGTGCAAATATCATGATCCCATCCTAATATTTGGATACAATTTATATCTTTTAATCAATGTGTACAGCAGGTCTTGTATGTGTATTTTCACTCTCCATGGTGGTCTCTCACACATGCTCACACACTCTCTCAGGGTGACTTTCTCACACACATGCTCTCGATACAACCCTCCCTCCCTCTCGTAACCATTTGCAACTGTTTTCACTAACCTTTATCACAAGCACGCTGTCAGGACCCCGATTCCAAGTCACATAGACCCAGCCGGTAACATCTCATATCACTTTGCGGCCTCACGCACGGTATCCCCACGGGTGCCCGGGACCGTTTGCGTATTTTGGCTCACGTATATGATAGTGTCGCTAGCATCCACATGACAGAGAACCCGGGCCGACATGGCTAGTCGTGAACCCAAAGCGGCGCTAACCCATGGGGACAGGCATACATGAATCACATCGAGCATGCCGTCATCAACGTATGAATTCGGGCTTATGTAGCAGGCTATGAGACTCCGATATCCCGGGCATGTAGCGAGCTAAGGCGGGACTCCGAATATCATCGCGTGACATTTCCCGAAGAACGAGACATAGGAGCGAAGTGAAACACATCTTGAAGCCGCGATCAAGTGTCCAGCAGTAGTCTTTGGGCTAGCGTGGACTCCGGTGAACCCGAGGCGTAGAGGACTACTATCGCTCGAGGAAGCACTAGACTACATTTCCCCATATGAGAGGCTGCCAAGGATAAACAACTAGATTATCGGATCCCACTCATACCAAGCATTTCAATCATACACACAATATGCCCGATATGAGTACATACAACATGGCATCACAACAAAACTCTACAACTCAAAGTACTTTATTTAAGAGGCTCAGGAGCCATACATAACTATATCCATACAGATAGGGGTCCACAAGACCCAACACTCAAGTCATACAAACATACAAGCACATGCGGAAGCAAACTAGTCTCAGTCTACAGACTCTAAAAGAAAAGAAAGCTCGATGAAGCCCTTCTATCTCTGATGGCCCTTCACAAGCCTTGGATCACCACCTGGGTGGCTAGTCACTCGTCAACGTCGAGGTCTGCGTAGAACCCATCGGAGGGGTTGGTGTTTTCGTCTAAAAACATTAATTAAGCAAACATGAGTATGGGGGTACTCAGTAAGTCTTACAACAGAAACCTATTATACATGCACATTCTCAAGAAGGTAGTGGAGTTATTGCAGCAAGCCAGCTTTGACTCTTGGCTAAGCTATCCCTCGTGACACCACTTGAAAAGCATTTGTATGCTTTGAGTCCACTACTCACCAACACAATAATCCACCGAGGATCCTCTCTCGTCAACCTCTGAGAGGGCCATCCATGATACTCACCTATCTTGAGGCTTTTAGTAGTATCCATTTACTTGTGTATGAACTGTATTGGTGACCAAGTAGTCCTTTACATGGACACGGCTATTGAATAGTTTTATACCTACTTGAGGGGTGTACTTCTTCACACACGCTCTCACCACTTATCGCCGCTACACGACGCGTGTACTCGGCAACCTTCAAGCGGAAGCCAGCGAGGAGTCGTAAAGCCACGGCCTGACTAAACACACGAGTCCCTAGTCCGGGTTTATCGCCTATTCGGGTTCCATCCGCGAGGAGTCCGCCAAGGTTTCCTTCACTAACGGCCCCGAGCGATGTGAGCAGGGTTCCCGAGACACCAAGCAGGCGAATCGGTACACCGTGTCACGTGCCTACCGCAATACAACCCACCCCTAAGGTCAATGTATGCCCCCAAGATGCTACAAACACCAGAAACTACTTGCAACTCCCGGACAGAGGACAAGAGTGGTTAATAATCCGAGAGGGTCAATTAAGGATCCCAATGCATGGTAGTAGCTGAATCTTAAATCACACACATAGATCTTAGTGCTTAAGGACGGCTTCAATGAAACAACCCACCATGTACTCCTACATGGCCTCCCATCGATACCTTTACCAAATCGTGTTCAACACTTTCACTCTCGAACCCGACACAACCTTTCACTCCAGTTCATCTTCCCGATGAGGCGGACGACACAACTCTAAGCATAGCAAGCATAGCATGGTAGGAATCACAAACATGGCTCAATCAACTCCTACACATACTAGTGGGTTTCATCTGAATTCTTGTGGCAATGTGAGGTCATGCAAAGGAAGTGGGTTCAACTACCGCAACACACAAGCAGTTTGAATCGCGTTGTCTTAATGCGATACGCAAGAGCGAAGCGAGAACATGGGTTTGTATCGGAATGATCAATGGGTTGCTTGCACGATGTAGTGGTAGTAGGATACTGCCCTTGAGCGGATATTCGGGGTTATCCTCGGAGGCGAGAACCTATCACGAAGACACAGAACATAAACAGCTCATGACAATATGCAACAATATGATGCATGCTATGACATGGCAATATGCATGTGTGTTGGCCTAATGCAAGCTAGAAGAAAGGAATGAACTCATTTGAACCAAAAGATTCAAATGTTAGCTCATTAACATAGCCATAAAGGTGCATTATCTTATTTTGATTAAGCAACAAAGGTTAACTTGTTCGACATGCATGAAACCATTACCAATGGATAGAAATTTTTCTGATCAAAATTCATATATAAATCTTTGCATTTGGAGTTACAGATTAATTTCTATGAATTTTTGAAGTTTGCCACAATTTCTGGAATTTCCTATATAAAATAAATCCAGAAATTAGTTATTTGCGTCAATGATGTGTGAGGTGGCGTCAAGGTCAGCAGGCGTCGAGTCAACTCTGACCCGATGGGTCCCGCATGTCAAGAGTTAATTAGACTAACTAATTTTAATTAAACCTAAACTAGGTTAATTAGCAAGAGGGGCCCCACTTGTCATAGACTCAGGAGAGTCAACGAGGCCCACCAGTCAGCGTCAGCAGGTCAAACACGCCAGCGTTTAGCCGCGAGCCCGACGCGGCGGTGAGAGTGGGTTAGCACGTTCCGGTGACCAAATGGGCCAGCGGAGACCATCTCTGAGTAGCTAGGTGCATGCCGTGGCGTTTGGTGGTGGTGGTTGGGCTCGGGTGGCGGAAGCGTCGCTTGGCGACAGGCTAAGCGATGAGGTCGGGTGAAGAGCGAACCCGAGGCTACGGGGCAGCGAGTGCGTGGAGTAGTGCTACGGGCTTACAGGGAGTGCGGTGAAGTTAGTGGACAAGGTGGCGTGGCGATGAGTGGCCGGAGACACGTCGGCGATGAGCTCCATGGCGCGTAGCGTCTGGTGAGCTTCGTGCGGTCGCTATGGTGCGGAAGGCAAGCGGAGAGGAGGAGAGGTAGCTGAGCTCACACGGTCACGAAGAAAGCGAATGGCCTTGATCGGGGATGAGGTGATCACGATGGCGGCAGCGATGGGGATCTCTGGCGGTGCTCGGTGAAAACGAGCTTCGAGAGGGACGGCGAGGCTCGTGGCGCCGGGGCTCGGCCTGCTCGATGTAATCGACGATGGCGGGAAGCGAAACCGGACACGGTGGGCGGCCAGGGACGACGGAGGGCAGCGACTTCGTCGGTGGTCTTGGGCGGCGTCATCGGCCATGGTGCGAGAGAGAGGAGAGAAAGCGGGGCGAATGAGGTGTCCGCAGGGGTGGGCGGACGTGGAGCTCACCCAGTGCTTTCGGTGGCGTGGGCGGCAAGCAGGCGGCGCGTGGCGAAGCTCACGCTTCAGCCGGGCGTCACTCTCGTGCCTGAGTGGCGAGAAGACGGTATTTGGCAGTGTGGGCCAAGACACTGATCTTTGGGCGGCCAGTGGGCTGCTGGTGAGGCTGTGACGGAGTAAGTCCTGCTCTCTTTTTTTTAATTTCTGTTTTTCTATTTTTTTATAAGTGTTGGGCTTTTCTAAAAATCCTAGGCAACTCAAAAATTCACCAAACTGCACCTGGTCCTTAGTCGGAATATTTCCAGCATGGAACATTTAAGTTTGGGATTATTTGAAACATTTGAAATATTTTATATAATTTAAATGCCCAAATTCAAATAAGCTAAAGATTTAATCCGGTGACCTTAGAGTGACCTAGAAATTTGTGCATCACTTGACGGTGGTTTTAGGACCAAGGCAAAGGTGATGAACATTTTAGAAAGGGCATTTCGGGTTCATTGAAAATATTTTAGTAAACCCTAAATTTGGATTGAGGAGGGGTTACGGGGATTCTGTCTTCCCCATTTCAACTTTCTGATGAAAGGTAAACATGATGCAACACTCTAATGCATGGACTAGCTAGGATGTGACACACTCTTCCTCTTGCAAGCATACACACGCACAATCCCCATCGACCCTTTCTATATGCATAGCCCCGCCTACGTGTCTCCTGCACGCACATTATCTTTAGGCATGTCTCTCACGCATTGTCTCACACCTCTCTTCCTAATTGTGAGTATGATTCTAGCGAGCATTACATAAGATGCCCTTAAAGTTAGGTTGGATGAATAGTAATATCGGAGATAAAGGGGTTACCTTAGTCCGAGAACCCGAGTTACAAATCCTAGCCAGCTTTGTCGATTGGACATAGAGTCCTTCACAATTATGCTATCTTTGTCTTGTCACGACTAGTCATCCATGGGTCTCCCTAAATGCGTCGCGGGCCGACCAATGTGGCACGGGACGGAACCAACGAAGGGCCTCACCTCGTACCCACCGGACCTCACCGGTGACACACCCTCTCACACACCCACATACCAAATGTGAGACACCACACAAAAAAATATATTCTCCTGGTGCCTCTATCCACTCCCTCCTTGCATATACACACTCAAGGGAATCTCTCGCCGTGACGCCATATTCGTCTCTATCTCTCTAGAGCACTCTCATTTCTCATGCTATCTCTCCCACGCCCCCCCCCCCTCCCCGTCGGCCCCTCTATCCATGCCTCTCTCGAATCGTAATACACACACATACCTCTCTTGGCCCTCGCCAAATGCATCAACTACACATTCACACATGTTACATCACGTGATCCCATTGATCTAAAAGCCCTCTCTTCCACGCTTATTTACGCATACAACATTCCTTTTGAATAAAGTGTGGCCAAAAAATATTTTAGAATTTCTACATATATGCAACATTACAAAGTTATATGGAGGAGTATGAACGCTTGCATTGCATGGTGCCCACAATGATATTTATTCCACACTGTGAATTTGTATATTTTTATACTATATATAAAGGTAGTCATAATAAAGAGAAATGAAGAACATCTCTCTCTCCATCGCATACCCCCCCTCTAGGCCCCTTTCAGATACGCACACAAACTATCTCTAGGTCCTCTAAAAGTAAGCCCCCAACACATTCACGCATGTTTCATCTTTCTCTCGCGATAGATAAAGTGATGGCGATCATTGTATTTGAAGCGAAAGCACGATCGACATTACATTGGACTTGAGAATCCACTCATTCGGTCACCATTTATGTTTTTGGTTATTATCTGATCCGCAGGCTCACCCATCTAACTCATATTTGCTCAAGACACGACTAGTTGACCGATTCGCGCTCCATGTGGCACCTCTAGTGTTGCATCACATTATCTCACAACCATCGGGCCACCTATCGGCATGTATATACTCTACATCTACACTCTTATAAAATACTAGCAAGATGCCCATCGTTGCAGGAACATCAAGATGCATTTGTATGAGTAGTTTATCTTGTGGGAGAAAAGGGTGAACAAAGGGAAGGCCTTATTTGCAAGTGTGGAGAGGGGTGTGGGTATCTTTTGCAAAATTGCCATAGTTTCCTTCCTATCCGTCGGATATAGATCAGACGGCCTATATTCTTAGGATGGCACCACGATCATCACCGACTATGCTTTTATAAGAGCGAGGATAAAATACACTCTTATAAAAAAGCGAGTTGGTGATGATGGTGTGCCCTGCCATCCTCAGAATATAAGCTCGATTTATATCTGACGGATAGGAAAGAAAACTATGACAATTTTGCCTAAGATGTACCCACACCTCTCACATTTGCAAATAAATCCTTTTCTCTCACAAGATAAACTAGTCATACAAATGCATCTTGATGTTAAACGCATTGCACCTTGCTAGTAATAATGAAAACAAACGACAAAAAATATTGGACGGTGGTTCGAAGTCATGACCGCGGGCACATCGGACAAGGTGGCCTTGTATTGGTATGCTGAGCCGTCTATTTTAACACACAGGGTGTGTGTGGTGATTATACACACACACACACACACATGCACACGAACTGCATGCACGCAACACTCACACGAACACATGCACCCACGCACGCACGCAACACTCACATGTACACATGCAGCCACGCACCTAAGGAATGTGTTATTATAACCAAATATATCATCCAAGAGCCGATCTCTTTTTCATTAAGTATCATTAATAGACCGCTTGCTTATAAGCTTGGTAGCCGCCTTGGAGCCGAGGCAGACGGAGGAACCTCTCTCTCAACACAGAATCCACTCTTCCACTTGTCCTCCATATGCTCTCAAGGGTCTCACTGTTTGACCAGATTCTAATGCTATTTCTTACTTGACCAGACGGGCACTTTCGCATTACGCAGTGAGATCGCCTACTCCTCTCGAGGTTGGCATTTTTGAGTTCATATTTCATAGGTCACCATAAAAATTCCTACCTTTCAAATTAGCATATTTTTAGGAACATATCGAACTTTCATCCTGCATTATCTGTGCCAAATTTTATCATTGTTTAACTACTTCCTCAAACCATTCAATGCGCTATCTCCATCCTCTCATTCATCTAGAGCTCTTTGAATCCGCTTCAACTAAATGCGTAAAATAGAGTAATTTCTTCAAAAGCCAGTTTCTTTCGAGAAGGCAGGAGGCCCATAGCGAGTTACAATAGTGCCAGTTCTTGTATGAAGGCCGTAATTCAGTCCATTGCCTTTTACCTTGCATGCATGCACACACCAGTACACCACACGACCAACACACACTCTCATGCTCAAGTGCTCAACCTACATGTGCATGCGCACACATCAGGCCCTGATAGACACATACACAACCAGGTGATTCCCGCGCACGGGGTGGAGTCTTGTCACGCCTGCGTAAATTTGTATTTATCTGACCTTTTCCCTATGCAACCGAGCAGGTGGGACCCACAAGGAACACGGTCAATTTAACTAGTCAACATGGTGCCACGCTTGAGACTATTTGGTCATTGACGAGTGCAATCCGATGCTTTGAGCCGTGAGCAAGTGATCAGTATAATCACCCTTGAAAGCGTATATAGTGACCGTAATCAGCTTATTCAAGTTCGGTGAACTATTACGCTTTTCTCTCTCAGAGGCCCTCCAAAACTACATCTCTACACGTTCTCGCATGTTACATCTAACAACTATGCAATACAGCACTACTAATACACTCTAACACAATAAATGATATGTGTTTTTAGTTTTACTAGATATCATATTGTTACTTAATTATTCAGTTTGCACACGTTAAAATTGCCTTTGAAATGTATGGCCAGTATCATATACCGCGCGGGAAAAATCCCGCCCTTTCCTGTTTAATCGGGTTTGTATCGATGGATCGTGCGAAACAGCAAAACTATAGTACTATATACAGTACAAGTGACAGTTCACTGGGTCGTCGTGTCGTGTACTCCTCCGTCGTAAGAGTGGAGCGCTCGCTTTCATAAATCTTCTAGTCCCTTTCGCCGACATGTGGGGCATCAAGCTACCGGGTCCACGTGCCATACCGTAATACTGATCGCGAGCGGCGGGGTGAAGCACCCAGTCATGGCGCCCAGCGTAGTAATGAGCAATGAGGCGTCAATCACAAAGCTGCACCTTTCCCGCAGATTAAGTTGGAGGACGGCAGTAATAATGCTAAAAAAAGAAGTTGGAGAGGATGAAGCAACCATCATTTCACTCGTTGCTGAATCTGCTTCTCCCTCATCTTCTTCAAGTTAACCACGTGTTGCTTACGCCGTTGTTACGCCTCATGTGGGGAAGCGGATCATCTTGGTAAGCAACGACACATGGGACCGCATGTTAGCAAACCGCCCGGAGACAACGTCCTCTAAAAATAAGAAACCTCCCCGCCATGTCTGTGGCGGCAAAATCACCTCCTTTTTACTAATCTTGATTCTATAATTTTTTAGATCAATATAATTGAGATTTATATAGATAGCACACAGGAGCAAAACCAAGTGGTACGGTTAAGGGCATCCACAATGTGTAGCCAAATGTGAAAATAGCTTTTGGCATCGATGGGAACCATTGTGGGCGGTGCTGCCAAAGCCAAAAAGATGGAACCGAAGCTCCCTGATTGATTGATTGAAGGAATAGAAAAATGCAACGTCTCTCCTCTTTCTCCCGTGCTTGAACGCATGTACAGTATAGAGGATAGAGTCTACTCCCCTGTCCCTTCTATCACAAATCAGAAAGCATGGATGAAGCAACCATCATTTCACTCTTCGTTGACTCCGCTTCTCCATCGTCTTCTTTGAGAAACCATCTCACCGCACTAAGCTGGACGGACGACGCTCTTGTGTACGAGTAGTACTAGTACATTTATGCGTCCTTTGGTTCAACCGGACTTCACGGATGCAAATAAGGCGGTTGTCTCTCGGCTTGCTTATGACACTTGCGACGACTTACCATGGTCTCCCTCAATGGTGTTCTCCATTCGAGCGCGCCCAAACCACAACGGTCGAGATATCGTAGACGTCACTGCAATGGGGAAGGAAGTCAAATATAGTTACTACCTCCATTTTTTTGTACACAAGGCCAATATATCAAAATTACAATTTGCAAAAGGCCACTAACACTAATCGAGGCAAAATTGATGGGGTTTTGCCTCGTACTAGCAACTCAAGGACATTAATATCCCTGCATGCATGCGGAAGTGAGAAGGTTGGTTTGCATGGCGCTGCATTAATCAAGCGATGAGGAGTGAGATGGTTAGCTCTTTGGGCTTTGGAGAAAAAATCGCATTAATTGACACGTGAAAGCGAGGATTTGTATCGATTAATCCCATGAAGGAAAACCCCGCCTTTCTTTTTTAACACTAGTACTCCTAGTACGTAGTACCTACGTACTTATCCTTTTGGGTCTAGGCCTAGCATTGCCATACTGCCACACATTTTGCCATGCTTGCCTAAAGTTTTCAAAATGAAAAGGAGGTACACTTGCGCATGACCTGTCATGATGCTTCGCACCCTCACAGTCGCTCCTGCGCCCGGCAGTCGCACCGCACCCTCACATGCACGATCGCTCACCTGCACGCCGCAAACCCAACCAAGGGAACACACCCTCACTGACAGGTGATGTCGCATGTGAACAAACCAAACTCAGCCATCCTACCGCTAACACATAATTTTCGTTCATAGAGTATGTTTATCCAACTGCATGTTGGGGAGTATCTATACGGCCTGTGCGGTGGTCTGTTGGGGAAGAAGAAGAGGTGAGGAAGAAGGGTTAGGAGACGTAGGATATTCATCCAACAGCCTGAAATGGTAGACTGACCCAAGTCAGGCGACTTGCATAACAATATATGTTTTTAGACAACAAAAGATCCATAAAAACAACAACATAAAGAAAAACTATCACTGCTCGTGGAACAAGATGGCCTCGTCGTCTTTGGCTGCGGCCTTGAACGGTCGTAGCTGCCGGCGTGTGTCTCTACCCGTGGTTGTCCTCGGCCTCCGGCTACTCGTTCACGTGGAGCATGCGGGCGCCTGCCCGGATGAGAGCACCGCCTGTTCAAGTCGAGGGCGTCCGGTTACGCTGCGGGGAGGGCCTCGATGGCGACATCCGCGGCGCTCGCGTCGAGTCTAGCCTCCGCCACCCGGTTCAAGTCTAGGACATCCGGTTCCGCTGCGGGAGGGCCTCGATGAGAGCGGCATCCGCGCTTCTGCGTCGAGTTGAGCCTCACGCCCGGTTCAAGTCCAGGGCGTCCGGTTCCGCTGCAGGAGGGCCTCGATGGCAGCGGCATCCTGCCGCTCCGCCTGAAGTTGAGCCTCCGCCGCCCGGTTCACATCCATGACATCCGGTTCCGCCTGCAGGAGAGCCTCGATGGCAGCGGCATGCGCGCGCTCCGCGTCGACTTGAGCCTCTGCCTCTCGGTCCTCCTGTAGTATCGCCCGAGTTGAACGCTGGTCCACCTGCACCATGGGGGACTTCGGCGCCACGCGAAGTCGGCGTCCATCGTCTCATACCCATCGGGGCCTTCGCGCGCGACCTTCACCATGAACATTGGATCGGCTTCCTCCTCCTCGTAGCTTGGCTCCGGAGAACTTCGGGGATTGGCCCGCCGCAAAGCGAGCTTGGGAGCGAAGTCTCTGGCGCCCGATCGCTGCGCGATTTCTGCCTTGGCGCTCGGCGTCAGCATCTTGTAGTACGTGATCTTGAGGCGCACCATGGCTTTTCGGCGAACTAGGGGACGCTTGATGCGGGCTAGGGGATCGAAAGGTGGGGGAAGAGTGGAGATTAGGTGTGGTTTTTAGAGGCGTTAGGCGTGGGGACGGCGGCCGAAGGTTACGTGTGAATAGTGGTTCCGATGACAACCGGTCAATCGGTTTTGACTATACATCGCTCTTGTCGCCTTCGCGTTGCAGCCCGGCACGCTAGACCCTCCACGTCTCTTACGGAATGGAACGCGCTTCGTCTTGCGTTTTCGCTCGCTTGTGGGACTGCAGTTGAGAGCAAACCGACATCCTTCCCCCTCCCCCGCCCGCGTCATTTTATGCGGAGTAAATAAAAACAGAGGGAGTATACTACGGATGAGGATCTGATGTGGGTCGAACCCATTGAGTAATGGCGGCGTGCGGGGCCTATGAGCATGGGGTCCGCTAGTAAGTGACCGGAAGGGAGGGTAAGGCAGGGATACATATGTGAAAGGAGCTTCCAATGATATAATTTTCACATTATACATCTCATGTACTATTAATCTTGAAACACGCATTAGAGCATGGTTAATAATATAGCCAGTCGATGGCTATAAGGAACTGCCATGTCATCTATAGCCATCATCTATTATATGCACTCATACGATTGGTGTGGGCTATAAGGTTGGCTATTTCCCATAAAAAAATTATAAGGTTGGCTATTGTATTAGTACTTTTTCCATCTCCTCTCCATCTCTTTCTTCATATTTATTGTACATATTTAACTAGGAATGCGTATATAGCTAGGCTCTTGCATGAGAGCTCACTCCCCTTACTTTTCACATCTCTCTCCTCCACATAGGCCCTATATAAATGGCAGGAGGGAGTAAAACTATGAGCACTGCGTACTCTAGTACAGATGTTGTTAGTACTCCACTAGTACTATTGGAATGTGGAGCTTAAAAAAGTTACTATTGGACTGGATATACATGGCGAAATCCTAGTAGGAAGAGCATGCGTGAGAACAAGCACATTCACGTGGTTGAAAACAAATTGGAAACCATCTCGAGTACAAATCTAGGAGTACGTATGAATCTAACAATATTGATTGGGCGTTGTTGAATGTTGATACTTTTTTTTATCAAAGAAGAGATACTTTGACTATACATAAAACTTATATGTAAACTAGAAAGGATAGGAGGGAGTATATTGTATGTTCAAAAACGAAACGAACATTGAATACCCTTTATATATGATTTGCGGATGCAATGATCACAGTTCAAAATTTTGAATCCGCCTTAGGTATCACACATGCCCCCACTCGTTCTCTCTCGATTTCATCTCGGGGTCCGACGATCGATTGAAAGAGGACTAGGGTGGGTACAATGCGTTCGTTTAAACATGAGCGTACAATATACTCCCTCGATCCACACAACTTCGTGGGTCATTTCTATCATAGAAGCAGACCAAACCTTTATCTCCTTGCACGACACGCAATTGATCTCTACGAACATCAATCGATCTAAATCCAACATGTGTCAGGGCATGCATGAACCGAATGGGATGCCAAAACTAAGACGCGAAGCGACACATAGTGGAGGCAAAGTGAAACTTCAAACGAACCGTTTGTTTGTATGCATGTCGGATAAATTACAAATAAACGTTGGAAATACAAGCATGGTCTAGGCCCACATGCGAATGATACTCGGCTGAATGTTCAAATGAGGCATGCGGGGAGGATGGACTCGACCGAGGGCGACATGATCGATGGAGAAGAGGGTTGGAGATGAATGAGAAATAAGCAAACGCCACATGATTATACTTGACCGGCTCAAATAAACAATAAGTTGTCTCGCTTGGCCTACATAGTGAAAGGCCTAATGCGCAACGTGGAGCACTGGTGCTCGAATATGGCCGGGAAAACAGGGAAACCGACATGTGGGGCACACCTGTTGGGACGACGTAGCACAAACTAGTCCAATGGAGGAGCTGACCCACGACCTCCTCGCCACCGGCAACCATTCATGTGGGTCGTGGGGGCCAACAACGTGGCGCAGCTCCAGCACCGCCTCTGGACACGGCGACCGCGGTGAGCGACACGCTCATCGTCGCTAGACACGGTCGGTTTCAGTGTGCCGAGGGTGGCGTTAGTGTTGTGGCACGACCAACTGCTAGTATGTTTGGTTTGTGCCCAAGGTTGCCCCATCAAAGCATTGGGTAGCCAAACTTTTGGTTGAGGTTTTGGTTGCCCATGATTTGGCCGACGTCGGCAAGAAAAATGAACTAGAGTTGGCTAGAGTTCATTGGCATGCCAAAAAATGGCAACCATCCATTTTTGGGTCATGACCAAAACCTAAAAAAAATGGCAACCATCCAAACAAAGACCAATCTTTGGGTCATGACCAAAATTTTGGTAAGGTGCACTTTGGCCACAATCCAAACACGCCCCAACACCTGGCTCGTCGAGGATGCATGGGCGCCGGACGCCTTGTCCAGGTGGAGTGGTGTAAGCGCTGACCCAGCTGCATCCTCGGGACACTGAGACCATGTCGGGTCGTCTTGCTTTTTTAATGACATGCGTCGATCGCATGTGAGCAAAGGGCATCTCCAATGTTGCCACGACCGCAGCTGACTACCCTGGCACACCAAAAACCCTCGTCCCTCGCGCCGTCGCACGGTGCATTCCCAGCCGGCGCCAGCTCCCCGCGTTCATGCCGTCCGTCCGTATGCCGTCGTTAAGAGGCTCGGTGCCCGAGGAACCAACTCCGGCGACTTAATGACGCACCAGGACGCTTAGCCTCACCGGAATGCGCTACTTAAAGCGGCAACGCCCAGCTAACCTCCACACCATAGCGCATCGTCCTCCTACCTGGCACCACATCCGCCATGACCGCAAGCGCGAATGCTCTGCGGGAGAGCTTGTCTTCGGGGATGGAGCTCGAGGTCGCCGCCCTCGCTCAAGTCGCCGCACAAGTGGTGGCCACGCTGGTGGCCGACGACGGGAGCGCCGCCAGCCACGCGTCCTACTTGCCGCCGTCCAACGTCCGGCACCACCGAGGTCGGGGAATCCTCCGAGGATGAGTAGGGCATGGGAGGCGGCAGGGCATGGTGTGCCAACTGGCCGGTCCGTCTCCCGTGTTCTACTTTTCCTCGCCGGAGACCGCACCTTCACTTCACGGGTCTTGAACCCCGCCCCGTACATGGAGATCGCAGATGGAGGACGTCGGTCGCCACCATAGAATAGGTTTAGTGTCGGGTTTCTTTTATTTTTTGTCCTATAAAAGTACGAAATGTAATGAAAATCTACCGTGTTTGCATTAATCTCGGCCGATGTATATGAACTTTCACAATAATATAGTATATTGTAGGTGTACTAGCAAGATGCCCGTGCGTTGCATGGAAGATCAAGATCTTGTGGGAGAAAAGGATGAACAAGGGAAGGTCTTGTCTGCAAATGCACATTCACGCATTTCACATTTTTCTACATCTACGGGAACCTACGAAAGGGTTAACGTAAATTGCCTCTCTCGCTCTCTCCTCCCCTGATTTTCATGGTGGTGGGCCCCTCCCTCCCCCCAATCTACAATCAACATCTCACACGTTTCACATTATGTTAATTACGTAAAAACCCAACTAAGCCAACCCCCCAAAGATATCGGCTACGGGAAAAGACCCGGCCGTGTCGTTGTAGTCGGGATTACCAGATTACTAGTAGTAGTATCGATGGATCGCGCGAAGCAACAAGTTTTTTCTTTGAGGGGGCGAAGCACCTAGTTTAAAAGGAAAAAAGGTGGTACACTCACAGCACCCACAGTCGGTCGCATTGCACCCCACACACGTTCGATCCTGCACACGGCTCACGCATAAGCGGAACGCTTGACTTGCCTCTTCAGCGACACGTGGGACTGCACTTGGAGAAACCGACCATCGCCAAACTCCCCCGCCCACATGAAAATCCTCCCCCACCCACCCAAAAATTCCCCCAAATCCTAGGTTCAACCGCCCTTCGCCAACTAGCCAATAATATTCCCCAAACCCCCTCCCCGTCCCCTCCACTCCATTCGCTCACTAAAGCCGCCCTCCCGCCACGCCGATCGTCGGCTCCAGCGGTTCGTCGAGGATGCAGCGATCCTCTCGCTCCACGATGCAGCTCTCGTGAGGCTGCCATCCTCTAGTCGCGCCGCCACCGGGCGGCGTTCTTGTGGAGGCGCCTGGCGGTCAGCGTCGCCACCATTGGCGACGTTAAATTGTGGAGGCATACGGCGGTCAGCTTCTCCCACGGTGCGCGCATTCTAGGCGAGGCCCGTGCATGTCGGTGTTAGCGGATAGACACTGTTAATCTCACTTTGTTGCTGAAGTAGTTTCTGATAAATATGCTCGCTTAAGAAGCTTCCTTGCCTGTTCGACACTCAATCTGCTTAGCTGAGATGGCATGCCAAGGCCGATTAGTTGCTAAATATCCTGCCATATATTTATTGTGACGTAGATTGCCATGGTCTAGTAGCCAATCTGTTAGGTGAAATAGCTCTACACCGTTTTATACTCGATCTTTGTTGCTGCGATGGCCTTCGATAGTTCGATGGCTGTGTGCTTTCGGCCTCATTATTTGCGGAAACAGCCTGCCATAATTTAGCACTCAAATCTGTTTGCTGAATTAGCTTTACATATATTCGTTACTTAGATCTGCTCGTCCAAATATCTTGCCATAGCTTTAGACATCGACCTAGGTATTTTCTTACGGACTTCATAAAAAAGCATATATGTTTTTCCTGTAATATCTAGTAGAATAACTAATTTGTATGTCTAATGTATGGACAGGACTTGGATATACTTCTCGAAGATTCTCCGCTGCATATGTCGAGGGGGTTGAAAACTTCATGAACTTTATAAGAGCTGAGTACGGTGGTCCGAAATCAGATGTGCTCTGCCCGTGTAGCAGTTGTATGAATTCAGTTACAAGACCCCAGTCAACTGTGCAAAATCATCTACACTTGTATGGGATGTCGGTCACATATACTAGGTGGGTTCATCATGGTGAAGCTGTGAACATCAATGCTATTGACTACGTGGAAGCAGCAGATCACCATCTTGATCCGCCTCGATGCTCGGTGGAAGAGGAGGAGGAGGAGGTGGTGGCGGAGCCGATGAGTTTGACCAACATTGAAACAATGCTACGAAATGCTCGTGCATTCCGTGAACTTTCACCTGCAGAAGAAAAACGGTGGGCCCGCATGTTGGAACAATGCAAAGTGGTTGTCACCCAGGAAATAAGGTGTCAGTATTCTCAACTATGGTCACCTTTCTTCAGGTTAAGACATCTGAGCGGATGACCAACAAATCATTCGATGCGATGTTGGCTGCTTTCATAAAGCTTTCCCAGATGCGTCTGAGCTGCCACACACCTACAATAAAATGAAGAATTTCCTTCGATGCGGTTGGAATTGGATATGATATGATCCATGTTTGTAAGAATAATTGTGTTACATTAGAAAGGATTATGCCAACTTAAGTGAATGCCCGAAATGCAAATCATCAAGATGGAAAGATGGCGATGCTGTGAAGAGGATTCCTCATAATGTTCTCGAGACATTTTCCAATTACACCAAGATTGCGAGAGGTTGTTTCATGATGCTGAAATAAGAGAGGATGTCTTGTGGCATTCTAGGAACCAGGATTTTGAGATCGTAATGTAATGAGCCATCCATATCATGGTAGTGAGTGGAAAAGCTTCAATCGTAAGCACGAAACATTTGTCTTCTTGACCGAGAAACATTAGACTTGGCTTAGCTTCGGATGGATTTAACCCATTTGGTCACCGTAGCGCCACATATAGCATGTGGCGATTAGCTTGTTATCCTTACAACATGCCTCCAAATGTCCGCACTAAAGAATCAAACTACATGATGGCCTTGCTCATCCCAGGTCAAAAAGTCACAGAAAGGATTTTGATTTATTCATGGAGCCTCTTGTGGAGGAACTTCAACAGCTATAGAGGGGTGTTCTCACTCGAGACCTGTATAGCAGCCCACCAGCTGATTTCTTTCTGCGTGTTGTTATAATTTGCTGCATCCATGATTATCTGATTTTGGGCACTATGTCAGGGTGAACGACACATGGTTACAATGCATGTGTTACATGTGATGAGGAATCCATTTGTCATACGCAATACTTAGCAAGATCTGTTACATTGGACACCGCCGTTTCCTTGCCAAGGACAAGCCGCATCCTAGAAAATATCGAAGACATGTGTTCAATGCAAAGCATGAAAACCGTGATGCGCCAAAGAGGCTCGCCGCCGATGATTTGCAAGTGGAATTAGAGAAGTTCAGGCATATTACACCAGGAAACCATCCTGATAATGGTAGCGGGAAAAGGAAGCGTGGCAGGGCAGAAGAGAGATTATTGTTTACCCTTGAGGTCCACTTTGTGGGACTTGGAGTATTGGAAAGATTTGGTGCTGCATAATCTTGATGTGATGCACATCGAGAAAAATATATGTGACAGATTATCGGCACACTTCTTAATATTGAAGGCAAGACGAAAGATACCTTAAAATCTAGGATTGATTTGACACACACAGGTATCGTAAAGGATTTGCGGGTGCAAGATGAAGGTAATCCACGGGATATGGCACCGGTGTGTATGCGTCTTGGACAAGGTAAAAAGAGAAGAATTCTGCAAGGTCACATCACGTGTGAGATTCCCACATGGATTTGCTTCCAACCACGAAAGGAGAGTCGGTCTGAGATGGAGAAAAGGTACAAGGGTTGAAAACTCATGACTGCCACGTCCTACTTCAAAGGGTTTTACTGTTATCCTTAGAGGATTGGGCCGCCTCGACTTATACAGCAGCTTGCAAGAGTTGGGACAATTTTTCAGGGAACTCTGCGGTACAAATATCGAGGATAGATGCTTTGGAGCCGTCTTAGAGACAAGATACGAACTATCCTATGCGACCTTGAGAAGATATATCCTCCGGCCTTCTTTGATGTGATGGTGCATTTGGCTGTTCATCTACCCGATGAGGCACTACTTAGAGGTCGATCAAGATGGCTGAATGTACCCTATTGAAAGGCGGCTAGGCACTTTCAAGGGCTATGTTAGGAAACGAGCTAGACCCGGGGTTCCATTGCGAGAGGCCTACATTGCTTTCTGAAGCATTGACATTACGCTCAAAATACATTGAAACAAATGATCAGCTTAGCAAAGACATGGATGAAGACAATCCGGGCTCAATGTTTTCAATTATTCTGCTCGAGTTCTGAGGAAGAGTCGACAAGAGGACAAACCTAAAGATTTGGACAAAATGGTTTGGTATGTGTTGAATAAGCATCACGAGATACTACCTTATATCGTGTAAGTGCTAAATCTTTGCAGCTTATACATCGTAATCTACTAAACTTGCAGCACATTCTTATATATTTAGATGTTTAGCGCTTAATCACTATGTTGTGCAACATCTACAAAAGGAGTTCTTGCCGCAAAATCCAAGAAACATTAACAAAGCTGGCTATGGCAGGATTTGCGAAATGGTTCCAAGAGCCATGTAAGCTTTTGAATTGCCTTTGTCGATTTTTCAATATATTGAGTACATAAGATGATCGGCTTGTCTATTTTCTAACCATAGGTTAAGAAGATGCGGGAGGATGGGCAGGCGATTGATGATGCCCTTTACTCACTAGCAATGGGTCCCGATACTCGGGTAAGACATTATGAATCTTGCGTTGTTGGAGATGTGCGCTACAACACCCTTGCACGAGAGGAAGGCGGGAAGACACAAAAGCAGTGCCATCATGAGCACGGATACGTATGACAAAGAGACAATTGAAATGTATGCTAACATAATGAGACATTGTTCGATTGCAGATATCTCCAGATTTTGAGGATCATTGGTGTGTGGTTACATTGTGTTGTCGTTGGTATAACCTGTTTTCGGGATCGCAAAACCCAGCTGATGATTATTTCAAATCCATCAATGTCAAAGGCGGCGTACCATACCAACGAGCCTTTTATTTTGGCAAATCAAGCAATACAGATATTTTCTTGGAAGACACATTTGCGTAGCGATGGTGGAGAGTAGTGCAAAGGTTTGAGCAAAGGAATTACGTTTAATGAAGTTGCATAACAAGATGATGCTTACTGCTCCTGATGTACAAGATAACACAGATGTTCCTAATATCTTTGAGAACCATCACGTCAATGACGCCGGCGAAAAGATTGCCTGTCGTGCTGTGGACATACAAGAGTTGATCAAGAAGAAGCCAACGTTCGAGGACGTTGAGGACGAAGAAGAAGATGACACCATGGGGAATTACGATTGATCGATACACATGGCGAAGATGTTGGCCTTCTTTGCTGCGGATGATGATTACATTGCTTTTGTCGATTTGCACAGCCGAGGAAGACGTTTTTTATCTACTATGTGAAATTGTGTTTGCTATGACAACTGAAACCTGATGAACATGTTGTTTAGTATTTTCCTATGAGAACATCACTTGTTATGTATGCTGATTTGTGTTTGGTGACTGTATGACGACTAAAACATGATGACATTGTTATTTAGTTGTACTCATATTTGGCTGTGAAACTTGAATTTGATGACATAGTTTGCTATTGGACTGCAATGTGCTCGACGTTTTCGAATGAGAACAAAGCTGATCTGACAGGTCTCTGCTAATTTATTTATTTATTATGAAAAGGGCCTCTGCTATTTATTTATTTATGAGCAAAAGGGGATACCCCCTGATTTCCGTTAATAGAAATCATTAGATGTCCACAACACTACGCCCAGCCTTCTACACAGGTTTCATTCATTACTAGTTTCAGCAAAGTGCTCATGTCATAGCCACTGAATACATCACGAGTGCTACATACACTGCAAATAAAGAGCCAATCATCCTACAGAGCACATCGATTTTGCCCATCATCTTCACAAGCTCTTTCATCTCCTCATTGCTGTCAAGGCTGTTTAGGAGCTGTTGCTTGGCCATGATCAACTGCATCTTTAACTTTCTGCTCTGCATCTTCCTCTTCTGCCGTTCCTTCAGTTACTTGTCCAACACCCCAACCTCCTGGTATTGGGATTCCTCGGCTAACCAAATGATCAGCATAGTTGCACTCCCCACATCAGCAACTTCGTAAATACAAATCACACAAATCTTCCCTTTTACGCATCGAATCAAATTGGAAGATCATCAACCAAACTATTAAAAGAATCAAGAATCGAAAGTAGCAGAACAACACTTAAAACATATTATTACCCCATGATTCGGGCATTTGTAGAAGACTCGGCCGGGGTTGAGGATTGTGGTTGAGACGCCTTGTGGATGACTCTGCGTGATTTGCATTAGTGGCACCACACCAACGGCAGCTGAGTTGCGATGAGGAACGGCTGCGGTGCGCATGCCTGGCGGGGTGTGATGAGACCCACAGCGATGGTGCGAATTGGCGACTTGGCGCATATTTGGTTGTTACTGGCGATGATGAGCGGTGGGCGAGCAGCCACGGACATGGTTCTTTGCGGCGAGAGCTTACGATGCTAGGCGAGTAAGTAGAAGAAGAGGAGAAGTGAGCGTTGGATATGTCGGTTTCATCACTCATGAGAATAGCATAGCACCATATATAGTCATAGTCTAGGTTTTGGATTCAACTAGCTACTGAAGCATCGTCTCTCTTTTTCTAAAACTCAGCAACGTCTCTTTACTAGTACACTAGCTTGTTCTGTACGCCTTCTCAAGTCTTTGATTCCTCCACCTGACATCTGGGACCCACCGGAAGTGTCTCTGTATTTTGCGAAAAAACGTGCCCCCCGCTGACAGGTTGGACCCACCAGCTATCTTCGCACGCAAGGAAGTGCTTCCTTATTACTCACAAAAAAAATGAATACTCTCCCTGCCAGCTGGAACCCAGCATCGTGGGAGGCTGACTTCTGGGCCTACCAAGTTGACGGTGATGGAGGGCTTTGTCAACTTAGTCAATATGAACGATTCTAGCTCCGAACTGTCTGATGTTCATCAGCAAGCATTAGTGCTTCTTCAACCTCCTGGTCTTCTTGCTCCGGCCGCCCAAACCCGGTGCGGTCGTGCAGCGTCTTGCTGCTTGCCTCCCGTGGCTGGTGTGTGAGGCCGCTGAGGCCTCACCGCCCCTACTACTCCCACCGCTTCGGAACCATCCCTCTACTCACCCACCCCTGTTATTCTGCGGCGATGGCAGCCTCACACCGCAGCGAACCAGTGAACCCTCGTACTCCTCTCCTTTGGGCATCCACCGCGCATCTTCCCGGCTCAGCGTCGTCCCCTTCCTAAACCCGCCGTTGTCCACCGCCTTGGTGATCTCGGCCAAGCGTGGTCAATGTGGTCAATGACCGACTTCTCATCAAGAGTACTGTCGATGGAGAGGCTGACAATTTGGGTCCATGGCCACAAAATTTCATCTTTTGTGATTTGCCAAGTAAGTCGCTTTGTCGAGCCTGTTGGGCTGCAAATCTTTCAAAGACGAGGAGAGCTTCCTCGGCTGGCGAGAAAATAGCCTATCAAGAATGAGAAATGGGTTGTACATTTTTAAAACACATCAAACCGACAATTAGTTTCAAATTTCTTTTTTTTCATTTCAAGATTTTAAATTGCATTAATTTTTTGTCGTGGACAATTTGTTGGATTTTATATTGATATACATTTATTTTTAAAATCAGTTTGAATGTGACTTTCGAAATTTAGGGATTAAAAAAAGCAGTTCGGACACTTTTGAAATATGCAAAATTTCTTATAATTTTTTAACCGTGGCCACAATATGGGCTGCAATGCTAACAAAAGAATATGGGCTCCAAAAAACCTTAAGAATTAGCAAATGGGCTGTAAATTATTAGAAATAATGGCAGATGGGTTGTATCTTTGTTTTCCACAGATTTGAGGCTTTACTTAAAAAAAGGTTGACGCTTTAAGCAATGACTATTGGATGTCCATCCAATGGCCGTCAGGTCTTCTTCAATCTCTCGCTCTTCCTGCTCCGGCCGCTCAAACAAGCGCCCGGTGGACTGCCTGCTCCTCCTCCCTTGTTGGCTGTGCTGCCGTGCAGGCCTCACCGCCCCACCGTACTCCCATCGCTAGCCTAGCCATCTGAGGGAGTCCTGGATTAGGGGGTATCCGGCCAGCCGGACTATAACCTTTTGCCGGACTGTTGGACTATGAAGATACAAGATTGAATACTTCGCCCCGTGTCTGGATGGGACTCTCCTTGGCGTGGAAGGCAAGCTTGGCAATACGGATATGTAGATTTCCTTCCTTGTAACCGACTACTGTGTAACCCTAGCCCCCTCGGTGTCTATATAAAGCCGGAGGGTTTAGTCCGTAGGACCAACAACAACAATCATACCATAGGCTAGCTTCTAGGGTTTAGCCTCTACGATCTCGTGGTAGATCAACTCTTGTAATACTCATATCATCAAGATCAATCAAGCGGGGTAGGGTTTTACCTCCATCGAGAGGGCCCGAACCTGGGTAAAAACATCGTGTCCCTTGTCTCCTGTTACCATCCGCCTAGACGCGCGATTCGGGACCCCCTACCGAGATCCGCCGGTTTGACACCGACATTGGTGCTTTCATTGAGAGTTCCTGTATGTCGTCATCGTTAGGGCTTGATGGCTCCTTCGATCATTGATAGCGATGCGGTCGAGGTGAGACTTTTCTCCCGGACAGATCTTTTGTATTCGGCTCCGCCTTTCAAGGGCCAACTCGCTTGGCCATCTGGAGCAGATCAAAAGTTACGCCCCTGGCCACCAGGTGAGGTTTGGAAGCTTAAAGTACACGGCCGACATCCGCGGAGACTTGATCTTCGACGGATTTGAGCCCCTGCCGAGTGCGCCGCACAGTCACGATGAGCATGATTTAGCTCTACCGTCGGACAGTGTTCAGGAGACCGCACCGGCAACCGCTCCGACCCTCAATACGGAGCCAATTGTGCCATCCATGGACGGGTGGATAGACCCCGCCACGGAGGCCTCACTCTCAGCGGTGATCGAGTCGAGTATCGACCTTTCCCTTCACAAGAGCCGTGACGCCAAACTGCCGGATTCTTCCCCGGCCACGGACTCCGAACAGCTTGCGCCCGTGCCTATCAAGTCCGACTGGGCGCCAATCATGGAGTTCACCTCCGCGGATATTTTTTAGCACTCGCCCTTCGGCGACATACTGAACTCATTAAGGTCTCTCTCCTTGTCAGGAGAATCCTGGCCGAACTATGTCCGACAGGATTGGGATGCGGATGACGAAGAAATTCGCCGCCCACCCACCACCCACTTAATAGCCATTGTCGATGATTTGACCGACATGCTCGACTTTGACTCTGAAGACATCGACGGTATGGACGACGATGCAGGAGATTTAACGAGAGCCATCGCCCTTGGCATCGACGCCCACTTCATCATATGATGTATAGATGGTGGACACACCCAAAGAAAACGACGACGAGGAATGGAAGGACGCAGCGAAGGATCGTTCCCTCGAGAAGCAGTCAAGGCGGAGGCGTAAGCGCCGCTCCAAATCCCTACCGGCGAGAAATGCCGATCATATAGACCCAGCGATAGAGCAGGTGAGCCCGGCAGACGACGAACACGGCATCAACCACCGTCCGACCACGGCAACACGGAGAATCAAACCCGAACAACCCGTCTCCGGCGAAGATAATGATCCGGATGATATCACACCGGACAAACACCTAGAGCAACAGAATCTCCATCAAAGGCTTGTCGCCCGCTGCGAGTCTGAAAAAAGCAGAAGCGAAAGCTCAAGGCCGCGCAAGATACACTCAGAATCAGATGGAGTAAAGTACTCAACAACGCAGAAAAGTACGGCGGCAGTCGCCATACAAAGAGCTACCCGGAGCGAAAGCTACTACCTGAATTCGATGATAAGGCCTTAGAGCCCCCGCAATAAAAAAACAGCCACCCGATCGGATAGACGACCTCGTGGCCAACATAGAGCGGCAAACGACGCCGCACACAAGCCAGTACGCGATCCACGCAAGGACTCGCATCAAAAGGACGGCCCAACCAGATCCATCTACGGGCCAAGAAAGCGCGCTCCAGCACGCAATGCAATACAACAAAATTCCGAACACCACGGTACACCCAAATACAGGGGTGCCGCACACCCCCTATGTTTCACCGATGAGGTGCTGGACCATGAATTTCCAGAGGGATTCAAACCCGTAAACATAGAGGCATACGACGGAACGACAGACCCTGGGGTCTGGATTGAGGACTATATCCTCCATATCCACATGGCTCGAGGAGACGATCTCCATGCCATCAAGTACTTACCGCCCAAGCTCAAAGGGCCAGCCCGCAACCGCTTAAAAGCCTCCCGAAAAAGACCATTGGAAGTTGGGAAGAGCTCGAGGACGCTTTTCGGGCAAATTTTCAAGGGACCTATGTCCGACCACCGGATGCAGACGATTTAAGTCATATAACTCAACAGCCCGGAGAGTCAGCCCGAAAGCTTTGGAACAGGTTTCTTACTAAAAAGAACCAAATAGTCGACTGTCCGGACGCCGAAGCCTTAGCAGCTTTCAAACACAGCGTTCGAGACGAATGGCTCGCCAGACACCTCGGCCAAGAAAAGCCGAGAACAATGGTTGCACTAACAAGCCTCATGACCCGCTTTTGCGCGGGCGAGGACAGCTGGTTAGCCCCATGCAGCACTAGCGACCCAAGTACATCCGAAGTCAGGGACGGAAACGGGAAACCACGATGCAGCAAAAACAAGCACCGGAATAAAGAAAACAGCCCGAAGAGCACGGCGGTAAACGCCGGATTCAAAACTCTCGGCCAAGTCAGCAAAAGCTGCCCCCAAAGGCAATAGAGACGAACTGTCCAGCCTAAACAAGATTCTGGACAAACTATGTCAGATCCACAGCACCCCCGATAAACCTGCAAATCATACCCATAGAGAATGTTGGGTCTTCAAGCAGTCCGGCAAACTCAACGCCGAACACAAGGGGCTGGATACACCAAGTGAAGACGAGGACGAGCCTCGCAAACAAAGCACTGGGGAACAGAAGAAATTCCCACCAGAAGTCAAAACAGTAAACGTGTTACATGTGACGAAGGGGAGAAACAAAGCGGCGCTCCTAGAGACACACGCCCCAGGACCCGTTACCCGCGGAGTCACCCGCCCTGAAGTAAATCCAACCGATCACCTTCGACCATCGGGATTACTCGGCGATATCCGGCGGCGGATGGGCTGCCTTGGTGTTAGACCCAATAATCGGCGGATACCACTTTACACGAGTCACGATGGATGGCGGCGATAGTTTAAGCACGATATATCGTGACACGATCCGCAAATGGGGATGGACCCAACAAAATTGGCCATAGCAATACTACCTTTAAAGGAGTAACGCCAGGCCAGAAGCCCATTGCACGGGCTCCCTACTACTAGAGGTTATATTCGGCTCTCCCGGTAACTTCCGAAGCGAAAAGCTAACCTTTCACATCGCTCCGTTCCAAAGTGGCTATCAAGCACTACTCGGACGCGAAGCTTTCGCCCGCTTTAACGCAATATCGCATTACGCTTCTCTCATGCTTAAGATGCCCGGTCCACGTGGCATCATTACAGTAAATGGAAATATTGAGCGCTCCTTACCAGCCGCACACTAGACAGCCTCACCAACTAGAGCGTCTGACAGGTCGGTAAGACCACGGACACGGTTAGACGAGTCCGGTGTAGCTATACACAATTGATATAGGTTTGATGGCTATACCCCTACAACAATACAAGGGGCTCAACGCGTGTAAACAAGTGACAATTAGCCTCAATTTACCTCATCGTGAATTGTACATGGTTTATTTAGTATAACCTACCTTTTTGCATGACTACTTTTCAACTAAGTTCCTCTCTTTTACAGATGACCATCGTGCTACACCCGTCTGGAATACGGCTGCGGAGACACGGTAGCGCAGACGCGTGCAGGGGACCCGTTCAAGGATTCTTTTCAGATTAAAATCCTCGTAAATCTTTTCTTGTCTCTTGTTGATACACATCCCGGATTCTCGTAACAAGCGAGAAGGATCTTTGGCGTATTGGCATGTGGCCAAGTCAGAATATTGCACGTACCTGGACACTAAGGGCTTATTACAAAGGGCACTGTTCAGCCCGGTGTACATCATAAAGACCGAATACCTTAGGGAGTGTTCGGCGTCGCGAGTTTGGCCTTATATGCATCAGCTCTGAATCATGTCATTGGTCAAATGTTGGGTTTGCCCGCTCCTGTGTTTTGCTGCCTTACATTCCGCTCTATCGGCTAAGGGCACAGAGAACCTCTGCGATTGTGCCTGGTTCAGCCGGACGAGCACCTCAAAGATGAGAAAGCCGAAAACTGATCATTGTCATGATATAGCGTGAGACTGGTCAACCACTCGATGACCTAGCGGAATCTTCGGGATTCCTCCGCATTAACGAAGGGCCATTTCCCGGCCAGGCATGTACGCGCCCCAAATTTGGATGAGCACGGAGCCACCAGGGGCTATATACTAGCCCCACTGTCAAACTCCTATGGCTAAGTGAAAGTGTTAAAGCATTATAGTCCGGTTGCCTAGTTCGCTGCGCTATCACCTCCTTAATGGACCAAGACGTTGGATCAAGTGTGAACATGCGTCTTCTGCGAGCACCTCCGCATTATATGCGTGGGGGGCTGAAGCCGGCATTTATCGCCATCTTTCGTGTTATATACATATATACATAAACGGCCGCACAGGAGGTATTATAATTCTTTTAGGCAAAAGTATAAAATAGCCTTTACAATTCAGCAAAACATTGTTTTTCAATGGGAATACATGTCCTTAAAACATAATATTCTTCGAGCACTGCGCTTCTATTGAACGAGCGCCCTCAAGAACTTCTGGAAAGTAGTGCTCGGCAGGTACTCGGCTTTCGTCCGAATCTTGCGCTGCAATGGCGGTGGCCTCCATCTCCGCCCAGTATGTCTTCACACGGGCAAGGGCCATCCGTGCACCCTCTACGCACGCCGACCTCTTCATCGTGTTGATATGCGGTACTGCACCAAGGAACTGCTGCACCAGACTAAAATAACTGTTCGGCTTTGGCCTTCCCGGCCACAGATGATCCACAAGAGACCTCATGGTGAGTCCGGACAATCTATTCAGCTCGGCCCATTCGGCCAACCGATCAGTCAATGGAAGCAGACGCTCTGGATCGTTAAATTGTGACCAGAACAGCTTTTCCGCTTCGCGATCTTTTTGATCTCGGAAGTATTTGGCCGCATCAGCAGCACTCGCCGCTAAATCCAGATATGCGTCCGCCGAACTCCGCAGCCGATCCAATGGAGCATACTTAGGATCTCTGAACTTCATCCGCAGCATAAAGGGCTTTCCAGCCACGATATCTCCGGCTTGACGCAGCTCCTCCTTCATCGCTCTCATTGCAGAGCGGGTGCCTTTGGCCGCCATCGTGACCTTCTCCAGGTCTGTCCTCTTCGCTTGATCTTCCTTTTCAAGAAGCTTGCAACGGTCAGCGGCGTTCTTCAATTCCACAGCCATCCTGGCTATTTCCTCCTTGCTTTGGCAGTGAGCAGCCTGTTAAACTTTCGGCTCCTCGATTGCCTTTAGGGCAGCCGCCGCTTTTCTGGCTTGTTCTTTGGCTCAGGCAAGTTCCGCCCGAAGGTTCTCCATGGCCGCAGCTCCATCTGCATTCACACACATGTTATAGATACTGGCATTATGCTCCTCTTTCCATGTGTCACCAAAGGAATTACATACCTTGTGCCTCGTCAAGCCGCTTGTTGACAAGTACGATGTCGGCATCTGCCACGTCAAGCTGCCGCTTTAACTTGGCAAACTCATCATCGATCGGTGTGCCACGGACGCCTTCGCCACCTGCATATTAAGGCGGCAAGATTATTCTGGGACTATGATCCTCTCAGGCGTAAATGCGTCTTCGACAAAGACCCGAGTCTCGAGGGCTACTATCTACCGAGGGCGCATCTAAAAATGCGCGGTACTGTCAAAAATGTACATCATTTCGCGTACCTCAAAACCCGTCATAAGACTCACAAAGGCTTCATGCAACCCGCTTTCGGCGGACGAGATCCTTTCAATCACCGTACCCATCAACGTGCGGTGCCCTTCTGAGATAGCCGCTTGCTCTAACAGATCCCTCAGTATGTCCGACCGCACACCAGACGGTGCCGAACTCCTTCGATTGCTCTCTTCAAGAGCCAGACACTAAGGACTTCGGGTGGCCATAGGATTGCCCTCTGGCCTTGCCGGATCAGGAGAAACCCTCCGTGACGACACCTCGGGGTCGCCTGCCAATCGAGGCAGTATGGAAGGGGGAGGCGTTTCGCTCTCCATCATCTCTGGAAGAAGATCCCCTGAAGACGAGCTCTGCTGAGAAGGGCTAAGATCCGAACTGCAAGATAAATGCTTCGGTTATCTTCCTCAGAAGTAAGGCAAGATATTTTTATTAAGGTACCCTTTTACTTACAGCTTGGTGGATGGCTGATCCTCTTGAGGGCATAGCGCGACCGAGGTATCCCCCGAGGCAGGACCCTCCAGCGAAGATTTCTTCCCCCGTTTGGAGACCATTGTCTCTGGGTCCTCGGAGGCGGTCCTCTTTCTTCCCTGGGGAGAGGAAGTTTTGGTTCCTTCTCCCCGGCTAGCCTCCTTGTTCCCCCCTTTATCTTCTCCTGAAGGCGCTTGATAAGGCACGATCTCCAGCATCCTTGTTAGCACGAGATCTGGTGAGGTCTCAGGAAGGGGGGCCGGACACCTGATCAACTTTGCCTTCGCTATCCAATCCTGGTCAAAAAGCGGCTTTTTTAGGGCGATGTTGTGATAAATAAACAGACAGTGTGTTCAGATGCGGGGCTACTAACTTGGGTATCCGGGTGATTGCAGCTCAGACCTGCATCTTCAGTGGTGTCCGGACACATTATTTGTGGTCCGAAGAACAATTTGTACATTATCTGTGTTGAAGAGCTCGTGGTCCCGGATTGAACTCCCACAGGCGGAGAGGACGACGTTTGCAGGGCAGGACTCGGCGAATTAACATGACTTGCATCACCATGACCAGACTGACATCTCTCTCAAGGAGATCTCGGATGCGGCTCTGCAATAGGGGCACATCCTTTACTGGCCCCCAGTCCAGCCCCTTGTTGACCCATGACGTTAGTCATGGCGGGGGACCCGAGCGAAAGACAGGTGGGGCCACCCACTTGGTGCCCCTGGGAGCTGTGATATAAAACCACTCTTATTGCCATAAACTGGACACCTCCAGGAAAGAGCCTTCGGGCCAAGGGGCATTGGCGTTTTTGCTTATTACGGCGCCTCCGCACTTTGCGTGCCGCCCCTCGATCATCTTCGGCTCCACTTTGAAGGTCTTGAGCCACAGCCCGAAGTGAGGGGTAATACGGAGGAAAGCTTCGCACATGACGATGAACGATGAGATGTGGATGATAGACTCCGGAGCTAAGTCGTGGAGGTCCAGCCCATAATAGAACATGAGCCCCCTCACGAAGGGATCTGGCGCGAAGCCTAGCCCTCAGAGGAAGTGAGATACGAACACGACGCTCTCACCGGGCTTGGGAGTGGGAACAACCTGCCCTTGAGCAGGCAGCCTATGCGGGATTTCGCCGGTCAGGTACCTGGCCTCCCTTAGCTTTATTACATTCTCCTCCGTGACGGAGGAAGGCATAACCGACCTTGAAGGTTGGATCCGGACATAATCGAAGGTCTGAAGCGCCTAAACCTGAGCTTTGGGTGTTGGAACTCAAGGCGGGAGGTGGATTCGATTGAGATCGAAAGAAAAGGATAGGCTTTGGTCTCTTTATAAAGAGGTTGAATACCAAGTGCCCTCCTCGTGACCGTTTGGGACTTACCTCCAATCGAGGCGTCATACCAACGGGCACGATTGGGTTACCCACGTCCGTGTTGATGAGAATCCCGTAATAAAGGGGACACGATCTCTCCTTCGACAAGACGTACCAAGGAAACCGCCTCGCGAAACGCGCTGAGGCTGGTTGTAGAAAACGATTCGAATAATGGCTTGGCTATGGTGTGGTATCACACTGTGAAATACGTCAGCAGATTAGATTTGTGGAAATATTATTCTCTCAACGGTGGTATGTGGAACTTGTTTTGCAGAGCCGGACACGATCCTCGTGTTCAAAATCTTCTAGGAAGTATTCGGAGGAGGAACCCGCCTTGCAATGCCGAAGACAATCTGCGCGCTAGACTCATCGTCATTGAAGCCTGGTTCAGGGGCTAGTGAGGGAGTCCTGGATTAGGGGGTATCCGGCCAGCCGGACTATACCCTTTGGCCGGACTGTTGGACTATGAAGATACAAGATTGAAGACTTCGCCCCGTGTTCGGATGGGACTCTCCTTGGCGTGGAAGGCAAGCTTGGCAATACGTATATGTAGATTTCCTTCCTTGTAATCGACTCATGTAACCCTAGCCCCCCCTCGGTGTCTATATAAACCGGAGGGTTTAGTCCAGAGGACCAACAACAACAATCATACCATAGGCTAGCTTCTAGGGTTTAGCCTCTACGATCTCGTGGTAGATCAACTCTTGTATATCATCAAGATCAATCAAGCGGGAGTAGGGTTTTTACCTCCATCGTGAGGGCCCGAACCTGGGTAAAAACATCGTGTCCCTTGTCTCCTGTTACCATCCGCCTAGACGCACAGTTCGGGACCCCCTACCCGAGATCCGCCGGTTTTGACACCGACACCATCCCTCTGCTCGCCCACACATGTTGTTATTCTCCGGCGACGGCAGACGAACCAGTAAACCCTCGTATAGTCGTACTCCCCTCCGCGTGGGAAACAACTGCCGAGTCTTCCTCGCCTCCATGTCGTTCTCTTCCAAGGCCACGCCACGTCCACCACCACCGGTGCTCTCGGCCAAGCGTGGTCAACGTGGTCAAGGAACGACTTCCATCGGAAGAGCATCAGACGTGGAGAGGCTGATACCGGGTCCACGGCAACCGCAAGGAAGTGCCTACTTATTACGCGGAAAATAATTATTCCTCCACTGACAGCAGGGGACCCACGGACGGGCCAACGATTTGGCGAAAAAACGTTTCCCCACGACTGGGACCCACGGACGGGCCAACGTATTTCACGAAAAACGTTCCCCCTGTCAGGCTCGGACCCACCGAGGTGCCTCCTTATTACACACAAAAAGTGAATACTCCCCGCTAGTTGGGACCCACCTTGGTGGGAGGCTGACTTAATGGGCCTACTAAGTTGACGGGGACGGAGTACTTTGTCAACTTAGTCAATACGAACGATTCTAGCTCCAGTGACCGTACGATGTCCATCCAACGGCCGTAGTGCTTCTTCAACCTCTGGTCTTGTTGCTCCAGCCGCCCAAAGCAGCGTCGGTCGTGCCGCATGCTCCTACCTCTCGTGGCCGGCTGTGCTACCGCGGAGGCCTCACCGCCCCCTACTATTCCCAACGCTGGCCAGGCCATCCCTCTACTCACCATACCCCCTATTATTCTGCAGCGACGGCAGCCTCGCACCGCAGCGAACCAGTGAACCCTCGTACTCCTCTACGCGTGGGCATCCACTGCCGCGTCTTCCCCGGCTTCGCGTCGTTAGGCCTCGCCGTCGTCCACCGCCCTGGTGCTCTCGGCGCGGCGTGGTCAACGTGGTCAAGGAATGGCTTCCATCGGACGTGGGCGTATGTGGAGAGGGTCGGCCAGTGGGTCCACGGCGCGGCAAAGGAAGTGCGTCCGGGCAAAAAATGATTCGCCCCCACGACGCTGGGACCCACTAGCTACATCTTCGCAGGCAAGGAAGTGCACGGCGGTCGGGACCCACACGGTCGAAGCGTACGTAGCATTGTCATTCTGGTTGCGAACCTGGACGTACATACTGGTCGATGTAGAGGCGCGCACGTGTCGTAGTAGAGGCACGCACATAGCATGTACACGTACGTAAAGCGGCCAGTGTGCAATAAAGAAAATACGGCCACGTACATACATACGGGCAGGGTCTCGAACGCCTACTCAAGCATACGTACGGCCAGGGCTCGTGTATATGGCTGGGTCGGAACGGAGAAACAGCTTCGTCGTCGTGTTCATGGGGAGCCAACCGCCTGGGTCGGAACGGAATGCGTCGTCGTGTTCATCGGGAGGGCTTGGACGGAACAACCGATGGAAACGAGGCCTGGCGTACCGCAGAACGGAGGAAACGGCCTTGTGTTCGATCGGCCACGTTCGAAACGGGATCCTGTTCATCGGGAGGGGTCTGGCGTACAGCAAAACGGAGCAAACGGACCTCCTACGGTCGAAACGGGGTTCTTGTTGATCAGGAGGGGTGTGGCATACCACAAAACGGAGGAAACGGACTTGTGTTGGAGCGCTACGGTCGAAACTGGGGTCCTGTTCATTAGGAGGGGTGTGGCGTACCGCAAAACGGGACTCCATGGGATACTGTTCATCTCCACCGTCGACCCCCTCCAGCCTCCACGGGCTACTGTTCATCCACCGTCGACCTCCTCTGGCCTCCACCTGGGACTGTTCATCCACGGGCTCCTGTTCATCCAGCCTCCACCGTGTGCTACTCCACCGGCTACTGTTCAACCAGCCCTCTCCACGGGCTCCTGTTCAACCACCCCTCCACGGGCTACTATTCATCCCCGCCTCCACGGGTGGTCCTGCTCATCCCGCCCTCCACGGGGTCCTATTCATCCAGCCCCAACCGCTCAAACGATCGCGGTCCTGTTCATCCACCCCACCGGGAACTGCTCATCCAAACCCCCGGCCAAAGGTTCACTGTTCATCCAGAGCAACGCCACGGGTCCTGTTCATCCACCCCCACCGAGGAACTGTTCATCCAAACACCCCCCCCCCAGCAAAACTCACTGTTCATCCAGAGGCAGCATCGATCGGCTTTAGTTAGCAGCAGTAGCGAAGGAATCGCTCGATCGGGTTCAGTTAACAGCCATCGATCGATCGCTCGGGTTCAGTAACGCGTAGCCTGTAGTGCAATCGCTCGGGTTCAGTTAGAGCCCAACGCCTCGCTCGGGTTCAGTTAGAGCCCAACGCCTCGCACCCACGCGCGTGCGTGTACGAGAGAAACGCGCATCGCTCGGCCCCGACCACCCACCGTAACCAGGAACACCCCGATATTTTCCTCGCCCTCGCTTCTACCACGGTTTTTTCCGTCATGGACGGCCCAAAGAATGTCATGCAGCTGCGTCTCCGGCCCGCCTAGGTCGAAATGCCCATTTTCTGTCATGATTTTTTGTCATAGAAGTAGGACCCCACCACATCTATGATGATACCGTGTTTTGTCACAATTATTGTCATAGAAGTGTCATAAGTATGACAGAAAAGATTTTCGTTCGGCCCAAAGTGTCACGGATGTGTCTTTTTTTTGTAGTGCTCGGTAATGCACATCATAATAAGGCTTGCAAGCAATGTGACTAATGAGTTAGTTGCGGTATGGTGCATTCTGGAACGAGTAAAGAGACTAGCCGGTAACGAGATTGAACTAGGTATGGAGATACCAACGATCGAATCTCGGGCAAGTAACATACCAATGACAAAGGGAATAATGTATGTTGTTATTGCGGTTTGACCGATAAAGATCTTCGAAGAATATGTAGGAACCAATATGAGCATCCAGTTTCCGCTGTTGGTTATTGATCGGAGATGTGTCTCGGTCATGTCTACATAGTTCTCGAGCCCGTAGGGTCCGCACACTTAACGTCTGATGATGATTTGTATTATGAGTTACGTGTTTTGGTGACCGAAGATTGTTCAGAGTCCCGGAGGAGATCACGGACATGACGAGGAGTCTCGAAATGATCGAGAGGTAAAGATTGATATATTGGACGTTGATATTCGGACACCGGAATGGTTCGGGTATGTTTCGGAGTGCCGAGGGGTTACCGGAACCCCCGGGGAAGTATTGGGCCTACATAGGCCATAAGGGAGTGGGCAGGCAGCCCACAAGGGGTGGCCGCGCCCCCTCCCATAGGGATTCCAAATTGGACTAGGGGAGGGGGCGCACCCCCTTTCCTTCTCCTCTTCCCTCTCCCTTCCCTCTTTCCCCCTCCATGAGAAGGAAAAAAGGGGGGCCGAATCCTACTAGGATTGGAGTCCTAGTAGGACTCCCCCCTCTTGGCGCCCCTCCTGGTGGCCGGCCTCCTCCTCCCCTCCTTTATATACAGGGGCAGGGGGCACCCCATAGCACAACAGTTGTTCTCTTCGTCATGTGCGGTGCCCCCCTCCACAGTTTACTCCACCGGTCATAGCGTCGTAGTGCTTAGGCGAAGCCCTGCGCGGATCACATCACCATCACCGTCACCACGCCCGTCATGCTCACGAAACTCTCCCTCGACCCTCTGCTGGATCAAGAGTTTGAGGGACGTCATCGAGATGAACGTGTGCTGAACTCGGAGGTACCGTACATTCGGTACTAGATCGGTTGGATCGTGAAGACGTTCGACTACATCAACCACGTTAACCTAACGCTTCCGCTTTCGGTCTAAGAGGGTACATGGACACACTCTCCCCCTCTCGTTGCTATGCATCTCCTAGATAGATCTTGCGTGATCGTAGGAATTTTTTGAAATTGCATGCTCGTTCCCAACAAAGGCATCCGAGCCAGGTCTATGCGTAGATGATATGCACGAGTAGAACACAAAGAGTTGTGGGCGATAATAGTCATACTGCTTACCACCAACGTCTTATTTTGATTCGGCGGTATTGTTGGATGAAGCGGTCTGGACCAACCTTACATGACCACATTCATGAGACCGGTTTCGACCGATAGACATGCAACTTGTTTTGCATAAAGGTGGCTGGAGGGTGTATGTTTCTCTAACTTTAGTTGAATCGAATTTGACTACGGCCGGTCCTTGTTGAAGGTTAAAACAACACACTTGACGAAAAATCGTTGTGGTTTTGATGCGTAGGTAAGAACGATTCTTGCTAGAAGCCCGTAGCAGCCACGTAAAACTTGCAACAATAAAGTAGAGGAAGTCTAACTTGTTTTGCAGGACATGTTGTGATGTGATATTGTCAAGACATGATGTGATATAAGTTATTGTATGAGATAATCATGTTTTGTAAAAGTTATCGGCAACTGGCAGGAGCCTTATGGTTGTCACTTTATTGTACGAAATGCAATCGCCATGTAATTGCTTTACTTTATCACTATGTGGTAGCGATAGTTGTAGAAGCAATAGTTCGCGAGATGACAACGATGCTACGATGGAGATCAAGGTGTCAAGCCAGTGATGATGGAGATCATGATGGTGCTTTGGAGATGGAGATCAAAGGCACACGATGATGATGGCCATATCATTTCACATAATTTGATTGCATGTGATGTTTATCTTTTATGCATCTTATTTTGCTTAGTACAGCGGTAGCATTATAAGATGACCCCTCACTAAATTTCAAGGAATAAGTGTTTTCCCTGAGTATGCACCATTGCTACAGTTCATCATGCCAAGACACCACGTGATGGTCGGGTGTGATAAGCTCTACGTTCACATACAATGGGTGCAAGACAGTTTTTCACGTGCAGAATACTCGGGTTAAACTTGACGAGCCTAGCATATGCAGATATGGCCTCGGAACACTGAGACCGAAAGGTCGAACGTGAATCATATAGTAGATATGATAAACATAGAGAAGTTCACCATTGAAAACTACTCAATCTCACGTGATGATCGGACATGGTTTAGTTGATATGGATCATGTGATCATTTAGATGACTAGAGGGATGTCTATCTAAGTGGGACTTCTTAAGTAATATGATTAATTGAACTGAATTTATCATGAACTTAGTCCTGATAATATTTGCAATCTATGTTGTAGATCAATAGCTCGCGTATAACTCCCCTGTTTTATTTTTGATATGTTCCTAGAGAAAACTAAGTTGAAAGACGTTAGTAGCAATGATGCGGAATGGGTCCGTGGTCTGAGGATTATCCTCATTGTTGCACAGAAGAATTATGTCCTTGATGCACCGCTAGGTGGCAAACCTATTGCAGGAGAAGATGCAAACGTTAGGAATGTTTGGCAAGCTCGATATGACGACTACTTGATAGTTTAGTGCACCATGCTTTACGGCTTAAAACTAGGACTTCAAAAACGTTTTGAATGCCATGGAGCATATGAGATGTTCCAAGAGTTGAAATTAGTATTTCAGACACATGCCCGTGTCGAGAGGTATGAGACCTATGACCGTACTTTGCCTACAAGATGGAGGAGAATAGCTCAACCAGTGAGCATGTGCTCAGATTGTCTTGTAAGTGCATCTAGTGCCCCTTAGTGATTTTGGTGTATTGAAGACTTATAGGTTAAGGAACTAATGTGTTTGTGAGTGTACACATGTCCATAAGTCTATGAGGAGTTTGATACTTACAGAGAAAGTCGACCCCTAAAAATGAATGTCTTCGACTGAAGACTTTCTGAAGACTTTGAAAGTGAAGAAATTGGTGTGACCTTGAAGACTTGGTATTCATTCGAGGAACATGAAGCGTGAAGACTTTTGTTTTTGTAGTTTCATTTTCTCTTTCTTGAGTCATAGGAAACACGTCTTTGTTAAAGGGGTCGAGGAAATACTAAGGAAAAATTTCCAAGTGATGCTCATCTCAAAATCCTACACCTACCAATCCCTTCGAGTGAAGCCACTGGAAATCTCATGCAGCTCAGTCAATTTCTTCAGTGACAGAGATGAAGTTCTTCTGGTCTCTGAGGAATTTGTTCTCACTGAGGAGTTAGGAATTCGCCGGTGCAGATGGCCTACAAGTGAGGAACATGATAGCCCTGAGGAATCCGTGCTAAATTCTCCTCATGCTTATAGTGAAAATAAAGCGTTTACTAAACATATTGTTGATGCCTTGATGCAATCTTATGAAGAAAAACTTGAGTTGGAAGTTTCTATCCCTAGAAAACTTTATGATGAGTGGGAACCTACTATTAAAATTAAAATTAAAGATTATGAGTTCTATGCTTTGTGTGATTTGGGTGCTAGTGTTTCTACTATTCCCAAAACTTTGTGTGATTTGCTAGATTTCCATGATTACGATGATTGCTCTCTAAACTTGCATCTTGCGGATTCCACTATTAAGAAACCTATGGGAAGAATTAATGATGTTCTTATTGTTGCAAATATGAATTATGTGCTAGTAGATTTTTATCGTTCTTGATATAGATTGCAATCCTTCTTGTCCTATTATTCTTGGTAGACCTTTCCTTAGAACGATTGGTGCAATTATTGATATGAAGGAAGGGAATATTAGATTCCAATTTCCATGAAATAAAGGCATGGAACACTTCCCTAGAAAGAAAATAAAATTACCATATGAATCTATCATGAGAGCCACTTATGGATTGCCTACCAAAGATGGCAATACCTAGATCTATCCTCGCTTTTATGCCTAGCTAGGGCGTTAAGCGATATAGCGCTTGTTGGGAGGCAACCCAATTTTATTTTATTTTTTGTTTTTCTTCTGTTTAGGAATAAATAATCCATCTACCTTCTGTTTAGATGTGGTTTTGTGTTTTAATTAGTGTTTGTGCCAAGTTAAACCTATAGGATCTTCTTGGATGATAGTTATTTGATCTTGCTGTAATTTCCAGAAACTTTCGGTTCACGAAAACAATTATTAAAATTCACCAGAACGTGATAAAATAGTGATTCCAATTGCTGCTGATCAATAAACAAATTGCCTAGGTCGTCATATTTTGTCTGAATGTTTGGAGTTCCAGAAGTTTGCGTTAGTTACAGATTACTACAGACTGTTCTGTTTTTGACAGATTCTGTTTTTCGTGTGTTGTTTACTTATTTTGATGAATCTATGGCTAGTAAAATAGTTTATAAACCATAGAGAAGTTGGAATACAGTAGGTTTAACACCAATATGAATAAAGAATGAGTTCATTACAGTACCTTGAAGTGGTCTTTTGTCTTCTTTCGCTAACGGAGCTCACGATATTTCTGTTGAGTTTTGTGTTGTGAAGTTTTCCAGTTTTGGGTGAAATCTTTTGATGGATTATGGAACAAGGAGTGGCAAGAGCCTAAGCTTGGGGATGCCCATGGCACCCCCAAGATAATCCAAGGACACCAAAAGTCAAAGCTTGGGGATGCCCGGAAGGCATCCCTCTTTAAATCTACTTCCATCGGTAATTTTACTTGGAGCTATATTTTTATTCACCACATGATATGTGCTTTGGTTGGAGCGTCTTGTATTATTTGTGTCTTTGTTTGTTAGTGTGCCACAATCATCCTTGCTGTACACACCTTTTGACAGAGCCATACATGAATTGGAATTTGATAGAATACTCTATATGCTTCACTTATATCTTTTGAGCTTTATAGTTTTGCTCTAGTGCTTCACTTATATCTTTTAGAGCACGGTGGTGGATTTGTTTTAAAGAAACTATTGATCTCTCATGCTTCACTTAGATTATTTTGAGAGTCTTTAATAGCATGGTAATTTGCTTAATAATAATAATATGCTTGGTATTCAAGATTTGTAAAACTTTCTTTTGAGTGCGTTGAATACTAATAAAAGTTTGATGCTTGATAATTGTTTTGAGATATGGAGGTGATAATATAAAAGTTGTGCTAGTTGAGTAGTTGTGAATTCCAGAAATGCTTGAGTTGAAGTTTGCAAGTCCCGTAGCATGCACATATGGTAAACGTTATGTAACAAATTTGAAACATGAGGTGTTATTTGATTGTCCTCCTTATGATTGGTGGCCGGGGACGAGCGATGGTCTTTTCCTACCAATCTATCCCCCTAGGAGCATGCGCGTAATGCTTTTGTTTTTGATGGCTTTTAGATCTTTGCAATAAGTATATGAGTTCTTTATGAATAATGTTGAGTCCATGGATTATACGCACTCTCACCCTTCCATCATTGCTAGCCTCTTCGGTACCGTGCATTTCCCTTTCTCACATTGAGAGTTGGTGCAAACTTAGCGGTGCATCCAAACCCGGTGATATGATACGCTCTTTCACACATAAACCTCCTTATATCTTCCTCAAAACAGCCACCATACCTACCTATTATGGCATTTCCATAGCCATTCCGAGATATATTGCCATGCAACTTTCCACCATTCCGTTCATCATGACATATCCATCATTGTCATGTTGCTTAGCATGATCATGTAGTTGACATAGTATTCGTGGCAAAGCCACCGTTCATAATTCTTTCATACATGTCACTCTTGATTCATTGCATATCCCGATACACATAGGAGGCATTCATATAGAGTCATACTTTGTTCTAGTATCGAGTTGTAACCATTGAGTTGTAAATAAATAGAAGTGTGATGATCATCATTTAATAGAGTATTGTCCCAAAAAAAAGAGAAAGGCCAAAGAAAAAAGGCCCAAAAATATATATATATAAAATAAAAAAGGGCAATACTACTTTCCTTTTGAACGCTTGTGCTTCAAAGTAGCACCATAATCTTCATAACAGAGAGTCTCTTGTTTTGTTATTTTCATATACTAGTGGGAACTTTTCATTATAGAACTTGGCTTGTATATTCCAACGATGGGCTTCCTCAAATGCCCTAGGTCTTCATGAGCAAGCAAGTTGGATGCACACCCACTTAGTTTCTTTTGTTGAGCTTTCATACATTTATAGCTCAAGTGCATCCGTTGCATGGCAATCCCTACTCCTTGCATTAACATCAATCGATGGGTATCTCCATAGCCCTATGATTAGCCTCGTTGATGTGAGACTTTCTCCTTTTTTGTCTTCTCCACATAACCCCCATCATCATATTCTGTTCCACCATAGTGCTATATCCATGGCTCGCGCTCATGTATTGCGTGAGGGTTTATAAGTTTGAGATTATTAAAGTATGAAACATTTGCTTGGCTTGTCATCGGGGTTGTGCATGATGAGAGCATTCTTGTGTGACGAAAATGGAGCATGACTAAACTATATGATTTTGTAGGGATGAACTTTCTTTGGCCATGTTATTTTGAGAAGATATAATTGCTTAGTTAGTATGCTTGAAGTATTATTATTTTTTATGTCAATATGGACTTTTGTCTTGAATCTTTCGGATCTGAATATTCATACCACAATTGAGAATATTTACATTGAAATTATGCCAAGTAGCACTCCGCATCAAAAATTCTCTTTTTATCATTTACCTACTCGAGGACTAAGTGAATTAAGCCCTGAGAATGCCTGACACGCTCCAACGTATCTATAATTTTGATTGCTCCATGCTATATTATCTACTGTTTTGGACTATATTGGGCTTTATTTTCCACTTTTATATTATTTTTGGGACTAACCTATTAACCGGAGGCCCAGCCCAGAATTGCTGTTTTTTGCCTATTTGAGTGTTTCGGAGAAACATAATATCAAACGGAGCCAAAAACCTAATTCCACCGCCGCAACTTTCTGTATCCACGAGATCCCATCTTGGGGCACAATGCAGAGCTCCGCCGGAGAGGGCCATCAACACGGAGGGCTTCTACATCATCCTAGCCTCTCCGATAAAGTGTGAGTAGTTTACCTCAGACCTTCGGGTCCATAGTTAGTAGCTAGATGGCTTCTTCTCTCTTTTTGGATCTCAATACAATGTTCTCCCCCTCTTTTGTGGAGATCTATTCGATGTAATCTTCTTTTTGCGGTGTGTTTGTTGAGACCGATGAATTGTGGGTTTATGATCAAGTCTATCTATGAATAATATTTGAATCTTCTCTGAATTCTTTTATGTATGATTGGTTATCTTTGCAAGTCTCTTCGAATTATCAGTTTGGTTTGGCCTACTAGATTGGTGTTTCTTGCAATGGGAGAAGTGCTTAGATTTGGGTTCAATCTTGCGGGGTCCTTTCCCGATGTGAAGAAGCGATAAAACACGTATTGTATTGTTGCCATCGAGGATAACAAGATGGGGTTTTTATCATATTGCATGAAACTATCCCTCTACATCATGTCATCTTGCTTAAGCGTTACTCTGTTTTTAACTTAATACTCTAGATGCATCTTTGGATAGCGGTCGATGAGTGGAGTAATAGTAGTAGATGCAGCCGTGAGTCGGTCTACTTGTCTCGGGACGTGATGCCTATGTACATGATCATACCTAGATATTCTCATAACTATGCTCAATTCTGTCAATTGCTCAACAGTAATTTGTTCATCCACCGTAGAATACTTATGCTCTTGAGAGAAGCCACTAGTGAAACCTATGGCCCCGGGGTCTATTCCCATCATATCAATCTCAATCACTTTATTATTGCTTTGCTTTTTTTACTTTGCCTTTTACTTTTCACTTTGCATCTTTATACCAAAAATACCAAAAATATTATCTATCATCTCTATCAGATCTCACTCTCGTGAAGTGACCGTGAAGGGATTGACAACCCCTAATCGCGTTGGTTGCGTTGAGCTATTGTTTTGTGTAGGAAGTCTGAGGGACTCGCTGGCGTAGCCTCCTACCGGATTGATACCTTGGTTCTCAAAAACCGAGAAATACTTACGCTACTTTGCTGCATCATCCTCTCCTCTTCGGGAAATCCAACGCAAAGTGCTCAAGAGGTAGCAAGAAGAATTTCCGGGCGCCGTTGCCGGGAGTCTACACAAAAGTCAACATACCAAGTACCCATCACAATCCCTATCTCTCGCATTACATTAGTTGCCATTTGCCTCTCGTTTTCCTCTCCCCCACTTCACCCTTGCCATTTTATTCGCCCTCTCTTTTCCGTTTGCCTTTTTCTCGCTTGCCTTTTGTTTGCTCGTGTGTTGGATTGCTTGTTTGTCGCGATGGCTCAAGATAATACCAAATTGTGTGACTATATCAATACCAACAATAAAGATTTCCTTAGCACTCCTCTTGCTCCTCTTGCCAATACTGAATCTTGTGAAATCAATACTGCTTTGTTGAATCTTGTTATGAAAGATCAATTCATGGCCTTCCTAGTGAAGATGCCGCTACCCATTTGAATAACCGTTGATTTATGTGATATGCAAAAAGAAGAAAGATGTCGATAATGATATTGTTAAATTGAAGCTATTTCCTTTTTTTGCTTATAGATCGTGCTAAAACTTGGTTTTCGTCTTTGCCTAAAAATAGTATTGATTCTTGGAACAAAGTTTAAAGATGCTTTTATCTCTAAGTATTTTCCTCGCGCTAAGATCATCTCTCTTAGAAACGACATTATGAATTTTAAGCAACTTGATCATGAACATGTTGCACAAGCTTGGGAGAGAATGAAATTAATGATACGTAATTGCCCTACTCATGGTTTGAATTTGTGGATGATTATACAAAAATTTTATGCCGGATTGAATTTTGCTTCTAGAAATCTTTGAGATTCGGCCGCGGGAGGCACATTTGTGGAAATCACTTTAGGAGATGCTACTAAACTCCTAGATAATATTATGGTTAATTATTCTCAATGGGACACTGAAAGATCTACTAATAAGAAAGTGCATGCGATAGAAAAAATTAATGTTTTGAGTGGAAAGATGGATGAACTTATGAAATTATTTGCTACTAAGAGTGTTTCTTCTGATCCTAATGATATGCCTTTGTCTACTTTGATTGAGAATAATAATGAATCTATGGATGTGAATTTTGTTGGTAGGAATAATTTTGGTAACAACGCGTATAGAGGGAATTTTAATCCTAGGCCTTATCCTAGTAATCCTTCTAATAATTATGGAAATTCCTACAACAACTCTTATGGAAATTTTAATAAGATGCCCTCTGAATTTGAGTCTATTGTTAAAGAGTTTATAAATACACAAAAGAATTTTAATGCTTTGCTTGAAGAGAAATTGCTTAAAGTTGATGAATTGGCTAGGAACGTTGATAGAATTTCTCTTGATGTTGATTCTTTGAAACTTAGATCTATTCCTCCTAAGCATGATATCAATGAGTCCCTCAAAGCCATGAGAATTTCCATTGATGAGTGCAAGGAAAGAACCGCTAGGATGCGTGCTATGAAAGATGCCTTTATTAAAGCGTGTTCTTCCAATTCCTATGAAAATCAAGATGAAGATCTAAAAGTTATTGATGTGTCCCCTATTAACTCTTTGTTTTGCAATATGAATCTTGATGAAATTGAATATGATCCACCTTTACCTAGAAGACGTTCCAAAAATTCGGAGTATTTAGATCTTGATGATGAAATTGATAAAAGTGGGATCGAAAGAAATAAAACCCTAGATGTTGCTAAACCCACTATATTGGATTTCAAGGAATTTAATTATGAAATTTGCTATTTAATTGATTGTATTTCCTTGTTGCAATCCATGCTAAATTCTCCTCATGCTTATAGTGAAAATAAAGCGTTTACTAAACATATTGTTGATGCCTTGATGCAATCTTATGAAGAAAAACTTGAGTTGGAAGCTTCTATCCCCAGAAAACTTTATGATGAGTGGGAACCTACTATTAAAATTAAAATTAAAGATTATGAGTTCTATGCTTTGTGTGATTTGGGTGCTAGTGTCTCTACTATTCCCAAAACTTTGTGTGATTTGCTAGATTTCCGTGATTTCGATGATTGCTCTCTAAACTTGCATCTTGCGGATTCAACTATTAATAAACCTATGGGAAGAATTAATGATGTTCTTACTGTTGCAAATAGGAATTATGTGCCCGTAGATTTTATCGTTCTTGATATAGATTGCAATCCTTCTTGTCCTATTATTCTTGGTAGACCTTTCCTTAGAAACGATTGGTGCAATTATTGATATGAAGGAAGGGAATATTAGATTCCAATTTCCATTAAAGAAAGGCATGGAACACTTCCCTAGAAACAAAATAAAATTACCATATGAATCTATCATGAGAGCCACTTATGGATTGCCTACCAAAGATGGCAATACCTAGATCCATCCTTGCTTTTATGTCTAGCTAGGGGCGTTAAACGATAGCGCTTGTTGGGAGGCAGCCCAATTTTATTTTTGTTTTTTTTGTTTTTTATTCTGTTTAGGAATAAATAATACATCTACCTTCTGTTTAGATGTGGTTTTGTGTTTTAATTAGTGTTTGTGCCAAGTTAAACCTATAGGATCTTCTTGGATGATAGTTATTTGATCTTGCTGTAATTTCCAGAGACTTTCGGTTCACGAAAACAACTATTAAAATTCACCAGAACGTGATAAAATAGTGATTCAAATTGCTGCTGATCAATAAAAAAATTTCCTAGGTCTTCCTATTTTGGCTGAATTTTTGTAGTTCCAGAAGTTTTAGTTAGTTAAAGATTACTACAGACTATTCTGTTCGTGACAGATTCTGTTTTTCGTGTGTTGTTTGCTTATTTTGATGAATCTATGGCTAGTAAAATAGTTTATAAACCATAGATAAGTTGGAATACAGTAGGTTTAACACCAATATAAATAAAGAATGAGTTCATTACAGTACCTTGAAGTGGTCTTTTGTCTTCTTTCGCTAGCAGACTCACGAGATTTCTGTTGAGTTTTGTGTTGTGAAGTTTTCAAGTTTTGGGTGAAATATTTTGATGGATTATGGAACAAGGAGTGGCAAGAGCCTAAGCTTGGGGATTCCCATGGCACCCCCAAGATAATCCAAGTACACCAAAATTCAAAGCTTGGGGATGCCCGGAAGGCATCCCCTCTTTCGCCTACTTCCATCGGTAATTTTACTTGGAGCTATATTTTTTATTCACCACATGATATGTGTGTTTTGCTTGGGCGTCTTGTATTATTTGTGTCTTTGTTTGTTAGTGTGCCACAATCATACTTGCTGTACACACATTTTGAGAGAGCCATACATGAATTGTAATTTGATAGAATACTCTATATGCTTCACTTATATCTTTTGAGCTTTATAGTTTTGCTCGAGTGCTTCACTTATATCTTTTAGAGCATGGTGGTGGATTTGTTTTAAAGAAAATATTGATCTCTCATGCTTCACTTAGATTATTTTGAGAGTCTTTAATAGCATGGCAACTTGCTTAATAATAATAATAATATGCTTGGTATTCAAGATTTGTAGAACTTTCTTTTGAGTGCGTTGAATACTAAGAAAAGTTTGATGCTTGATAATTGTTTTGAGATATGGAGGTGATAATATCAAAGTTGTGCTAGTTGAGTAGTTGTGAATTTGAGAAATGCTTGAGTTGAAGTTTGCATGTCTTGTAGCATGCACGTATGGTAAACGTTATGTAACAAATTTGAAACATGAGGTGTTATTTGATTGTCCTCCTTATGAGTGGCAGTCGGGGATGAGCGATGGTCTTTTCCTACCAAACTATCCCACTAGGAGCATGCGTGTAATGCTTTGGTTTTTGATGGCTTGTAGATTTTTGCAATAAGTATATGAGTTCTTTATGACTAATGTTGAGTCCATGGATTATACGCACTCTCACCCTTCCATCATTGCTAGCCTCTTCGGTACCGTGCATTTCCCTTTCTCACATTGAGAGTTGGTGCAAACTTCGCCGGTGCATCCAAACCCCGTGATATGATACGCTCTTTCACACATAAACCTCCTTATATCTTCCTCAAAACAGCCACCATACCTACCTATTATGGCATTTCCATAGCCATTCCGAGATATATTGCCATGCAACTTTCCACCATTCCGTTCATCATGACATATCCATCATTATCATATTGCTTAGCATGATCATGTAGTTGACATAGTATTCGTGGCAAAGCCACCGTTCATAGTTCTTTCATACATGTCACTCTTGATTCATTGCATATCCCGGTACACCGCCGGAGGCATTCATATAGAGTCATACTTTGTTCTAGTATCGAGTTGTAACCATTGAGTTGTAAATAAATAGAAGTGTGATGATCATCATTTAATAGAGTATTGTCCCAAAAAAAGAGAAAGTCCAAAGAAAAAAAAAGAAGGCCCCCAAAAAATATATATATATAATAAAAAGGGACAATACTACTACCCTTTTTCCACGCTTGTGCTTCAAAGTAGCACCCTAATCTTCATAATAGAGAGTCTATTGTTTTGTCATTTTCATATACTAGTGGGAACTTTTCATTATAGAACTTGGCTTGTATATTCCAACGACGGGCTTCCTCAAATGCCCTAGGTCTTCATGAGCAAGCAAGTTGGATGCACACCCAGTTAGTTTCTTTTGTTGAGCTTTCATACATTTATAGCTCTAGTGCATCCGTTGCATGACAATCCCTACTCCTTGCATTAACATAAATCGGTGGGCATCTCCATAGCCCATTGATTAGCCTCGTTGATGTGAGACTTTCTCCTTTTTTTGTCTTCCGCACATAACCCCCATCATCATATTCTATTCCACCCATAGTGCTATATCCATGGCTCGCGCTCATGTATTGCGTGAGGGTTTATAAGTTTGAGATTATTAAAGTATGAAACAATTGCTTGGCTTGTCATCGGGGTTGTGCATGATCAGAGCATTCTTGTGTGACGAAAATGGAGCATGACTAAACTATATGATTCTGTAGGGATGAACTTTCTTTGGCCATGTTATTTTGAGAAGACATAATTGCTTAGATTAGTATGCTTGAAGTATTATTATTTTTATGTCAATATGAACTTTTGTCTTGAATCTTTCGGATCTGAATATTCATACCACAATTGAGAAGATTTACATTGAAATTATGCCAAGTAGCACTCCGCATCAAAAATTCTCTTTTTATCATTTACCTACTCGAGGATGAGCAGGAATTAAGCTTGGGGATGCCTGATACGTCTCCAACGTATCTATAATTTTTGATTGCTCCATGCTATATTATCTACTGTTTTGGACTATATTGGGCTTTATTTTCCACTTTTATTTATTTTTGGGACTAACCTATTAACTGGAGGCCCAGCCCAGAATTGCTGTTTTTTTTGCCTATTTTAGTGTTTCGGAGAAACATAATATCAAAAGGAACCAAAAACCTAATTCCACCACCGCAACTTTCTGTATCCATGAGATCCCATCTTGGGGCCTGTTCCGGAGCTCCGCCGGAGAGGGCCATCATCACGGAGGGCTTCTACATCATCCTAGCCTCTCCGATGAAGTGTGAGTAGTTTACCTCGCACCTTGAGTCCATATCTAGTAGCTAGATGGCTTCTTCTCTCTTTTTGGATCTCAATACAATGTCCTCCCCCTCTCTTGTGGAGATCTATTCGATGTAATCTCCTTTTTGCGGTGTGTTTGTTGAGACCGATGAATTGTGGGTTTATGATCAAGTCTATCTATGAATAATATTTGAATCTTCTCTGAATTCTTTTATGTATGATTGGTTATCTTTGCAAGTCTCTTCGGATTATCAGTTTGGTTTGTCCTACTAGATTGGTTTTTCTTGCAATGGGAGAAGTGCTTAGCTTTGGGTTCAATCTTGTGGTGTCCTTTCCCAGTGACAGAAGGGGCAGCAAGGCACGTATTGTATTGTTGCCATCGAGGATAACAAGATGGGGTTTTTATCATATTGCATGAAACTATCCCTCTACATCATGTCATCTTTCTTAAGGCGTTACTCTGTTTTAACTTAATACTCTAGATGCATGCTGGATAGCGGTCGATGAGTGGAGTAATAGTAGTAGATGCACGGTGAGGGAGTCGGTCTACTTGTCTCGGGGCCCGTGATGCCTATATACAGGATCATACCTAAAGATTCTCATAACTATGCCCAATTACATCAATTGCTCAACAAGAATTTGTTCACCCATCGTAGAATACTTATGCTCTTGAGAGAAGCCACTAGTGAAACCTATGGCCCCCGGGTCTATTCTCATCATATCAATCTCCATCACTTTATTATTTCTTTGCTTTTTACTTTGCCTTTTACTTTTCACTTTGCATCTTTATACCAAAAATACCAAAAATATTATCTATCATCTCTATCAGATCTCACTCTCGTAAGTGACCGTGAAGGGATTGACAACCCCTAATTGCGTTGGTTGCGTTGAGCTATTGTTTTGTGTAGGTACGAGGGACTCGCGCATAGCCTCCTACTGGATTGATACCTTGGTTCTCAAAAACTGAGGGAAATACTTATGCTACTTTGTTGCATCATCCTCTCCTCTTTGGGGAAATCCAACACAGTGCTCAAGAGGTAGCAGCCAGTTGTTCCAAAATATCTACCCACCAAAAAGTCATATCATGGAAGGGCATTTATGTCTTATCATGTCGGGCTCCTCCCTAGGCTATAAATAGCCGCCCCCTACCACCACTAGCTGGTTGGCTGCTCCGAGAGAAACTGACACTTATCATTGAGAGCGTCCCATCCTCCGAGGACTTTGAGCTAAAATCATCAAGTGAGGAAAACCCAAACCCAAACACCTACAAACCCAAAGTGGTGAGCATCATCAAGAGATTGATCTCACGTGGATCCGGGACGCTTGTTACCTTTGAAGATTGTGCATCTTCCAGACAAGCTTAGGCGTAGTGGTCTCGAGCATCCAAGAGGAAATTGTGGATTCCCAGTGACCGAAGTTTTTGAAGGTTTGGAGGTAACTCAAGACTTACCATGAGTGATTGGGCGAGGTCTCAGGTGACTTAGCTCAAGGAGAATACGGTGAGGATCGTGTGTCCGGACTGTGTGTCCTCGTGTTTAAATACCTAGCTGCTCCAACAGGACGTACAAGCTGTCACAGCGATTGGAACTGTCTACCAAATCATTGTCTTCACCAAGCCTACTGGTTCTATTTCCTCAACTCTTTCATTTCCTCATTACTATGTTGAGTGATTGTTCATATTTGTTTGAAGACTTTGACTGAAGACTTTATCAATTTCCTCAGTTCAATTTCTTCAGTTTGTTTGTCTTCATCCTGCTTATCCTGTGTTTACGCTTTCTGTACTCTATGCTTGTTTTCATTACATCATGATGACCATGCTTATGTTCTGTTATGTTTGCATCTGAGTACTTATTCCGCTGCAAGTAGTTTTTCGCTTAGGAATTTCCTCACCCTGAAATTCCTCAGTGAAGAATTCATAAAAATCGCCTATTCACCCCCCCTCTAGTCGACTTAACGCACTTTCAGTCTGGGTACTAAAATTGCTTGAATCAAGTGGGAGTTAATCTTCCAGCTAAGATAGTGATTGACAAAGTTCTCTAGTCACTATCACCAAGTTACTAGAACTTCGTGATGAACTATAATATGTAAGGGATGACGAAAACGATTCCCAAGCTCTTCGCGATACTAAAATCGGTGAAGGTAGAAATCAAGAAATAGCATCAAGTGTTGATGGTTAACAAAACCACCAGTTTCAAGAAAAAGGCAAAGGAAAAGAAAGGGATCTTCAATAAGAATAGCAAGCAAGTTGCCGCTCCCGTGAAGAAGCCCAAAGCTAAACCCAAGCCTGAAACTGAGTGCTTCTACTGCAAAGGAAATGGTCACTAGAAGCGGAACTGCCCCAACCATTTGGTGCATAAGAAGGATGGCAAAGTGAACAAAGGTGTATTTGATATACAAATTATTGATGTGTACTTTACTAGTGTTCATAGTAACCCCTAGGTATTTGATACTGGTTCAGTTGCTAAGTTTAGTAACTCGAAACAGGAGTTACAAAATGAACAGAGACTAGTTGAGGGTGAAGTGATGATGTGTGTTGGAAGAGATTCCAAGGTTGATAAGATCACCATCTACTCCCTCTACCTTCGGGATTAGTGTTGAACCTAAATAAATGTTATTTGGTGTTTGAATTGAGAATGAATATGATTGGATCATGTTTATTGCAATACGGTTATTCATTTAAGTCAGAGTTGTTCTGTTTACATGAATAAAACCTTCTATGGTCATACACCCAATATAAATGGTTTATTGAATCTCGATAGTAGTGATACACAGATTCATAATATTGATGCCAAAAGATACAATGTTGATAATGATAGTGCAACATACTTGTGGACTGCCGTTTAGGTCATATTTGTGTAAAGCGCATGTAGAAAATCCATGCAGATGGGCTTTTGGATTCACTTGATTATGAATCATTTGATACTTGCGAACCATGCCTCATGGGCAAGATGACTAAAACTCCGTTCTTCGGAACAATGGAGCGAGCCACTAACTTATTGGAGATAATACATACCGATGTATGCGGTCCGATGAGTGTTGAGGCCTGCGGTGGGTATCGTTATTTTCTGACCTTCACAGATGATTTGAGCAGATATGGGTATATCTACTTGATGAAACACAAGTCTGAAACATTTTAAAAGTTCAAAGAACTTCATAGTGAAGTAGAGAATCATCATAACAAGAAAATAAAGTTTCTATGATCTAATCGTGGAGGCGAATATTTGAGTTACGAGTTTGGCCTTCATTTAAAACAAAGTGGAATAGTTTCACAACTCACGCCACCAGGAACACCACAGTATAATGGTGTGTCCAAACATCATAACCGTACTTTATATGATGCGATCTATGATGTCTCTTACCGATTTACCACTATTGTTTTGGGGTTATGCATTAGAGACAGCTGCACCGTATGAACTATGGTTTGGCAAGAAACCAAAGCTGTTGTTTCTTAAAGTTTGGGGTTGCAATGCTTATGTGAAAAAGTTTCAAACTGATAAGCTCGAACCCAAATCAGAGAAGTGCGTCTTCATAGGATACCCAAAAGAAACTGTTGGGTACACCTTCTATCACAGATCCGAAGGCAAGATTTTTGGTACTAAGAATGGATCCTTTCTAGAGAAGGAGTTTCTCTCGAAAGAAGTGAGTGGGAGGAAAGTAGAACTTGATGAGGTAATTGTACCTTCTCTCGAATTGGAAAGTAGCTCATCACAGAAATCAGTTCAAGTGATGCCTACACCAACTAGAGAGGAAGTTAATGATAATGATCATGAAACTTCAGATCAAATTACTACCGAACCTCGTAGGTCAACCAGAGCACGTTCCGCACCAGAGTGGTAGGGTAATCCTATTCTGGAAGTCATCTTACTAGACCATGACGAACCTACGAACTATGAGGAAACGGTGATGAGCCCATATTCCGATATATGGCTTGAGGCCATGAAATCTGAGATAGGATCCATGTATAAGAACAAAGTGTGGACTTTGGTTTACTTGCCCAATGTTCGGCGGGCCGTAGATAATAAATGGATCTTCAAGAGGAAGACGGACGCTGGTGGTAGCGTTACTATCTACAAAGCTCGACTTGTCGCAAAAGGTTTTTGACAAGTTCAAGGTGTTGACTACGATGAGATTTTGTCACTCGTAGCGATGCTTAAGTCTGCCCGAATCATGTTAGAAATTGCCACATTTTATGAAATCTGGCAAATGGATGTCAAAAATGCATTCCTTAATGGATTTCTTAAAGAAGAGTTGTATATGATGCAACCAGAAGGTTTAGTCAATCCTGAAAGTGCTAACAAAATGTGCAAGCTCCAGCGATCCATCTATGGACTGGTGCAAGCATCTCGAAGTTGGAATATACGATTTGATGAGTTGATCAAAGCATATAGTTTTATACAGACTTGTCGTGAAGCATGTATTTACAAGAAAGTGAGTGGGAGCACTATAGCCTTTCTGATAAGTATATGTGAATGACATATTATTGATCAGAAATGATGTAGAATTTTCTGGAAAGCATAAAGGAGTGTTCGAAAGGAGTTTTTCAAAGAAAGACCTCGGTGAAGCTTCTTACACATTGAGCATCGAGATCTATAGAGATAGATCAAGACGCTTGATAATATTTTTCAATGAGTACATACCTTGACAAGATTTTGAAGTAGTTCAAAATGGAACAGTCAAAGAAGGAGTTCTTGCCTGTGTTGCAAGGTGTGAAGTTGAGTAAGACTCAAAAACCTGACGGCTGGAAATAGAAAGAGAATGAAAGTCATTCCCTATGCCTCAGTCATAGGTTCTATAAAGTATGTTATGTCATGTACCAGACCTATTTTGTACCTCACCATGAGTTTGGCAAGAGGGTACAATAGTGATCCAGGAGTATCCGTAGTGGAATAAGGATATATTTCTCGGTTATGGAGGTGACAAAGAGTTCGTCGTAAAGGGTTATGTCGATGCAAGCTTTGACACTGATCCGAATGACTCTTAGTCTCAATCTGGATACATATTGAAAGTGGGAGCAATTAGCTAGAGTAGCTCTGTGCAGAGCATTGTAGACATAGAAATTTTCAAAATACATACGGATCTGAATGTGGCAGACCCGTTGACTAAACTTCTCTCACAAGCAATACATGATCACACCTTAGTACTCTTTGGGTGTTAATCACATGGCGATGTGAACTAGATTATTGACTCTAGTAAACCCTTTAGGTATTCGTCACATGGCGATGTGAACTATAGTGTGTTAAATCACATGGCGATGTGAACTAGATTATTGACTCTAGTGCAAGTGGGAGTGAGGGAGTCCAGGATTAGGGGGTATCTGGACAGCCGGACTATATCCTTTGGCCGGACTGTTGGACTATGAAGATACAAGATTGAAGACTTCGTCTCGTGTCCGGATGGGACTCTCCTTGGCGTGGAAAGGCAAGCTTGGCGACACGGATATGTAGATCTGCTCCCATTGTAACCCGACTACTGTGTAACCCTAGCCCCCTCCGATGTCTATATAAACTGGAGGGTTTAGTCCAGTGGGACGACAACAATCATACCATAGGCTAGCTTCTAGGTTTAGCCTCTACGATCTCGTGGTAGATCAACCCTTGTACTACTCATATCATCAAGATCAATCAAGCGAGGAAGTAGGGTATTACCTCCATAGAGAGGGCACGAACACAGGTAAACATCGTGTCCCCCGTCTCCTGTTACCATCGATCCTAGACGCACAGTTCGGGACCCCCTACCCGAGATCCGCCGGTTTTGACACCGACAGGGAGACTGAAGGAAATATGCCCTAGAGGTAATAATAAAGTTATTATTTATTTCCTTATTTCATGATAAATGTTTATTATTCATGCTAGAATTGTATTACCCAGAAACTTGATACATGTGTGGATACATAGATAAAACACCGTGTCCCTAGTAAGCCTCTACTAGACTAGCTCGTTGATCAAAGATGGTTAAGTTTCCTAACCATAGACATGTGTTGTCATTTGATTAACGAGATCACATCATTAGGAGAATGATGTGATGGACAAGACCCATCCGTTAGCTTAGCATAATGATCGTTAAGTTTTATTGCTATTGCTTTCTTCATGATTTATACATATTCCTTTGACTATGAGATTATGCAACTCCCGGATACCGGAGGAATACCTTGTGTGCTATCAGACGTCACAACGTAACTGGGTGATTATAAAGATGCTCTGCAGGTGCCACTAACATCACCGACCATGAGACAACAACAACAACAACAAAGCCTTTAGTCCCAAACAAGTTGGGGTAGGCTAGAGGTGAAACCCATAAGATCTCGCAACCAAGTCATGGCTCTGGCACATGGATAGCAAGCTTCCACGCACTTCTCCATAGCTAGCTCTTTGTCGATACTCCAATCCTTCGTGTCTCTCTTAACGGATTCCTCCCATGTCAAATTCGGCCGACCCGCCCTCTCTTGACATTCTCCGCGACGCTTTAGCCGTCCGCTATGCACTGGAGCTTCTGGAGGCCTGCGCTGAATATGCCCAAACCATCTCAAACGATGTTGGACAAGCGTCTCCTCAATTGGTTCTACCCAACTCTATCTCGTATATCATCATTCCGGACTCGATCCTTCCTCGTGTGGCCACACATCCATCTCAACATACGCATCTCTGCCACACCTAACTGTTGAACATGTCGCCTTTTAGTCGGCCAACACTCCGCCATACAACATTGCGGGTCGAACTGGCCGTCTCAGTAGAACTTGCCTTTTTAGCTTTTTGTGGCACTCTCTTGTCACAGAGAATGCCGTAAGCTTAAGCGCCACTTCATCCATCCGGCTTTGATTCAAGGTTCACATCTTCATCAATACCCCATCCTCCCCGCAACATTGACCCCAAATACCGCAAGGTGTCCTTCCGAGGTACCACACACGGCCATCAAGGCTAACCTCCTCCTCACACCTAGCGATCTTGCAAACTGCACATCATGTACTCAGTTTTAGTTCTACTAAGCCTAAACCCTTTTCGATTCCAAGGTTTGTCTCCATAACTCTAACTTCCTATTTACCCCGTCCATCTATCGCCAACTAGCACCACATCATCCGCAAAGAGCATACACCATGGGATATCTCCTTGTATACCCCTTGTGACCTCATCCATCACCAATGCAAAAAAGATAAGGGCTCAAAGCTGACCCCTGATGCAGTCCTATCTTAATCGGGAAGTCATCGGTGTCGACATTACTTGTTCGAACATTTGTCACAACATTATTGTACATGTCCTTGATGAGGGTAATGTACTTTGCTGGGACTTTGTGTTTCTCCAAGTCCCACCACATGACATTCCGTGGTATCTTATCATAGGCCTTCTCCAAGTCAATGAACACCATATGCAAGTCCTTCTTTTGCTCCCTATATCTCTCCATAAGTTGTCGTACCAAGAAAATGGCTTCCATGGTCGACCTCCCAGGCATGAAACCAAACTGATTTTTGGTCACGCTTGTCATTCTTATTAAGCGGTGCTCAATGACTCTTTCCCATAGCTTCATTGTATGGCTCATCAGCTTAATTCCACGTAATTAGTACAACTCTGAACATCCCCCTTGTTCTTGAAGATTGGTACTAATATACTCCGTCTCCATTCTTCTGGCATCTTGTTTGCCCGAAAAATGAGGTTGAAAAGCTTGGTTAGCCATACTATCGCTTCGTCCCCTAGACCTTTCCACACCTCAATGGGGATACAATCAGGGCCCATCGCCTTGCCTCCTTTCATCCTTTTTAAAGCCTCCTTCACCTCGAGACTCCTGGATGCACCGCACAAAACGCATGTTGGTCTCATCAAAGAGTCGTCCAAATCAATGGTAGAACTCTATTCTCCCCATTGAACAATTTTGTCAAGCACACCCGCCATCTATGCTTAATCTCTTCGTCCTTCACCAAGAGTTGGCCTGCTCCGTCCTTGATGCATTTGACTTGGCCAATATCCCTCGCCTTCCTCTCCCGGATCTTAGCCATCTTATAGATGTCCCTTTCACCTTCCTTCGTGCCTAACTGCTGGTAGAGGTCCTCATAAGCCCGACCCTTGCTTCACTAATACCGCTTTGCAGCCTTCTTTTGCCATCTTGTACTTCTCTATGTTATCTCAGACTCCTATCCAGCTATAGGCGTCAAGCAATCTTTCTTCTCTTTAATCGCCTTTCTCCGACATCATCATTCCACCACCAGGTATCCTTATCTTCGCTTCTCCTTCCCTCGACTCTCCAAACTCCTCCGAGGCCACCTTTACGAATGCAAGTCGCCATCTTCATCCACACATTGTCCGTGATCCCTCCTTCCTCCCAAGGGCCCTCCTTAATTACCCTCTCCTTGAACACCGAGCAACCTCCCCTTGAGCTTCCACCACTTCGTTCTAGCGACGTTGGCACGCTTATCCAATGGACACGAATCCTAAAGCTAAGTCAAGAACCACCACCTTATGCTTGGGGTACAACACTCTCCCGGGTATCACCTTACGCCCTAGGCACGCACACGCCTATCTTCTCTTCTCGAGAGGATGAAATCAATCTTGCTAGAGTGTTGGCCACTACTAAAAGTCACCAGATGTGATTATCTCTTTCTAAAGAGGGTGTTAGCTACAATCATGTTGTAGGCTAGAGCAAAGCTTAAGACATCTTCTCCTTCTTGATTCCGATGCCATAGCCAAAGCCCCATGCGCCCTTCAAAACCTGTGTTAGATGTACCCACGTGGCCATTGAGGTCTCCTCCTATCAAGAGCTTCTCACCAATCAGTACACTCCTAACCATGTCTTCCAAGCCTTCCCGTAACTCCCTCTTGGTGTTCTCATTGTAGCCTACTTATGGGCATATCGCTACTGTGATAACATTGAGAACCAAGTCCTCAACTACCAAAGCTTGACCAGATAATCCGGTCCCCACGTCTCCTCGACGTCTACCACTCCATACTTGAGGCTCTTGTTGATCAAGATGCCTCACGCCATTTCGCTTTGCAGCCGTCCCCGTGTACCACAGCTTGAAGCCGGTATCCTCCACCTCATTCGCTTACTCGTCTCTCCATTTGGTTTCTTGACGCAAAGCGATATCAACACCTCTCCTCATCTTTGCTGCATCAACTAGCTCCCCGTAGCTTCCTGTCAGAGACCCCTACGTTGCCCAGCCTACCTAAGCGAATCCTCCTAGGCTCGGCTAGCTTCCTTACCCTTCGCTTTCGTCGAGTCAAATGCGAAGACCCTTGCTCATTTTCCACTACATCCGGGCACCGATGTAGCGCGTCACTAAGGATGCGACGACCCAATCCTCGCTCACTTGCCACCGTATCCGGATCAAGATACGGCGCGCCACTTGGGGGGTGACGGCCCGGCCCTTGCCCATTTTCCACCACACCCGGGTTCCGATGTAGCGCTGTCATCAGAGGGTTACGCCCCAACGAAAATCTTTTGGGTTTCATCTCCATAAGAGTGGTTGAGTTTTTATGTTGGCTCGCCAAGCCTATCACAACCCTCCTCCTTTACCCGGGCTTGGGACCGGCTATGTTGAGACAACATAGGCGGAGTTAACATCACCGACCATGATGTGGTGAAGAAATTGCTGAGATCGCTTGATTCCTCAATTGTTACTCTGGCACTGATGATACAAGAACGTGGAGATTACAAGTCACTTGATCCCGCTGATATCCTCGAGAGGCTAAACACTCATGAGTTTCAGCTTGCTGAGAAGAGAGATCTCTATGGTCCGAGCTATGGCAGATCACGCGCCCTGAAGGCCAAGGCAGTGTCTGAATCTGAAGGTGAAGATTCTGGTAGCAGCCTTGGTGATCCTGAAGAACTGAGCCAGGAGCTAGCAATGCTCGTGAAGAAATTTCAGAAGTTTCCAAGGCGTGGTTGCTTTGGAAAGTCCTCAAGAAGTGATGATTCCTCATCCCGTGACTACAAGAAGAGGCTATGCCACAAGTGCAAGAAACCGGGTCACTGCACTCAAGCTTGTCCTCAGTGGGAAAAGGAATCAAAGAAGAAGAAATACAAGGATTACAGTTCTGATGACTCAAAGAAGAAGAAGAAATCTTCAAAGTCTTCATCGTCGAAATCCTCAAAGGCTTCATCTCACAAGAAGAGCAGCTCTAAGAAGGCTCGGGCATTCATTGGCAAGGAAATGGATTCTGAAGCTGAATCTGAGGAACGTGAGGAAGAGGAGGCATCTGATGAGTCAGAATCTGGTGTGGCAAGCCTAGCCCTAGCTACTGCATTCGTCAGCAAGTCCATCTTCAACTCTGAAGAAAATAACTTCACCAACAAGGCTGACGAAGGCGATGATGACTACGCTCCCACCTATTGCTTCATGGCAAAGGGTGCCAAGGTACTCAAATATCCCTCCTCTGAATCAAGTGAGGATGAATCTGATGAAAACCTCAAGCCTAGTTACTCTAAACTTGCTAAGATTGCTGTGAAACAACAAAAGGCTTTTGAAAAAGGTTCAAAACATGCTAGACAAAAGTGATGATATGTTGGGTGAAGAAATGGATCGCACTAAAACTTTGACTGAAAATCTTCAGAGATTTCAGTCTAAGTTTGACAACCTTCAAAGTCATCATAATAGTCTCTTATCTAATCATGAGAAGCTCTCTTATGAATTTCTTCAAAGAAAGCAAGATCTTGAGAAGCTAAGGGAGAGTTACGAAGATCTTCAGAAGGAGCGTGATTCATTACTTGCTCAACAAATCAGCGCTGCTCAGGAAGAATTCATTCATCCATGTTTGAAGTGCATTGAACATGAATCTGCTAATTCTTCACCTGAATGTTCAAATGCTTCTACTGCTACAAATTCTTCACCTGTCTCTGCTATCACTAATTCCTCATCTGAGGATCTTGCTAGTATCACCGATTTATGCGAGGGCTGAAGGAATTGTATATGACAGTATGTACAAAAAGCCTCAAAGGGCTCAGTTATTTGTGATGTGCTTAAAAAGCAGATCCTCAACAGGAACCCTAGGAAAGAGGGTATTGCCTTTGAGAGGAAACTCAATGCTGATGGAACATACTGGAAGCCTGAGCAGTACCCCAAAACCTCATGGGTTGCTGCAAAGGGACCTCCAGTAGATCCATCCACTTATTTGGCTTTACATGTGAATCTCCTCATTCTTCTGATGAGTCACTTGACTCAAACTATAAGCTGTTCAAAAATCAGAATGGTGAAGTATTTGCTAGATATGTTGGCACTAACTGCAGGAACGGTTCCCTATGAAGAAAATCTGGGTTCCCAAAAGGTGCCTTGAAAGTCTTCAGGTGAATGTCATTATGACACCATCTGTGAAGAACAGGACCCCAGATCAAACTCTTCATATGGACCAAATTCTTCATATGGATCCAAGTCCTCATATGGACCAAATTCCTCACGTGGATCAAATTCCTCAAAAGGATCAAAGTCCTGATATGAACATCATCGTGCTAACACTTATGTTTCGCAGGGAAAAACTAAGGGCTATGAATATGTGCATTATTCTTCTAACCATTATGTTCATAAGTCCTCGAAGAATTTCTCCGCTTATTCATATGCTTACCCTAACTCCTCTTATGTGAAACGAAGTGGACTGGCTTCTATGCCACCTTTCTCTTATGGAGCTCGCATAATGATGAACTCTTTGCCACCCCTTCAGATGTGGGTGGTGAAGAAAAGAACTAATCTCTTATGCAGAGGTCGGGTCTCGACGCATGCCTTAAACGTCCTGAAGAATTTCTTGGAGACCTGAATGTGCTTGAAAGGACACAAGCTAATCATGAAGAAATGAATTCTCATTTCTCACGTCCTCATACTGTTATATCTTTTCTGTTGCTTGATGAAATTGATCTAATGAATTTGATGTCATATTCCTCACTGATGAAGTATATGAGTTTGTAAGCTGCACTAATTCATCTGCAGGATGATCAACCCAAAGCCACTGAGTGGGTCCTTGATAGTGGATGTACAAATCACATGACCGGTGACAAGAATCTTTTGATGGACGCTCCCTTATCTCCATCGCATCTGAAGTATATCACCTTTGCTGACAAAGGCGAAAGCAAGGTATTGGGTCTAGGTAAGGTTGCGATCTCAAAGGATCGACACATGGACAAAGTCATGCTTGTCGAGTCCTTAGGATACAACCTCATGTCACTCTCAATGCTTTGTGATCTTTATATGGTTGTTATCTTTGGCAAGTATCGTTGTGTTGTGATCATGGAAGCTGACCATTCCAAAGTCTTCGAAGGCTTTAGGAGAGGAGATCTGCATATTGTTGATTTCTCTACAAGACCACAACCAGCTATATGTCTAGTTGCAAAAGCTTCAGAAGGCTGGCTATGGCATCGACGACTTGGTCATGCTGCCATGAGGAACTTGCACACGCTCGCGAAGAAGAAGCATGTCATTGGCATTGAGAATGTCAAATTCCTCAAGGATCACTTGGGCGGACCCTATGAAGCTGGAAAGATGACCAAGGCCAAGCATCCAGCAAAGACTATCATGACTACCACTCGACCATTTGAATTCCTTCACATGGATCTCTTTGGTCCTAACCATTATTCTGCTTTCACTAATGAAGCATCTCTATATGGCTTTGTTATTGTTGATGATTACTCTTGTTACACATGGGTACATATTGTCACTTACAAACGTGAAGTGCAGGAAGTCTTCAAACGATTTTCCTCGAGGGCTTCAACCAACTTTGGTGTGAAGATAAAGCACATCAGAAGTGACAATGGAACTGAGTTCAAGAATACTGGTCTTGATGACTATCTTGATGAACTTGGTATTACTCATGAGTTATCTTCTCCATATACTCCTTAGCAGAATGGCATCGTGGAACGCAAGAACAGGACTCTTGTTGAGATGGCTCACACTATGCTTGATGAATACAAGACGCCTCGTCATTTCTGGATTGAGGCAATTGATACTCCGTGCCACATCATCAACAGGGTATATCTTCACAAATTCTTCAAGAAGATCGCATATGAACTCCTCAACGACAAGAAACCCGATGTGAGTTATTTCAAAGTCTTCTTGCTAAATGTTGATTTGAGATCCTCATCACAATTCTAAATTTGCACCGAAAGCACATGAAGGTTTTATGCTTGGTTACGGAAAGGACTCTCACACCTACAGAGTCTTCAACAACGTTCACCACAAAGTTGTTGAAACTGTAGATGTGCGGTTCAATGAAACTAATGGCTCGCAAAGAGAGCACCTACCTCCTGTGCTAGATGAAAAGTCACCTGAGGAAACTATCAAGTTCAAGGCTACCGAGGATGTCATTCCCCTACCAAGAATCTGCAAGAAGTCATTCCGAACATGAAGAACATCATCTTGATACACCCGAGGAAAATGGTCTTTGAAGAAAAAGCTGATCAAATTCCTTGACGACAACCCGCTCATCCTCGCGTTGCAAATGAAGTGCAGATTGAGAAAATCATCAGCGACATCAACGCACCAGGTCCTCTCACACTCTCAAAAGCTTCACATTTGTCAAACTTTTGTGGGCACTTTGCTTTTGTCTCTATCACAGAGCCCACTAAGGTAGATGAAGCATTTCTAGAGCCTGAACGGATTCAAGCTATGTAAGAAGAATTACATCAATTCGAGCTCAACAACGTCTGGGAACTGGTCAAACAACTAGACCCTCGCAAGCACAATATCATTGGAACAAAGTGGATCTACCGCAACAAGCAAGATGAAAATGGCCTTGTGGTGAGGAATAAGGCACGGCTTGTAGCTCAAGGCTACACACCGTTGAAGGAATTGATTTCGATGAAACTTTTGCACTGCTGCTAGACTTGAGGCTATTCATATATTACTTGCTTATCCTAACCATCATAATATCATCTTATACCAAATTGATGTGAAAAGTGCATTCCTCAGTGGTAAGCTTAAGGAAGAAGTATATGTTGCTCAACCCCCAGGTTTTGAAGATCCAAAGCATCCTGACAAAGTCTTTAGACTCAATAAGGCCCTCTATGGCCTCAAGCAGGCTCCTCGGGCGTGGTATGATACTTTGAAGGAATTCCTCATGAAGAAAGGCTTCAAACCCGGTTCACCTGACCCAACTCTTTTCACCAAAACCTATGATGATGAATTATTCGTTTGCCAAATATATGTTTATCATATTATCTTTGGCTGTACTGACCAACGTTATAGTGATGAATTTGCCTATATGATGAGTGAAGAATATCAAATGTCTATTGTCGTGGTTTTGTCACGGCAGATGTCCTCATGAAATGACTTAGTCGTGGAGCCATCGCTACGGGTTAACTTGAAGGGGTTAAAGCGGACGCAAAGACACAAGAGTTATACTAGTTCGCCCTTCGATGAAGGTAAAAGCCTACGCTCTAGTTGTGATGGGATTGATGTGGTCTCGATGACTAGGGAGCAAATAAGCTTCGCCTAGGCCTCGAGTTGTTGTCCCTTGAACTGCCTGCCAGGTCGTCCTTATATACACGGGTGACGCCTTGGAGGTTCGTGAAGAGTCCCAATCTCCGGTTCATACATGTATCCGGGTTGGTCTCTCTCTATTCCTAACTTACAATACAAGTTTACATACCGAGGCTGACTTACGGCTACAGGTTCTAAACCGACTACTAGCCTTGGGCCCTTACTTTCATGCCTCTTGGGCTTTTATACCGTTGAACTACTGATGAAGTTAACCCGGCCCAGATAGGCCGGTTTACGCCTAGTAGTAATATCCCCAACATTAGGCCCCAGATTGATTTGAACAGGTTCATGTCAATCCTTGATAAGACACCTTCATCTTCAATACCTTCTTAAAATCGTTGAATCGCCGTGATGTCACCTTCTCCGGTTGCTATAAACCGGCATGACGTCCCCATAAAGATAGCATTCACGATATCTTCTTTGTTTAACAGATCCGCAATAATCGAGGCGATAGCTCTACTTCCTAGATTTGTGATTCCTTGATTCACGCGCCTGACACAGTTATCTTGCCTTATAAATAGGACCGAAGGGTCATTCCTTTTCTCCCCTCCGTCCTCTTTCTCTTCGCTCTTCCTCGGCCGCTAGCCCTAAAGACTCCGCCGCCGCCGTCGACCTCTGCAAATCTTAAGCCGCTGCATCAACCTCGAACGCACCAGAAAAGCGCAGCATTCTTCCGCGCATCTCCTCGACTCAGGTAAGTCCTCGGTTCCCCTCGACCTAGATCCGTTCTAGGGTTTCTTGTTCTTGCCGTGCTCCATGAACTGTTCATGCTCATACCAGACTCCTGGATAGATCTGTGACACCTTGCTCTGATTAGTAGTAGCTTTTAGCATCCGCCTGTAGTCTCGTGCCCATGTTTATAGATCTCACACATTATCTCCTGTTCATGGCATCAAAACTGCTCCGCTTTATTCTTTTTTTTAGATATTTTTCTTCTTTTCTGATCTGGCTTCAAATCCTTCGTTGTAGAGAAATCTTGTGAAACCTGTTTCTGCACACTTAGCCGTTCGCAACCTCAATTGCTTTCAATATTAGACCAGGCGGTTTAACTTAACATAGAAAAAATTAAGTAAACTGGTATACACCATTAGTCCCCTTGTTGAACCGCCAGAACTCCTTAACCAGACACTGTTGCTTCATAGAACTCCGGTTTAGATGTATTTGTCTCCGATTTAGCATTATACACCGGCTCTCTCTTTGTCCCAACACATTTCTTGAACCGGATTTATATTTTTTGTAGATGGCCAAACAATTATATGAGTGCAACTGGACGCCTTCCCGTGTCACCGAAACTCAATTAAACAATCTTGTCTTGACTGGCGCTTTAAGCAGTAAAAATACTATCCGTTGGAGGGTTCCTGGCAACGAATGTCCACCCACACCTCAAGAAGGAGAGATTGTAGTTTTTGCAGATCACTTAGCCGGGGTTTTAACTCCGCCGTTCAAAATTTTACCGGGATGTGTTAGCCAATTTTCAACTCCGTCTGCAATATACGGGCCCCAATTTCGTTACCAACATTTGTCACTTCCAAGTGCTCTGTGAGGCATACTTTCAAGAAGAACCCACAGTTGAACTGTTTAGAGATCGCTTCCATCTAAACCGCCGCAGAATTCACCGACGGGCCCAACACAGAATTGGGTGGTGTGGCGATTCAAAAAAGAAAGGACGCTACTTATCCTCATGTCAAACTGCACAGCCACCCCAAGGAATGGAATCAAACATGGTTTTATTGCGTAGACACACCTCACCTGCCAATGAGAATCCTTTGCCCGGTTTTCGCCTCGAGCGACTTCGGTAATACACATCCCTTTCCGCAAAGATTAACCGCCAATGAGAGAATTAAATATGCTCCTCAACTCTCCAAGCTCGTGAGCCTTCATGGCCAATGGTTTAACCGAATTGATCTCGCTTGCTGTTGGATATCATGGAGCATACCGCCCTCTCCCGCCTTTCGGTTTAATGTGTGAATATATCGGTAGTGTCGACGCACCCTCCGAGCACATTAATATCCAGCTCACCGATGACGAGGTCACTAAAGCGGTGAAGAAAATGTTGAATGAACCGAACACCTACGTGCCCGAACCGGTCTGCTTCCTCTTCCGTGCTATCAACAAACCACCATCCGTAAGACTTCGACTATTTTTTACCGAATATATTACTGTTATTTCTCTGACATCATTTTTAACATCAATCGCTGCTTAATCAGTGGTAATGATCCATTCTGGAGCAAGAACGTCCACAAGAGAAACCAGAGAAACCGCATAAACCGAAAAACCAATCCGGCAAAAGACCAAAGCCGTCAAAGAAGACTGCTCATAAGAGGAAAACCACTGCATCTTCTGATCCGGCCGTGGATGATGATGTGGGTAATCCGGACCTTGAGGTAGAACTTGATTCACTTGGCTTACTTTTCACACGCCTAATTAATGATGATATTTGTCAGGATGATGCTGAAGCCAGTAGTGCCGATGATGTAGAGGTAACCATTCTCTCCTCTGACTCAAGTCCTTTGCCTTCATTAAAAATCCGTCGGGCAAACCGGAAAATTAAATTTTCTCATCCCTTGCTTACTTGGATCCCAAATTTCTTATGAAGACTCAACAACATGAAGTTCGCCGCACAACTCGGCACGGCGCCAGGTAGTTACCTCCACCGGTTTACCGAATAGTCCGGATTCGAAACGTCGTTCAGAGGTCTCTAATTTGCTTGTCAAGGCTTACCCTAAAGCGGGTTTTCACAACCCCTTAATCCATCCGACTCCGATTATCGTGTCACTTCCACTCCTCATCTGGCGACTCATCACCATTTTCACCGCCACCGCTTAAAATGGTGCTTGGGTAAGTTATACATTTCATATTGTTTCTCTTGCATCATTGCGTAGTATATGCCAGATTTGGATCGTTATTATTGTGCCTTTTTCGTATGCCTAGAGCCAAGCTAAAAGGCTAAATGCGTCGAAAAAAGCGGCCGATGAAGAGATCGCCTAACCGGACAAATAGCCCCCAAATCCTCAAGCTGACTATCTGTGAAAATACGCCCAATGATCCGCCACTGCAAGACGACGATTTTGTTGCTGAAGAAAGGCCTGTTAACACCTCCCTTCCTGCTGACCAGCCCAGAAGCCCAACCCGGATTGAAAAATCGACCAGTCCAATCCGGCCTGCTGACAAACCGACTGTCCCTGGTCAAACCGGTGACGCCAAGGACGATGACATTGTGATTACTGGCTTTGTACGCCGAACCGGGTAATCCGGTCGCTTTATCCAAACATTCTGCCAAAGAAGAGTTTGCCACTATGAGCAAGGGCAAGTGGGATGTTGATCTGGCAACTTACGCCGCTCTGAACCCCCAAGACCTTCATTCTGGCTACTTGAACCGGCTGTATACCAGCCGTGATTATGAAGCTAGCCTGGTGAAGATGATGAAAGAAAAATTGAGGTAACCTCCATGTTCTTTTCTCGCTAGGATATTTCAATTTTGTTAACTCTCCTAGCCCTCAAGGGCCGGTTCAACTTTAGTATAGTTAAACCGGGACTTAACATAAACTCAATGCTTCGTAATCCACCGATGTAGCTCAAGGGCCGGTTCAACTTAAGCGTAGTTAAACCGGGACTGTAATTCAAATCGCCGCATCAGAACATGTTCGAGCAAATAGCCATTAGCCCCCAAGTGCCAAGTTGAATACTTGTATTGAGCTTGGGACTTACCCAAGTGCCAAGTACCAAGTGTATGACTGGTTACGCACTTGGGACTTGTAATGAAGATATTTAACATGCTCCCTTTTTGTTGCAGAGTGAGATACGCCAACAAGCCTTACAAATCAATGATCTCCAAGAAAATCTGAAATCTCAACAAGCAAAAACCTCCAAGGCCAAGGAGGAGCTGAAAACCGCCTAGACTACTATGGAGCAGCTCAAGGAGTGGTTCAAGTCTCGAAGCGGGTCGGTGGGATCTTTGAAAAGGCCGCTTTTAACCAAAAAGGTTGACAACGTCAAGTCGCCTCTTAAACCGGTGGTGGATGAGCTGACCAGCGTGAAGCGGCAAGTGCATGCCATGACTGCTGCTATCTTTGGTAAGCTTCCTTTGACTTATGTGATAACTTGGCCTTTCTTATGATAAGTCTGGTTTGTGATTTCTCTTGTAATGCCGTGAAACTGCGTATTAAGTCGCAGGGTGGAGATGTTCGGATGAAATTGAAAGCTGCCTACACTTTAATAGAGCAGTTTCTACCTTCGGATCGCAATGATCATCTCCATCGCATCACATAACAATCCAAAGACCTCCTTAATTCAAGATACTCTTAGGAGGTTGTCAATGCTTTCCCGCCTAGATTGAAGAGCTGAAGAAATCTGCTTTCGAACCGGGCGCCATTAACGCCTTTAATCCGGGCCAAAGCATGGGTGCGATTTCGATCCTATAGAAGCAGCTCAGGCTATCCCAGTTTGAAGGAAGACGGTTCAGAGTTCAACGAGGATGATCGGAGAGCGATAAACCGGGCGGTACGCCCTCCGCTTGCCAATTGGTCAAGAGGCAAACTTGTCGCATTACCAAGCTCAATATGACGATCAGAACAAACGAGTAGCTGCACCTATCCCTGAAGCGGAGAACCTGATCCCCCCGATCCATAAGCATACTTACGCTCCTGATATTGAACCATCTTCCCTGATCCATGAGGAGGCTGTCTTTCAAGCTTTAATGGAATCGATCCGACCACCGTTGACTTCCACTACCGGGTAGAAATGAAGAAACCGAAGCGGCGCAGACGCACCCACAACCATCGCATCGGGCGGCGAGCAAGCATGAACTGGAAGCCGGTTTGAATAGCTGCTTCATTATATACCGCCGAAAAAACAATGATCCTATTTGGGCACCATGTTGCCTTGTAATAGGATAGTCCACACTCTTGCCTTGAATATGCCTTCGTGCATAGGTCTTGCCGATACCTTTGCTTGAATGATCGAAATTTTCAATCTATATTGCCGCAGTCACAAAGTCTTAAATCACTACTACGGGCGTTTGTGCCGCCAGCTGGCTTGTGACGTTCATATATATATGAAATGAAATATTGAGATATACAATCACAATTTGTGATACAAAATACCTGCCATCGCTGGGCATAAAGTTGGCTTAGCCAATCTTGAAGCGGAGGTTGTAGAAACCCTTACCGTCAAAGGAGAAAAACAGCCTCAGATATTTATAATGCCGGTTTGCGTAAACCGTGGTGGCGGAATCATGACAAGCCCCTATTACTCCATAATGGGATGTTAACGAGAAAAAAGTCAAACCGGTGGAAATTATCTCCAGATTTAAAAATGGACCGATTGTGCGCCAATTGACAGTTTGAACCGGTTTAAAAATGTTTTTGGTTTAAGAAACACAACAAAAATCAAATAATAGTTATGAAAAACATGGAAGCAAAGGCAATGATAAACCGCTTGCAAAAGAAGGCTTTATCGAGCCGATCGATGGTGTTACCATGGTCGGACACGATCAAGCTCCCTATAAGGTGTAGCCATGATTCAAGTCAGCCAGGTCCCCAAGCTGAAACCGCGTGGCATTATGCCGATCAAGTGGCGTGGCAATGGTTCGGGTTCACCAAGCCCAAGTGACTCTATAGCCTTAGGCCGATCAAGAGGCGTGACTGGTTCAGACTTGACCATGTCCCCAAGTGATCTGGTGGCTTTCGCCTATCAAATAGGTGTTGCATTGGTTCGGACACGACCAATCCCCCAAGTGATATCACAAAGCTTTTGAAAAGCAAGCTCAGGGGGTAAACCGGAGGCCATTTTAAAACAGAACAACTCCATGTAAACACACATGATGTAACATGTCGGGACCCCGATCCTAAATCACACCGATCTAGCATGTAACACATCATATCACTTTGCGGCCTCACGCACGGTATTCCCACGGGTGTCGCCTTACCATGGCCCGGGACCGCTTATGCCTTTTGGCTCACGTATATGATAGTGTCGCTAGCATCCATATGACACAGAGAACCGGGCCGACATGACTAGTCGTGAACCCAAAGTGGCTCTAACCTATGGGGACAGGCATACATGAATCACATCGAGCATGTCGGTCATCAACGTATGAATTCGGGCTGTAGCACTGGCTAACAGGATTCGGTATCCCGGCTGTAGCAGTGCTAGGCAGGACTCGAATATCACCGCGTGATATTTCAAGGGATGCATACAGAACGAAGTGAAACACATGCCGGCCAGATCAAGTGTCCAAGCAGTAGTGCTTTGGGCTAGCAGGACTCCGGTGAACCGGGCTGTAGCGGACTACTATCGCTCGTAAGCACTGAGACTACATTTCCCCATAAGAGAGGCTACCAAGGATAAACAACTAGGTTGTCGGATCCCACACATAGCAATACAAGTTACACGTACGCATAACATGCAAGTATGTGCTGTACAACATGGCATCACAACATAACGCAAACTCATATAGATAAAGGCTCGGAAGAGCCACATAGCAATAAATACAAACAGGGGTCACATGACCCATCATTCAGAGCATACAAGCAACAAGCGGAAGCATTACATGTCCGAGTACGCATAACTACAAAAGAAAAAGGCTGAGAAGCCCGACTATCTACAAGTCCTTCCAAGGGTACAAGATCAGAAATGAGGTAGCAAGCTACTCGTCAAGTCCAAGCGAACTACTAGTAAGACCGAAGTCTCCGCCAAAACATAAATAAAGCAACGTGAGTACAAAGGTACTCAAAGAAGACTTACATCGATCCTATTATACATGCATTAGTATCAAGAAGGTAATGTGGAGTTTAGTTGCAGCAAGCCAGCTTTGACTCTGTGGCTATCCCGCTCTACGACTCAATGTAACTTCTTTGAGGTGATATGGCGCCACGAGTCCGCTTAGTCACCACATCAATACACTACTATGGATTCATCCCCGTCTCCATACGAGAAGGCCATCCATAGCACTCACACTTTTCTTGAGCATTTTATAGTATCCACTTCAAGTTGTCTATGTACCACGTAAGCATCCAAGAAGTCCATAACCGAGGACACGGCTATTCGAATAGATCATGATAACCCGCGGTGTACTTCTTCACACACGCTCTCGCCACTTACCGCCATATACCGCTATGTATCTCGGCAACCTTCAAGCGGAAGTTCGGCGAGGGTGTCGCGCCACGACCGACTAACCACACAAGACTCTAGCCCAAAGTTTATCGCCTATTCGGGTTCCATCCGCATGGAGATCCGGCCGGTGTCGCCACGGCCCCAAACGATGTGAGCAGGGTTCCCAAGCCCACCATCCGGGTGCCACTTGGTACACCGTGCCACACCAGGTTTAATCCGTCCTAAGCCCACCTGCCGGTGCCACTTGGTAGAAAAATAGCACTACCTACAAACACCGGTAAACTAGTTGCGACTCTGGACAGAGATCAAGTTGGTTAATAAGTCGAGAGGGGTCGAGTTACCTGGAACCCAATGTGTGGTAGTATCGAGTCATTGGACAACACACATCGCACTCACTGCTTACGGACGGGTCCAGCGAGACAACCCACCCGGTACTCCTACATGGCCTCTCACCGCTACCTTTACCAAATCGTGTTCACACTTCACTCTCAAAGATCGTAACATATCATAACACTCCAATTCATTCCCATTGAATCGGACCTCGACACAACTCTAAGCAATAGCAGGCATAGCATGGTAGGAACACAACATGGCTCAATCAACTCCTACACATGCTAGTGGGTTTCAACTATTTATCGTGGCAATGACAGTCATGCAGAGGAATGGGTTCAACTACCGCAACACAAAGTAGCAGATGAATCGTTGTTGTCCTAATGCAATAACTCGAGAGCAGGAGCGAGAGAGTAGGATTGTATTGGAATGAACAAGGGGTTTGCTTGTTCGGTAAATCAACAAGGGAGGCAATCGCTTCACGTATTGTGCACTGGAACGCCTCCTGAGCAGGACCTATCGAGAAGGAACGGTGCCGGCAATCAATACACAATCATATGCAACAATATGATGCATGAACATGGCATGTAGATGTGATGCTGTTTGAGCTAATGCAACTAGTATTCAATTTGAATGAAGTCCATTTGAACCAAAGATTCAAATGCAACTCCAAAATAAGCTCTTATAAATGCCATTCATGTGTTTCCACCCCATACAGCAAGTATAAGTTGTTTTATCATGCATGAAACTGGTACATATGGATAGATTGCATTTTTCTGATAATTTTTCATATATAAATTATTTCAATCTGAGTTACGGTTGAATTTCTATGATTTTTTGAAGTTTGAATCATTTTCTGGAATTTCCTGATTTATTTAATACCAGAAAATCAAATACTGCGTCAGCACTGCGTAAGCATGACGTCAGCAAGTCAACTGCGACTGGCTGGGGTCAAACCTGACGTGTGGGGTCCACACGTCAGTGTCACGGGTTAAACAGGGGGGTTAGTTTAGTTTAATTAAAAATTAGGGGGCACTGGGGCCCACATGTCAGCGTCAGGGGTTAGGTTAGTTGGTGATTAGCTTAAGCTAATCACCTGACGAGCCGGACCCTACGTGGCAGGTGGGCTCAGCGACGGGCTCGTCGCCAGCGACCTCTAGACGCTTGTTGAGTCTCGCGAGCCGCAAAGACATGGCGGCGTTCGAGAGCACTGGCGAGGCCTGCTCGCGCGATCTCGTGGGGCAAAGTGACGGGAAGAGCTGGGGCAGGGCTCGCCGGAAGCGAGCCTTGCGGCGGCGTGCCAGAGCTTGGCTCGAGCGGCAGGCGTCTGCTCTGATGTAGGGCGAGAACGGAGAGGGGAAGGAGGAGCAGCAGCTCACAAGTGGTCACGTGACGAAACGGGTCGGGCGAGGTCGGGAGGAACCGGAAGCGGTCAGTGGCAGCGGAGGGGATCTCCCGGCGACGGAGGATTTAAGACGGCGACGCAGCGACGGCTCCACGGGCGTCCGGCGTCTGTGCCTTGACGGAGAGGACGAGGGAGTCGTGGCGGAGCTCACGGACTCCACGAGGGGCGAGGGGACGGCGGGGAGCGCGTCGGCGGTGAGCTGCGGCGGCGGCAGCACTTCGGGCGCGGGGAGAGGGAGAGGTCCAGGGGAGGAGGGAGAGCGAGAGAGAGAGAAGAGCGGTCGGGGCGGCGCGTGGCGACGTCCGGAGCATCCAGGGCGACGAGGGGAGGCCAGGCAGGCAGGTGGCGTGGCGGACGCTGGTGGCCGCCACAAGCTGCCGGGCAGGCCCTGCCCCTCCCGGGCGCGAGAAGGGACGATCAAGCCGCGTTGCTGGGCCAACTGGCCAGCCAAGACCTCTGAGGCTGCAAAGGGAGGTAAGCCTGTAAGCTCCCCTTTTTCCTAATTATTTTTTTTCCTATTTTTCTGACATTTGTTTGAATTAAATAAAATACTAAACCAATTTATTAACTTATGCCAATTTTTGTAGGGGCTAGTGGTATTATTCCAGAGCTCCTCAACAGAAGGCACAATTATTGGACAATATTTCATATATATAACAATATTTATCCAACGCAAATAATTACTGCATTAATTCCAAATGCCCAAAATAATTACTTATGGACTCCTAAAAATATTTGTTTGATTTTCATCTCTGTCCAATATTTTCCGAGAGCAACATGAGCATTTTCTTGGACCCTTTTGGAGCAATTTTATTTGGGTCATTTCTTAAATGATTCTCGAGGGTTTCACAAATCCTCATTTCAAATTTAAATGAAATTTAAACATGATGCACAAATGACCAGCTAGTCTAGGTCATACCGTAACTAGGGATGTGACAACTCGCCTCATTTGAAAAGAATCTCGTCCCGAGATTCAGGGTCGACGGAAAGAAAGCGGGTACTCCAAATGAAGACGATCTTCTCGCTCCCAAGTAGCTTCTCTCGGAATGATGAGACCATCAACCTTGAGAAACTTGATGTTCTCGGCGCCGGGTAACACACTGGCTTGATCAAGAATGCGAACCGGGTACTCTCGGTATGTGAGGTTATCTTGGAGATCAAGCGTTTACGTGGTCCACTCATGGATAGGATCCGAGAAGCAACGCTGAGTTGAGAGACGTGAAAGACATCATGAACTCGAGAAAGATGTGGGGGTAGTTCCAACTGGTAGGCAACCTCTCCTCGCTTAGCGAGAATGCGAAAGGGACCAATGTAACGAGGGAGCCAACTTGCCCTTGATACCGAAACGATGGGTACCCTTTAGAGGAGTAACTCAAGGTAAGCCTTGTCGCCAACTTCATAAGCCACTTCCTTATGACGACGGTCATAATCGCTCTTTTGACGAAGATTGGGCTGTTTTCAAATTCTCACGAATGATGCGAACTTGCTCTTCCGCCTCCCTGGATCATGTCCGTCCAAAGAATTGTCTTTCACCGGTTTCTAACCAGTTCAAAGGTGTTCGACATCTTCATCCATAGAGAATCTCAAAAGGAGCTTTCTTGAGACTGGATTGATAGCTATTGTTATAAGCAAACTCGGCAAAAGGAAGGCATTTCTCCCAATCCATACCGAATGAGATAACGCAAGCTCTAAGCATGTCTTCGAGAATTTGGTTGACCCTTTCCACCGACCACTCGACCGAGGGGTGGAAAGCTGCATCAAGAAAAGATGGGTCCCCATGGCAGTTTGGAAACTCTTCCAGAAATGAGAAGTGAAAAGACTGCCACGGTCTGAATTGATCTCTAGTGGAACACCATGGAGTGAAACTATTCGAGAAATATATAAGTCAAATGGTGACTAGCGATGATACTCTCTCGAACAGAAGGAAGTGAGCCACTTTGGAGAGACGATCAATGACTACGAAGATAGCATTATTCCCTTTCTTGGTCACTGGAAAGCCGGTGATGAAGTCCATACCAACTTTATCCCATTTCCATTCAGGAATAGCTAAAGGCTGAAGGGTGCCAGCAGGTCTTTGATGCTCTGCCTTAACACGATGACAAACGTCACAGTTAGCAATAAACTGAGCGATTTATCTCTTCATCCTAGTCCACCAGAACCTCTGGCGTAGGTCCTGATACATCTTAGTACTACCGCGATGAATCGTAAGAGGAGATTCATGCGCCTCCTTAAGAATCAATCGTCGAAGATGTTGCTTCTTGGGGACCACCAGGCGGTTCCCAAAGAAAACGACACCTCGATCATCTTTAGAGAAACTACCAGCAATACCCTTGGCACAGTTTCTCTTGATCCGTAATCCCCGTGATCATGCTTTTGGGCTTCTATGATATGATCCACAAGAGTAGGTTTCGCCACCAAGGTAGAAAGGAATCCGTGAGGAGCAATGTGAAGGTTAAGCTTACAATTCCTCATGGAGAAGTGGTTGACCCTCGCCGCAACATGAGATTGTTGCAATAGGATTTGGCGCTTAGAGCATCAGCCATGACATTAGCTTTGCACAGGGTGTAGGTAATCCCTAGATCATAATCTGTGATCAACTCCAACCAACGTCTTTGCCTAAGGTTCAAATCTGGTTGGGTAAAGATATACTTGAGACTACGGTGATCGGTGTAGATCTCGTAGCGCTTACCAAGAAGGTAGTGTCGCTGTGTCTTGAGTGCATAGACTACGGTACCGCAAGCTCTAGATCATGTGTAGGATAATTCTCCTCATGTGGATGCAATCATGTCGAGATGCATAGGCAATCACATGACGATCCCGCATAAGAATGCAACCTAGTCCCTGTCGTGAGGCATCGCAGAGATAACAAAGTCCTTCGTGAAATCCGTGGCACAAGTATGGGAGCAGAAGTCAGCGTCTTTCAGCCTCAAAATCTGTACTCACACTGTGGGGACCACTCAAACTTTTTATCTTTCTTGAGAAGTTCCGTGAGGGGTTTAGCTACTTTGGAGAAGTTTTCAACAAAGCGGCGACAATAGCTGGCTAGACCAAGGAAACTCCTAACTTGTTTAACTGTTTCAGGTGGAGTCCAATCGAGAACGGCCTTAACTCTCTCGATTGACAGCAATGCCCTTACGTAAATTACGTGGCCTAGGTAGGTCACTTAAGCAACCAAAATTCACACTTGGAGAACTTGGCATAAAGGTGGTGCTCTCTCGAGTTTTTCTAGCACAAGTCTAAGATGTTCGCATGCTCTTCCTCGTTCTTCGAGTAAATAAGAATATCATCGAGGTAAACCACGACGAACTTGTCTAAGTACTCCATGAAGATCGAAGTTCATCAAGCGGGAGAATGTGGCCGGGCGCTGGTTAGACCAAAGGACATGACGGTGTACTTGACCGCCATAACGAGTGACAAAGGCTGTCTTGGGGATGTCCTCGCTTTCGATCTTGATTTGGTGGTATCCTAACCTTAAATCCATCTTGAAAAGATCGAGGATCCAGCCGAGCTGATCATACAGTGTCGTTGATCTCGGGAGCGGATACTTGTTCTTTATCGTGACCAAATTAACGGGACGATAATCTACAACCATCCGTCCGTACCATCCTTCTTCTTGACAGAAGAGGACGGGCAAGCCCAAGGAGAATAACTAGGACGGATGAAACCTTTTTGCAAGGACTCATCAAGTTGTTTCTTAAGCTCGCTTAGTTCTAAGGGTGCCATCTTATAAGGTCTCCTAGAGATTGGGGCGGTTCCTCGGATAAGATCTATGATTTAACTCTACATCTCCTCGCTGTGGAACACCGGCAGTTCCTCCGAAAAACATCCGGAAAATCACGGACTACCGGATATCTTCAAGGTCCGGAAGAGGGTGGCATTAAGAGAATAGAGTTGACGCTTGCAACTCCTAGTGGAGATAAGGACTATCTTGCCGATGGGTGTGTAAGCTGAACAGATCTCGTGTAACAATCAATCTTGGCATAATGAGCTTTCATCCAAATCCATACCCAAGATGATGTTAATATCTCATGGACTTGAGGGCTATAAGTGAGGCAAGGAATACAAGTCTGCATCAACAAGGATTTCATTACCATGGCTTACACTAGAAGTTTGCCATTTGGATCCAGGGGTTTGAATGACTAGTGGAGAGGCATATCACAAAATGATATGTTGTGCAAGTTAGCATAGCTTTCGAAATGAAGGAATGAGATGCTCCAAGATTTAATAGAATCAAGCCGGATGACAGCTTGACAAGGAGTGTACCAAGAACGACATCCGGATCATCATGAGCGTCTTTTAGCCGAGACGTGATGCACACGCCCACGCTTCGATGGGGAGCTGACTTGACATCGATCATCTTATGTGATGGCTTAACACGCCCAACAGCCTTCTCGGCCGGGTGGAGCATAATCGCCCGAGAGCACTACGCGTATAGTGTCCTCGCTCTTCGCATGTGAAGCAAGTCCTCAAGTAGGACGTGGACCCGCATTGACAAGTGGTCTACCAATAGGCCTGGGTGGAGCATGTAATCGAATCGGGTGAGGCGCCACATAAGATGGCCTCAGTGGATATCCGGGTGGAAGAGTAGAGTTCAAATCCAAATCCAACGCTTCGCGAACTAGAACCGGAGGAAGAAACCAATTCACGGTTGTGCTTACGAGACTCCTCGTAAGTGAGCTGAAGCTGTCTCTGCATTAATGGCCTTGTTCACAAGAGCTTGGAATGTATCACAATGATGTAGGTGGAGATCACGACGCAACTTGGGGTTGAGACCCTTCCTAACCTAGCCCGCTTCTTGGCATCCGTGGACACTTCCTCTCAGAGCATAGCGAAGCAGGTTCTCAAACTCTCTACTATAAGCATCAACAGCCAACTTACCCGGATGAAACTACGTAACTCTTCTCTCTTGCGATCGATAAGGGCTTGTGAATGTGATGCTCGCAAAAGCCTCAAAGTGAAATCTCTCCGTAGGAATCTGCCAGCTGGAAGCATAGCCTCATAGTTCTGCCACCAAAGACTAGCATGACCTTTCCGGGTGGTATGCAAGATAGGTGACCTTGTCACTTTCACCACGTCGCAGTAACGGAGCTTATGGTGATACTACGGAGCTACCATCCGCATCGAGTGGCTCGATGGAATGATGAAAGGTAGGTGGGTGCAAGCGAATGAAGTCATGAATGGTTGCGACCCTTTGAACTGCATGTCGCGGTGTTCTCCTCGACACGTGCTAACAAGCGGTTAGACTCACGCTTGTTTCTCTCCATCTCTAACATGAACTCGCCAACGAAGGCTGGTCGGGAGGATCCTCATCCCTACCATCTCCACGGTTCTCGACTACAAGCAACGAACTTCGCTTAATCAAAGTGACATCCCCGAGAAACGAAACCAAGGACGAAATCAACATCAACTATAGACTGAAAAATGTAGGACAGAGAAATTAGTAACTCTCGAGCTCCTGGGCAATTCCGGCAGCATAACGGCAGCAAAATTCTCAGAATGAGACATCCTGCTAAACTGGGGTCGTAACATACTCAACATCTCCATTCAAGGTTCTGAGATATTACTAAACAGGCTGCACCGGAGGTACTCGAAAACTGGGGTATGACTCTGATCAACCAACCCTATGGGACTACGGAGTAGTAACACGTGATCCTGATAGACAGAAGAGAAAGCCTAGTTCCTTAACCCCGTAGTAAAGATAGGACGACTCAGATCAGAGGCCATGAGGTACAGGAGTAAAAAGAGCCTTACGTTCCTTCCACAATCAATTCCCTTACATAACTAAAGCATTTCTAGACTCAACTTCACCAGGTTGGCTTGGAAATCCTCTACATCGAGTTACGATACCAAAGCTACTTTGGGACCCCGATCCTAAATCACACCGATCTAGCATGTAACACATCATATCCATCAGGCGGCCTCACGACGGTATTCCCACGGGTGTCGCCTTACCATGGCCCGGGACCGCTTATGCCTTTTGGCTCACGATATGATAGTGTCGCTTAGCATCCATATGACAGAACCCGGCCGACATGACTAGTCGTGGAACCCAAGTGGCTCTAACCTATGGGGACAGCATACATGAATCACATCGAGCATGTCGGTCATCAACGTATGAATTCGGGCTGTAGCATCGGGCTAATAGGACTCCGTATCCCGAGGTGTAGCAGGCTAGGCAGGACTCCGAATATCACCAAGGTGACATTTCCCGAAGGGATGTATATAGGAACAAAGTGAAACACATGCCCGGCCAGTCAAGTGTCCAAGCAGTAGTCTTTGGGCTAGCGAGGACTCAGGTGAAGCCGGGCTGTAGCGGACTACTATCGCTCGGAAGCTTACGAGACTACATTTCCCCATAAGAGAGGCTACCAAGGATAAACAACTAGGTTGTCGGATCCCACATAGCAATACAAGTTACACGACGCATAACATGCAAGTATGTGCTGTACAACATGGCATCACAACATAACACAAACTCATATAGATAAAGGCTCGGAAAGAGCCACATAGCAATAAATACAAACAGGGTCACATGACCCATCATTCGCAGCATACAAGCAACAAGCGGAAGCATTACATGTCCGAAAGTACGCATAACTACAAAAGAAAAAGGCCGAGAAGCCTGACCATCTACAAGTCCCTTCCAAGGGTACAAGATCGTAGCCGAGGTAGCAAGCTACTAAATCGAGAAGTCCAAAGCCCGGAACTACTAGTAAGACCAAGTCTCCGCCGCAAAACATAAATAAAGCAACGTGAGTACAAGGTACTCAAGAAGACTTACATCGCATCCTATTATACATGCATTAGTATCAAGAAGGTAATGTGGAGTTTAGTTGCAAAGAAGCCAGCTTTGACTCTATGGCTATCCTGTTCTACGACTACCAGAACTTCTTTGAGGTGATATGGCGCACACGAGTCCGCTAGTCACCACATCAATACACTACTATGGATTCATCCCCGTCTCCATACGAGAAGGCCATCCATAGCACTCACACTTGTCTTGAGCATTTTATAGTATCCACTTCAAGTTGTCTATGTACCACGTAAGCATCCAAGAAATCCATAACCGAGGACACGGCTATTTGAATAGATCATGATAACCCTGCAGGGGTGTACTTCTTCACACACGCTCTCGCCACTTATCGCCATATACACGTCATGTATCTCGACAACCTTCAAGCGGAAGCCTGGCGGGGGTGACTAACCACACAAGACTCTAGCCCAGGTTTATCGCCTATTCGGGTTCCATCCGCAAGGAGATCCGGCCGGGGTGTCGCTCACGGCCCCAAACGATGTGAACAGGGTTCCCAAGCCCACCATCCGGGTGCCACTTGGTACATCGTACACCTGCCGTGTTTAGTCTCTGTTCTAAGCCCACCTCTGCCGGTGCCACTTAGTAGAAAAATAGCACTACCTACAAACACCGTAAACTAGTTGCGACTCTGGACAGAGATCAAGTTGGTTAATAAGTCGAGAGGGGTCGAAAGTTACCGAACCCAATGTGTGGTAGTATCGAGTCATTGGACAACATACATAGAACTCAAGGCTTAAGGACGGTTCCAGTGAGACAACCCACCATGTACTCCTACATGGCGTCTCACCGCTACCTTTACCAAATCGTGTTCACACACTTCACTCTCAAAGATCGTAACATATCGTAACACTCCAATTCATTCCCATTGAATCGCAGACCTACACAACTCTAAGCAATAGCAGGCATAGCATGGTAGGAACACAACATGGCTCAATCAACTCCTACACATGCTAGTGGGTTTCAACTATTTATCGTGGCAATGACAGGTCATGCAGAGGAATGGGTTCAACTACCGCAAAGACAAAGTAGCAGATGAATCGTTGTTGTCCTAATGCAATAACCGAGAGCAGGAGCGAGAGAGTAGGATTGTATCGGAATGAACAAGGGGTTTGCTTGCCCGGTAAATCAACAAGGAGAGCCTTTGCTTCACTGGGCAGTATTACTCTGGGCGATCTGGAGGCGGGACCTATCGAGAAGGAACGGTGCCGCAATCAATACACAATCATATGCAACAATATGATGCATGAACATGGCATGTAGGTGTGATGCTGTTTGAGCTAATGCAACTAGTATTCAATTTGAATGAAGTCCATTTGAACCAAAGATTCAAATGCAACTCCAAAATAAGCTCTTATAAATGCCATTCATGTGTTTCCACCTATACAGCAAGTATAAGTTGTTTTATCATGCATGAAACTGGTACAGATGGATAGATTGCATTTTTCTGATAATTTTTCATATATAAATTATTTCAATCTGAGTTACGGTTGAATTTCTATGATTTTTTGAAGTTTGAATCATTTTCTGGAATTTCCTGATTTATTTAATACCGTAAAATCAAATCTCACAATCGACATCGCATAAGCATGACGTCAACAAGCCAAGCTACTTGTTGGCTGAGGTCAAACCTGACGTGTGGGGTCCACTGCGTCGATTCATCCTGGGTTAAACAGGGGGTTAGTTTAGTTTAATTAAAATTAGGGGAACCTTGGGGCCCCATGTCGGCGTCGAGGTTAGGTTAGTTGGTGATTAGCTTAAGCTAATCACCGACGAGCCGGACCCACGTGGCAGGGGCTTCAGCGACGGGGTTTCATCGCTGGCGACCGGACGCCATGGAGTCCAGCGCCCACGTGCCATGGGGGCGGCGTCACGAGGCACCTGGGCGTAGCCGGGCTCTCGCATCTGATGGGCGGCGGGAAGAGCCTGGGGGCCCAGGGCTCGCGAGCGGAGCTCATGGCGTGGCCGGAGCTTCGGGCTCGAGCGGCGTCGGCTGCAGTGTCTGAGGCGAACGAGAGGGGAAGGATAGCAGCAGCTCACAGTGGTCACGACGAACGGGTCGGGCGAGGTCGGGAGGAACCGGCGGTCAGAAGGCGGCGGAGGGATCTCCGGCGACCGGGAGACGAAGACGGGCGACGGCGACGGCTCCACGAAGGGCGCCCCGGCGTCTTGTGGCTTGGACGGAGAGGACGAGGGAGTCGTGGCGGAGCTCGGGACTCCACGGAGGGGCGAGGATTGGGCGGGAGCGCGTCGGCGGTGAGTCATGCGCGGCGCGGCTGACACCAGGGGAGAGGGAGAGAGGTCCAGGAGGAGGGAGAGCGAGAGAGAGAGAAGGAGCTGTCGGGCGCGCGCGTGGCGACGCCCCGGAGCATCCAGTGGCGGCGAGGAGGCCAGGCAGCAGGTGGCGTGGCGGACGCGTGCCCCTATCCCCTCTGGCCGCGAGGAAGGGGACGGCCCGGCGTTGCTAATCCCAATTTGGGCCAGCTGCGGCCAGTAGGGCCTCTGAGCTGCAAAGGGAGTGTAAGCCCGTAAGCTCCCTTTTCCTAATTATTTTTTTTCCTATTTTTCTCGACATTTGTTTGAATTAAATAAAATACTAAACCAATTTATTAACTTATGCCAATTTTTGTAGGGCTAGTGGTATTATTCCGAGCTCCTCAATGTAAGGCACAATTATTGGACAATATTTCATATATATAACAATATTTATCCAACGCAAATAATTACTGCATTAATTCCAAATGCCCAAAATAATTACTTATGGACTCCTAAAAATATTTGTTTGATTTTCATCTCTGTCCAATATTTTCCGAGAGCAACATGAGCATTTTCTTGGACCCTTTTGGAGCAATTTTTATTTGGGTCATTTCCAGAAATGATTCTGAGGGTTTCACAAATCCCCATTTCAAATTTAAATGAAATTTAAACATGATGCACAAATGACCAGCTAGTCTAGGTCATACTAGAACTAGGGATGTGACATAACAGAACAGATACCCCGCTTTAGCTGAGGCTCCGGTTTATTACTTTATTCATAATATAAACACTGTCATAATATGTACATAAGTAGAGCCGATGGCTCAGGTATAATAAGGTCAAGATGAGCTATGTCCCACGGCTGTTGGTCTCCTCTCCTCTCGATGTGCGCGAAGTCTTTATGCTCTCGAATATCGATCGAGATAGTATGACCCATTGTGCAGATTCTTGTCGACCACTTAAAGGTCCCTCCCAAGTGCGGGGATAACTTGTGCATATCACCTGGTCTTGGATGAGCCAAGCACCAAATCTCCTTCTTGAAAAGTTCTGGTTCGACCCGACGACTATGGTAACGACGAAGATCCTGTTGATAAATGCACGAAGCGGGCAGCTGCTATGTCACGCTCTTCATCCAACCGATCCAAAGCGCCCCGCCGTGTCGCCTCGTTGTCTGCTTCAACATAAGCTGCCACACGAGGTGAGTCATGACGAATGTCCTTTGGGGAGAACCGCCTCCGGTCCATAGACCATAAAGAACGGTGAGTATCCCGTGGATCTGTCAGGCGTAGTGTTGATACTCCATAACACTGACGGTAGCTCTTCTACCCAACAACCCGGTGTCCTATGTAAAGGGACCATAAGCCGGGGCTTGATGCCTCTCAAGATCTCTTGATTAGCCCTTTCCGCCGACCATTGGACCTGTGGGTGGGCTCTCTTGAAGAAACATCAAGCCGGATGTGCTCACGTTCATAGAACTCTTTCATGGCACCTTTGGACAAATTGGTACCATTATCTCATGATGATCTTTGTGGAAAGCCAAACCAGAAAATCACCTTTTGATGAACTCAACACCGTAGCGCGTCACACTTGCTAACAATGTGTTACGCCTCCACCCACTTTGTAAATTTGTCAACCGCCACCAGAGGTGGGTCTTTTTGTCCTTGGACCTCTTAAAAGGTCCAACCATATCCAGCCCCCAAGTCGCATAAGCGGCCAAGTAATTGGAATCATCCTCAATTCTTGGGCGGTACATGAACCACGTCACGGAAAACTTTTGGCAACCATCATATCAGTCTGACTGGATCTTCCAGACGGCATGGGCAACAACCAATAGAAACCGTGGTGAACGCTTTAGCCACCAAGGATTTTGAACCGCGTGGTGGCCACAATCTCGCTTCGTGGATCTCACACAACATTTCACAGCCTTCCTCAGGGGACACACAGCGTTGAAACGCCCCTGATACGCTGCAATGATGTAATTCACCATTAACAATGGTCATAGACTTAGATCACCGGACTATCTGCCGAGCCAACGTCTCATCTTCTGGTAACTCGCCCCGGTTCATGTATGCCAAGATAAGGGAAGGCGTCAATCCGGTGGCGTGACGGAAGAGCTGCCACCAATTGAGCCTCCGGATCAGGAATAGCCAAATCCGGCTTCACGTGGAGCTTGACCACGGGTTGTGCAAGACGTCTAGAAAAACATTAGGCGGACCGGTTTGCGTTGAGAGCCCAACCGGCTTAAAGCGTCCGCCGGCTTCATTCTTCCGACGGTCCACGTGGTCCACGATAGCCCTTGAAATGACTCTACGGCGATATCCACCTCATGACGATATGCAGCCATGAGTGGGTCCTTGGAATCCCAAGTGCCGTGACACCTGTTGAGCCACTAGGTCCGAGTCACCAAAGCACTTAACCCGGCTTAGATTCATCTCCTTAGCCATACGGAGACCATGGAGCAAGGCTTCATACTCAGCTGCATTGTTAGTACAAGGGAACATTAAGCGAAGAACGTAACAAAACTTGTCACCTCGTGGGGGAAGTTACTACGACTCCATTGAGCCCTCCAATTGCCGGGATCCGTCAAAATGGATGGTCCAATATGTGTGATCCGGCTTTTCTTCAGGTGCTTGCAACTCCGTCCAATCATTAATGAAATCCACAAGTGCTTGAGACTTTACCGCCGTCCGAGGCACGTACTTCAGACCGTGCGGCCCAAGCTCTATAGCCCACTTAGCAATCCGGCCAATGCTTCCGGTTACATGTATGATATCGCCTAAGGGAGCAGAATCGACCATCGTGATGGGGTGCCCTTGAAATATCGTCAGCCTTCCTATTGCCATAAAAACTCCATATACCAGCTTCTGCCAATGCGGATACCTTTGCTTAGATTCAATAAGTACCTCGCTGATATAGTAAACCGGACGTTGAACCGGATGCTCCTTCCCTGCCTCCTTCCGCTCCACCACAATGGCCACGCTAACCGCCCTGGCATTAGCAGCAACATATATAGCGACGCTCCTTGTCAATGGGAGGCGAAACGCACAAAGGTTGGCCAATTGCCGCTTTAAGTCCTCCAACACTTCATCGGCAGCGGACTCGGATAAACCGGATCTGTCTTTTTTCAAAGCATCTGGTACAAAGGGATGGCCTTCTCTCCAAGGCGTTAATAAACCGGCTCAGCCATCGGCAATCCGGCCTGCACATAAGCGCTGGACATCGTTAATGCACTTCGGTTTAGCCAGGAAGTAATAGCCGTAATCTCCTCCGGATTAGCTTCAATTCCCCCTATTGGACCACGAAAACCCAATAACTTGCTCTGCGGAACACCAAAGACACATTTGGCGGGTTGAGCATCATCTTGTAAACCCACAGGTTGTCAAAGGTTTCCTTCAAATCGCCAATCGATGTCTCCTTCTCTCCTTGACTTGACCACAATATCATCAACACATAGGCGTGCACATTACGGCCGATCTGTTTATGCGAGCAATTACGCGTACACAGCGTTGATAAGTTGTTGGGCGCTCTTGAGCCCAAAGGCATAGACACAGCGTAAGGCTCCAAAGGGAGTGATAAACGCCGTCTTCTCCTCGGTTCCTTAATCGCCATCTTGATCTGATGATACCTGCATACGCATCCAAAAAGCTCAAACGCTCACCGTTAGAACGTTGCGAAAATTAAAATTTTCCTACGGTTTCACCAAGATCTATCTATGAGTTCATCTAAGCAACGAAGTCAAGAGAGAGAGAGTTTGCATCTACATACCACTTGTAGATCGATGCACGGAAGCGTTCGAGGGAGTTGTGATGATGGAGACGTTCCCAACGTGATTCCGATCACCGATGACCAAAGTCTTTGAAAGGACAGCACCTCCGCGTTCAACACGTGCGGGACGATGGCGTCTCCTCCGTCTTGATCCAGCAAGGGTGAAGGAGAGGTTGAGGAAGACAACTCCAATGGCAGCACTGACGGCGTGGTGCAACTGGGCTGAGTTCTCCGGCAGAGGCTTCGCCAAGCTTCGTGCGGAGAAAGAGAGGAGTTTGGGGAGGGGAGTGGCTGCGCCTTTAATTGTGTGTTGCACCCCTCCCCTCACCCCTCTATATATAGGAGAGAGGGGGCAAGGGGCGCCGGCCCTCTAGGGAAAACCCTAGGGGCGGCCCAAGGGGAGGAGGGGAGGTGGCTTGCCCCCAAGCTAGGGGCGCCCCCCTTTTTCTCTTAGGGTTTCCCTCCCTGTTTCTAGCCGCATGGGCCCTAAGGGGAGGTGCGCCCGGCCCACCAGGGCTGGCTCCCTCTCCCATTTAGCCCATGGCCCCCCGGGAAGGGGTGGCCCTCCCAGTGGACCTCCGAAACCTCCCAAGGGCCCCAGACTTTACCCAAGCATGCCCTCAAACTTTCCCGAGTCCGTTTAACCACTTTCCATATATAAATCTTTACCTCCCACCATTCCGGAACTCCTCGTGACGTCCGGGATCTCATCCGGGACTCAACAACATTCGGTAATCACATACTTGTCTTCCTAATAACCCTAGCGGCCACCGAACCTTATGTGTAGACCCCTCGGGTTCGGGAGACATGCGTATATGACCGAGACTACCTCAAGTCAATAACCAACAGCGGGATCTGGATACCCATGTTGGCTCCCACATGCTCCTCGATGTTGTCATCGGATGAACCCACGATGTCAAGGGTTCAAGCAACCCCGTGATTCTATTCCCTTTGTCGACGACGGTATGTTACTTGCCCGAGACTCGATCGTCAGATCCCAATACCTCGTTCAGCCTCACATCGGGCAAGTCACTTTACTCGCAGAATACCGTAATGCATGATCCCGTGACCGCACACTTGGTCACTTTGAGCTCATTATGATGATGCACTACCGAGTGGGCCCAGTGATACCTCTCCGTGTACGGAGTGACAAATCCAGTCTCGATCCAGTATCCAACCCAACGAGATACTTTCTGGAGGTACCCGTAATGCACCTTTATAGTCACCCAAATACGCTGTGACGTTTGATACACCCAAAGCACTCCTACCAGTATCCGGGAGTTACACGATCTCATGGTCTAAGGAAGAGATACTTGACATTGGAAAAGCTCTAGCAAAACGAACTACGATCTTGTGCTATGCTTAGGATTGGGTCTTGTCCATCACGTCATTCTCCTAATGACGTGATCCCGTTGTCAATGACATCCGATGTCCATAGTCGAAACTATGACTATCCGTCGTCACCAACGAAAGCTAGTCAACTAGAGGCTTACTAGGGACGTATTGTAGTCTATGTATTCACTGCAGTATTACGATTTCCGGATAATACGCTTATAGCATGAACAAAAGACAATTATCATGAACAAGGAAATATAATAATAATGCTTTTATTATTGCCTCTAGGGCATATTTCCAACAGCTCCACTTGCACTAGAGTCAATAATCTAGTTACATTGTGATGGATGAATCGAATCATAGAGTTACGGTGTTGATCATGTTTTGCCCCTTGAGAGGTTTAGTCAGTCAATCTAATCGACATTCAGATCCGTATGCACTTTACAAATTTCTATGTCTCCATCTTGAACATTTTCACGGATGGAGTTGAAGCGACGCTTGATGTGCTCGTCTTCTTGTGAAACACTGCTCCTTGGCAAGGGCAATAGCTCCAAGTTGTCACGTAAGAGTTTGATCGGCCCCACGCATTGGGTATGACTCCTAGGTCGCTGATGAACTCCTTCACCCAAATTGCTTCATCGCTGCCTCCGAGGCTGCCATGTACTCCGCTTCACATGTAGATCCCGCCACGGCTTTCTGCTTGCGGCAGCCGCAGCTACCACCGCTTCCACCATTCAACATAAACACGATCCGGTTTGTGACTTAGAGTCATTCAGATCGTAGTCGGGCTAGCGCCGACGTAACCCTTTACGACGAGCTCTTCGTCACCTCCATAAACGAGAAACATGTCCTTTGTCCTTTTCAGTACTTCTGTGGATATTCTTGATCATTGTTCCGGTGTTCCTTGCGGGATTACTTTGGTACCTTCCTACCAAACTTACGGCAAGGTTTACATCGTGCAGTACACATGGCATACATAATAGATCCTATGGCTGAGGCATGTGGATGACACTCATCTCTTCTATATCTTTGGCCGTGGTCGGGCATTGAGCTGAGCTCAATCTCACACCTTGCAATACAGGCAAGAACCCTTTCTTGGACCGATCCATTTTGAACTTCTTCAAAATCTTATCAAGGTATGTGCTTTGTGAAAGACCTATGAGGCGTCTCGATCTATCTCTATAGATCTTGATGCCTAATATATAAGCAGCTTCTCCAAGATCCTTCATTGAAAAACTTTTTATTCAAGTAGGCCTTAATCTTTGTCCAAGAGTTCTATATCATTTCCCATCAAAAGTATGTCATCTACATATAGTATGAGAAATGCTACAGAGCTCCCACTCACTTTCTTGTAAACGCAGGCTTCTCCATAAGTCTCCATAAACCCAAACGCTTTGATCATCTCATCAAAGCGAATGTTCCAACTCGAGATGCTTGCACCAGCCCATAAATTGAACGCCGGAGCTTGCATACTTTGTCAAGATTCTTAGGATCGATAAAACCTTCAGTTGCATCATATACAGCTCTTCCTTAAGATATCCGTTAAGGAACGCTGTTTTGGCGATCCATCCTGCCATATCTCATAATCATAGTATGCAATTGCTAACATGATTCGGACGGACTTAAGCTTCGCTTACGGTGAGAAAGTCTCATCGTAGTCAATCCCTTGAACTTGCCGATAACCCTTAGCGACAAGTCGAGCTTTATAGATGGTGACATTACCATCCGCTATCCGCCTTCCTCTTAAAGATCCATTTATTTTCTATCGTCACTGATCATACTCCAGCAAGTCTGTCAAAGTCCATACTTTGTTTTTGTTGGAAATATGCCCTAGAGGCAATAATAAAAGCAATATTATTATATTTCCTTGTTCATGATAATTGTCTTTTATTCATGCTATAACTGTATTATCCGGAAATCGTAATACACGTGTGAATACATAGACTACAATACGTCCCTAGTAAGCCTCTAGTTGACTAGCTCGTTGGTCAATCAGATAGTCATGGTTTCCTGACTATGGACATCGGATGTCATTGACAGCGGGATCACGCCATTAGGAGAATGACGTGATGGACAAGACCCAATCCTAAGCATAGCACAAGATCGTGTAGTTCGCTTTGCTAGAGCTTTTCCAATGTCAAGTATCTCTTCCTTAGACCATGAGATCGTGTAACTCCCGGACATCGTAGGAGTGCTTTGGTGTATCAAACGTCACAACGAATCGGGTGACTATAAAGGTGCACTACGGTATCTCCGAAAGTGTCCATTGGGTTGACACGGATCGAGATCGATTTGTCACTCCGCATACGGAGAGGTATCACTGGCCCCTTTCGGTAATGCATCATCATAATGAGCTCAAAGTGATCAAGTGTGCCGTCACGGATCATGCATTGCGGTACGAGTAAAGTGACTTGCCGGGTGAACGAGTAAACGAGGTATTGGGATACCGACGATCGAAGTCTCGGGCAAGTAACATACCGTCGACAAAGGGAATAGAATACGGGGTTGCTTGAACCCTTGACATCGTGGTTCATCCGATGACAACATCGAGGAGCATGTGGGAGCCAACATGGGTATCCAGATCCCGCTGTTGGTTATTGACTTGAGGCGAGCCCGGTCATGTCTCCAGATGTCTCCAACCCATAGGGTCTACACACTTAAGGTTGGTGACACTAGGGTTATTAGGAAGACAAGTATGTGATTACCGAATGTTGTTCTTGAGTCCCGATGAGATCCCTGGACATCACGAGGAGTTCCGGAATGGTCCTGAGGTAAAGATTTATATATGGAAAGTGGTTAAACGGACTCGGAAAGTTTCGGGGGTGTACTGCAATGTATCGGGGCCAGGAGAGTTCCGGAGGTCCACTGAGGGGCCACCTCCCGGGGCCACATGGGCTAAGTGGGAGAGGGAGCTGCACTGGTGGGCCGGGCGCACCTCCCCCTTAGGGCCCATGCGGCTAGGGCAAGGGAGGGAAACCCTAAGAGAAAAAAAGGGGCGCCTAGCTTGGGGGCAAGCCACCTCCCTCCTCCCTTGTCAGCCGCGCCCATCTAGGGTTCCCCTAGATGGCCGCCCCTTGCCCTCTCCTCCTATAAATAGAGGTGGGGGAGGGCTACAGACACCATTGAAGGCGCAGCCTCCCTCCCCAAACTCCTCTCTTTCTCCACACGAAGCTTGGCGGCTCGTCAAGAATCACAGATCAGCTTGCACCACTGCCGTCGTGCTGCCATTGGAGTTGTCTTCCTCAACCTCTCCTTCTCCTTGCTGGATCAAGACGGAGGAGACGCCATCGTCTCCGCACGTGTGTTGAACGCGGAGGTGTCAGTCCTTTCAAAGCACTTTGGTCATCGGTGATCGTAATCACGCTAGAACGCCTTCATCATCACCACTTCGAACGCCTGCATCGATCTACAAGTGGTATGTAGATGCAAACTCTCTCTCTTGACTCGTTGCTTAGATGAACTCATAGATAGATTCTTGGTGAAACCGTGAGGAAAATTTTAATTTTCTTCGCAACGCTCCCCAACAAAGTGGCATCATGAGATAGGTCTATGCGGAGTTATCTATGCACGAGTAAAACACACATAAGTTGTTGGCGTGGAACATGTCAACTTACATGCCGTTACAAGTCGTATCTTGCTTCCGCGGTATTGTGGGATGAAGCGGCCGGACCAACCTTACGCATGCTCTTTACGTGAGACCGGTTCCACCGACTAACATGCACCGGTTGCATAAGGTGGTCATGGCGGGTGTCCGCCTCTCCCACTTTAGTTGGAGCGGATTCGATGAACAGGTCCTTATGAAGGGTAAATAGAAGTTGACAAGATCACGTTGTGGTTATTCGTAGGTAAGAAAAACGTTCTTGCTAGAACCCAATTGCAGCCACGTAAAAGATGCAACAACAATTAGAGGACGTCTAACTTGTTTTGCAGCAATTGTCATGTGACGTGATATGTCCAAGTTGTGATGAATGATGATATATTGTGATGTATGAGATCATCTTCTTGTAATAGGAATCACGACTTGCATGTCGGTGAGTATGACAACCGGCAAGAGCCATAGGAGTTGTCTTTATTTTGTATGACCTGCGTGTCATTGAAGAACGCCATGTAACTCACTTTACTTTATTGCTAAACGCTGCTAGCCATAGAAGTAGAAGTAGTCGTTGGCGTGACAACTTCATGAAGACACGATGATGGAGATCATGATGATGGAGATCATGGTGTCATGCCGGTGACAGGATGATCATGGAGCCCCAAGATGAAGATCAAGGAGCTATATGATATTGGCCATATCATGTCACTACTTTATAATTGCATGTGATGTTTATTATGATTATGCATCTTGTTTACTTAGAATGACGGTAGTAAATAAGATGATCCCTTAGAACAATTTCAAGAAGTGTTCTCCCTAACTGCGTGCACCGTTGCTACAATTGCCGCTTCTAAGCACCACGTGTTGATCGGGTGTGATGGATTCTTACGCTCACATACAACGGGTGTAAGATGATTTACACACGCAGTAAACACTTAGGGTTAACTTGACGAGCCTAGCATATGTACGCAGACATGGCCTCTAACACGGAGACCGAAAAGGTCGAACACGAGTCGTATGGAAGATACGATCAACATGAGAATGTTCACCGACGCAGACTAGTCCGCATCACGTGTTGATCGGACACGGCCTAGTCGACTCGGATCGTGTAACACTTAGATGACTAGAGGGATGTCTAATCTAAGTGGGAGTTCATTAATAATTTGATTAGATGAACTTTATTATCATGAACAATAGTCTAAAATCTTTATAATATGTCTTGTAGATCAAATGGCCAACACTCATGTCACCATGAACTTCAACGCTGCCCTAGAAAACCAAGCTGAAAGATGATGGCAGCAACTATACTGAACTGGTCCGGAACCCGAGGATCATCCTCATAGCTACCAAGAAACAATATGTCCTAGAAGGACCGCTAGGTGAAGCACCCATCCCGAGAACCAAGACGTTATGAACGCTAAGGCAGTCTCGGTCGATGATTACTCCCTCGTTCAGTGCGGCATGCTTTACAGCCTAGAACCGGGGCTCCAAAAGCGTTTTGAGCAACATGGAGCATATGAGATGTTCGAGGAGCTGAAACTGGTTTTTCAAGCTCATGCCCGGGTCAAGAGATATGAAGTCTCCGACAAATTCTATAGTTGTAAGATGGAGGAAAACAGTTCACAAGGAGCACATACTCAAAATGTCCTGGGTTGCATCACCGCCTTTGTCCCAATGGACATAAACCTCCTGACGAGGCGGTCATTGACAGAATCCTTCATCGCCCCACCAAGCTACAAGAGCTTTGTGATGAACTACAATATGCGAGGATGGAGAAGACCATTCCTGAAGTATTCTCAATGCTGAAAGTCAGCAGAGGTTGAAATCAAGAAAGAACATCAAGTGTTGATGGTCAATAAGACCACTAAGTTCAAGAAGGGCAAGGGCCGGAGAACTTCAAGAAGGACGGCAAAGAGGTTGCCGCGCCTGCAAGCAAGTTGCCGGAAGAAGAAGAAGTCAAAGAATGGACCCAAGCACGAGACCTGAGTGCTTTTATTGCAAGGGAAGGGTCACTAGAAGCGGAACTGCCCCAAATACTTAGCGGATAAGAAGGCCGCAACACTAAAGGTATATTTGATATACATGTAATTGATGTGTACCTTACCCGATTACTACGTAGTAACTCCCGGTATTTGATACCGTGCCGTTGCTCATATTTGTAACTCACAACAGAGCTGCGGAATAAGAGGAGACTGGCGAAGGACGAGGTGACGATCTTGGCGTCGGGGAATGGTTCCAGAGTCGATGTGATCTCCGTCGGCTCGCTACCTCTACATTTACCTACGGGATTAGTTATAAACCTTAATAATTGCTATTTGGTGCCAAGTTTGAGCATGAGCATTGTATCTGGATCTCGTTTAATACGAGATGGCTACTCATTTAAATCCGAGAATAATGGTTGTTCTATTTATATGAGAGAAATGTTTTATGGTCATGTCTCCGATAGTCAATGGTTTATTCTTAATGAATCTCGAACGTAATGTTACACATGTTCATAGTGTGAATACCAAAAGATGTAAAGTTGATAATGATAGTCCCACATACTTGTGGCAATCGCCGCCTTGGTCACATTGGTGTCAAGCGCATGAAGAAGCTCCATGCTGATGGACTGGAGTCTCTAGATTATGAATCATTTGACACATGCGTAACCATGCCTCATGGGCAAGATGACCAAGACCTCGTTCTCCGGAACAATGGAGCGAGCAACCAACTTATTGGAAATCATACATACCGATGTGTGGTCCAATGAGTGTTGAAGCTCATGGAGGATATCGTTATGTTCTCACTCTCACAGATGACTTGAGTAGATATGGGTATGTCTACTTGATGAAACACAAGTCTGAGACCTTTGAAAAGTTCAAAGAATTTCAGAATGAGGTAGAGAATCAACGTGACCGAAAAGATAAAATTCTTCTGATCGAGATCGTGGAGGAGAATATTTAAGTCATTTAATTTGGCACACACTTAAGAAAATGTGGAATCGTTTCACAACTCACGCCGCCTGGAACACCTCAGCGTAACGGTGTGTCCGAACGTCAGAATCGCACTCTATTGGATATGGTACGATCTATGATGTCTCTTACCGATTTACCGCTATCTTTTGGGGATACGCTCTAGAGACGGCTACATTCACTTTAAATAGGGCACCGTCTAAATCCGATTGAGACGACACCGTATGAATTATGGTTTGGGAAGAAACCTAAGTCATGCTGTTTCTAAAAGTTTGGGGATGCGATGCTTATGTCAAGAAACTTCAACCTGAAAAGCTCGAACCCAAGTCGGAAAAATGCGTCTTCATAGGATACCCTAAGGAAGCCCTTGGGTATACCTTCTACCTTAGATCCGAAGGCAAGATCTTTGTTGCCAGGAACAGAACCTTTCTGGAAAAAGAGTTTCTCTCGAAAGGAGTAAGTGGGAGGAAAGTAGAACCTCGATGAAGTACTACCTCTTGAGCGGGATAGTGGTGCAGCTCGTGAAAATGTTCCCGTAATGCCCACACCAAGCGAAGAGGAAATTAATGATGATGATCAAGGTACTTCGGATCAAGTTGCTCTTGAATCAGAGGTCCACTAGGACACGCTCCGCACTGCAGAAAGTGGTAATGGCAACCCTGTCACGGAAATCATGTTGTTAGACAACGGTGAACCTTCGAACTATGAAGAAGCGATGGCGGGCCCGATTCCAATAAATGGCTCGAAGCCATGAAATCCGAGATAGGATCCATGTATGAAAACAAAGTATGGACTTTGTGAGACTTGCCCGATGATCGGCGAGCGATAGAAAATAAATGGATCTTTAAGAGGAAGATGACGCCGGATGGTAATGTCACCATCTATAAAGCTCGACTTGTCGCTAAGGGTTATCGGCAAGTTCAAGGAATTGACTACGATGAGACTTTCTCACCAGTGGCGAAGCTTAAGTCCGTCCGAATCATGTTAGCAATTGCCGCATACTATGATTATGAGATATGGCAGATGGACGTCAAAACAGCATTCCTTAGCGGATATCTTAAGGAAGAGTCAGATATGATGCAGCACTGAAGGCTTTATCGATCCTAAGAATGTCGACAAAAGTATGCAAGCTCCAGCGTTCAATTTATGGGCTGGTGCAAGCATCTCGGAGTTGGAACATTCGCTTTGATGAGATGATCAAAGCGTTTGGGTTTATGCAGACTTATGGAGAAGCCTGCGTTTACAAGAAAGTGAGTGGGAGCTCTGTAGCATTTCTCATATTATATGTAGATGACATACTTTTGATGGGAAATGATATAGAACTCTTGGACAGCATTAAGGCCTACTTGAATAAAAAGTTTTTCAATGAAGGATCTTGGAGAAGCTGCTTATATATTAGGCATCAAGATCTATAGAGATAGATCGAGGCGCCTCATAGGTCTTTCACAAAGCACATACCTTGATAAGATTTTGAAGAAGTTCAAAATGGATCAGTCAAGAAAGGGTTCTTGCACATGTTGCAAGGTGTGAGATTGAGCTCAGCTCAATGCCCGACCACGGCAAAAGATAAAGAAGAGATGAGTGTCATCCCCTATGCTTCAGCCATAGGATCTATTATGTATGCCATGCTGTGTACTGCACCTGATGTAAACCATGCCGTAAGTTTGGTAGGAAGGTACCAAAGTAATCCCGCAAGGAACACCGGACAATGGTCAAGAATATCCTAAAGTACCGAAAAGGACAAAGGACATGTTTCTGGCTTATGGAGGTGACGAAGAGCTAATCAGAAGGGTTACGTCGGACGCTTAGCTTCATTACAGCATCTCGATGACTCAAAGTCACAAACCCGGATCGTGTTTATGTTGAATGGTGGAGCAGTGAGCTGGTGCACCGCAAGCAGAGCGTCGTATGGATCTACATGTGAAGCGGAGTACATGGCAGCCTCGGAGGCAGCACATGAAGCAATTTGGGTGAAGGAGTTCATCACCGACCTAGGAGTCATACCCAATGCGTCGGGGCCGATCAAACTCTTCCGTGACAACACCGGAGCTATTGCCCTTGCCAAGGAGCCCAGGTTTCACAAGAAGGCTGTGCACATCAAGCGTCGCTTCAACTCCATCCGTGAAAATGTTCAAGATGGAGACATAGAAATTTGTAAAGTGCATACGGATCTGAATGTCGCAGATCCGTTGACTAAACTCTCTCTCATGGGCAAAACATGATCAACACGAGAACTCTATGGGTGTTCGATTCATCACAATGTAACTAGATTATTGACTCTAGTGCAAGTGGGAGGCTGTTGGAAATAGGCCCTAGAGGCAATAATAAAAGCATTATTATTATATTTCCTTGTTCATGATAATTGTCTTTATTCATGCTATAACTGTATTATCCGGAAATCGTAATACACGTGTGAATACATAGACTACAATACGTCCTAGTAAGCCTCTAGTTGACTAGCTCGTTGGTCAATGATAGTCATGGTTTCGACTATGGACATCGGATGTCATTGACAACGGGATCACGTCATTAGGAGAATGACGTGATGGACAAGACCCAATCCTAAGCATAGCACAAGATCGTGTAGTTCGTTTTGCTAGAGCTTTTCCAATGTCAAGTATCTCTTCCTTAGACCATGAGATCGTGTAACTCCGGATATTGTAGGAGTGCTTTGGGTGTATCAAAGCGTCACAACGTAATCGGGTGACTATAAAGGTGCACTACGGTATCTCCGAAGTGTCCATTGGGTTGACACGGATCGAGATCGGATTTGTCACTCCGTGTTACGGAGAGGTATCACCGGGCCCACTCGGTAATGCATCATCATAATGAGCTCAAAGTGATCAAGTGTCCGGTCACGGGATCATGCATTGCGTGATGCAGTAAAGTGACTTGCGGTAACGAGACTAAACGAGGTATTGGGATACCGGCGATCGAAGTCTCGGGCAAGTAACATACCGTCGACAAAGGGAATAGAATACGGGGTTGCTTGAACCCTTGACATCGTGGTTCATCCGATGACAACATCGAGGAGCATGTGGGAGCCAACATGGGTATCCAGATCCGCTGTTGGTTATTGACTTGAGGCAGTCTCGGTCATTATGTCTCATGTCTCCCGAACCCGTAGGGTCTACACACTTAAGGTTCGGTGGCGCTAGGGTTATTAGGAAGACAAGTATGTGATTACCGAATGTTGTTCGGAGTCCGGATGAGATCCCGGACATCACGAGGAGTTCGGAATGGTCCTGAGGTAAAGATTTATATATGGAAAGTGGTTAAGCGGACTCAGGAAAGTTTCAGGGTGTACTGTAATGTATCAGGGCCACGGGAGAGTTCCGAGGTCCACCGAGGGGCCACCCCTCCTGGGGGGCCACATGGGCTAAGTGGGAGGGAGCCAGCCTGGTGGGCAAGGCGCACCTCCCCTTAGGCCCATGCGGCTAGGGCAAGGGAGGAAACCCTAAGAGAAAAAAAAGGGGCGCCCCTAGCTTGGGGGCAAGCCACCCTCCCTCCTCCCCTTTGGCGCCGCCCCATCTAGGGTTCCCCTAGATGGCGGCCCCCTTGCCCTCTCCTCCTATAAATAGAGGGTGGGGGGGAGGCTACAGACACCATTGAAGGCGCAGCCTCCCTCCCCAAACTCCTCTCTTTCTCCACACGAGCTTGGCGAAGCCACTGTCGGGCTGTTGTACCAGTTGCACCACGCCCGTCGTGCTGCCATTGGATTTGTCTTCCTCAACCTCTCCTTCTCCTTCTTTGGATCAAGACGGAGGAGACGCCATCGTCCCGTGACGTGTGTTGAACGCGGAGGTCTTTGTCCTTTCGACACTTTGGTCATCGGTGATCGTAATCACGTTGGGAACGTCTTCATCATCACCACTCCCTCGAGCAGCTTCTGCATCGACCTACAAGTGGTATGTAGATGCAAACTCTCTCTCTTGACTCGTTGCTTAGATGAACTCATAGATAGATCTTGGTGAAACCGTAGGAAAATTTTAATTTTCTGCAACGTTCCCCAACAATTTTCATACATGGATCCTATCTCAGATTTCATGGCTTCGAGCCATTTATTGGAATCCGGGCCCGCCATCGCTTCTTCATAGTTCGAAGGTTCACCTTTGTCTAACAACATGATTTCCGGAGGACAGGGTTGCCGTATTCACTGCAGTGCGGAACGTGTCCTAGTGGACCTACGAAGTTCAAGAGCAACTTGATCCAAGTACCTTGATCATCATCATTAATTCCCTCTTCGAGTTGGTGTGGGCATCACAGAACATTTTCTGAGCCGCACCACTATCCCTGCTCAAGAGGTAGTACTTCATCGAAGTTCTACTTTCCTCCCACTTACTCCTTTCACGAGAAACTCTTTTTCCAGAAAGGTTCCGTTCCTGGCAACAAAGGTCTTGCCTTCGGATCTAAGGTAGAAGGCATACCCAAGGGTTTCCTTAGGGTATCCTATGAAGACGCATTTTTCCGACTTGGGTTCGAGCTTTTGGGTTGAAGTTTCTTGACATAAGCATCGCATCCCCAAACTTTTAGAAACGATACCTTAGGTTTCTTCCCAAACCATAATTCATACGGTGTCGTCTCAACGGATTTAGACGGTGCCCTATTTAAAGTGAATGTAGCTGTCTCTAGAGCGTATCCCCAAAAGATAGCGGTAGAATCGGTAAGAGACATCATAGATCGTACCATATCCAATAGAGTGCGATTACGACGTTCGGACACACCGTTCTATTACCGAGGTGTTCCAGCGGCGTGAGTTGTGAAACGATTCCACATTTTCTTAAGTGTGTGCCAAATTACGTGACTTAAATATTCTCCTCCACGATCTGATCGTAAGAATTTTATCTTTCGGTCACGTTGATTCTCTACCTCATTCTGAAATTCCTTGAACTTTTCAAAGGTCTCAGACTTGTGTTTCATCAAGTAGACATACCCATATCTACTCAAGTCATCTGTGAGAGTGAGAACATACGATATCCTCCATGAGCCTCAACACTCATTGGACCGCATACACTCCGGTATGTATGATTTCCAATAAGTTGGTTGCCGCCCATTGTTCCGGAAAGCGGAGTCTTGGTCATCTTGCCCATGAGGCATGGTCCGCATGTGTCAAATGATTCATAATCCGGAGACTCCGTAAGTCCATCGACATGGAGCTTCTTCATGCGCTTGACACCAATGTGACCAAGGCGGCGATTACCACAAGTATGTGGGACTATCGTTATCAACTTTACATCTTTTGGTATTCACACTATGAACATGTGTAACATTACGTTCGAGATTCACTAAGAATAAACCATTGACTATCGGAGCATGACCATAAAACATTTCTCTCATATAAATAGAACAACCATTATTCTCGGATTTAAATGAGTAGCCATCTCGTATTAAGCGAGATCCGGATACAATGTTCATGCTCAAACTTGGCACCAAATAGCAATTATTAAGGTTTATAACTAATCCCGTAGGTAAATGTAGAGGTAAGCGTGCCGGCGGCGATCACATCGACTGGAACCATTCCCGACGCGCGCCGTCACCTCGTCGCCTTCGCCGATCTCCGCTTATTCCGCAGCTCCTGTTGTGAGTTACAAATATGAGCAACGGCACGGTATCAAATACCCGGGGAGTTACTACGAGTACTTGGTAAGGTACACATCAATTACATGTATATCAAATATACCTTTAGTGTTGCGGCCTTCTTATCCGCTAAGTATTTGGGGCAGTTCCGCTTCGGTGACCCTTCCCCTTGCAATAAAAGCACTTTCGAGTCTCGTGCTTGGGTCCATTCTTTGACTTCTTCTTCTTCCGGCAACTTGCTTCTTACGGTAGCGGCAACCTCTTTGCCGTCCTTCTTGAAGTTCTTCGGCCCTTGCCCTTCTTGAACTTAGTGGTCTTATTGACCATCAACACTTGATGTTCTTTCTTGATTTCAACCTCTGCTGACTTGACATTGAGAATACTTCGAATGGTCTTCTCCATTCCCTGCATATTGTAGTTCATCACAAAGCTCTTGTAGCTTGGTGGGAGCGATCAAGGATTCTGTCAATGACCGCCTCGTCGGGAGGTTTATGTCCGGTGGGACAGGCGGTGATGCAACCCGGACATTTTGAGTATGTGCTCCTTGTAACTATTTTCCTCCATCTTACAACTATAGAACTTATCGGAGACTTCATATCTCTCGGCGGGCATGAGCTTGAAAAACCAGTTTCAGCTCCTCGAACATCTCATATGCTCCGTGTTGCTCAAAAGCGCTTTTGGAGCCCCGGTTCTAGGTCAGTAAAGCATGCCGCATCGAACGAGGGAGTAATCATCAAGCACGAGACTGCCAAGCGTTCATAACGTCTTGGTTCTCTGGGATGGGTGCTTCACCTAAGCGGTCCTTCTAGGACATATTGTTTCTTGGCAGCTATGAGGATGATCCTCGGGTTAGGACCCGATCCGTATAGTTGCTGCCATCATCTTTCAGCTTGGTTTTCTCTAGGAGCAGCGTTGAAGTTCATGGTGACATGAGCGTTGGCCATTTGATCTACAAGACATATTATAAAGATTTTAGACTATTGTTCATGATAATAAAGTTCATCTAATCAAATTATTAATGAACTCCCACTTAGATTAGACATCCCTCTAGTCATCTAAGTGTTACACGATCCGAGTCGACTAGGCCGTGGTCCGATCATCACGTGAGACGGACTAGTCATCGTCGGTGAACATTCTCATGTTGATCGTATCTTCCATATTTACTCGTGTTCGACCTTTCGGTCTCCGTGTTCCGAGGCCATGTCTCGTACATGCTTGGCTCGTCAAGTTAACCCTAAGTGTTTCTGCGTGTGTAAATCTGTCTTACACCCGTTGTATGTGAACGTAAGAATCCATCACACCCGATCAACACGTGGTGCTTAGAAGCGACGAACTGTAGCAGCGGTGCATGCTTAGGGGAGAACACTTCTTGAAATTGTTCTAAGGGATCATCTTATTTACTACCGTGGTTCTAAGTAAACAAGATGCATAAATATAATAAACATCACATGCAATTATAAAGTAGTGACATGATATGGCCAATATCATATAGCTCCTTGATCTTCATCTTGGGGCTCCATGATCATCCTGTCACGGCATGACACCATGATCTCCATCATCATGATCTCCATCATCGTGTCTTCATGAAGTTGTCACGCCAACGACTACTTCTACTTCTATGGCTAACGCGTTTAGCAATAAAGTAAAGTAAGTTACATGATGCGTTTCTTCAATGACACGCAGGTCATACAAAATAAAGACAACTCCTATGGCTCCTGCCGGTTGTCATACTCATCGACATGCAAGTCGTGATTCCTATTACAAGAACATGATCTCATACATCACAATATATCATCATTCATCACAACTTGGCCATATCACATCACATGACAATTGCTGCAAAAACAAGTTAGGCGTCCTCTAATTGTTGTTGCATCTTTTACGTGGCTGCAATTGGGTTCTAGCAAGAACGTTTTCTTACCTCTGAATAACCACAACGTGATCTTGTCAACTTCTATTTACCCTTCATAAGGACCCTGCTCATCGAATCCACTCCAACTAAAGTGGGAGAGACAGACACCCGCCAAACCACCTTATGCAACTAGTGCATGTTAGTCGGTGGAACCCGGTCTCACGTAAGCGTCACGTGTAAGGTTGGTCCGGGCGCTTCATCCCACAATACCGCGGAAGCAAGATACGACTAGTAACGGCAAGTAAGTTGACAAGATCCACGCCCACAACAAAATTGTGTTCTACTGCGTGCAAAGAGAACTACGATAGACCTAGCTCATGATGCCACTTTGTTGGGGAACGTTGCAGAAAATTAAAATTTTCCCTACGGTTTCACCAAGATCTATCTATGAGTTCATCTAAGCAACGAGTCAAGAGAGAGAGTTTGCATCTACATACCACTTGTAGATCGAGTACCGGAAGCGTTCGAGGGGAGTTGTGATGATGGAGACGTTCCCAACGTGATTCCGATCACCGATGACCAAAGTGCTGAAAGGACAGCACCTCCACGTTCAACACACGTACGGGACGATGGCGTCTCCTCGGTCTTGATCCAGCAAGGGTGAAGGAGAGGTTGAGGAAGACAACTCAATGGCAGCACGACGGCGTGGTGCAAGCCCAATCGGTGAGTTCTCCGCCAGGCTTCGCCAAGCTCATGCGGAGAAAGAGAGGAGTTTGGGGAGGGAGTGGCTGCGCCTTTGATTGTGTGTTGCACCTCCCTCACCCCTCTATATATAGGAGAGAGGGGCAAGGGCGCCGGCCTCTAGGGAAAACCCTAGGGGGGCGGCCAAGGGAGAGGAGGAAAGTGTTGGCTTGCCCCCCAAGCCAAGGCGCCCCATTTTTTTCCCTTAGGGGTTTCCCTCCTTGCCCTAGCCGCATGGGCCTAGGTGGGAGGCGCACCCAGCCCACCAGGGGCTGGCTCCCTCTCCACTTAGCCCATGTGGCCCCGGAGGTGGCCCCTCCGGTGGACCTCCTGAAACCTCCCGGTGGCCCGGTGCTTTCACCGGCATGCCCCGAAACTTTCCGGAGTCCGTTTAACCACTTTCCATATATAAATCTTTACCTCCGGACCATTCCGAACTCCTCGTGACGTCCGGGATCTCATCCGGACTCGAACAACATTCGGTAATCACATACTTGTCTTCCTAATAACCCTAGCGTCACCGAACCTTAAGTGTGTAGACCCTACGGGTTCGGGAGACATCTGCGACATACGACCGAGACTACCTCAAGTCAACAACCAACAGCGGGATCTGGATACCCATGTTGGCTCCACATGCTCCTCGATGTTGTCATCGGATGAACCCACGATGTCAAGGGTTCAAGCAACCCCAGTATTCTATTCCCTTTGTCGAGACGGTATGTTACTTGCCTGAGACTTCGATCGTCGGTATCCCAATACCTCGTTCAGTCTCGTTACGGCAAGTCACTTTACTCGTACCGTAATGCATGATCCCGTGACCGGAACACTTGGTCACTTTGAGCTCATTATGATGATGCACTACCGAGTGGGCCCGATGATACCTCTCCGTAATACGGAGTGACAAATCCGATCTCGATCCGTGTCAACCCAACAGATACTTTCGGAGGTACCGTAATGCACCTTTATAGTCACCCGATTCGTTGTGACGTTTGATACACCCAAAGCACTCCCTACGGTATCCGGAGTTACACAATCTCATGGTCTAAGGAAGAGATACTTGACATTGGAAAAGCTCTAGCAAAACGAACTACACGATCTTGTGCTATGCTTAGGATTGGGTCTTGTCCATCACGTCATTCTCCTAATGACGTGATCCCGTTAATCAATGACATCCGATGTCCATAGTCGAGGAAACCATGACTATCTGTTGACCAACGAGCTAGTCAACTAGAGGCTTACTAGGGACGTATTGTAGTCTATGTATTCACACGTGTATTACGATTTCCGGATAATACAGTTATAGCATTAACAAAAGACAATTATCATGAACAAGGAAATATAATAATAATGCTTTTATTATTGCCTCTAGGGCATATTTCCAACACTCACAACCCGCAGTGGCATCAATAATCTGGTCAATGCGGGGGAGGGCAAAAGGATCTACTGGAAAAGCCTTGTTAAGATCTGTGTAATCCACACACATGCGCCAAGTGCCATTTTTCTTAAGAACCAGCACCGGATTAGCAAAACACTCTGGATGGAAGACTTCAACGATAAAACCAGCTGCTAAGAGCCTGGCCACCTCCTCTCCAATGGCCTTGCGCCTTTCTTCGTTAAACCGGCGGAGAAACTGCTTCACCGGTTTGTACTTGGGACCAACATTAAGAGTGTGCTCACGAGTTCCTCGGTACACCGGCATGTCGAAGGCTTCCATGCAAAAATGTCCCGATTCTCACGGATGAACTTCGATGGCGCGCTTTCCTATTTCGGATCCAGTTGGCACCGATCTTTGAATCGCTTGGACGAATCACCAGCACGAAGTCAACAAGCTTAGTCTCACCGCCGATTTGAATTTGAGGGCGGATCATGCTCTGTAGTTGGCTTCTTCAATGGAGTCATGTCCGCTTCGGATCAACATTGTCCTTATAATACTTTAGCTCCTCGGTGGCACAAACCGACTCATGCGTAAGCCGCGTCACCTTCCTCACATTCCAAAGCGATCTTGCGGCTCCCATGAACCATTATTGTCCCTTGTGACCCGGCATCTTGAGCTGCAAATAGATATAACAAGGCCGTGCCATGAACTTGGCATAAGCCGGCCGCCCAAATAGGGCGTGGTATGGGCTTTGGATTTTCACCACTTCAAACGTCAATGTTTCTGATCTGGAGTCATATTCATCTCCAAAGGCCACTTACAGGGCTATTTTACCAACCGGATATGCTGACTTGCCAGGTACCACACCATGAAACACTGTATTAGACGGTTTGAGATGTTTATCTGTTAACCCCATACGACGGAAGGTCTCATAGTACAGGATGTTAATGCTGCTACCTCCATCCATGAGCACCTTGGTGAACTTATAACCTCCCACCTGAGGTGCCACCACCAGGGCTAGCTGACCCGGATTGTCAACCCGGGGGGGATGATCCTCCCTACTCCATACAATGGGCTGCTCTGACCAGCGTAGGTAATGAGGCACGGCTGGTTCAACAGCCGTCATTGCCCGCTCAAGCTTCCGGTCTCGCTTGTCTAAGCTGGTGGTGAAGACATGGTACTGCCCACTATTCAACTGCTTTGGGTGGCTCGATAACCCGATTTATTGCTGCCGCTGGTTGTAACCACCTTGGTTATTCTAATTGTTACGATTGCTATGTCCGCCGAGTACCATTAAATCTGAACCGGAATTTCCTCCACGAAACCCGGCCCGGATCCTGAACCGCCGCGGAACCTTGATCATACCGGAAAGCATTGGAATTCTTGAACTCCAAAGATAATGTAATAATCCTTCGTAGGTGGTTTCTTTGGCGTCTCCGTCGTCCGTGCTTGGACGGGGTTGATTCAATAGATAGTTCAAGCGGTTCGGATTGGGATTAGGCGCTCCGCTTCGATTGACCGTTTACCCTTGCGCCGCTGGCCTTGTCCTCTGGCGTTGGTGTTAACTGAAGTCCATGTTACCATTAAACTTACGCTTGCCTCCTCCATTACCTGCCGAGTGATGTTCTTTGGCCCTTGGAGTTGCTGTTCTTCTTTCCCTTCCTGTCTCGTCATCGTCGGACTCGGGATCCTTGGTACTATCAGAATCAGCATACTTCACTAAAGCGCCCCTGAGAGTGCCCATGTCATTACAAAACCGCTTCATGCGCCCCAACTTCAACTTTAAAGGCTTAAACCGGCAATTACCCTCCAGGGTTAATATCGCAGTCGGCGTTGATCCGATACGATGAATGCAAGATTTCAAACACGGCGTACCCAATGGGTTGTTGACTCCCCTTCCCCTCGACACAAGCCGCCAAGTCGACTCACGGACATGGGCTGCTTACAGTATCTTTGAAATTCTGGATAAACCCGGGTCCGCAATCGGGCCTATGAATTGATAGAATTGGGTGGCAAGCTCTTCAACCAAGTACGGGCCGTGCCTTCGAGCATCATGGTGAAGTACTTTGCACACGCGGCCTCGTCCACATCCAACATCTCCATGGCCATCTCATAACTTTCTATCCATGCTTCTGGAGCTAAATCGGCAGTGTAATTTGGCACCTTGCGCGGACCCTTGAAGTCTTTGGGTAAGCGCACATTGCGTAAAGCGGGGACAAGGCAAGGTACCCCCAAAGAGCTAGAGGTAACCCCAGGCTCGACCGTGATGGTCGGACGAACCGGCGTAAGCTGATAAGCCTGATGCTGTGCTGCTAACTCGGCCTCCTGCGCTCGGGCCGGTCCACCAACTCACAGGCGTTATCGACACCACCCGTCGGGTTGTTGCCACGGGGTGCACCACGCCGTGCATTACTTGATGCGGTTGGTTCATCCACGTGCCTGCTATAGCTCCGGCTTGGGCGGGGGGTAGAGTGGATCCGGTCGCGGCTGTATGAATACGCTTCCTGTTGAACTAAAGCTGTCCTAAGGAGCTCCTTGACCCGGCGCGTCTCTACTGCCTGTGGTGAATCACCTTCAATTGGAATAGCTTCTAGCCGTGCCACAGCTGCAACAAGGTTATCCATCGGATTGGAGTAGTGACCCGGAGGTGTTTGCACAGCACGAGGCGCACCGGCGTTATGACGAGTAGATCTATTAAGCGAGGCTGAACGGCGCACCAGTCCCGAGCACTCCCGCCCGGTTTACCGCGGCGGATTACTGGTTCCGCTCAGGGGTGTTGAAGAGGTCTCTTCCTTGAAACACGAAGGCAAAGCGGGATCTGTATTTCCTCTTCATGACTTCATGTGATGCGTTACGATCCAACATTAGCCTATAAGCCTGCGCATCTAAAGCGGCCAGCTCTGCCGTCATCTCGGCGTCTGCGGTGCTAGATCCGTTTAGCTTGAGTGATTTGTTCCTTCACCTTCGCAATCTCCGGCGTTATGGCGTCTGATCCGCCGGGTTAACCTCTGCCATGAGCGCGGCCAACACATCGAACAGATCTGATAAAACTTGAGCCGGTGGGTGCACGGGGCCTCCTGCCCGGCAGCCGTCGCCGCTGTTGAACCGGCAATCATTGCCGCAGCAGTTTGAAGAGTGAAGCACTGCTTGTGTACCGGCCATGAATATTCCAACCCGGTTGGGTAGATCGGAGGGTCGGAATCATCACCATCGGAACAGCCTCGGCCATCTTGTAGCCATACGTCTGATTCAGTTTCTCCGGTTGACGACTCGCCGTCAGAGCAGACGACGGTTTTGGCACCAGATTCTGATCCGCCCTCATAACTTCCTCCGTGGATGACTCCCACAAAGGCGCGCTTCACGGTCGGTTTAACTGGCAGATCTCGCTGACGCCGAGTCTCGGCGAGGTCGGTGCAGATGTCCGGCTCGAGGCCACAGCTCACCGATCTTGCCGATGAAAGCGTGTATTCTACCAAAAGGGACCCGGTATCCGTACTCGATTGAGCCGGCCTCGGGGCTCCATCCTGCATCGTCGATGTAGAGCTTGCTGCGACGACTCTTGGTCATCCGGCCCACATCATAGCCTTCGAGTCCTTTGAACTTGCCCTCCAAGATCATCAAACCATCGTGCGACAGCCCCACGGTGGGCGCCAACTGTCGTGGTTTTGTCACGGCAGATGTCCTCATGAAAGGACTTAGTCGTGGAGCCATCGCTACGGGTTAACTTGAAGGGGTTAAAGCGGACGCAAAGACATAAGAGTTATACTAGTTCGGCCCCTTCGATGAAGGTAAAAGCCTACGTCTAGTTGTGATGGGATTGATGTGGTCTCGATGACTAGGGAGCAAATAAGCTTCGCCTAGGCCTCGAGTTGTTGTCCCCTTGAACCGCCCCGGGTCGTCCCCTTATATACACGGGTGACGCCCGTAGGTTCAGAGAGTCCCAATCTCCGGTTCAAACATGTATCCGGGTTGGTCTCTCTCTATTCCTAACTTACAATACAAGTTTACATACCAGGCGGTTTTACGGCCTGAGGTTCTAAACCGACCTCATGGCCTTGGGCCCTTACTTTCATGCCTCTTGGGCTTTTATACCATTGAACTACTGATGAAGTTAACCCGGCACAGATAGGCCGGTTTACGCCCAGTAGTAATATCCCCAACATCTATGATGGGAGAATTGAAATTCTTCTTAGGTCTTCAAATTCGTCAACAGCGTAATGGCATATTCATATCTCACGAGAAATACCTCAAGGATGTATTGAGGAAATTCAGCATGCAAGACTGCAAAGGCGTCAAAATCCTTATGCCCACAAATGGCCATCTATGCACTGATGAAAATAGTATTGACTTCGATCAAAAGGTATGCCGCTCCATGATTGGTTCTTTATTGTATTTATGTGCATCTAGGCCGTATATTATGCTTAGTGTTTGCATGTGTGCCCGATTTCAAGCTACACCGAAGGAATCACACCATAAGGCTGTGAAGCATATTCTTCGATATCTAGCTCACACACCAACACTTGGATTATGGTATCCCAAGGGCTCAGCTTTTGATCTCATTGGATATTCAGACTATGACTATCCTGGTGATCGTGTGGACCGCAAGTCAACATCAGGCACATGCCATTTCCTCGGACGATCCTTGGTCTGTTGGTCCTCGAAGAAAAGCAGGCGCATATCACATCTCATCGCTAAAGTTGAGTACATTGCTTTGCTGGTTCTTCTTGTGCTCAATTGCTATGGATGAAGCAAACCCTCAAGTACTACGACATCAACATCAAGAATGTGCCTCTCTACTGTGACAATGAGAGTGCCATCAAGATTGCTCATAACCCAGTTCAGCACTCAAAGACAAAGCACATTCAGATTCATCATCATTTTCTTCGTGATCATGTGTTGAAGGGCGACATCTCTATTGAGCATGTGAAGACTGAAGAATAGCTAGCCGATATCTTCACAAAGTCCTTGGATGAGAAGAGATTTAGCAAGTTGCGGTGTGAGCTAAATATCCTAGAATCTTGAATGTCCTTTGAAAAGGACACACATCCTAACACTTATGCAAAATTGATGACTTAGATGTGCAACACACGAAGAAACGTTTTTCTTCAATCAATGAAGACTAACACTCTAAGTGTGAAGAAATTAAGGAAGAATTTGATTCTCAGAACCCTACGACAATTCTACGCGGTGTCTGAAATCATCATTCTTATACGGTGGGTCACGCCACCAACAAAAGTTAAAAGTCTTCAATTTGAGTTTTTTTTGTTGTTCAATTTCTTCAACTTGGCATTATCTTCACTGATTCCGTCGTTTTTCTTCATTGGCTATATATATATATATATATATATATATATATATATATATATATATATATATATATATATATATATATATATATATATATATGAGTTTATGTCCTCTCTGACATTCACTTATTGCTAATTCTTCTCGTTGCCTTTTACGCTAAGTGAATGTGATCGGACCCTTTCCCTCTATGCTAAACTCAACCTACTATTCACAAATTCTTCATATGCGTTCTATTCGAAACTCGTTCAAAATCTTCACTGTGTCCTTGTCAGCTAAAGAATTTGCGAACGAAACATTAAAATTATCTTATCTGAATTTTCGGTGTTTGCCGCTCAAACCGTTCCACATTCCACGATGGATTTATCTATTCACCCACGATCTCGCAAGATCTCCACCTCTCAGTATGTGGGTGACACATGTCACGCGAATGACAAGGGTCAGAGGCACGTTCGTCCAATTTCCTCGGGCGGGCAGTTTTTCACCTCGGTTATAAATACCCCCTCCCTTCCTCACTTCGTTTTTACTCCGCTCGACCTCACTCCCTCGCTCGAGCTCTCAAAACCTAGCGCCGCCGCTACTTCCATCGTCACCGGTGAGGAAGAGCTTCACTGCCTCGACCTCGTCGCCGTCGTACTCGCGCCGGCCGCGGATTTCTTCACTCCGCCGCCGTCGTAACTGTCTTCCTCTGCCAAGTTAGGGCGTGGAAGATCTGAACTGACGAACTTCTAAATCTACACTTCACAGTTCGTCGTGTTCTTCGTCAAGGGTAATTAAAAGTTACTTTTACTGCCCTTGTTGATTCTGATGTTTTCTACAAAATCTTCAAAAGGTGTTTATTCTTCAAATCTTCACACACTAAACACCTCGCACAACATCTGTTCTTGATCTGTTTCCCTAAGCAACATTTTTCTTCAAGATTCCTCAATTGTGTGGATTTTCAATTTGTACAACTCTGGAACCTAAGTCAAAGAATGCTTTGTGAAATTCCTCGAGACTGATCTGGTCAAATTCCTCAAACTTGTTCTTTTTTTTGCAAAATCTTCCGAGAACGCATATGACCTCTCCAAATTCTTCGCAACTATATTATGTTCACAGGTACACATGTCCGCTATTGAATCTCTAGGTTCTCATCAACTTAACTCATTTGCAACGTTTCTTGAAGAAAAGTTGCACACCTCTTCAGAGAATTCTATTGTTCAGATTCCTCAGCTGAAGAAAATGGTCGTGACAAGAAACCTCAGAAGGGAGGAAAGAAATTGGAAGTCAACACAGCGTTTGAAATCCCTGAGGATATCTATGATCAATATTGCACTCCTGGTGAGGCCAAACATGGCAAGGAGACCAAGAATGAGCGCAAAGTGCGCATTCAGAGGATAGAGAGGAGATGGGCCAGAGAATGGAGGGAGTAAAGATATGTCACTCCTAAGTACATGAAGAAATTCGCTCTTCACCCTCCATGCCCAAGACCTCCATTGGCACCAGGCAAGAAGCTGATCCTACCAGCCTCAAGCGTGGTGAGGACTATCTGATGAATGGGCTAAGCAGCAAGCCAAGCTAGCCAAAGTGGCTAAGGAAGGCATGAGGAAATTCAATGAAGACTCTCTTGCCCACTTGCCCTTTGTTGAGGCCTCTGCAAGCAAGCATAAGAAGGCCATGCCCAAGAAGCCTGCACACAAGCCCAGGGCTTCTGCACCAATGCCCTCACAGCCAAGCTCATCCGCAATGCCCTCACGGCCCAGCTCATCAAAGCCATCACGGCCAATTCCTCAAGCTGCTCCAGCTCCTCAAGTTCCAAAGTCCTCAACTCCTCCTTCCAAATCCTCAGCACCTGTGCATCCCGCCTCGTCCCAAAGGACAACAGGCATCTCAATTGCCTCTGGAGCCTCTGCAAGTTCTTCGGCTCCTCCGCATTCCTCAACTGGACCCACTCTGTTGAAGACTAAGGCCACTGCTGGACGAGGTTCTTGACCAAGTCCTCACCAGAAGCAGGTAGCCTTCCAAGTACTGTCTGATGACGACGAAGCTGATGATGAGGAACTCACTGAAATCATCAGAGACAGGCAGCAAAGAGCCGCTAGAGCCAAAGGCTCAAATGTACCTCTGCTTTTGGATCCAAAGCTGATCCTTGAATACTGATCTGTGGCACAAGGACCCCAACACTCCTATGCCTGACTTCAATCTTACTCTTGGTCAAAGTCACGTGCTTTCCGCCTTCATAGGCGAACAAAAATGGAAATTCGAGAAGGCCAGGCAGTTGAAGAAAGCGCAGTACAAGAAGGAGCGCCTTCTAAATAAGAACATTGTGAAAATGACCACTGATGAACTCATTGCTGCACAAACTGAGATCAAAAACCTCAGTGATGAATTTGACACCTACCGTGCAGACTAGCTTGGAGCCAAAGTCAGATTTGTCAAATTGGCGAAAGGTTTTTCGTCAAATGTTGCTCCAACGCACATTGAAATTCCTCGGTGAAGCATCATCCGGTATTTGAAGAACATGCCTGCACCGCTGATGAAAATCGGGTTGCTGATGAAACTGCTAGTGCCAAGGCTGATGACTGCATTCCAGCCGCTGATGAAACTGCCAGGGCAACCTCTAGTGTTGCGCCTGAAGAAATAGTCAGGCCAGCTGAGGCTTGAACCACTGTGCCTGAAGAAACTGACCATGCCAGGGCAACTGCATGAGTTGTGCCTGAAGAAAATGAACCAATTTCCTCTGCTCCTCCTGCACCTACACCAAGTCCAATTCTTCCTTCTGCATCAGAAGCTAAGAAGACCAAGGCTGAGGAACGTGCAGCACTGAAGAAAAGGAAAGCATCAACTTCATCAGAATCTTCAGCTCCGAAGAAGATGAAGAAATTGACAAGCTCTTTTGAGAATCCAATTGATGTTGTTCCAGTCTCATGCATGCCATCAAAGGAACTTGTTCCCTTTAGTGAAGAATATGCAATCCCAAGCGGATCCAATGAGGATGTTCCTTTTGCTGCTTCCTCAGAGCAGTTGGACGAAGAAATTGAAGTGGATACAATCCCTTCAACCCCAGTTGTCTCATCGCCCGTGCCTTAGTTCATAGTTGAAGAGGCAGGCATTGAAAAACTAAGTGAAGAAGATGAGGATGTGGACATTGGGAGCATAACATCAGTGATGAATGATGACTTTTGGGAAAGTCAGCACCCCAACTCTCCCTTGTTCACTCCTCTGCAACAAATTCCTCAGTCCCCAGTGCATACTGAAGTTCAAATGGGCTCTGACGAACCTCACACCACTCCATCCGTTCACGAAGAGATTCCAGCCACTAGTGCTGAAGAAAATGCTGCTGAAGAAATGCGGACCCAGGCTGCAACTGAAGAAGAAACTGAAATTCCTCAACCTGTGGTTCCCGAGATTGCGATTCCTGAGGTTGTGATGCAATTGACTGACACTCCTCAGCCCAAGCCAAAGGATCCTTTCTCCAACAAGCAAAACTTCAAGGCTGATGACTTCTTCCATGAGCAAGTTTTCTTCATGGATTACAACCCATATGACTCTGCTCGTCTTAGAAGGAAGCGTTTCTGGACTGCCAGCCAAGCCAACTTCTATTCTTCGCTTCTTTTCAACAAGGACAAAGTCTTCGACCATGAGCATATTCCTCACGTGGACATGGAATCACTGCCTTGCTTCACGCCAGTCCTCAGTGTTCTTCATGACGCTGGACTGCTCAACTTCTGCACTGATATTGTTGATTGGAATGAAGAGCTAATTCTTCAGTTCTATGCAACGCTGCACATCACGAAATCCGAAGATGTGAACTCTTGGGTATTGGACCGATGATGAAAATACTCATTTCAAAGCACCGGCCTCTGGATTGCTTCATGCCCTACCTGTTAGTCCTCCCCTTGAAGGTGCTCGTTGTATTTACCATGAACTTGAGCTTACAGATCACTACATGCAAGTGTTGATGAAGCCACTGAAGCCCGGTCAAGCCCCAAGGACCAAATTCCTCGTGAAGGAATTGCAGTATGTGCCTCGAACTGTCTATCGCATTCTGGCGAAGACTTTGAGTCCAATCAAAGGCCACGACTCGAATGATGAAGAGGTCGTTGGCATCATGAAGAACTTGTTCTTCAACATCATTCATGGCGTTCCTGTCAACTACCATGATTTGTTCATGAGGACTCTGGCCAATGTTGCATTAACTCCATTTGAGTTGAAGCCTTACGCTCCTTGGATTATGAGATTCCTCAGAACAAGGTCTTGACTCAACTACAAGGCCGACTTTCAAAATCATCTCAGCTACTTGCCCCCCATAGAAGTTCAAGCAGACATATTCCTCGGTGATGAAAAGGGCAAGGCCGCTGCAGTTATTGATGAATGCATTCGTCCATTGGATGGTCAGTTCCGCAAAGCTGCATCTTACTCCACCAATGATGACTCGGCCACTCATGACTCTGCCGCAAATGCTTCAAAGCAAAATCCTCAAGGCACAGCTCCAAGGGTGATGACTGATCGTGAGCTTCTCCTCAGTCTTCACCAGAAGGTCGAACGGAACCACAAATGGGTTAAGCGTCAGTTTGGTTCAATTCTTCACAACATGACTGCTACACACAATGCAATGAAGAAAAACCATTACTACCTCCATGAAGTCTTCGATCGCACTTGGGTTGTTCTGGCACATCTTTATGGTGAAGAAGATCTGAAGCAAATGGGTCTCAAGCAGGACTTTGACTGGTCTCAACCACCAACGAAGAAATTCAAGAAGGTCAAAGTTCCCTCCTTGGTGGCCAGCTCATATTCTTCATCGCGCGACACGGATCAGCATGAAGATATGAACGACACTGCGGCAGGCCCTACTACAACAACCGACCCCAACAACACTGACGCTCCTCCATCATCATGATATTCTTCAGGGGTGTTAGTCCTCATTTTTCGATCCTTTTGGTCATTCGATGACAAAGGGGGAGAAATTTGAGTTAGTCTTCAAGCGGGTCTCTATATATGGGCATCTTTTTACTAAGTTACAACTCTCGTTCTTCTAAAGACTTTATTGGATCGAGTTGTAAACTTAAACCCGGTGGTGGTCTGATACTCTTGTTGTGTTCTTCTGCATGCTTATTCATCATATATGTTAATGCACGCATGCTGAATTACATCAGTCACCATATTTCATCATGCATTTCAAATCCTTCATATTATATGTTAAATGCGTGTATGAATTACAAGATATAGGGGGAGATCTCCATGATTCTACTCTTCAAGTGTGCATTGCTTCAAAAGAAAATTCCTCACAATGCACATCTTCAGGGGGAGTTATTCTATATCTTGCAATCAAATTCCTCAACTTCTGTATTTACACTTCATATGTTTATCCCCGTTGAAAACTTAACCTATATTGTCATCAATCACCAAAAAGGGGGAGATTGTAAGTGCATCTAGTGCCCCTTAGTGATTTTCGTGTATTGAAGACTTATAGGTTAAGGATCTAATGTGTTTGTGAGTGTACACATGTATATAAGTCTATGAGGAGTTTGATACTTATAGAGAAAGTCGACCCCTAAAAATGAATGTCTTCCACTGAAGACTTTGGATTTCTGAAGACTTTGAAAGTGAAGAAATTGGTGTGACCATGAAGACTTGGTATTCATACGAGGAACATGAAGCATGAAGACTTTTGTTTTCGTAGTTTTATTTTCGCTTTCTTGAGTCATAGAAAACACCGTACTATTAAAGGGGGTCGAGGAAATACTAAGGAAAAATTTCCAAGTGATGCCCATCTCAAAATCCCACACCTACCAATCCCTTCGAGTGAAGCCATTGGAAATCTCATGCAGCTCAGTCAATTTCTTCAATGACAGAGACGAAGTTCTTCTGGTCTCTGAGGAATTTGTTCTGACTAAGGAGTTAGGAATTCGCTAGTGCGGATAGCCTACAAGTAAGGAACATGATAGCCCCGAGGAATTTGAACCTCAAATTTCCGACCGTTGCTGTGCTACACGCCAGCTGTTCCAAAATATCTACCCACCTAACGGTCATATCATGGAAGTGCATTTATGTCTTATCATGTCGGGCTGCTCCCTAGGCTATAAATAGCCGCCCCCTACAACAACTAGCTGGTTAGCTGCTCCAAGAGAAACTGACACTTATCATTGGGAGCATCCCATCCTCCGAGGACTTTGAGCGAAAATCATCAAGTGAAGAAAACCCAAACACCTACAAACCCAAAGTGATTGAGCATCACTGAAGAGATTGATTCTGCGTGGATCCGATGCTTGTTACCTTTGAAGACTGTGCATCTTCCAAACGGTTAGGCATCATGGTCTGAGCATCCAAGAGGAAATTTTGGATTGCCGAGTGACCGAGTTTTTTCAGGTTTGGAAGTCACCTGAAGACTTACCATGAGTGATTGGGCGAGGTCTGTGTGACCTTAGCTCAAGGAGAATACAGTGAGGACTGTGTATCCTCAGGTTTAAATACCTAGCCGCTCCAACTGCACGTACAAGCTGTCTGCAGTTGGAACTGGTCTACCAAATCATTGTCTTCACCAAGCCTACTGGTTCTATTTACTCAACTCTCTCATTTCCTCATTACTGTGTTGAGTGATTGTTCATATTTGTTTGAAGACTTTGACTGAAGACTTTATCAATTTCCTCAGTTCAATTTCTTCAGTCTGTTTGTCTTCATCCTGCTTATCATGTGTTTACGCTTTCTGTACTCTATGCTTGTTTTCATTACATCATGATGACCATTCTTATGTTTTGTTATGTTTGCATCTTAGTACCTATTCCGCTGCAAGTAGTTTTTCACTTAGGAATTTCCTCACCCTAAAATTCCTTAGTGAAGAATTCATAAAAATCGCCTATTCACCCACCCCCCCTCTAGTCGACTCAACGCACTTTCAGTCTGGGTACTAAAATTGCTTGAATCAAGTGGGAGTTAATCTTCCAGCTAAGATAGTGATTGACAAAGTTCTCTAGTCACTATCACCAAGTTACTAGAACTTCGTGATGAACTATAATATGCAAGGGATGACGAAAACGATTCCCAAGCTCTTCGCGATGCTGAAATCGGCGAAGGTAGAAATCAAGAAATAGCATCAAGTGTTGATGGTTAACAAAACCACCAGTTCCAAGAAAAAGGCAAAGGGAAAGAAAGGGAACTTCAAGAAGAATAGCAAGCAAGTTGCCGCTCCCGTGAAGAATCCCAAAAGCTAAACCCAAGCTCGAAACCTGAGTGCTTCTCTTGCCAAAGGAAATGGTCACTAGAAGCGGAACTGCCCAAACATTTGGCGCATAAGAAGGATGGCAAAGTGAACAAAGGTATATTTGATATACAGATTATTGATGTGTACTTTACTAGTGTTCATAGTAACCCCTAGGTATTTGATACCGGTTCAGTTGCTAAGTTTAGTAACTTCAAAGCAGGAGTTACAAAATGAACAGAGACTAGTTGAGGGCGAAGTGATGATGTGTGTTGGAAGAGATTCCAAGGTTGATAAGATCACCATCTACTCCCTCTACCTTCAGAATTAGTGTTTAACCTAAATAAATGTTATTTGGTGTTTGCATTGAGCATGAATATGATTGTATCATGTTTATTGCAATACGGTTATTCATTTAAGTCAGAGTTGTTCTGTTTACATGAATAAAACCTTCTATGGTCATACACCCAATATAAATGGTTTATTGAATCTCGATAGTAGTGATACACATATTCATAATATTGATGCCAAAACATACAAAGTTGATAATGATAGTGCAACATACTTGTGGACTGCCGTTCAGGTCATATTTGTGTAAAGCGCATGTAGAAAATCCATGCAGATGGGCTTTTGGATTCACTTGATTATGAGTCATTTGATACTTGCGAACCATGCCTCATGGGCAAGATGACTAAAACTCCGTTCTTCGGAACAATGTAGCGAGCCACTAACTTATTGGAAATAATACATACCGATGTATGCGGTCCGATGTGTGTTGAGGCTCGCGGTGGGTATCATTATTTTCTAACCTTCACAGATGTTTTGAGAAGATATGGGTATATCTACTTGATGAAACACAAGTCTGAAACATTTGAAAAGTTCAAAGAATTTCATAGTGATGTAGAGAATCATCGTAACAAGAAAATAAAGTTTCTACGATCTGATCGCGGAGGTGAATATTTGAGTTACGAGTTTGGCCTTCATTTAAAACAATGTGGAATAGTTTCACAACTCACGCCACCAGGAACGCCACAGTATAATGGTGTGTACGACCATCGTAACCATACTTTATATGATGCGATCTATGATGTCTCTTACCGATTTACCACTATCGTTTTGGGGTTACGCATTAGAGACAGCTGCATTCACGTTAAATAGGGCACCGTCTAAATCCGTTGAGACAACACCGTATGAACTATGGTTTGGCAAGAAACCAAAGTTGTTGTTTCTTAAAGTTTGGGGTTGTGATGCATATGTGAAAAAGTTTCAAACTGATAAGCTCGAACCCAAATCGGAGAAGTGCGTCTTCATAGGATACCCAAATGAAACTGTTGGGTACACCTTCTACCACAGATCCAATGCAAGATTTTTGTTACTAAGAATGGATCCTTTCTAGAGAAGGAGTTTCTCTCGAAAGAAGTGAGTGGGAGGAAAGTAGAACTTGATGAGGTAATTGTACCTTCTCTCGAATTGGAAAGTAGCTCATCACAGAAATTAGTTCAAGTGATGCCTACAGAAACTAGAGAGGAAGTTAATGATAATGATCATGAAACTTCAGATCAAGTTACTACCGAACCTCGTAGGTCAACCAGAGCACGTTCGCACCAAAGTGGTAGGGTAATCCTGTTCTGGAAGTCATCTTACTAGACCATGACGAACCTACGAACTACGAGGAAGTGGTGATGAGCCCATATTCCGATAAATGGCTTGAGGCCATGAAATCTGAGATAGGATCCATGTATAATAACAAAGTGTGGACTTTGGTTTACTTGCCCAATGATCGGCGAGCCATAGATAATAAATGGATCTTCAAGAGGAAGACAGACGCTGATGGTAGCGTTACTATCTACAAAGCTCGACTTGTCGCAAAAGGTTTTCGACAAGTTCAAGGTGTTGACTACGATGAGATTTTCTCACCTGTAGCGATGCTTAAGTCTGTCCGAATCATGTTAGAAATTGCCACATTTTATGAAATATGGCAAATGGATGTCAAAAATGCATTCCTTAATGGATTTCTTAAAGAAGAGTTGTATATGATGCAACCAGAAGGTTTAGTCAATCCTAAAGGTGCTAACAAAATGTGCAAGCTCCAGCGATCCATCTATGGACTGGTGCAAGCATCTCGAAGTTGGAATATATCCTTTGATGAGTTGATCAAAGCATATAGTTTTATACAGACTTTCCGTGAAGCATGTATTTACAAGAAAGTGAGTGGGAGCACTACAGCCTTTCTGACAAGTATATGTGAATGATATATTGTTGATCAGAAATGATGTAGAATTTTCTGGAAAGCATAAAGGAGTGTTTGAAAGGAGTTTTTCAAAGAAAGACCTCGGTGAAGCTGCTTACATTGAGCATCAAGATCTATAGAGATAGATCAAGACGCTTGATAAGATTTTTCAATGAGTACATACCTTGACAAGATTTTGAAGTAGTTCAAAGTGGAATAGTCAAAGAAGGAGTTCTTGGCTATGTTGCAAGGTGTGAAGTTGAGTAAGACTGAAAAACCCGACGGCTGAAAATAGAAAGAGAATGGAAGTCATTCCTTATGCCTCAGTCATAGGTTCTATAAAGTATGCTATGCTATGTACCAAACATATTTTGTACCTCACCATGAGTTTGGCAAGAGGGTACAATAGTGATCCAGGAGTATCCTTAGTGGAATAAGGATATGTTTCTCGGTTATGGAGGTGACGAAGAGTTCGTTGTAAAGGGTTACGTCGATGCAAGCTTTGACACTTATCCGGATGACTCTTAGTCTTAATCTAGATACATATTGAAAGTGGGAGCACTTAGCTAGAGGAGCTCCGTGCAGAGCATTGTAGACATAGAAATTTGCAAAATACATACGGATCTAATGTAGCAGAACCGTTGACTAAACTTCTCTCACAAGAAAAACATGATCACACCTTAGTACTATTTGGGTGTTAATCACATGGCAATGTGAATTAGATTATTGACTCTAGTAAACCATTTGGGTATTAGTCACATGGCGATGTGAACTATAGGGTGTTAAATCACATGGCGATGTGAACTAGATTATTGACTCTAGTGCAAGTGGGAGACTGAAGGAAATATGCCCTAGAGGCAATAATAAAGTTGTTATTTTATATTTCCTTATATCATGATAAATGTTGATTATCCATGCTAGAATTATATTAACCGGAAACTTGATACATGTGTGGATACATAGACAAAACACCGTGTCTCTAGTAAGCCTCTACTAGACTAGCTCGTTGATCAAAGATGGTTAAGTTTCCTAACCATAGACATGTGTTGTCATTTGATTAACGAGATCACATCATTAGTAGAATCATGTGATGGACAAGACCCATCCGTTAGCTTAGCATAATAATCGTTAAGTTTTATTGCTATTGCTTTATTCATGACTTATACATATTCCTTTGACTATGAGATTATGCAACTCCCGGATACCAGAGGAATACCTTGTGTGCTATCAAACATCACAACGTAACTGGGTGATTATAAAGATGCTTTACAGGTATCTCTGAAGGTGTTTGTTGGGTTGGCATAGATCGAGATTAGGATTTGTCACTCCGAGTAAGGTATCTCTCGGCCCTCTCGGTAATCAATACAAAAAAAATACACTTCTGTGATGATACGTGTTTGTCACAGTAGGTCGCGTTTTTTGTCATGCATGTACATCCATGACAATTTTATGATAGAATCAAGATAGTCATACCTGTGCTGTCGTAGAAGTGTTCCATGACATTACCAAAATTATCATCACGGAAGTGTCCACTTCCATGACGATAAATCGTGTGTCACAGAAGTGCTTTCGTCAAGGGTGACCGACACGTGGCATCCACCGTAACGGAATGCCGTTAAGCTATCGGGTCCTGTTTTGGATCCGATAACCCGTTAACAGCCCCGACCAATGGGGATTTTCCACGTGTAAAATCATCATTGGTTGGAGGAAACTGCGTAATAGATCTCGCCCGTTGGGACAGATATCATCCACTCATTGGACCCAAAGCGCATATGATACATCGACACGTGGCACCGACCAATGAGGCCCATTCACGTGAAAAGGCGGCCCATTTGACTTGGTCAAGGTGGCGGGCCAGCCATGGAAAGCATGTTAGCGCACTGTTACGCATATAGCCCATTTATAGCCCGCTAACCCGGGGCCCATTACGACCTATCTGAATTAGGCCCGATGGCGTCATCTGGGCCGTCAATATGATTCCAGCCCATTTTAAGTTCCGGCCCATGTATGGCCCATGGCGTCTTTGGCCCATATGAGGCCCTTTGTAACTCTTGGCCCATTAACGGCCCATGGTGAAACAGCCCGTAATGAACAGTGTATCACTTTATACCCATTAACGGCCCATTAATCTATTGGGCCATTTGCAGCCCATGTTATCTTCCGGCCTTCTCAGGGCCCATTTATTCTTGGGCTCATTTCCAGCATTCGGTTACTTATGGCCCGTTACTGTCATTTTATGCTTGTGGGCCAAATTCAGCACGTGGTTCTGATCGGCCCGTTTGTGGCCCGTTAATACGTTGGGCCGTTTTCATAGCGTCATCAAATATGTCCTATTAACAATGGCACATTATGGTCGGCCCATGAACGGACGACTCCAACTCTAGCCCGTTTACGGCCATAATGCGGTTTGTTTTTGGCCCAAGTTTGGCCAATCGATCATACGGCCCGTATAAGGCCCATTGATGATACGGCCCGTAGAAGGCCCATTGTTTCCACGGCCCGTAGAAGGCCCATTGTTTCTCTGACCCGTGGGAGGCCCGTATGGGTATCGTTAGCATACTTGATAGCTAAGGATCATCGATGGTGCTCGTGTTGCGGTTCGGTTTGGGCCGGTATCGCCCGTCGGCAAGCGGCTCGGTGCTGATTGCGGCGCTGTTGACATACAAGAAAGCTCATACGTGGTAAGTGAACAGTTGCACGATAAAGAGAAAAACCGAAGGATAACGAATCAAAATAACGATGAGGCTGCGGCGTCGGTAAAGCGAGGGCGGTGGAGTTGAATATGGCGTCCGTGGAAGCGGGTCGGTGCGATGGAGGAAGGCTTCGTAGCGTTATGCGGTGCTTTTCGGTGAGGCAGATTTGTTCTTGGCGGACAAGGGCTTGTGTGAAGGGCCAGCAAAGGGGCCAGACGAGGGAGTCGATGAAGGGCCTACACTGTGGTGGACAAGGCACGGTTAAGCGGTCGATGCGGTGGACCATGATGGCGGTCAAGGAGATCCGAGCGGTGGACAAGCCGGTCGGCTGAAGCGACTCGGTGAAGTGGTGAGTTGGCGGTTAGGGGTTCCAAGGTGCGAAAGGTAGATCCGTTGGGGTGTGAGGTCCACGCTGCGGAGAGGACTAGATTAATGACTTGTCGTGGTTGGGGGTCGGGGAGGGAAAGGGAGGGCTCACGGGGAAGAATGTTGGGGGCAAAGAGGGGAAAACAATGGAGTTACCAAAGCAGCCCTTTTCCGTTCATATGGCAGGGGTAAAACAGGAATATCACAGGGCTAAACTTTCGGGTGCGAGATATTTCGATGTGAGCGGGAAGTTTGAAAGCTTTTGGCGCCCGAAATTATATTCTTCTCTTGTACGGCTGACTATGATATCATGGCCGAGAATTTGTTTGTTTTGCACGCAAAAAAAAAGTGCAAGTTTTGAAAATAAATGTCTCCAACTCGAAACTTAAATTGTCCATACAATTGAAATATGGATCATTGAGCTACTACAAGCAAATACCATCATACGGTCCAATTCAAATGAAATTCCAAATGTGTTTATCCTAAATATGATGACAAAAGCAAAAGGGTTAATTTGATAAATGCCACTCCAAATCTGGCGATTCCGAGAAATGCCACTGCAATTTCCAAACTTTGAAAAATGCCATTTCATGCCATTTCTAGTGGCATTTTTTGAAGTCTGGAGTGGCGTTTTTCAAACTTTGCAAAACATGAAGTGGCATTTTTCAAAGTTTCAAAATTGCAGTGGCATTTTTATGAATCACCATAGTTGGAGTGGCATGTATCTAATTAACCCAAAGCAAAAATGTGTATGTGTATGAATAAAGTGGATGATTATAAAGTTTGAACATGCCCGTATGTGTATATCTCTAGGTTTGATATATGAATTTGAAATCACGAAATCGGCTTAAAAATGTATCTCCATTCAAATGAATTACAAAAGCTAATGATGGAGTCAATTCCAAAATTCCAATCTTAGGTTTGTAATTACGGTACATCAAGGTATATCACGCATGTTCGAAAGTATCGTTATCTCATAGTCCAAACTGTGAAACAAATTGATCAACCATGAGTGCACACACTATTGACCATGTATATCTCAATTACGCTAAAGTCCCTCAAATATAGACACCTCACTCTTTATCTGAAGCCAACCCCCCCCCCCCCTCGTCGCCCCCACCCCTCATCGCCCCCCACACACACACAGAGAGAAGTCGTTCTCTCCCCAAACACCAACACGTCTCTATCACTTTGTCTCTTGGGCATGCACACATCTCTTCCCCCACTCTCTAGCTAGGTCTCCCGGCATCTCTCTTTCCCAAGCACACGCACTATGTAGAGTGTATCTTTCCCATACACACAAAACGTCGCCCCCAAATGTCTATCTCCCTAGTTATGTGGTTCTCGCACACTCACCTCACACACCACCCCCACTGCAAAACAAGCACACTTTGTCTCCTTGTGCACCACTCTCCTCTTTCTATCTCTCCCACATGCGGACCCACCCCAGCTCCTCCCTGTATACATATATGTCGTGACTCTTTCCATAGCTCCCTAATGTATCATCGTTCTCGATCTCGCACATTGTTCTCTACACCATCTATTCTAGATCTCTCATGAAGTCCCTATCACACACACGATGACTCACTTCCCTTGCATCTCCGTTACATAGGCCAATTTCAAACAACATCAACATTGTCTCCCTCGCCATTTATGGACACAAACGCCCCTCTCTCGCCCCTCTCTTCCCCTCTCTCTCTCTCTCTCTCTCTCTCTCTCTCTCTCTCTCTCTCTCTCTCTCTCTCTCTCTCTCTCTCTCTCGCTCTCTCACCCCTCTCCCACACACACTCGAACTCTCATCCAAATAGTCTGCTCCCCGCCCGCACCCATGCTATCCCGCTACTACATATGTCACACCATTCCCCTTCCCTTATACTAGGTTTACATCATTAGTGGTCTCTCTACTCCACATACACACACTCCCTCTCACACACAAACGCGCGCACAAACACACAGACACGCACAAACACCCATTAATCTGGATCATCATCTCTCCCCATGTTTGCATGTGTATCTCACACGCTCACTCTCTAATTATGTATATGTGTCTCCACGTTACACAACACAAAGCCCCATGTACATGTCTCTCTCTATCCTCCACACACATAGACACAAAGAATCTGTTATCATTGCCTCAGCCTCTAGACATATCACACATGCACTCTCTCTCTCTCTCTCTCTCTCTCTCTCTCTCTCTCGCAAACACGCTCAACAAGGGTTTCCCCGTGAATAACTTACCGTCTATTCATCAACAGTCATGGTAGTACGGCGAACACGAGATGTGAAAAAGAATAAATCTACACGTGCTTAGACCAGCTAGTATGACTACTAGGACTAGAGCAAGCCAAAAAGCGCACCGCCGTCACCCCCTCCTTATCGGCGATGGGAAAACCTTTGTTTTACACAGTCGAAAAGTCATTGTGCTAAGGCCTCACATGCTGAGGCATTGAATAGAATGTAGATGCTAGTTTACAGAAACAAGTACCGATAATACGTTTGTATCTTCATACTTATATTTCTTCTCTCATAAAAAAACTAAGTTGGTGATGATGGTACGCGTGCCATCTTGCAATATAGACCGTCTGATCTATATTTGACTGATGGAAATTAAACTAAAAGATACCCGCACCCCTCTCCACATTTGCAGACAAGGCCTTCCCTCGTTCATCCTTATCTCCAACAACCTCATTGTTGAGCAATTAAGAAAGGAAGCCTCTGGAACAAACTAGCACAGTGGCCATTTGGCCGTCGTCAATCCCCAGGCCTCCGCTCAGTCCGACCACATTTCACCACCACGCCCCACTCCTCTTCACCTTATCTCCTATTTCTCGAGATATCATTAGTTTTTACACATGGGATTACTCCCGCATGGGTCAATCACAACGAGTGTTTTCATAAAAAAATGCATCTTGATGTTCCGTGCAATGCCACGGATCTTGCTAGTACTCCTCTGAGAAGACTAAGTTGGTGATGATGGTGTATGCGCCATCCGTCGTTTGTGACCATTAGATCTACATCTAACGAATCGTGAGGTAAGTTGTTACCTTTTCTCACCAACATCCCACTTGTCTACCAATTTGCATAAAAACCCATAATTAGTATCTTCAAACCAACCACATCCCTCCCTGACCTCACCAAAACAGCCCAAGGAATATATTCTAATTGAAACAAATATATCTCTAGTGATATATGTATATCAAAATTAGAGTGTTATGTATCAAGTTTGTGAATAAGTATTATTCTAATTATGATTCGTTGCAACGCAGATGAACATTGCTAGTATTTCCAACCATGCAATTTTTCCCTAGTATTCCATAGTTTGAGTTTTCCATCAAGATATTAGTCACTCATGGTTGATATTTACTTTCAATCATGTACACATATGCACTATGTAACTAGCCTTGCTTATTGGGTTCCAAAGCTTAACTATCACTCCTACTTACAATATGTAGAGTATTTAACAAAAAAACTACCACTTTCAACCAGCCCTAGGAAGAATCTATTGTACAAAAATAGCAAAAACATACCCAAAATTTCTTAATCCACGCCAAAAAATACTACCTACCGATTAGGTTAGTTTAAACCCATTTATGACAGGGTTGGCCCACACGTCCGTCTTGTGAGGCAGCTTAAACCAACACATTTTGTTTGGACCGTTGACATGAGGGACCCACATCGACCTTCTATCCTGTTATACCCCTCGGATCATTATTTTCCTAAACATTACATCAAGCAGTCTTGATGCGTGTTCGTCGGTGGCGCCCGGTGATGAGCGAGTTGGCAGCCGCTCTGCCGGACGGGCCGTCTGCTGGCCAGCCTCCGCAGGTTGGCGAGCCTGGCGGCGTGACTCACGAACGAGCAAGCCGCCGCGCTGGCCTTCACTCGAGCCAGATGGCTGGCCTTAGCGCGGTGCGCGCGAGCAAGCCGCCGCGCCGCTGTGCCAATCTAGCTAGCAAACCTTGCAGACAAGCAGCTGGACGGAGCTATCTTGGCTACCTAGCGGCCGCGAGTGTCGGACGGAGCTGGCATCCGGGCTGCCGCAAGATGGGCTCTGCACCGCCGGCGGTTTTGACCTCGCATATACGCGCGGCGTAGCTGCGATCCCATGGCCGAGGATGACTAGGTGGAGCCGGGCGGGTAGGAGGTCACTCGGGGATTTTTGTGGCCCGACATGTAGGTCCCACAAGTCATAACGCCGGTCGAATAGAAGGCGTTGACTTAATGGGCGACATGGGCCTGTTTGGATACTCTAAGTCGTGAGGTTAGATTCTAACCACGAACTAACTCTAACCAAAGTGGTGTTTGGATGGCGGGGTTAGATTGACAACAAATGTATCCAAAGCGAGGGCCATGGGTTGAAACGATGCCTATAACTTGGCACTTTGTAGAGTAGTCATTTCTTGGTAGGGCTGGTTGGTGAGCATGTACAATGGTTGATAAGGTAGTATTATCTTAAGTCTGCCACGTATGCAAGTGGTAGTAGTTTCTTGGCATTATTAGTGGTTTTGTTGCATTATTACGGGTTTCTTGTAAGGAACAATGTACTACTAGCGACAAAAGGCGATTCTAGGTTGCGTTGTACTCCAACGAGTACTACTAGTGGTCGCGGGAGTGTATACCTTGTTTTGTGGGTTCGATCCGGCCCGAGCATACAGTGACCTTTTAAATAGTAACTTTGCTGCGAGCCAATATTTTACGGGTGGTTTCAGTTTTGAAGTCAAAGCGGACGTGCGGCACCACAATCTGGGTGCCTTTGGATAGCCTAATACGTGAACGGGTTTTCCTTCCCAGCATCTCATGGCTCGCGTGCTCGCCCTAGCCGCACCTTGCTTGCAGCTTCCTCATCCGCTAGTAGCATATTTAAACTAGCGCCTCCCAATTAAGCCCGAGGAGCCGGAAAAGCCTGGCGGGGCATTGGGAACTGTGCAATATGGCTCTGTACGTAAAGTGCTCTACTACTACTTTGTAGCTTGTGGCTTTGCACGCATGGACTTCACTCCATTATCGGCTCTACAATAAAAGAAATTCCTCTTGATGTGTTTTTTTTAAACGGAGGCAAAAGCTTTGCTTCATCTCATTCATAAAGAAGGAACTACTAACAAATTTTGACGAGATCCATTACACCTCCACAAATGGAAGCGAAAAGCCTATTCTCGTTGTATCAAATAACTCAAATGTTCTGCCCCTGCAGTAACCCTCACTGATAAACAGGCTGGTAGTGTGTGCGTGAGAGGAGCAGCTGAGTAGGCCAGCTACATGAGAGGAGCGGCTGAATAGAGCACCGAGAGTACCCATTAGGCCACTACGCAGGTGTACTTTCCCTGCATTGATAGTACAGCGATGGTTCTAGAGAACGGTAGTACCCTCCACTTCCAACTGTAGCTCCTTGGCCCTGAGATTCAAGAGTTCAAAACTGGTGCACTATACTAGAAGTACAAGTACATCACACTACTAGTTGAGAAAGTAGTACTAATCTTTTTCTGATGTAAGTCGTACTTCTCTGTCACATAATGTAAGACGTTTTTTGACACTAGTTGGCGTGTACAAAAAATAGCAAAAACATACCCAAAATTTCTTAATCCACGCCAAAAACTACTAGCTAGTGCCAAAAATTTCTTACTAGTGCTATTATTTACAGTATAATGCAATCCCATAACGTCCCATAATGCTAGTACTAGTAGTAAATAATAGCCTCACCCTTCGCTAAGGAACGATCTACAGTTGGAAGGGACGAGGCCCTCGGTTACTACGCTCTTATCTCCTCCTCGCCAGCTTCCCCTCCCCAAGAGAAGGCAGTTTGTCGCTGCTCCCATGGATTCGCCAGCGGTTCTCCTCCTCGTCGGCTGGGAGACCTTGCACGACGATCCTCTAGGAGAAATCGCCACGCCCGCTCCGGCGTCCTCACCGCGCCAAGAAGACTTCGGTGCTTCCTGCACCAACTTTTTCAAGACGTTGCTTAAAAAGGCTTGGGAAAAGGCCATGCTTGTTGGTCTTCCATGCGACCTCGAGGAGAAGGTTCTTCTATGGGACAATCCTTCGAACAGCCCACCGCTCCCTGGCCATGGTTGCACGTTGACTCCGCTAGAGTTGCCGACGTTGAGAGGTAGTCGGATTTTGTCCGATGAGCAAGTCAGTAATGGAGTTTGATCATGTAGTACTTAGTTATTCCATTTCCATCCCGTAATTTCTTCGCTGCACACCGTCTTATATATATAGGTGCAGGGCGGTGCCAACGAAGATTGGCTTGCATACCTCCGTGGGATACCACCATCATTTTGCACAACATCCACAGCGGTCACGGCCGTTCTGGTGAACCCCTTCTCCACCATTGGGATCGGCCTTCGGACTGGTTGGTCTTGAATACGTATGATGATTCCTACATGATATTGAAGAAGATAGCAATTGCGGACCCGCCCGACAAAGCGGCCAGCGGCTCGGCGATTACTATCTCATCGTGATGTTTGACATAAGGATTGCCATCAATGCAAGAGGCGATGTGGCCAGAGGTGGCGCATGTTGGCGGCGGCAGATTTGTACCCCTACACGTTCGAAGACGCTGTGCGCCATCTAGGCCGCATCTTCACGGTGACAAGCCAAGGGACTTGTTTCATCTGGTTGCCATCCTACGGTGCAGTGAGATTACAAAGCGGAATGCACAAACCATCATTTGCATCCCTAACGGTACTCCATTATTTTGCGAGGGACCACGGTCATCCCATGATCAAAATAAGATCGCCGATCCTGGATGTGCATTTGCATCCATGATTCGGTCTAACTGGAACCTTAGCTGACTTTGGCATATTGGGATCAACTATCTTAGCAGTCATTACCCATGGTACCAGCGATGTGCAACATGGTCACACAATCTACCACGATCGGACCGTCACCATCTACCCGGTATTCCATTTTTAACCCTCTCGCCTTCTCTTTCATTGTTGTACTAGTACTCTACTTACGTACTAGTAGGAGTACTTTTACCTTGGAGGGGCCAGCGTATAGCTAGCTAGGCCCTTGAAGACTTGAACCCACTAGCTGCCACCATTTTTGTTTTTCCATGTCTTACTATCTCATCCATGTAGCCAAGAGGGGCTATATATAATAAGCCGGTTATTTTACTTCCCTATACCGAGTAGTACTATTTGCTGCCTGATGTCTTGACCGCCATATTTGAGCACAACATTATTATGCATGGACCTTGACTATGTACGTCACCATGTGTCCAGATCTGAGATGCCACGTGTACCAGATGAACGGCGCCGAGTTCGACCTGCGTGATGCTACGTGGGTGCGAGGAACACTCTTGGAAGTACTCGCTTTTCATTGGGGACAACTACCCCCATTGTGAAGCGGGTGCCACCTTCCGTGCGACGACACGGAAGGCCTGCCGTTCATGAAGCATGGTTGTATCTTCGGATGCGCACCGCCGGATGATGAGCGACATGCTAGGACACGCTATCCACGATTTATGCCGCTTCGGCTTGGATGAGTCTCCATCGTGTGGAACCGGACTAGAAAAGCTGCGACAATGATTCCTGTTGCCCACCGCTATGGATCGTGCCATCCATGAAGAACACACATGGATGGAACACGGAGGAGGACATGTAGCCCATCTATAACGTGTAGGTGGAGTACGGTAAATTGTGAACGGTAAGCGCTGTGAATATATGTAGACTAGTCATGCACAAATTTATCACATGAATTGGAGATGAACTTGTGTGGCATCTTGGCATTTGTCCTTTAGAATTCATTACTAGTAAATGTGTTATGTGTACGCAGCAACTTGTGTGGTTGTTGCACGGGCTCCAACACACTCTTTGAGAAAAAAAGGTGGCACAACTTTGGATATACGTGGCGTGGCGGCATCATACTGAGAGCATCGTTCGCTATAGTTGTAGTGCGCTCCTACTAGGACGACAACTCCTATAAAACCTTGCTCTTGGCTCTTTTCATCTTCGGGAGGTTCAACAGTTCGTACTCGTGTGAACCTTGCACTTGGCTCTTCACCTCTTCGGAAGGCCCAACAATGATGATACTATAGTACATTATGCTTCTGGCAATCTGACACCGATTGAACTGCTGCACGTCCACCGCGAGGGCGAGGGCGAGGGAGAGGGAGAGGGCGCTATAGTCAAAACCCTCTCCTCGTCCTCTACGAACCACCGCAGCGTGTGGAAGCGAGGAGAAGGCGTAGTAAGCAACCTTCTCCTCGTTCGGCGAGTTGACGGGACACATCAAAGCAGTACTAGTACTAGTCTATACTGTGTCCTTTCCGGTTAATATGGCTTAGTTTGAAACGAGAAAAATACACTGGCGGTCAACGTATGTAACAATACGCTCTTTATGGTCACTATATATAGTTTTGCGGTGATTATACGATCACTAGCTCATCGTGAAACACCGTATTGCACCCTCTTGACCCGGCCACATAGTCGACGTGGCACTTTGTTGATGGTTAAATTGTCACCTGGTTTCTAGGTCCCACCATCGGTTGGCGAGCAAAGAAATCAGCTAAAAACAAAGAGTGTAGTACATCTACACTTCCAATGCATTTAGCCGTTAATCTAAATCGATATTGATTGACTAATGCACCAACTTATGCTCTAGGTATAGGCTACATGTCTATCCTTAATTACAAAGATGCAACGACCTTCATTTAATCTTCTTCTCTCAATGGTCGCATGCACACATAAGTCTCTGCTACTTTTGGGTGTTAATTATCCCAGTCAATGTGTAAATCTCTAAATGTACAATCTTTCACGGACGTAGGGAGTAGGTTGAGCACTTGAGCGTGGCGTGTATGTTGCGTCGTGTGATGTGTGCAGCATGGGTGCGTGAGTGTTGCGTGCGTCCATGTGTGCGATGTGAGTGTTGCATGTTGCATGCATGCATGCATGCATGGGGCTTACTCCTCCCATTGACATGTTCATATTTCAAGCTTCCTCTGTTCCCTCCATATGGTGATACTCATACTGTTCCCAAATACGGAGTAAAATCCTCCCTCTGTTCCCAAATACGGAGTAAAATCCTCCTCTGTTCCCAAATCAAGTATTTGTCTTTCTAGAGATTTCAACAAGTGACTACGTCTGCGGAGCAAAATGAGTGAAGTGAGTGTAGAGGCATAGGGATAATGTAGAAAGGAAGTCTTCGCGATCCATTATTCCCCATCTCGGTCGAGAGAACTATTCAACTAGTCTTCAGCGGTGAAGTGACAATACAGCTGCAGCAGATGGGACACTAAATTAATAAGCTGAGCCAGCGTGTTGGTGTTACTAAATCAGCCTTACCCAGTACTGCCATCATGTTTGCCAGTAGAGCATGCTTTTGTCCTCCATTAACTGACATATGGGACCTCTTGTGGTAGACCCACATGTCATCAGTGTAACTATTTACACTCCCAAGGACGGTATATCCTGGTAGTAGTAGTAGAATTGAGATTTAATGCACTTTCTTCCCCGCCTTCCACTCTTCTTCCTCCTCTCTTCGTCTTCCTCCTCTCTTCCCCATCATCGGCCTTTCCATTTCCCCCACTCCTTTGCTTTCGCCTTCGCCAGCGCTTATCTTCCATGGTAGCTCACGCGTACCATATCCCGCTCACCGCTTTCGACCACCACGAGGAGAAGCTTATTCGCCGCCGCCGAATCAACTTCCCTGCTGGATCGCAGCACCGAAAACCCCAATGGCGTAACCGACCGGCCACGCAGAGCCGCGATTGGAATTCCCTCCCGATGTTCTCTTGAGAAGATCTGTAATGGTATGGACCTACTCATCACTGGTCCGTCTGGCCGCATGCTCGGTGTCTTTGTATCGTCTACTAAATGCACCTTGACGGCTCTTTTCAAGACACCCTACATGCTGATGCCTGATCCTCGCAGGTGGCCCAGACACCGACTTGACGTTCCTACGGAGGTTGTCATGGTGCCCCTCGACATGCTACCACTTCCCGTCCACATGTCCTTCATGCGGGGCCACTACTGGGCGGGCATGAAGGCCAACTGGATCGTCCTCATCCACCAATCCGGTAGTCCGTGGCATCTCGTGGATATCTACATCCAGTAAGAGATCACCCTTCCATCTTTGGATACCGCCGCCATCGAGCCTCGCGGCCCACCGGACACTCCTGCCTACTACGCGCGAGGCAGCGTCGAGCTTTTAGCTCGACCTCCTCTGTTTCTTGAAGGTTGTAATATGCGAAGTGCCCACACCATCAGAAGACTACATGGATTACAAGCTCATTGTCGTGTTCAACATGGGATTAGTCTATCTGGAATCCAGTCACCATACATGGTTATGGCTCCTCGTCGATCCTCTTCACCCAACACTTATGTCTAATGCTATAGTGCACGATGGCATCATTTATGCGGTCGACGCACAGATTGGCTCCCTATACTGGTGGAATCTATCGTCTTGTAATTGTTCTATCTCATCTCATCTTTACCTTAAGAATACGACTGCACATTCATTGTTACAAATTTAGAATATATAGTATGTCTATAACCACATCATTGCTATATGTTCCTCTCATTTCCTAGATTTTTATGACCACACATGTTATTGTTAGAGTTGATATGAGAACAATTGGTATCTAATGATTGTTAGAATAGATATTATGAGTATAACCTCATGATTGCTATATGTTACTCTCATTTCCAGGATTTTTATAACAACTCATGTTATTGCTTAGAGTTGATATGATAACTGTAGTAAGTGCTATGGTAGAATATGAGTAGTCCCTGTCATATCTGTTTTCCTCTCATTGTTACATGATGTTTGAACCATGATATATTGCTAGAATACGAAAGCCATTGGCTTATTTTTTTAACTTGGGGTCTGATTATGACCACGGCATTGCAATTCTCTGTCTATGATATGTGTCACTGTTATAATAATCTTAATTCCACACATAATCTGTACAGGATTGTTTATTTTTGTCCTTTTGGTCTCCAATTTGAATTGTTGCAGCAGACGCAAATGCTACCGCCTTCATGATTCTAGGACATGGAATCATACCCGGCCCGGCGGGTGGTGGTTTATCGCTCATTCAGGTGGCGATGGTCATTTGATGCTCATTTACGCGTACCAAATTAACTAAACCATTTCATCAAACCACATGCGATACAATGCAGGAAATTAAGTGACATTGATGGCTATGGCTGCGCCGTGTTAGAAAGATCCCAACTTCGTTGGGCTAAGCGTATTCAAGCTGGAGGTGGGTTTTACGACCTCGGCAACCACTCCATGTTCCTCGGGCTCAATTATCCGATCATCCAACCAATCATCGATCATATCACGGCGATGATTACCGTGCTATCACAACTTCCATTCGCCGAGAGACTATGTTTACACATCATACCATCGGTTTCATGAATCACTATATCCAGAGATTCGTCGACACAGCTTGTTGCCAGATAATCTTCAGTGTGTGAAAGGCATCAAGCTAACATGTGATGGATGGCTTTTGCAAACCCGACATGCGGTGATGTGGTTCATGCCAATAGCAAATAAGCACAACCTGATTCGTACTGGTATCTAGACTGAGCCATGTATTCTACTACTGTAGCACGACCCTCTTTTATTGGATATTATGTATTGTTGTTAGTTTGAAGCACTACTCTGGTTTGAAGGATAGATACCTTTACGGGATCAAGTGCATCCTAACTCACTTGCACAGGATGTCTTGATAATGATGATGGAGATGTTACATAGTATATATATATATATATATATATATATATATATATATATATATATATATATATATATATATATATATATATATATATATATATATATATATATATATATATATATATATATATATATATAAGCATTAAAAGGGCTGGCCCGTTAAAAGGGCCTTACTTTGACGACAGTTCAGAATCAACAAGGGTTCTCGAGCGAAGGAGTGTACAACTGGGCGCAGCCCAACTTTTTGCTGGAGAGATAGAATGGAGTTCTTCCACGAAGTTCGCGACAAAGGAAAAAATCAAAGTTTCTCTATAGCCTCTTCGTTTTGAGACATTATGGCTTTGGGGTCGACCCCGGTAACAAAAAAGGAATCCATAAAAACTTGAGATGAACTACGAGAATCTATATATGGACTTCAAGGTCAATCAACCCATGCAAGGAAACTTCGTGAATTTGTTTTTTATGGATTCAAGCAAAGAATGAGAAGTATGGCTTGGCTAGGGAAGCAGTAGTAGTGGCAGAGGTCGAGCTTTGAGATGAGAAGAGGGCTGAGTCGTCTAGCTTTTATTCCAAAATCACGTATCACCGATCAGCCTATTCGAGAGGAGCTGCTTGCCTTGCCCCTCCATCCGTATAATCGAGAGACTCATAATATCAGTGCCTTGGGTAAATGCCTACCAAAGGGAGAAGATTACCGAACTTTTTTCTGTCTTCTTCGCTTCCTAAAATATTTAGGGAACAGGCTGGCTTTCATGTTCATAAGTTCTCTTTGTCACATACATCCATCGCTTTTCGTCTTTCTTGGCTTACTCAGTGATCTAATTAATGGGCAAGCCCCACTCAAAGCAATTCAGGTCCGGAGCTCTTTCTTCTAAATCACAGTTCAATAGCACCGTGACGTAAAGCAAAGGATATTCAATCCACTTGTCGTCTTGTGGGCCTGCTTATTTCCGTTCTTTCTCTTCTTTTTGCGGTATATATATATATATATATATATATATATATATATATATATATATATATATATATATATATATATCACTTAGGCTTCAAGTGCGTACTTGTTAGTTAAACCTATGGTTAAAATGTGACACTAAATATGACTAGTAAGTAGTACATTAGCAGTACTAGTATACGTCAGTCAAATTATTCATCATGTCCACACATTGAATTGACGTGACAACAAGCTACGCGTGAGGTGACACCAGAATCCCGGCGGCATGTTTGGGTATTCTAGACTTCAGATTTGGAGTACCACTTATCTGTCGAAATCTTTCATCATTCACTTAAAACATTTGATTGATCATACATTGAGTACCATATAACTGGAATTAACCCATGGAAGTCGAAGAAGGATTGGCCGGTGCTGCCGGCTGGCGTCAAGTTTGATCCCACGGATCAGGAGCTGATCGAGCACCTTGAGGCCAAAGTGAGTGCCGATAGCGAGATCTCACCCTCTCATCGATTTGTTCATACCAACCATCGACAATGAAACACAGCATATGCTACACCCATCCTAAGAAACTTCCGGGTAAAGACAACGATCGGCCGTCTACTTGCACAAACATATTCCTTTGCTTATAGCTCTATTTTTTCTTTTTGAAGCCTTGGACCAGGTGAAGCAATTACAATTTGACAGTTAATAAAAAGTGAAACAAGTGACTGCAACATGCCAAAGATGTTATGAAAATGCCAACTACATACTAAAACATGTATTCGACAATACTGCAGGTATCACACTGAGTGGCCTAAGCAAGCATTTCTTCCAGTGCAATTCCAGGGCTTTCAAAAGGGGCATGTGGGCCGTCGCATAAGATACAATGGTCAGTGCGGCATGCAGCGATGTGGCACAACACCGGCAATACCTTGCGGTGATGGTCAACGGCAGCAGACGGGCAGCAAAAAGGTTACAGTGCTGCACACCAACAAGAACCGACCAGCGAGGAGGACCAACTAGGTGATGCACGGTACCACCTCGGGTCGTGGAGCAAGAAGGAGCCGGAGCTGGTCCTCTGCAAGATTTTCTACCGCAGCGAACACTAGGGCCGGAGTAAAAGATTATAAGTTAGTTTGGTATTAGTACTTGTACTACCTTGTCGTCCGCAAGTTGGTATTGTTGTTAACGATATTTTGGTATGAACTTGGCATTTGCTTCCAACCATCATGCCGAGGGTCGGCGTGGATATAAAGCTGAATCATTTTGTTTGAAAGCGAATTTTCAGGCACCTGATTTTTATTTGATGGGTAGCATAAGCACATGTTGTTCGAATTCCCAGTTCTCCAATTTTTTTGAAACAAGTGCATGCACTTATTATCATGATGAAAAAAAAATATCCCTGCTGTATCCCAGTTATCAGTCTTGTAACGCCCTCGATGCGGCTATATCTCCCACGTGTCGAAGCACGACTTAGAGGCATAACCGCATTGAAAGCAATGTCGCAAGTGAGGTAATCTTCACACAACCCATGTAATACATAAGGGAAAGAGATACATAGTTGGCTTACGGTCGCCACTTCACACAATACATAAATAAACATCCATCAAACAGATTACACTCAAGGTCCGACTACGGAACCAAAATAAAAGAAGATACCCCAAATGCTACCACGGATCCCCGATCGTCCCAAGCTGAGCTCCACTCATCGATCATCAGGAAAAGACACATAGTAACGACCACGTTCCTCGTCGAACTCCCACTTGAGCTCGGTTGTGTCACACTGCCTTTGGCATCAAATCGGCACACTGCAACTGTTTTGGTAGAATCATGAGTCACGGGGACTCGGCAATCTCACCAGCGAGATCAAGACTATTTAAGCTTATAGGAAGGACAGAGTTGTGAGGTGGAGCTGCGACAGCGACTAGCATATATGGTGGCTACATTCGCAAAAGAGGCGAGAAGAGGAGCAAAAGCACGGTCGTGAAGCTAGTAGCGATCAAGAAGTGATCCTGAACTACTTACGTCGGACATAACTCCAACACCGTGTTCACTTCCGGACTCCATGAGAAGAGACCATCACGCAGTTACACACCTTGATTGATGTGTATTTTAATTGAGGTCAACTTGGGTTTTCTACAACGGACATTAACAAATTCCCATCTGCCTCATAACGCGGGCACGGCTTTCAAAGATAATACCCTGCAGGGTGTCCCAACTTAGCCCATTATAAGCTCTCACGGTCAACGAAGGATATTCCTTCTACCGAAGACCCGATCAATCTGGGAGTCCCGGACTACAAGACATTTCGACAGCAATAAAACAAGACCCGACAAAGCCGCCCGATTGTGCCGACAAATCCCGATAGGAGCTGCACATATCTCGTTCTCGGGGCACATCCGGATGAGACTAGCTACGAGTAAAACCAAGCCTCGAGTTTCCCGTGGTGGCCCAGCTTGGTGACTCAGTTAGACTAGCACTCGAAGAACCTTTGGTCCGAGAGGTTAAAATAAAGATGACCCTCGGGCTCGCGAAAACCGGGGAAAAAGGCTTAGGTGGCAACTGGTAAAACCAAAGTTGGGCCTTGCTTTGGATGAGTCTTATTCAAAGCAAACTGTCAAGGGTCCCATAAATCACCCAACCGTAAGGAACGCGAAATCAAGGAACATAACACCGGTATGGCGGAAACTAGGGTGGCAAGAGTGGAACAAAACACCAGGCATAAGGCCGAGCCTTCCACCCTTTACCAAGTATATAGATGCATTAATTATAGGAGATATATATATTGTGATATCCCCAACAAGTAAACATGTCCCAAAATAGGAACAACATCTCCATGTTCCAACAAGGAACAAACTTCAACTTCACATGCAACTAGCAACGCTATAAGAGGGCTGAGCAAAGCGGTAACATAGCCAATCAACGGTTTGCTAGGTAAGGATGGTTAGGGGCTGACATGGCAATATGGGTGGCATGATATAGCAAGTGGTAGGCATCGTGGCATAGGCATAGCAAAAGAGCGAGCATCTAGCATAGCAAAGATAGAAGTGATTTGAGGGTATGGTCATCTTGCCTGCAATGTTCTCGAGTTGTCGAAAGCTTGATCCTCGTAAAGCGTTCTCAACAGGTTCCTCGTTCACGTACTGCGTCTCCGGCTCTACCCAAAGGAAGAACACAAACAAAGGAACCACAATAAATCACGGTGCAATGCACAAGCAACATGATGCAAAACATGACATGATATGCGAGATGTGATATGCAATGCGTGTCACGGCGCTCCGGAAGGAAAATGATGAACCAGGCATCAACTTGGCAAACCAAGTATGCCACTGGAAAGATGAGATGATTTCGGTCGAAATCGATATAAAGATCACCGGAATCGGATGCACGGTTTGCAAATGACAAGCAAAATAAGAATGGCACAAATCTGCCATTAACAGCATGATGCCACATAGCAAGCAACAAGAAATTAAGTTACTGCACCCAAACGTACCAACAAAGTATATGGCAGTGATCTAACCAAGATGCTTGACAAAAGATGAACACTGAGCTACGGCTAATTCACAACATAACAGGTTCAAACAAGCATGGCAAAAGTGCAAAACATATCAGCTTCACAGACTTAGTGAAATTACTGAACATGGCAAATACAGCATCAGGAAGCAATGTTCAGAGCAAGGAAACAGCATGCTACAAGAACTTATAATAGCAAAACAAGGCATGGCATGAATATACTCAAAGCATGGAACAAAAGTCCCTTAATTATCATAAGCCAAAAAGGATCAGAAAATATAGTAACACCCATGTCAATATAGCAAGTTTCGTTACAGATTTCAGACTTAGCAGAAAACTGGACATGGTAAAACAGATAACAAGTAGGCATGTTTAAGAGCTCAAAGCACTCACTACAGAGCCTTGCATGATAAACTAAGCATTCATACATCAAGAAGACATGTCATAGAAGTTATACATGGCAAGAACAACTTCATAGCATACACGGATCAACTACAACAACCTTGGCAAAATTGAATGACATGTAAACAATCTGCCAGGAAACATTTTATAGCAAAAGTAGAGCTCAATTGAATCTAGCTATAGCACTCCATAATTGCCAAAAAAGGCATGGATGGATAGATCATAACCATATGTCCAAAACATCCTTACTGAAGTATCTCAAAATATGCATGGATCTCTCGGTAGCATCAATTTAACATGGCATAAAAATATCAGCAGGACATGACTTAGTAAAAATACTAAGTCCCTGAACTCAGCAACATCAGGACACCTACTTTGCATGCTTGTGCTAGTCACCACATAGATCAAAAAAATATATGGCTTACACCCCTGTAAAGATGGCATGGCATATTACAAAACACATGTAGGACTCAAATTCATAGGGTGCACACATCTATCATGGCAAAAATAACAAAAGTGCATGTTCTGTTAAGAAACAGAAACTAACATCACATAGCCTTCTTCCAACAGCATTTCGGGCATCAAGATGAGCTCAAATGAAAACGATGCAATGAGATGAAATGATCTTCTCTTCGAGACGAACATTTTGACATAGTACACGCACGAAACAGAGCTACATATGCAAAGTTATGATGCGTTGAAATTGCCACGAAATAATTAACGGAATAAAACTTGGATGAATTTGAGGGGGGAAGTCAACCGGGCGGTTCGATCGGATCTGGCCGGACGTCTTTCGAGGCTCGCGGAGCTCGGAGGAAGGAGGGCCGCCGAGGAGAGAAGGGCGGCGGCCAGTGTGGCAATGGCGGGGCGAAGCGCCGGGCCGTGTGGGCAATGGCGGGCCAGCGGTGGCGGGAATGGCACATGGCCGGGCGAAGTAGGCTGGATCGGCGGCGGGCGCGTCCATGGTGCGGCGTTGGCCGAGGGTCAAGGCTGGGACTCAAGCCGGGCGGCGTGATGTGGGGACCCGCCCCTTGGCGCTGGCCAAGAGGTATGCGCGCGGACGTTATCGCCCGCCGACACGCCCCGGCCGGCGAGGGATTCGTCCTAGGGTTTCGGGAGGATGATCCGGATTTGGAATGGGGGTTGCTTAAATAGGCATAGAGGAGCTAGGAGAGTCCAAATGAGGTGCGGTTTTTACATACGATCGTGATCCGACGACGGAGAGCATGGAAGTGACTTAGATGGGTTATTGGGCTGTTTTGGAGGGGTGTTGGGCTGCAACTTAAAAGAGGCCTTCTTGCGAGAGTCACGGTTAACCGTTGGAGTACCAAACGAGCTCCAAATGACCGAAACTTGACCGGTGGTCTAACGGTGGTATAACAAGGCCACTTGACAAACCTCGGTCCATTCCGAGAAAGTTTAGTACCCGCTCACGGAAAAAAAATGTAAAAGGGGCACGGGGAGATAGGAGTGCGGATTGCAAAAGCGGACAACGGGAAAAATGCTCGGAATCATGAGACGAACACGTATGCAAATGCGATGCACATGATGACATGATAATAAAATGCATGACATGGACAAAATGCAAAAAGAAGGAAAACCCAACCACGGAGGGAATATCATATAACAATGCCGAAAATGGCAAGAGTTAGAGTTACAAATATGGAAAGTTACATCCGGGGTGTTACAACACTCCACCACTACAAGAGGATCTCGTCCCGAGATCTAGGACTGAAAGAACTCCGGATATTCGGAGCGGAGTTGATCCTCGCGCTCCCGTGTGGCTTCTCGGTCGGAATGGTGTGACCACTTCACTTTCGGAATTTGATTGACTTGTTGCGAGTCTTGCGCTCGGTTTCTTCAAGAATAGCAATGGGGTGCTCATGATAAGAGAGATCTTCTTGGAGGTCAATTTCTTCGAAGTTGATAGTGCGCTCAGGAGTCTTGAAGCACTTGCGAAGCTGTGACACATGAAACACATCGTGCACATTCGCGAAGTTGGACGGAAGCTCAAGTTGATAGGCGAGATCGCCTCTTTTGCCAATGATCTTGAAAGGACCCACGTATCTAGGGGCAAGCTTCCCTTTGATACCGAAGCGACGAGTGCCTTTCATTGGAGAGGCGGAGGTAGACATGGTCTCCGATTTCAAAATCCACATCACGATGCTTGTCATCATAATAGCTCTTCCGCGCGATTGCGCGGCTTTGAGATTCTCACGAATGACTTTGCACATTTCTTGACTTCGTGATCAAGTCATTGCCTAGAAGTTGGCGTTCACCTGTCTCGGACCAATTGAGAGGAGTACGGCACTTTACGCCATAGAGAATTTCGAATGGTGCCTTGCCGAACTTCGCTTGGAAGCTGTTGTTGTAAGAGAACTTCGGCATATGGAAGACAATCTTCCCATTTCATACCGAAGGAAATGACACAAGCCCTGAGCATATCTTCAAGGATTTGATTGACTCGCTCGACTTGGCCACTTGTTTGAGGATGGAAAGCTGTGCTGAAACGAATGTTGGTGCCCATGGCCTTCTGAAAGGAATCCCAAAACTTGGAGGTAAAGATGCTGCCACGGTCTGAAGAGATCACTTGTGGAATGCCGTGCAAGGAGACAATCCTGGAGGTGTATAGCTACTCGCCAACCGAAGCTGCTGTGATGGATTCATTGATAGGAAGAAAATGAGCCACTTTAGTAAGCTTGTCAATGACAACGAAGATAGCATCATTTCCACGCTTGGACTTAGGAAATCCAGTCACGAAGTCCATTTCAATATGATCAAACTTCCATTCCGGAATAGCAAGAGGTTGGAGGAGACCAGCTGGTCTTTGGTGTTACCTTTCACTCTTCTGCAGACATCACACTCATTCACGAATTGAGCAATTTCTCGCTTCATTCGAGTCCACCAATATGACTGCTTGAGGTCCTGGTACATCTTCGTACTTCCAGGATGAATGGATAGAAGCGAATTGTGTGCCTCGTTCATAATGACTTTTCTCAGATCACCCTTAGGAACCACAATCCGGTCCTCAAAGAAAAGAGTATCTTTGTCATCAATGTGGAAGCACTTGTACTTGGAAATGCCCTTGTCGATACCACGTTTCACCTTTTTCACCATGGTATCCGAGAAGTTGAGCCTCATGAATCTGGTCTTCCAAAGTAGGAGAGACTATGAGGTTGGCAAGAAAGCCTTGAGGAACAACTTGAAGATTCAGCTTGGAAAGCTTCACAGAGATCCGGTTGGAAGGGCTTGAGGATTAAGCTGTTGCGATAAGCCTTCCTGCTCAAAGCATCTGCAATCACATTCGCCTTGCACAGAGTATATTCAATACTTGGGTTGTACTCTTGAATCATTTCGACCCATCGAGTCTGCACTTTGAGGTTGAGGTTGGGCTGAGTGAAGATATACTTGAGACTCTTGTGATCGGTGAATATGTCCACTTTCCTTCCCAACAAGAGATGTCTCCATGTTATCAAAGCATGGACAATGCCGCCAACTCAAGATCGTGAGTGGGGTAGTTCTTTTCGTTGGGCTTCACTGGCGAGATGTATAAGCCACAACTCTCTTCTCTTGCATTAACACAGCAAGAGACCTTGAAGAGAAGCATCACAAAAACTTCAAATGGCTTGGATTCATCAGAGGAATCAAGGCGGGGAGGCTGTGACGAGTTTCTCTTTGAGAGTATTGAAAGCAACGTCACACTCGGGAGACCGGACATACTTCACATGCTTACGGAGGAGGTTGGAAAGAGGCTTTGCAATCTTGGAGAAGTTCTCAACGAATCTTGACAATAGCTTGCAAGACCAAGAAAAGCTGCGGAGCTGCTTGACATACGAGGAGGTTCCCGATTCACAATTGCAGACACCTTCTCGGGATTAACAGCGATGCCCTTAAGCGGAGATGATATGACCAAGATAAAGCACTTCATCAAGCCAAAATTCCCATTTGGAGAACTTACATAGAATTGATACTCTACGAGCTTGTCTAGCACCAATCGCAAATGTTTGGCATGATCCTTCTTATTCTTGGAGAAGACCAAAATATCATCCGGATAGACCAAGGCGAATTCATTGGTGTAGGGTTGAAGATGAAATTCATCATCCGAGAGAAAGTTGGAGGAGCATTGACAAGGCCGAAAGACATGACGGTATATTCATAAGAACCAAAGCTTGTTACGAATCTTTGTCTTGGGAATATCTTGTTCACGAATGCGAATTTGATGATAACCCATCTGAAGGTCAAGCTTGGAGAACACTTTAGCACCTTTGAGTTGCTCGAAAAGCTCATTGATGTTGGGAAGTGGATATTTGTTCTTGATTGTCTTCTTATTCAATGGACGGTAATCAGCATAAAAGTCGGTCCGTGCCATCCTTCTTCTTCCGGACAAAAAGAACACCACAACCCCAAGGAGATGAACTTCGGTCCGATCAAACCCATACGCTCTTGTTCATCGAGCTGCTTCTTCAATTCCTTCAGCTCATCAGGTCCAAGCTTGTATGGGCGCTTGCAAAGCGGAGTTCGATGCCGGGCTCAAGATCGATAACGAATTCAAGCTGGCGGTGAGGAGGCATGCGGAAGCTCTTACGGAAAGACATCTTGGTACTGCAAGCGACCGAATCGAGAGATAGCATCCAATTCGCCCTTCTCATTGAGAGAAAACAACCGAATGGTTTCATCACGGCGGCATAGATGATCACATCATTAGAAGAGTGAGTCAATTGAATTTCCTGGCAGCACAATCAAGCTGAGCTTTGTCTTTGAAAAGCCATCCATCCCAAGAATAAGATCAATATCCGAGTCACCCAGACAATTGGTTTAGCAATCTATAATCACCCATCTTGATACCGACATTCGAACCATCATGCTAGAGCTCAAACGCTTAGCCGGAGAAATAACTTGCAACGCTTTTAGGTAATTCCTCGTGTCAAAATTGTGCTTCGATGCAAAAGGATATGACATGAAAGAATGCGATGCACCAAGTATCAAATAAGACTTTTGCGGGAATATCATTAAGCGGAAGATTACCCATTATCACATCGGTAGATTCCTCCGCTTGAGCTGCATTCATCATATTGACCTTTGCGGACTTGGGATTATGCTTGACCACTGCATTGCTGGAAGATCTCACAGAGGAGGAGGCGGAAGGCGCCTTTGGTTGAAGCATTTGTTAGCATAGTGACCTTTCTGCGACATTTGTTGCAAGTCACCTCTGAGGCGGACGATGATAAGGAGCATTTGACCTTGGAGCTTGAGAATTAGACTTGTTACGATAGCTTTGGGTTGGGTGGGCGGGAAGATCCACGGCCACCTGAGTTCTTCTGGCTGATAAAGGGTGGAGCGGAGGAGGAGGAAGGTAGAACTTCTGCTGCTTAGCTGCCACTTGAGAGGAAGAAGAAGACCGAACTGCATCCCCGATTCTCTTCTTAGAAGCCTCACATTTGAGCTGGGCAGCTTCTTGCTTGAGTGCCATGTTGTAGAATTCATCATACTTTTACGGCTCAAAAAGCACAAGAGCTAATTGCAGATCTTCTCTCGGACCACCTCTGAATTGATAGATCATACTCTTTTCATCAGTGCACGTCTTGCTTAGCAAAGCAGCGAGTTTCTGGGCTGGATATTGTATTGATAGGCAGACATGTTGCCTTGCTTGAGATTGCGGAACTCCTCACGCTTGCTCTCAACAACACTTTTTGGAATGTGGTGAGCTCAAGTCTCGGCGAACTCATCCCGAGGTAATGACACGACCTCCTCTGGAATCTTTGTATTGCTGGAACCACTCGGCAGCTTGGTCCTTGAGTTGAAGCGAAGCAAACTTGACAAAGTCCTCGTGTCGACATTGCTACAATCAAAATGCTTGCAGATGTCCACTAACTAAATCGGCTCGTGGCTTCGACACGTAAACCCTGAAAGACTTCGGCTGATTAGCGAGGAACTGACTGAGAGTAGCAAAGTGCGGCTGATTGTTGCCTTGGCCTTGATTTCCTTGACTGCCTTGCCCTTGAGTACGCTCTTGCAAGAGTTGCAAAATCATCTGAGCATTGGCATTGGTGGCTGCCATGATAGCTTGCCAGGCCTCCGGAGGCGGAGGTGGAGGTGGACGGTTCGACTGACTCCCATCATTGCGATCCGGATTACGAGGCGTTGGCGGAGCCATCTGAAGAGGTGACATCCGTTAGCATCTTGATGAGCAGATAGACAAGTTGAATCAACGGATAGAAATTGCAACGTATAGTCTTCACAATAAACATTCGAACAAGAATGAACGAATGAATTCCAAAGCTAACATCACACGTCCATTAAGGTGAGAAGCCACTTAGATAAAGGTATGAAATCACCATCTTCCTTTGAAACAACTCGAATATCACAAATGAAAACAAAAGATTGGCTTCTAGAATGAGCGGAACAAACACATGATAGAGATTTACGCCCAAAGTGTTAGTGGTGGGGCCCACACGCACGACGTATAGCGGACGTCACGAATGACAAACAAGGCGTCCCGAATCAGCATAGCCAAGGATTCTTTAAGGCGTCTCGCGACCAATCGTAAATCGACCCGTGAATGAGCGGACCACTAGACGTTGGACCCCAATCTCAAATCATACGTCTGCTGGAAAGATATCACGTAAGCTACTAGAATTCCACCTATAAACTCCCGAAACTTTCTGGTTATGCAATCAGGTGTTGGGGATACAGGGAAGCAAAATATCTCACCCAAACTAACAATCCCTACATCCATTTATCCATCCTTCAACACATAACCAAGAAAACTTGAAATCGTGTACCTCGACCTTGAAAAGCATCCGTTATACAAGTCATGGCAATACTCCGAGCTCGCCCGATCTTTGGGTTATCGGGGTTATCTCACCAACAACTGCACAAAAGAGATTTCGATGTCGGCAAAACTTCGGTATTCGAACTGCAATGATAAAATTGTGGCGACAACACCCCGAGCTCAACTCCCGGGACACTGCCACAACCCCTAAATGTCAGGAGGCACCAAGAACAATGTTCTCGTCACAAAACCATCGGAACGATCCCAAGATACCCGCGTGATCCTAAAAAAAAATTTAGTGAAATTTGAGGAGAGAAGAGTCAAAACTCTACGTCAGGAGACCTCACAGAGCGGCAGAAGGGATTTGGGGAGTAAAAAGAATCCTACTCTCCGATATATATAATCCTAAGACTCAAAACATTTTCCATTCTAGACTCAACAACGCCAAACAAACAATCAAGTAGGGGGCTCCTAAGTCGGGAAGGCTCGATTACCAACATAGCAGCCCTCGATGCGGCTATATCTCCCACGTGTCGAAGCACGACTTAGAGGCATAACCGCATTGAAAGCAATGTCGCAAGTGAGGTAATCTTCACACAACCCATGTAATACATAAGGGAAAGAGATACATAGTTGGCTTACAGTTGCCACTTCACACAATACATAAATAAACATCCATCAAACAGATTACACTCAAGGTCCGACTACGGAACCAAAATAAAAGAAGATACCCCAAATGCTACACAGATCCCCGATCGTCCCAACTGGGCTCCACTACTGATCATCGGGAAAAGACACATAGTAACGACCACGTTCCTCGTCGAACTCCCACTTGAGCTCGGTTGTGTCACCTGCACTGGCACCGTCGGCACCTGCAACTGTTTTGGAAGAATCTGTGAGTCACGGGGACTCAGCAATCTCACACCCGCGAGATCAAGACTATTTAAGCTTATAGGAAGGACAGAGTTGTGAGGTGGAGCTGCAGCAAGCGACTAGCATATATGGTGGCTACATTCGCAAAGAGAGCGAGAAGAGGAGCAAAGCACGGTCGTGAAGCTAGTAGCGATCAAGAAGTGATCCTGAACTACTTACGTCGGACATAACTCCAACACCGTGTTCACTTCCGGACTCCGAGAAGAGACCATCACGGTTACACACTTGATTGATGTGTATTTTAATTGAGGTCAACTTGGGTTTTCTACAACCGGACATTAACAAATTCCCATCTGCCTCATAACCGCAGACACGGCTTTCGAAAGATAATACCTGCAGGGTGTCCCAACTTAGCCCATTATAAGCTCTCACGGTCAACGAAGGATATTCCTTCTCTGGAAGACCCGATCAATCTCGAGTCCCGGACTACAAGACATTTCGACAAAGAATAAAACAAGACCAGCAAAGCTGCCCGATTGTGCCGACAAATCCCGATAGGAGCTGCACATATCTCGTTCTCGTGGCACATCCGGATGAGACTAGCTCTGAGTAAAACCAAGCCTCGAAGTTTCCCGTGGTGGCCATAATCAGCTCGATTCGGGCCAGCACTCTAAGGAGCACCGTCCGGGGTTTAAAATAAAGATGACCCTCGGGCTCGCGAAAACCGGGGAAAAAGGCTTAGGTGGCAACTGGTAAAACCAAAGTTGGGCCTTCTTTGGGCGAGTCTTATTCAAAGCGAACTGTCAAGGGGTCCCATAAATCACCCAACCGTGTAAAGGAACGAAATCAAGGAACATAACACGGTATGGCCGGAAACTAGGGTGGCAAGAGTGGAACAAAACACGGGCATAAGGCCGAGCCTTCCACCCTTTACCAAGTATATAGATGCATTAATTATAGCAGATATATATATTGTGATATCCCCAACAAGTAAACATGTCCCAAAATAGGAACAACATCTCCATGTTCCAACAAGGAACAAACTTCAACTTCACCTGCAACTAGCAACGCTTATAAGAGGGCTGAGCAAAGCGGTAACATAGCCAATCAACGGTTTGCTAGGTAAGGATGGTTAGGGGCTGACATGGCAATATGGGTGGCATGATATAGCAAGTGGTAGGCATCGTGGCATAGGCATAGCAAAAGAGCGAGCATCTAGCATAGCAAAGATAGAAGTGATTTCGAGGGTATGGTCATCTTGCACGCAATGTTCTCGAGTTGTCGAAAGCTTGATCCTCGTGGCGTTCTCAACAGGTTCCTCGTTCACGTACTCGTCTCGGCTCTACCCAAAGCAAGAACACAAACAAAGGAACCACAATAAATCACGGTGCAATGCACAAGCAACATGATGCAAAACATGACATGATATGCGAGATGTGATATGCAATGCGTATGTGCGCTCCGAAAGGAAAATGATGAACCAGGCATCAACTTGGCAAACCAAGTATGCCACTGGAAAGATGAGATGATTTCGGTCGAAATCGATATAAAGATCACCGGAATCGGATGCACGGTTTGCAAATGACAAGCAAAATAAGAATGGCACAAATCTGCCATTAACAGCATGATGCCACATAGCAAGCAACAAGAAATTAAGTTACTGCACCCAAACGTACCAACAAAGTATATGGCAGTGATCTACCCAAGATGCTTGACAAAAGATGAACACTGAGCTACGGCTAATTCACAACATAACAGGTTCAAACAAGCATGGCAAAAGTGCAAAACATATCAGCTTCACAGACTTAGTGAAATTACTGAACATGGCAAATACAGCATCAGGAAGCAATGTTCAGAGCAAGGAAACAGCATGCTACAAGAACTTATAATAGCAAAATAAGGCATGGTATGAATATACTCAAAGCATGGAACAAAAGTCCCTTACTGACCATAAGCCAAAAAGGATCAGAAAATATAGTAACACCCATGTCAATATAGCAAGTTTCGTTACAGATTTCAGACTTGGCAGAAAACTGGACATGGTAAAACAGATAACAAGTAGGCATGTTTAAGAGCTCAAAGCACTCACTACAGAGCCTTGCATGATAAACTAAGCATTCATACATCAAGAAGACATGGCATAGAAGTTATACATGGCAAGAACAACTTCATAGCATACACGGATCAACTACAACTACTTTGGCAAAATTGAATGACATGTAAACAATCTGCCAGGAAACATTTTATAGCAAAAGTAGAGCTCAATTGAATCAAGCTATAGCACTCCATAATTGCAAAAAAAGGCATGGATGGATAGATCATAACCATATGTTCAAAACATCCTTACTGAAGTATCTCAAAATATGCATGGATCTCTCGGTAGCATCAATTTAACATGGCATAAAAATATCAGCAGGACATGACTTAGTAAAAATACTAAGTCCCTGAACTCAGCAACATCAGGACACCTACTTTGCATGCTTGTTCTAGTCACCACATAGATCAAACAAATACATGGCTTACACCCCTGTAAAGATGGCATGGCATATTACAAAACACATGTAGGACTAAAATTCATAGGGTGCACACATCTATCATGGCAAAAATAACAAAAGTGCATGTTCTGTTAAGAAACAGAAACTAACATCACATAGCCTTCTTCCAACAGCATTTCGGGCATCAAGATGAGCTCAAATGAAAATGACGCAATGAGATGAAATGATCTTCTCTTCGAGACGAACATTTTGACATAGTACACGCACGAAACAGAGCTACATATGCAAAGTTATGATGCGTTGAAAATGCCACGCAATAATTAACGGAATAAAACTTAGATGAATTTGAGGGGGAAAGTCAACCGGGCGGTTCCCGATCGGATCTGGCGGACGTCTGGCCGAGGCTCACGGAGCTCGGAGGAAGGAGGGCCGGCCGGAGGAGAGAAGGGCGGCGGCCGGCGCTGGGCAATGGCGCCGGGCGGCGCGGCGGGCGGTGGCAAGGAATGGCCCGGGCGGGCGAGGCTGGATCGGATTGGCTGGGCGCGGGCTGGGGCGGCCGGGCCGAGGGCCGGGCGCTGGGACCTCATGCCGGGCTGGGCGATGCGGCGGGACCGGGCCCCACGTGGCGCTGGGCGAGAGGTCATGGGCGGCCAAGTGACGTTGTTCCGCTCCGGCCCGGCCAAGCATGGAAGGGATTCGCCTAGGGTTTCGGGAGGATGATCCGGGATTTGGAATGGGGGTTGCTTAAATAGGCATAGAGGGAGCTAGGAGAGTCCAAATGAGGTGCGGTTTTCGCCCACGCGATCGTGATCCGACGACGGAGAGCATGGAAGTGACTTAGATGGGTTATTGGGCTGTTTTGGAGGGGTGTTGGGCTGCAACTTAAAAGAGGCCTTTGCGAGAGTGCGGTTAACCGTTGGAGTACCAAACGAGCTCCAAATGACCCGAAACTTGACCGGTGGTCTAACGGTGGTATAACAAGGCCACTTGACAAACCTCGGTCCATTCCGAGAAAGTTTAGTACCCGCTCACGGAAAAAATGTAAAAGGGGCCGCCGGGGGAGATAGGAGTGCCGGATTGCAAAACGGACAACGGGAAAAATGCTCGGAATCATGAGACGAACACGTATGCAAATGCGATGCACATGATGACATGATAATAAAATGCATGACATGGACAAAATGCAAAAGAAGGAAAACCCAACCACGGAGGGAATATCATATAACAATGCCGAAAATGGCAAGAGTTAGAGTTACAAATATGGAAAGTTACATCCGGTGTTACAACACTCCACCACTACAAGAGGATCTCGTCCCAGATCTAGGACTGAAAGAACTCGGATATTCGGAACGGAGGTGATCCTCGCGCTCGGTGGCTTCTCGGTCGGAATGGTGTGACCACTTCACTTTCGTGAATTTGATTGACTTGTTGCGAGTCTTGGCGCTTCGGTTTCTTCAAGAATAGCAATGGGGTGCTCATGATAAGAGAGATCTTCTTGGAGGTCAATTTCTTGAAGTTGATAGTGCGCCAGGAGTCTTGAAGCACTTGCGAAGTCGTGACACATGAAACACATCGTGCACATTCGCGAAGTTGGACTAAGCTCGTTGATAGGCGAGATCGCCTCTTTGCCAATGATCTTGAAAGGACCCACGTATCTAGGGGCAAGCTTCCATTTGATACCGAGCGGCAGTGCCTTTCATTGGAGAGACGCGGAGGTAGACATGGTCTCCGATTTCAAAAGCCACATCACGATGCTTGTCATCATAATAGCTCTTCTGGCGCGATTGCGCGGCTTTGAGATTCTCACGAATGACTTTGCACATTTCTTCGGCTTCTGTGATTAAGTCATTGCCAAGAAGTTGGCGTTCACCTGTCTCAGACCAATTGAGAGGAGTACGGCACTTTCTGCCATAGAGAATTTCGAATGGGGCCTTGCGAACTCGCTTGGAAGCTGTTGTTGTAAGAGAACTTCGGCATATGGAAGACAATCTTCCCATTTCATACCGAAGGAAATGACACAAGCCCCGAGCATATCTTCAAGGATTTGATTGACTCGCCGACTTGGCCACTTGTTTGAGGATGGAAAGCTGTCTTTGAAACGAATGTTGGTGCCCATGGCCTTCTGAAAGGAATCCCAAAACTTGGAGGTAAAGATGCTGCCACGGTCTGAAGAGATCACTTGTGGAATGCCGTGCAAGGAGACAATCCTGGAGGTGTATAGCTCTGCCAACTGAGCTGCTGTGATGGATTCTTTGATAGGAAGAAAATGAGCCACTTTAGTAAGCTTGTCAATGACAACGAAGATAGCATCATTTCCATGCTTGGACTTAGGAAATCCAATCCACGTAAGTCCATTTCAATATGATCAAACTTCCATTCCGGAATAGCAAGAGGTTGGAGGAGACCAGCTGGTCTTTGGTGTTCTGCTTTCACTCTTCTGCGGACATCACACTCATTCACGAATTGAGCAATTTCTCGCTTCATTCGAGTCCACCAATATGACTGCTTGAGGTCTGGTACATCTTCGTACTTCCGTGATGAATGGATAGAAGCCAATTGTGTGCCTCGTTCATAATGACTTTTCTCAGATCACCCTTAGGAACCACAATCCGGTCCTCAAAGAAAAGAGTATCTTTGTCATCAATGTGGAAGCACTTGTACTTGGAAATGCCCTTGTCGATACCACGTTTCACCTTTTTCACCATGGTATCCAGGAGTTGAGCCTCATGAATCTGATCTTCCAAAGTAGGAGAGACTATGAGGTTGGCAAGAAAGCCTTGAGGAACAACTTGAAGATTCAGCTTGCGGAAAGCTTCACAGAGATCCGGCTGGAAGGGCTTGAGGATTAAGCTGTTACAGTAAGCCTTTCTGCTCAAAGCATCTGCAATGACATTCGCCTTGCTCAGGTATATTCAATACTTGGGTTGTACTCTTGAATCATTTCGACCCATCGAGTCTGCACTTTGAGGTTGAGGTTGGGCTGAGTGAAGATATACTTGAGACTCTTGTGATCGGTGAATATGTCCACTTTCCTTCCCAACAAGAGATGTCTCCATGTTATCAAAGCATGGACAACTGCCGCCAACTCAAGATCGTGAGTGGGGTAGTTCTTTTCGTTGGGCTTCAGCTGGCGAGATGTATAAGCCACAACTCTCTTCTCTTGCATTAACACAGCACCGAGACCTTGAAGAGAAGCATCACAGAAAACTTCAAATGGCTTGGATTCATCAGGAGGAATCAAGACAGGAGCTGTGACGAGTTTATCTTTGAGAGTATTGAAAGCAACGTCACACTGTGGAGACCGTATATACTTCACATGCTTCGGAGGAGGTTGGAAAGAGGCTTTGCAATCTTGGAGAAGTTCTCAACGAATCTTGACAATAGCTTGCAAGACCAAGAAAATCATGGAGCTGCTTGACGATACGAGGAGGTTCCCGATTCACAATTGCGTACACCTTCTCGGGATTAACAGCGATGCCCTTGGCGAGAGATGATATGACCAAGATAAAGCACTTCATCAAGCCAAAATTCCCATTTGGAGAACTTCAAGATAGAATTGATACTCTCGAGCTTGTCTAGCACCAATCGCAAATGTTTGGCATGATCCTTCTTATTCTTGGAGAAGACCAAAATATCATCCAGATAGACCAAGACGAATTCATTGGTGTAGGGGTTGAAGATGAAATTCATCATCCGAGAGAAAGTTGGAGGAGCATTGACAAGGCCGAAAGACATGACAAGATATTCATAAGAACCAAAGCTTGTTCTCAATGCTGTCTTGGGAATATCTTGTTCACGAATGCGAATTTGATGATAACCCATCTGAAGGTCAAGCTTGGAGAACACTTTAGCACCTTTGAGTTGCTCGAAAAGCTCATTGATGTTGGGAAGTGGATATTTGTTCTTGATTGTCTTCTTATTCAATGGACGGTAATCAACGCAAAGTCGGTCCGTGCCATCCTTCTTACGGACAAAAAGAACACCACAACCCCAAGGAGATGAACTTCGGTCCGATCAAACCCATACGCTCTTGTTCATCGAGCTGCTTCTTCAATTCCTTCAGCTCATCGAGGTCCAAGCTTGTATGGACGCTTGCAAGCGGGTTCGATGCCGTGCTCAAGATCGATAACGAATTCAAGCGGCGGTGAGGAGGCATACCGGAAGCTCTTCTCGAAAGACATCTTGGTACTGCATAAGCGATCGGAATCTGAGAGATAGCATCCAATTCGCCCTTCTCATTGAGAGAAAACAACCGAATGGTTTCATCACAAGCGGCATAGATGATCACATCATTAGAAGAGTGAGTCAATTGAATTTCCTGGCAGCACAATCAAGCTGAGCTTTGTGCCGAGAAAGCCGATCCATCCCAAGAATAAGATCAATATCCGAGTCACCGGTGACAATTGGTTTAGCCAGAAATCTATAATCACCCATCTTGATACCGACATTCTGGAACCATCATGCTAGAGCTCAAACGCTTAGCCGGAGAAATAACTTGCAACGCTTTAGGTAATTCCTCTGTATCAAAATTGTGCTTCGATGCAAAAGGATATGACATGAAAGAATGCGAAGCACCGGTATCAAATAAGACTTTTGCAGGAATATCATTAACTGGAAGATTACCCATTATCACATCAGTAGATTCCTCCGCTTGAGCTGCATTCATCATATTGACCTTTGCAGACTTGGGATTATGCTTGACCACTGCATTGCTGGAAGATCTCACAGGAGGAGGAGGCGGAAGGCGCCTTTGGTTGAAGCATTTGTTCGCATAGTGACCTTTCTGCTGACATTTGTTGCAAGTCACCTCTGAGAGCCGGACGATGATAAGGAGCATTTGACCTTGGAGCTTGAGAATTAGACTTGTTACGATAGCACTGGGTTGGGTGGGCGGGAAGATCCACGGCCACCGAAGTTCTTCTGGCGATAAAGGCCGACGGAACGGAGGAGGAGGAAGGTAGAACTTCTGCTGCTTAGCTGCCACTTGAGAGGAAGAAGAAGACCGAATCGCATCCCTGATTCTCTTCTTAGAAGCCTCACATTTGAGCTGGGCAGCTTCTTGCTTGATGCCATGTTGTAGAATTCATCATACTTTTACGGCTCAAAAAGCACAAGAGCTAATTGCAGATCTTCTCTCGCACCACCTCCGAATTGATAGATCATACTCTTTTCATCGTGCACGTCTTGCTTAGCAAAACGAGCGAGTTTCCGAACTGGATATTGTATTGATAGATGGACATGTTGCCTTGCTTGAGATTGCGGAACTCCTCACGCTTGCTCTCAACAACACTTTTGAATGTGGTGAGCTCACGAAGTCTCGGCGGAACTCATCCCGTAATGACACGACCTCCTCTCTGGAATCTTTGTATTGTGGAACCACTCGGCAGCTTGGTCCTTGAGTTGAAACGAAGCAAACTTGACAAAGTCCTCAGTGCGACATTGCTACAATCAAAATGCTTGCAGATGTCCACTAACCAATCGTCGTCTGTGGCTTCGGCTACGTAAACCGAAAGACTTCGGTGATTAGCGAGGAACCCATCGAGAGTAGCAAAGTGCGGCTGATTGTTGCCTTGGCCTTGATTTCCTTGATCGCCTTGCCCTTGAGTACGCTTCTTGCAAGAGTTGCAAAATCATCGAGCATTGGCATTGGTGGCTGCCATGATAGCTTGCCGAGCCTCCGGGAGGCGGAGGTGGAGGTGGAGGGTTCGATCGACTCCCATCATTGCGATCCGGATTACGAGGCGTTGGCGGAGCCATCCGAAGAGGGTGACATCCGTTAGCATCTTGATGAGCGGATAGACAAGTTGAATCAACGGATAGAAATTGCAACGTATAGTCTTCACAATAAACATTCGAACAAGAATGAACGAATGAATTCCAAAGCTAACATCACACGTCCATTAAGGTGAGAAGCCACTTAGATAAAGGTATGAAATCACCATCTGCCTTTGAAACAACTCGAATATCACAAATGAAAACAAAAGATTGGCTTCTAGAATGAGCCGGAACAAACACATGATAGAGATTTCGCCCAAAGTGTTAGTGGTGGGGCCCTGCACGGCACGACGTATAGCGGACGTCACGAATGACAAACAAGACGTCCCGAATCAGCATAGCCAAGGATTCTTTAAGACGTCTACGCGACCATCAGTAAATCGTAGTGAATGAGCGGACCACTGGGCGTTGGACCCCAATCTCAAATCATACGTCATTGGAAAGATATCACGTAAGCTACTAGAATTCCCACCTATAAACTCCCGAAACTTTCTGGTTATGCAATCAGGTGTTGGGGATACAGGGGAAGCAAAATATCTCACCCAAACTAACAATCCCTACATCCAGCTGTATCCATCCTTCAACACATAACCAAGAAAACTTCGGAAATCGTGTACCTCGACCTTCAAAAGCATCCGTTATACAAGTCATGGCAATACTCCCGAGCTCGCCCCGATCAAGTTATCGGGTTATCTCACCAACAAGCTGCACAAAAGAGATTTCGATGTCGGCAAAACTCGTATTCCAGACTGCAGCGATAAAATTGTGGCGACAACACCCCGGAGCTCAACTCCCGGGACACCGCCACAACCCCTAAATGTCGAGGCACCAAGAACAATGTTCTCGTCACAAAACCATCGGAACGATTCCAAGATACCACGTGATCCTAAAAAAAAAATTTAGTGAAATTTGAGGAGAGAAGAGTCATAACTATACGTTAGGAGAACTCACAGAGCGACTAAGGGACTGGGGAGTAAAAAGAATCCTACTCTCCGATATATATTATCCTAAGACTCAAAACATTTTCCATTCTAGACTCAACAACGCCACAAACAATCAAGTAGGGGGCTCCTAAGTCGGGAAGGCTCGATTACCAACATAGCATACCTCGATGCGGCTATATCTCCCACGTGTCGAAGCACGACTTAGAGGCATAACCGCATTGAAAGCAATGTCGCAAGTGAGGTAATCTTTCACACAACCCATGTAATACATAAGGGAAAGAGATACATAGTTGGCTTACGATGCCACTTCACACAATACATAAATAAACATCCATCAAACAGATTACACTCAAGGTCCGACTACGGAACCAAAATAAAAGAAGATACCCCAAATGCTACACAGATCCCCGATCGTCCCAACTGGCTCCACTCATCGATCATCGTGAAAAGACACATAGTAACGACCACGTTCCTCGTCGAACTCCCACTTGAGCTCGGTTGTGTCACCTGCACCGCATCGTCGGCACTGCAGAATCGTTTTGGTAGAATCTGTGAGTCACGGGACTCTGCAATCTCACACCCGCGAGATCAAGACTATTTAAGCTTATAGGAAGGACAGAGTTGTGAGGTGGAGCTGCAGCAGCGACTAGCATATATGGTGGCTACATTACAAAAGAGAGCGAGAAGAGGAGCAAAGCACGGTCGTGAAGCTAGTAGCGATCAAGAAGTGATCCTGAACTACTTACGTCGGACATAACTCCAACACCGTGTTCACTTCCCGGACTCCATGAGAAGAGACCATCACGGTTACACACAGTTGATGTGTATTTTAATTGAGGTCAACTTCGGGTTTTCTACAACCGGACATTAACAAATTCCCATCTGCCTCATAACCGCGGGCACGGCTTTGAAAGATAATACCCTGCAGGGTGTCCCAACTTAGCCCATTATAAGCTCTCACGGTCAACGAAGGATATTCCTTCTACCGAAGACCCGATCAATCTCGGAGTCCCGGACTACAAGACATTTCGACGACAATAAAACAAGACCAGCAAAGCCGCCCGATTGTGCCGACAAATCTCGATAGGAGCTGCACATATCTCGCTTCTCGTGGCACATCCGGATGAGACTAGCTATGAGTAAAACCAAGCCTCGAAGTTTCCCTGGTGGCCCTTGTATTTCGATTCGGGCCAGCACTCTAAGGAGCACTTTGGTCCGGGGGTTTAAAATAAAGATGACCCTCGGGCTCGCGAAAACCCGGGGAAAAAGGCTTAGGTGGCAATCGGTAAAACCAAAGTTGGGCCTTCTTTGGACGAAGTCTTATTCAAAGCGAACATCAAGGGGTCCCATAAATCACCCAACCGTGTAAGGAACGCGAAATCAAGGAACATAACACCGGTATGACGGAAACTAGGGTGGCAAGAGTGGAACAAAACACTGTGCATAAGGCCGAGCCTTCCACCCTTTACCAAGTATATAGATGCATTAATTATAGCAGATATATATATTGTGATATCCCAACAAGTAAACATGTCCCAAAATAGGAACAACATCTCCATGTTCCAACAAGGAACAAACTTCAACTTCACCTGCAACTAGCAACGCTATAAGAGGGGCTGAGCAAAGCGGTAACATAGCCAATCAACGGTTTGCTAGGTAAGGATGGTTAGGGGCTGACATGGCAATATGGGTGGCATGATATAGCAAGTGGTAGGCATCGTGGCATAGGCATAGCAAAAGAGCGAGCATCTAGCATAGCAAAGATAGAAGTGATTTCGAGGGTATGGTCATCTTGCACGCAATGTTCTCGAGTTGTCGAAAGCTTGATCCTCGTAAGCGTTCTCAACAGGTTCCTCGTTCACGTACTCGTCTCCCGGCTCTACCCAAAGGAAGAACACAAACAAAGGAACCACAATAAATCACGGTGCAATGCACAAGCAACATGATGCAAAACATGACATGATATGCGAGATGTGATATGCAATGCGTATGCGCGCTCCGGAAGGAAAATGATGAACCAGGCATCAACTTGGCAAACCAAGTATGCCACTGGAAAGATGAGATGATTTCGGTCGAAATCGATATAAAGATCACCGAAATCGGATGCACGGTTTGCAAATGACAAGCAAAACAAGAATGGCACAAATCTGCCATTAACAGCATGATGCCACATAGCAAGCAACAAGAAATTAAGTTACTGCACCCAAACGTACCAACAAAGTATATGGCAGTGATCTACCCAAGATTCTTGACAAAAGATGAACACTGAGCTACGGCTAATTCACAACATAACAGGTTCAAACAAGCATGGCAAAAGTGCAAAACATATCAGCTTCACAGACTTGGTGAAATTACTGAACATGGCAAATACAGCATCAGGAAGCAATGTTCAGAGCAAGCAAACAGCATGCTACAAGAATTTATAATAGCAAAACAAGGCATGGCATGAATATACTCAAAGCATGGAACAAAAGTCCCTTAGTGACCATAAGCCAAAAAGGATCAGAAAATATAGTAACACCCATGTCAATATAGCAAGTTTCAAGTACAGATTTCAGACTTAGCAGAAAACTGGACATGGTAAAACAGATAACAAGTAGGCATGTTTAAGAGCTCAAAGCACTCACTACAGAGCCTTGCATGATAAACTAAGCATTCATACATCAAGAAGACATGGCATAGAAGTTATACATGGCAAGAACAACTTTATAGCATACACGGATCAACTACAACAACCTTGGCAAAATTGAATGACATGTAAACAATCTGCCAGGAAACATTTTATAGCAAAAGTAGAGCTCAATTGGCTCAAGCTATATCACTCCATAATTGCAAAAAAAGGCATGGATGGATAGAGAATAACCATATGTTCAAAACATCCTTACTGAAGTATCTCAAAATATGCATGGATCTCTCGGTAGCATCAATTTAACATGGCATAAAAATATCAGCAGGACATGACTTAGTAAAAATACTGTCCCTGAACTCAGCAACATCAGGACACCTACTTTGCATGCTTGTGCTAGTCACCACATAGATCAAAAAAATACATGGCTTACACCCCTGTAAAGATGGCATGGCATATTACAAAACACATGTAGGACTAAAATTCATAGGGTGCACACATCTATCATGGCAAAAATAACAAAAGTGCATGTTCTGTTAAGAAACAGAAACTAACATCACATAGCCTTATTCCAACAGCATTTCGGGCATCAAGATGAGCTCAAATGAAAATGATGCAATGAGATGAAATGATCTTCTCTTCGAGGCGAACATTTTGACATATTACACGCACGAAACAGAGCTACATATGCAAAGTTATGATGCGTTGAAAATGCCACAAAATAATTAACGGAATAAAACTTAGATGAATTTGAGGGGGGGAAAAGTCAACCGGGCGGTTCGATCGGATCTGGCCGGACGTCAGCTCGAGGCTCGCCCGGAGCTCGGAGGAAGGAGGGCCGGAGGAGAGAAGGGCGGCAGCCGGGCTGGCAGCGGCGCAGCTGGCTGGCGGCAGCGGCGGCCGGTTTGGCCATGGCGGCGGAATGCATGGCGGCATGTGGCGGCGATCGTGGCGAAGGGGCGCGGTCATGGGGAGTCTGGCAGTAGGGCTGGCAGCTGGCCCAGGACCATGGGCAGCCCGCGTGGGCGGCGTGGCGATGGGGACCCGGGCCCACGTGGCTGGCCTTGCTAGAGGGTCAACAAGGCGCATGGACGTTATCGGCCCGCTCCGGACACGTCCGGCGGCGGCGGAGGGGATTCGTCTAGGGTTTCGGGGAGGATGATCCGGGATTTGGAATGGGGGTTGCTTAAATAGGCATAGAGGGAGCTAGGAGAGTCCAAATGAGGTGCGGTTTTCGCCCACGCGATCGTGATCCGACGACGGAGAGCATGGAAGTGACTTAGATGGGTTATTGGGCTGTTTTGGAGGGATGTTGGGCTGCAACTTAAAAGAGGCCTTCTTGAGAGTGCGGTTAACCGTTGGAGTACCAAACGAAGCTCCAAATGACTCAAACTTGACCGGTGGTCTAACGGTGGTATAACAAGGCTACTTGACAAACCTCGGTCCATTCCGAGAAAGTTTAGTACCCGCTCACCGGAAAAATGTAAAAAGGGGCCAGGGGAGATAGGAGTGCGGATTGCAAAACGGACAACAGAAAATGCTCGGAATCATGAGGACGAACACGTATGCAAATGCGATGCACATGATGACATGATAATAAAATGCATGACATGGACAAAATGCAAAAAGAAGGAAAACCCAACCACGGAGGGAATATCATATAACAATGCCGAAAATGGCAAGAGTTAGAGTTACAAATATGGAAAGTTACATCCGGGGTGTTACAAGTCTGTACTTGCAGAATTCTCTCGTTTATTGAGCACGTATATTGTTTTTTCAGGTCGAGCAAGTTTCAACTGGGCTGTAGACTACCCAGGCTTGGTTTTGTTTTTAAAAGGCCTAGCCCATGACGACAACGGGGCACAAAGATCCAGCAGGTATCTATCGGCCTCGCCCGCCAAATAAGTTAGTTATATTTTGTCTTACAACATCCGCGCAGTTTTTTCTTGAATCAAACATACAGCCCGGTTCTATTTTCCTCTTGAAACGCATGTCCTATATCCGTTTTCTAATCTCTACCTATAGTTTTCTTAGTTCATATACACGTATCATTATATTGAAAATACATAAAATTCCCTTTTCATATTTACATCCTTATTTTTGTTGTTGTTTTCCCTCCCAGCGCTAATTTTTTTACCACTGGTTTTCCCTTAAACCAAATCAATTGTCCCACGTCTTATTTGCTTACAAAAACAAAATGATTTTTTGGCAAATCAATAAGTTCTTAAAAAAATGTTTATCATTTTGGGATTACAAAAGTTTGGACTCCACCGAAATATGCAAAATAAGGTTAAACTTTTTGACCATGGTCCTGGGCAGAAAATGGGCTGTAATAAATTACTTAAGAATTAGCAAATGGGCTGCAAATTATTAAAAAATAACAAATGGGCTCTATGTTGTCTGCCACAGATTTGGAGGTTGACTTGTGAGCCTACTAAGTTCATGCGTACACAAGGTTTCTCAAAAAAAGAAACTTAGTCAACAATCGACTCTACCAGCGTCAGACCGTTAGATGTCAATCTAACGGCAATCGTGCTTCTTCAGTCTCTGATCTTCCTGCCCCGGCTGCCCAAACCAGTGCCGTCGGAACCACTGTGCTGCCGGGCAGGCCTCACGGCCTCATCATATACATGCATCCCTGGCCTGTCTATCCCTCTACTCACCCACACATCCTGTTATTTTCCGCGGATGACGAAATAACCCAACCTCAGACTTTCCACCGCGTGGGCAGCCACTGCCGTGTCTTCCCCGGCTCCGTGCTGTTCCCTTCGTAGGCCTCTCCGTCATCCACCGCCCTGGTGCTCTCGGCGAGACGGGGTCAACGTGGTCAACGAACGACATCCATCGGAAGTGGACTGTACGTGGAGAGGCTGACAGCTGGGTCCACGGTCGCACACAAGGAAATGCCTCCTTATTACGCGCAAAATTATGATTCCTCCACTTGACATCTGGGACCCGCCGGAAGGGCCTCTGTATTTCGTGAAAGAAAATGTTCCCTCCACTGACAGGTCAGACCCACCAACTATATCTTCGCACGTAAGGAAGTGCCTCCTTATTGCGCACAAAAAAATGAATACCCCCTGCCAGCTGGGACCCACGACAGTGGGAGGCTGACTTGTGGGTCTACTAAGTTGACGGGGACGGATGGCTTTGTCAACTTAGTCAATATATGAATGATTCTAGCTGCAGTGACCGTACGATGTCCATCCAACGGCCGTAGTGCTTCTTCAACCTTTGGTCTTCTTGCTCAAGCCGCCCAAACCAGCGATGGTCGTGTCGCGTGCTCCTGCCTCCCGTGGCCGGCTGTGATGCCGCATAGGCCTCATCGCCCCCTACTACTCCCACCACTGGCCAGGCCATCCCTCTACTCACCCACACCCCCTGTTATTCTGCAGCGATGGCAGCCTCACACCGCAGCCGAACCAAAGTGAACCCTCAGACTCCTCTCCGCTGGGCTTCCACTACCGCATCTTCCCGGCCCGCGTCATCCCCTTCCTAGGCCTCGCCGTCGTCCACCGCCACAGCTCTCGGCCAAGCGTGGTCAATGTGGTCAACGACCGACTTCCATCGAACAGTATTGTGCGGAGAGGCCGACAATGGGTCCACGGGCGGCCGCAAGGAAGTGCCTCCTTATTACGCCGCAAAATAATTATTCCTCCACCGACAACAGGGACCCACCGACGGGCCACCGTATTTCGCGAAAAAAACATTTCCCCCCTGACTGCTGGGACCCACCAGCTACATCTTCGCACGCAAGGAAGTGCTTCCGGGCAAAAAAAATGATTTGCCCCCCTGATTGCTGTGACCCACCAGCTACACCTTCGCACGCAAGGAAGTGCCTGACAGTCAGGACCCACCTGGTCGAAGCGTACGTAGCATTGTCATTCTGGTCGGGAATGTGTACGTACATACTGGTCGATGTAGAGGCGCGCATGTAGCATGTACACGCACGCATGCGGCCGTGGTGCAAGAAAGTAAATATGGCCACGCACGTCACATTACACGGGCGGGTCTCGAACGCCTACTACAGCGTCACGTCTGGCCAGGGCTCGTGTACATGGCTGGGTCGGAACGGAGAAACTGTGTCGTCGTCGTGTTCATGGGGAGCCAACCGGCTGGGTCGGAACGAAATGTGTCGTCGTGTTCATCAAGAGGGCTTGGACGGAACAACCGATGGAAACAAGGCCTGGCGTACCACAGAACGGAGGAAACGACCTTGTATTCGACCGGCCACATTCAAAATGGGATCCTGTTCATCGGGAGGGGTCTGGTGTACCGCAAAACAGAGGAAACGGACCTCCTACGGTCGAAGCAGGGGTCCTGTTGATCGGGAGGGGTGTGGTGTACCACAAAACGGAGGAAACGGACTTGTGTTGGAGCACTACGGTCAAAACAGTGGTCCTGTTCATCAGGAGGGGTGTGGCATACCGCAAAACGGGACTCCAGGGGATACTGTTCATCTCCACCGTCGCCCCCCTCCAGCCTCCACAAGCCATCGCTCATCCACCGTCGACCTCCTCCAGCCTCCACCGCGATTGTTCATCCACGGGCTCCTGTTCATCCAGCCTCCACCGTGTGCTATTCCACCGCTCTTGCTCAACCAGCCCTCTCCACGGGCTCTGTTCAACCACCCTCCACGGGCTACTATTCATCCATCCCTCCACCGCTCATCGTTCATTCCATCCCTCCACGGGGTGGTCCTGTTCATCCAGCCCTCCACGGGGTCCTGTTCATCCAGCCCCAACCGGCTCGATCGATCGGGGTCCTGTTCATCCAGAGGCAACACCACGGGGTCCTGTTCATCCACCCCCACCGGAAACTGTTCATCCAAACCCCCCCAGCAACGCTCACTGTTCATCCAGAGGCAGCATTGATCGGCTTTAGTTAGCAACAGTAGCGAAGGAATCGCTCGATCGGGTTCAGTTATTAGCCATCGATCGTTCGCTCTGGTTCGATGTAGCGTAGCTCGCGATTACAATCGCTTCGGGTTCGATTAGAGCCCAACGCCTCGCTCGGGTTCACTTAGAGCCCAACGCCGCACACATCGTGCGTGCGTGTATGTTAGAAACGCGGCGCCTCGGCCCCGACCACCCACCGTAACTGGGAACTCCCCAAAATTTTCCTCGCCCTCGCTTCTACCATGGTTTTTTCCGTCATGGACGACCCAGAGAATGTCATGCAGCTGCGTCTCCGGCCCGCCCAGGACGAAAAGCCCATTTTCTGTCATGATTTTTTGTCATAGAAGTAGGAGCCCACCACATCTATGATGATACCGGGTTTTGTCACAATTATCGTCATAGAAGTGTCATAAGTATGACAGAAAAAATTTCGTTCGGCCCAAAATGTCACAGATGTGTCTTTTTTTGTAGTGAATGCACATCATAGTAAGCCTTGCAAGCAGTGTGACTAATGAGTTAGTTGCAGCATGATGCATTACGGAACGAGTAAAGAGACTTGCCGGTAACGAGATTGAACTAGGTATGGAGATGCCGACGATCGAATCTTAGGCAAGTAGCATACCGACGACAAAGGGAATAATGTATGTTGTTATTACGGTTTGACCGATAAAGATATTCGTAGAATATGTAGGAACCAAGATGAGCATCTAGGTTCCGCTGTTGGTTATTGATCGGAGATATGTCTTGGTCATGTCTACATAGTTCTCGAACCCGTAGGGTCCGCACACTTAACGTCCGATGACGATTTGTATTATGAGTTATGTGTTTTGGTGACCAAAGATTGTTCGGAGTCCCGCATGAGATCAGAGACATGACGAGGAGTCTCGAAATGCTCGAGAGGTAAAGATTGATATATTGGACGATGATATTCGGACACCGGAATGGTTCGGGTATGTTTTGGAGTACCGAAGGGTTACCGGAACTCCCCGGGGAAGTATTGGGCCTACATGGGCCATAGGGGAGTGGGGAGGCAGCCTACAAGGGGTGGCCGCGCCCCCTCCCATAGGGAGTCCGAATTGGACTAGGGGAAGGGGCGCGCCCCCTTTCCTTCTCCTCTTCCCTCTCCCTTCCCTCTTTCCCCCTCCATGAGAAGGAAAAAAAGGGGGACGAATCCTACTAGGATTTGAGTCCTAGTAGGACTCCCCCCCTCTTGGTGCGCCTCCTGGTGGCTGGCCTCCTCCTCCCCTCCTTTATATACGGGGGCAGGGGGCACCCCATAGCACAACAGTTGTTCTCTTAGTCGTATGCAGTTCCCCCTCCACAGTTTACTCCTCCTGTCATAGCGTCGTAGTGCTTAGGCGAAGACCTGCGTGAATCACATCACCATCACCGTCACCATGCCGTCGTGCTGACGTAACTCTCCCTCGACCCTCTGCTGGATCAAGTGTTTGAGGGACGTCATCGAGCTGAATGTGTGCTGAACTCAGAGGTGTCGTACGTTCGGTACTAGATCGGTTGGATCATGAAGACGTTCGACTACTTCAACCGTGGTAACCTAACGCTTCCGCTTTCGGTCTACGAGGGTACGTGGACACACTCTCCCCCTCTCATTGTTATGCATTTCCTAGATAGATCATGCGTGATCGTAGGAATTTTTTTGAAATTGCATGCTACGTTCCCCAACAATATACCCATATTTGCTCAAATCATCTGTGAAGGTTTGACAATAACGATACCCGCCGCGAGCCTCAACACTCATCGTACCGCATACATCAGTATGTATTATTTCCAATAAGTCAGTGGCTCGCTCCATTGTTCCTGAGAATGGAGTCTTAGTCATCTTAAGCATGAGGCATGGTTCGCAAGCATCAAGTGATTCCAAAAGCCCATCAGCATGGAGTTTCTTCATGCGCTTTACACCAATATGACCTAAACGGCAGTGCCATAGATAAGTTGCACTATCATTATTAACTTTGCATCTTTTGGCTTCAATATTATGAATATGTGTATCACTACAATCGAGATTCAACAAGAATAGACCACTCATCAAGGGTGCATGACCATAAAAGATATTATTCATATAAATAGAACAACCATTATTCTCTGATTTAAATGAATAACCGTCTCGCATCAAACAAGATCCAGATATAATCTTCATGCTCAACGCTGGCACCAAATAACAATTATTTAGGTCTAAAACTAATCTCGGCGGTAGATGTAGAGGTAGCATGCTGACGGCGGTCACATCGACTTTGAAACCATTTCCCACGCGCATCATCACCTCGTCCTTAGCCAATCTTTGTTTAATCCGTAGCCCCAGTTTCGAGTTGCAAATATGAGCAACAGAACCAGTATCAAATACCCAGGCGCTACTACGAGCATTAGTAAGGTACACATCAATAACATGTATATCAATTATACCTTTCACTTTGCCATCCTTCTTATCCGCCAAATACTTGGGGCAGTTCCGCTTCCAGTGACTAGTCCCTTTGCAGTAGAAGCACTCAGTCTCAGGATTACGTCCAGACTTGGGCTTCTTCCCTTGAGCAGCAACTGGATTGCTGTTCTTCTTGAAGTTCCCCTTCTTCCCTTTTCCCTTTTTCTTAAAACTAGTGGTCTTGTTAACCATCAACACTTGATGCACCTTCTTGATTTCTACCTCCGCAGCCATTAGCATTGCGAAGAGCTCGGGAATTGTATTTTCCATCCCATGCATATTATAGTTCATCACGAAGCCTTTATAGCTTGGTGGCAGTGATTGAAGAACTCTGTCAATGACACTATCATCGGGAAGATTAACTCCCAAATGAGTCAAGTGGTTGTGGTACCCGGACATTCCGGTATGTGTTCACCGGCGAACTATTCTCCTCCATTTTGCAGCTATAGACCTTGTTGGAGACTTCATATCTCTCAACGCAGGCATTTGCTTGAAATATTAACTTCAACCCCTGGAACATCTCATATGCTCCATGACGTTCAAAACGTATTTGAAGTCCCGATTCTAAGCCGTAAAGCATGGCACACTTAACTATCGAGTAGTCATCAGCTTTGCTCTGCCAGACGTTCATAACGTCCGGAGTTGCTCCTGCAGCGGGTCTCGCACCTAGCAGTGCTTCCAGGACATAATTCTTCTGTGCAGCAATGAGGATAATCCACTGAGTTACGGACACAAATTGCGTAGAATTCTTAATCGTCTCCAACGTATCTATAATTTTAGATTGTTCCATGTTGTTATATTATCAATCTTGGATGTTTTATAATCATTTTATCTCATTTTTTGGCACTAACCTATTGACATACTGCCAAGTGCCAGTTCCTGTTTTTTTCGTGTTCTTTACAACGCGGAAAATCAGTATCAAACGGAGTCCAAATGCCACGAAACTTTACGGAGATTTTTTTATGCACCGGGAGGAACAAGTTGGGCCCTGTTTGCACCTGGGGGGAGTCTCGAGGAGGGGACAACCCACCAGGGTGTGCCAAGAGGCCCAGGGGCGCCCTGGTGGGTTGTGCCCACCTCAGGTGCCCCCCGGACCGCCTCTTTGCTCTATAAATACTCAAATATTCCCAAAACCCTAGGGGAGTCGACAAAATATTCATCCAGCCGCCGCAGAGTCCAGAACCACCAGATCTAATCTAGACACCATCTCGGATGGGGTTCACCACCTCCATTGGTGCCTCTCCGATGATGCATGAGTAGTTCTTTGTAGACCTTCGGGTCCGTAGTTAGTAGCTAGATGGCTTCATCTCTCTCTCTCTTGATTCTCAGTACAATGGTCTCTTGGAGATCCATATGGTGTAACTCTTTTTGTGGTGTGTTTATTGGGATCTGATGAACTTTGAGTTTATGATCAGTCATATCTTTTATATCCATGAAAGTTATTTGTGTTTCTTTTATCTCTTATATGCATGATCTCTTATAGCCTCGTATTTCTTCTCCAATATTTGGGTTTTGTTTGGCCAACTTGATCTATTTATCTTGCAATGGGAAGAGGTGCCCGGTAGTGGGTTCGATCTTACGGTTCTTGATCCCAGTGACAGAAAAGGGAACCGACACGTATGTATCATTGATACTAAGGATAAAAAGATGGGATCTATATCTACACAATAGATAAATGGATCTTGTCTACATCATGTCATCGTTCTCATTGCATTACTCCATTTTTCCATGAACTTAATACACTAGATGCATGCTGGATAGCGGTCGATGTGTGGAGTAATAGTAGTAGATGCCGGCAGGAGTCGGTCTAGTAATCTTGGACGTGATGCCTATGTAATGATCATTACCTAGATATCATCATAATTATTTGAGGTTCTATCAATTTCCCAACTATAATTTGTTTACCCGCCATTTGCTATGTTTCTCGAGAGAAGCCACTAGTGAAACCTACGGCCCCCGGGTCTTCTTCCTCATATATTTGCTTGCGATCTACTTTTCCTTTGCATTTTTATTCAGATCTATTAAACCAAAAATACAAAAATACTTTGCTGCACTTTATTTTATTTGCGATCTATTATTTCGATCTACTATAATTTTCTGGCATCGTTACCCGAAAGGGATTGACACCCTTTAACACGTCGGGTTGCGAGGTGTTTTTATTTGTGTGCCGGTGTTGTTTATGTTGTGTTGGTTGGTTCTCCTACTGGTTCGATAATGTTGGTTTCTTCACTGAGGGAAATACCTACCGTCGTTGTGATGCATCATCCCTTCCTCTTTGGGGACATACCGGCGTAGTCCTAGCAGACAGGAGTTTTTCTGGTGCTATAGTTAGAGAGCGGCCAAAAGGAATTTCTGGTGCCGTTGCTAGGGAGGATCTTCTTCATAACCAGGTTCCTAATCACAAATCTCATCTCCTCGCAAATTACATTATTTTCCATTCGCCTCTCGTTTCTCTCTCCCCCACTTCACAAAAATTTGCCGTTTTATTCGCCCCTTTTTTCCGTTCGCCGTTTTCTTGCCGGATCTGTTTTTGAGTGCAATCTTGTTGTGTGGTCATCATGACTCAAGATAAAACCAAGTTATGTGATTTCTCGAATAACAACAACAATGATTTTATTGGCACTCCGCTTGCTCCTCCCGCCACTAGTGCGGAGACTTTTGATATTAATACTGCTTTGCTGAATCTTGTTATGAAAGACCAATTTTCCGGTACTCCTAATGAGGATGTCGCGTCCCATCTTAATACCTTCGTGGAATTATGCGATATGGAAAATAAAAAAGATGTGGACAATGATGTGGTCAAGACGAAATTATTTCCTTTCTTTGCGTGATTCTGCAAAAATTTGGTTCTCTTCTTTGCCTCGCAATAGTATCGATTCTTGGAATAAGTGCAAAGATGCTTTTATCACTAAGTATTTTTCCCCCACAAAAATTATTTCCCTTAGAACCCAGATCATGAATTTCAAGCAACTTGAACATGATCATGTTGCACAATCTTGGGAGAGGATGAAAATGATGCAAAGGAATTGCCCAACTCATGGTTTACATCTTTGGATGATCATACAAAAAAATTATGCGGGGTTGAATTTCGTTTCTCGTAATATTTTAGATTCCGCCACGGGTGGTACTTTTATGGAAATTACTTTGGGTGAAGCCACCAAATTGCTTGACAATATCATGGCAAATTATTCGCAATGGCATACCGAAAGGGCTCCTACTGGTAAAAAAGTTAATTCGGTTGAAGAAATTTCTTCTTTGAGTGAAAAAGTTGATGCTCTTGTGAAATTGGTTGCTATTAGAAGTGATCCTATAGATCTTAATGATATGCCTTTTTCTACTTTGATTGAGCAAAATAGTGATGCCATTGATGTGAATTTTATCTCTCAAAATAATTTCAACAACAATGCTTATAGAGGTAATTTTAATCCTAGGCCTTTTCCTAGTAATTCCTCTAATAATTATGGTAATTACTATGGAAATCAATCTTGTAATAATAATATGAACACCTCTGATCTTGAGAATAATATTAAAGAATTTATCAACACGCAAAAAGTTTTCAACACTTCCATAGAAGAAAAGTTGAATAAGATTGATGATTTGTCTAGAAGTGTTGATAGAATTACTCATGATGTGGAAAATATCAAGATGAAAATTTTTGTGCCTATGGTTGATGAATCAATTAAAGCTCTTTATGTTTCTATGGATGAAAGTAAGAAAAGAACCGCTATGCTTAGAGCTAAAAGAGAATTTTTAGAAAAGGCATTTTCTAGTGATTTCTTTCGCAGAAGTGATGAAGATCTTAAAATGATTGGTGTTTCTTCTATTGATTCCTTGTTTAGTAAAGTTAATATTGATGAAAAAGGGACTGGAGAAGATTCAACTTTAAGTAGAAGGCATCCCAATATTTCATAGGGTGAAAATCTTGTTGAAAAAATTGATGAAACTGGGTTTGAAGAGGTTAAAACTTTAGCTAGTGATGTGCCCACTCTTTTGGATTACAAAGACTTTAATTATGATAGTTGCTCTTTGATTGATTGTATTTCTTTGTTGCAATCCATGATAAATTCACCCCATGCTTACGAACAAAATAAAGCTTTTACTAAACATATTGTTGATGCTATGATGAAAGGTCTTGAAGAAAAATTGGAATTAGATGTTTCAATTCCTAGAAAATTGCATGATGAGTGGGAACCTACTATCAAAGTCAAGATTAAAAATTATGAGTTTTTTGCTTTGTTTGACTTGGGTGTTAGTGTTTCTACAATTCCGAAATCTTTTGTGATGTGCTTGGTCTTGCCGATCTTGAATCATGCTCTTTAAATTTGCACTTGGCGGATTCTACTATTAAAAATCCTATGGGAAGAATTAATGATGTTCTTATTTTTGCAAATATAAATTATGTGCCCATAGATTTTATTGTTCTTGATATTGATTGTAATCCGTCTTGTCCAATTATTCTTGGTAGACAGCTTTTACGCACTATCGGTGCCGTGATTGATATGAAAGAAGGCAATATTAAGTTCCAATTTCCTTTGAGGAAGGGTATGGAACACTTTCCTAGAACTAGAATTAAGCCACCCTATGAATCAATCATGAGGGCATCTTATGGATCTCGAACTAAAGATGACAAAACTTAGATCCTTGCTTTATGCCTAGCTAAGGCGTAAAACTATAGCGCTTGTTGGGAGGCAACCCAATGAATAAAATTTATTTTTGCTTTTTGCTTCCTGTTCTTGCGTGTTAGCACAATTATGCTACTGTTATGATTGTGTCTTTTATGTTTTAATTAGTGTTTGTGCCAAGTAAAGCCTTTAGGATCTTATTGGGTGATAGTTGTTTGATCTTGCTGAAAAAAAGAAACTTTTACGCTCATGAAATTAATTTTCATTTTTTTACCAGAGAGCGATAAAATACAGATTCTATCTGCAGTAGATCAATATACAAGTTTCTCAGGTCGTCCTAATTTTTCAGAATTTTTGGAGTTACAGAAGTTTTCGAAATAGTCAGATTGCTACACACTGTTACATTTTGTGATTCTGTTTTCTTTGTGTTGTGTGCTTATTTTGATGGCTCTATGGTTTTCTTTGATGAGTTTTTGCCATAGAAAAGTTTGAATACAGTAGATATAATACAAAAAGAAAATATGAATTGGTTTGATACATCACTTATAGTAGTGGTTTATTATTCTTATACTAACGGATCTCACGAAGGTTTTGTTGTGTTTTGTGTGATTGAAGTTTTCAAGTTTTGGGTTATCTTACGATGGATGAAGTAAGGATGCAAGAGCCTAAGCTTGGGATGCCCGGCATCCCAAGCTATTATCCAAAAATGAGCAACCAACTAAGCTTGGGGATGCCCCGAGTGGCATCCCCGCTTTCTTCCAACAACTATCGATATTTTACTCGAGACTATATTTTTATTCGTCACATGATATGTGTTTTGCTTGGAGCGTCTTGTATGATATGTGTCTTTTCTTGTTTTATTTTGTGTTTTAAGTCATCAATCCTTGCTGGAGACACCTATTTGAGAGAGCCAAAAATATGTCATGACTTGTTAGAATTGCTCTCTATGCTTCACTTAAATCTTTTATGAGCTAGGACTTGCTCTAGTGCTTCACTTATATCTTTTTTATCACGGTGTGCTTAGTATTTTTGAATAAATGCTCTCTTGCTTCACTTAGATTTATTTGAGAGTTAGTAAAATTTTGAAGAAATTCTCTCTTGCTTCACTTAAATTATTTTGAGAGAAAGAAAATTTGTTATGCTCATGATCTTCACTTATATTTGTTTGAGCTTATGAAAAGCAACACATGAAAATTAGTCCCAAAGTGATAGATATCCAAGAAAGATAAAGAAAAGAAAATTTTCATGAAGATCATTGGACAAAATAAACTCGATTCTTAGCAATACTTTTGAGATATGATGATGTAATATGTGAGTTATGTTGATGAGTAATTATGCTCTAGTAGAAATATTGGTGTTAAGGTTTGTGATTCCCGAAGCATGCACGTATAGTCTCTCATTATGCTATGATGTTGGAGCATGATTTATTTTTATTTGTCTTCCTTATGAGTGGCAGTCGGGGACGAGCGATGGTCTTTTCCTACCAATCTATCCCCCAGGGGCATGCGTAGTAGTACTTTGCTTCGAAGGCTAATAAACTTTTGCAATACATATATGAGTTATTTATGACTAATGTGAGTCCATGGATTATACGCACTCTTGCCTTTTCACAATTTGCTAGCCTCTACGGCACCGTGCATTCCCCTTTCTCACATTGAGACGTGGTGCAAACTTCGCAGGTGCATCCAAACCCCGTGATATGATACGCTCTATCACACATAAGCCTCATTATATCTTCCTCAAAACAGCCACCATACCTACCTATTATGGCTTTTCCATGGCCATTCCGCGATATATTGCCATGCAACTTCCACCGTTTTCGTTTGATGACTTGAGCATTTATTGTCATATTGCTTTGCATGATCATATAGCTGACATAGAGTTTGTGGCTCAGCCACCGTTCATCATTTTTCATACATGCTACGCTAGATCATTGCTAGAGGCATTCATATAGAGTCATACTTGTCATAGGTATTGAGTTGTAATTTTTGTTTCTTTTGAGTTATAAGTAAATAGAAGTGTGATGATCATCATTTTTAGAACAGTGCCCCAGTGAGGAAAGGATGATGCAGACTATGATTCCCCCACAAGTCGGGATGAGACTCTGGACAATGAGAGAAAAAAAAGAAAAAAAGAAAAAAAAAAGAGAAAGAAAGAAAATAGAAAAAAAAAGAAGAAGAAAGAAAAAAATAAACAAAGAGAGAAGGGGCATTGCTAGTATCCTTTACCACACTTGTGCTTCATAGTAGCACCATGTTTGTCATATGGAGAGTCTCCTATGTTGTCATTTTTATATACTGGTGGGAATTTTTCATTATAGGATTAGATGCACACCCACTTAGTTTTCATATTGAGCTTTCATACACTTATAGCTCTTAGTGCATTCGTTGCATGGCAATCCCTACTCCTCACGTTGATATCGATTGATGGGCATCTCCATAGCCCATTGGTTAGCCGCATCGATGTGAGACTTTCTTACTTTTTTGTTCATCATACTGTATTCCAACCATAGTGCTATATCCATGGCTTGCGCTCATGTATTGCATAAGAGTTGAAAAAGCTGAAGCGCGTTAAAACGTACGAACCAATTGCTCGGCTTGTCATCGGGGTTGTGCATGATAAATACTTTGTGTTAAGAAGATACAGCATGACAAGACTATATGATTTTGTAGGGATAACTTATTTTAGCATTGATATTTTGAAAGAAATGGTTGCTTGTTGTCGGTGTGGAACGACACCTATGGGATCACAAGAATCCCTACTACGGTTGTCGGGGCAGGGTTGCGAGGAGAGCAGGGCTAGTAGACAGCACAAGGATCGTTTACCTAGGTTCGGGCCACGAGGATGCGTAAAACCCTAGTCCTGCTTTGGTGGGTGTATTTCTGAGAGTTCTTGAGCTCTCGAACTAGCTGTGGTCAGTGCGTGGTTCGAAAGAGCCGAATCCTCCTCCAAAGATGCCATGGGCCTCCTTTTATAGTCGAAGGGGCTGCCCACAAAGTGGCACAGGAGGTGGAAAAGCGTCTGATGCCCTGAGCTTATCGCTCGTATTCTGTGACAAGACAAGACGCATTTAATGAGTGGCTTAGGTGTCCCCTTGCTTTATCGGGGGCAGGCGAGGCCGTCCCGTCCATCTCCGCTCCTCCTCGCCCGACACACGCGCCCGGCCGGTGATGCGTGCGGTGCCATGTGGCAAGCGGCAGGCAGCTGTGGTGGCGGTGGTGGATCCTTCACGAAGATCTGCAAGCCGCCACGCAGGTGCTTGATGAGTTGGCCTGGGAGCTGCATGTTGCCACGCAGGTGCCCGCCCAGCTGGTTGGGCTGGCAGCTGTATGGGAACGGTGGTGGAAGCTTGGTTGGCGCGGGCCTGGCGGTGGTCCCGCTGGCGTCCTTGGTGAGGGCCTTGCCGGGTGGCCCGGCAAGGGTCTTGCCGTGGCCGTATTGTCGTCCCGGCAAGGGTCTTCTTTGAAGTGCAGTAGCCTTCCTCGACGAGGATCTTGCTGAGGATCGTCGTCTTCTAATCCTCATCTGATCTTGAATATGTCTTCACAAAGATTTGCATGCCACTATAGAGGTGCCTTCCCGAGCCCTGGCCCCACGTTGATGACGGTGTTGGCGGCCGTCGGCTCAAGGGTGGCTCGCTCTGTTGGTGTGGGGCGAGCTGTCCCGGCAAGGATCTTGTCGGGGCCGCTGAGGTTGCCCCGGCAAGGGTCTTGCCGGGGGAACCTGCTTCGTCCCTCTGCTCTTTGTGGTCTTGGCCTTGGCGTTGCTCTGATTATCTTGGGCTTCGGTCTTACCTTGGCTCACCTCCCCTGCTCTGCTTGGTGTGACCGCGGGCGCGGCTCCGACTGCCCGTGCACAGGTATTGGGGTACAAAAACGCACCCCTCTTTTTGTACACCGACAGGAGCCCCCGGGCCTGGGCCACACATAAGTGCGACACGTTGTTGGGTCAGGCCCAAAACGGTGCGTGGGCAGGCGGGGCGGTTTTTACCACGGTAAGACTTTTCGCGCGCGCCGCTTCCCACGACCCGCGCGCGTGGCGCGACGTGGAGGGGCTTGCGTGACGTGGGTGCTTGGCGTGGGGCGGATTTTCACACCATGCGTCATATCGCGATGAAAGAGGCGGCTCGCGCCTTCCCTGTAAAAAGAGGGAGGCGTGGAGGCGCGGCTCATTTACTGAACGGGGCTGGGGCGCGGTCTTCAAGGCATCCACTCCCCACGATCACGGGGTGGGGAGAGGTCGCTTCGCCCGTCCCCTCGGTTCTGCACGTCCGCCACGCGTCCCCCATGCACTTGGGGTAGCAAGCGGCGGGGGCGGGAAACCGGGCCGTCGCTGGTTGGGGCAGCGGGTCGGTCCCGATTCCGCGCGCCTCTGGTGGCTGGATTGGCGAGCAGGCGGCCGAGCCCGACCCGCTCCTATATAAGGAGGGGAAGGGGGATGGCGTCCGCACTCTCTTCATCATCTATCTCCTCTTGCTTACACTTCTTCCTTTCACTCGCCATGGAGAAAGGGAATCCTGGTCTTTCGACGGTGGCGGCGAGGGTCGCCGCTTGACAACGCGTCCCTCCTCCTCCTGAGTCCGCGGTGGTGGAGCCGGCCGCGAGGGGAAGGGGGAGGGGGTGAGGCCGTGGGCGAAGCCGGGGCAAAGGTCGCAGTGCTCGGGGAAGAGGAGGACGGGGTGATAACCCACAAGTATAGGGGATCGCAACAGCTTTCGAGGGTAGAGTATTCAACCCAAATTTATTGATTCGACACAGGAGCCAAAGAATATTCTTGAGTATTAGCAGTTGAGTTGTCAATTCAACCACACCTGGATAACTTAGTATCTGCAGCAAAGTGTTTAGTAGCAAAAGTGGTATGATAATAAAGGTAGCAGTAGCAAAAGTAAAGATAAATGTTTTTGGGTTTTTGTAGTAGTTGTAGCAGAGCAACGGAAAAGTAAATAAGCGAAGTACAATATATGAAAAGCTCGTAAGCAATGGATCGCTGATGGATAATTATCTGCTGGATGCGATTCCTCATGCAATAGTTATAACATAGGGTGATATAGAACTAGCTCCAATCATCAATGTAATGTAGGCATGTATTCCGTAAATAGTCATACGTGCTTATAGAAAAGAACTTGTATGACATCTTTTGTCCTACCCTCCCGTGGCAGCGGGGTCCTTACGGAAACTAAGGGATATTAAGGCCTCCTTTTAATAGAGAACCGGAACAAAGCATTAACACATAGTGAATACATGAACTCCTCAAACTACGGTCATCACCGAGAACTATCTCGATTATTGTCACTTGAGGTTGTCGGATCATAACACATAATAGGTGACTATAGACTTGCAAGATAGGATCAAGAACACACATATATTCATGAAAACATAATAGGTTCAGATCTTAAATCATGGCACTCGGGCCCTAGTGACAAGCATTAAGCATAGCAAAGTCATAGCAACATCAATCTCAGAACATAGTGGATATTAGGGATCAAACCCTAACAAAACTAACTTGATTACATGGTAAATCTCATCCAACCCATCACCGTCCAGCAAGCCTACGATGGAATTACTCACGCACGGCGGTGAGCATCATGAAATTGGTGATGGAGGATGGTTGATGATGATGACGGCGACGAATCCCCTCTCCGAGCCCCGAGCGGACTCCAGATCAGCCCTCCCGAGAGATTAGGGCTTGGCGGCGGCTCCGTGTCATGAAACGTGATGAAACTTTCACTCTGATTTTTTTCTCCCTGAGACGGAATATATGGAGTTGGAGTTGACGTCGGAGGATGTCTAGGGGGCCCACGAGATAGGGGGCGCGCCCTAGAAGTAGCGCCCACATCTCGTGGACGAACTCCCTAGGCCCCCGTGTATTTCTTTCGCCCGATATTTTTATAAATTCCAAAAAGTGCCTCCGTTGATTTCTAGGACATTCCGAGAACTTTTCTTTTCTACACATAAAACAACATCATGGTAGTTCTGCTGAAAACAGCGTCAGTCCGGGTTAGTTTCATTCAAATCATGCAAGTTAGAGTCCAAAACAAGGGCAAAAGTGTTTGGAAAAGTAGATACGTTGGAGACGTATCAACTCACCCAAGCTTAAACCTTTGCTTGTCCTCAAGCAATTCAGTTGATAAACTGAAAGTGATAAAGAAAAAACTTTTACAAACTCTGTTTGCTCTTGTTGTTGTAAACATGAAAAGCCAGCATTCAAGTTTCAGCAAATATTATGATCTAACCATACTCACAATAACATGTAGGTCTGACAATTACTCATATCAATAACATAATCAACTAGCGAGTCATAATAATAAAACTCGGATGACAACACTTTCTCAAAATAATCATAACATGATTTAACAAAATGGTATCTCGCTAGCCCTTTCTGAGACCGCAAAACATAAATGTAGAGCACCTTTAAAGATCAAGGACTGACTAAATATTGTAATTCATGGTAAAAGAGATCCAGTCAAGTCATACCCAATATAAACCAATAGTAATGAATGCAAATGACAGTGTGCTCTCCAGCGGGTGCTTTTTAATAAGAAGGGTGATGACTCAACATAAAAGTAAATAGATAGGCCCTTCGCAGAGGAAGCAGGGATTTGTAGAGGTGCCAGAGCTCGATTTTAAAATAGAGATTGAATAACATTTTGAGCGGCATACTTTCACTGTCAACATAACAACTATGAGATGGTTGTATCTTCCATACTACATGCATTATAGGCAGTTCCCAAATAGAATGGTAAAGGTTTATACTCCCCCTCCTCCACAAGCATCAATCCATGGCTTGCTCGAAAGAACGAGTGCCTCCAACATTCAACGGGTCCCAGGGGGAGTTTTGTTTGCAACTATTTTGATTTAGTTTGCATAAAGCATGGGACTGGGCATCCCAGTGACCGGCCCTTTCTCATGAATGAGGAGGAGAGTCCACTCCTCTTGAGAATAACCCACATAGCATGGAAGATATAGGCAGCCCTAGTTGTACATGAGCTGCTCGAGCATACAAAACAGAATTTCATTTGAAGGTTTGGAGTTTGGCACATACAAATTTACTTGGAACGGCAGGTAGATACCGTATATAGGAAGGTATAGTGGACTCATATGGAACAACTTTGGGGTTTAAGGAGTTTGGATGCACAAGCAGTATTCCCGCTTAGTACAGGTGAAGGCTAGCAAGAGAGTGGAAAGTGACCAACTGAGAGAGCGACAACAGTCGTAAACATGCATTAAAATTAATTCACACTGAGTACAAGCATGAGTAGGATATAATCTACCATGAACATAAATATCATGAAGGCTACGTTGATTTGACTCAACTACATGTGTGAACATGTGCCAAGTCGAGTCACTCAATTCATTCAAAGGAGGATACCATCCCATCATATCATATCATAATTATTCTAATAGCATGTTGGCACGCAAGGTAAACCATTATAACTCATAGCTAATCAAGCATGGCACAAGCAACTATAATCTCTAAATGTCATTGCAAATATGTTTACTTCATAATAGCTGACTCAGGAACAATGAACTCATCATATTTACAAAAGCAAGAGAGGCCGAGTTCATACCAGCTTTTCTCATCCCAATAAGTTCATCATATATCATCACTATTGCCTTTCACTCGCACGACCGAACAATGTGTATAATAATAAGAGTGCACGTGCATTGGACTAAGATGGAATCTGCAAGCATTCAACTGAAGAGATAAGACAGGGTAATATGGGCTCTAAGTTAAATAAACATTCATGCATATGAGAGCCACTAAGCATTTTTAATATGGTCTTCTCGACCCCCAAAGGAAAGAAAAGAAAATAAAACTATTTACACAGGAAAGCTCCCAACAAGTAAGAAGAAGAGCTAGAAATCTTTTTGGGTTTTCAATTTTAATTCTACTACAAGCATGGAAATTAAACTAACTAATTTTTTTGTTTTTCTTAAGGTTTATCAAACACACAAGAAGAAAACTAGAAAAAGAAAATTAAACTAACATGGATAATACAATGAAAGAGTATGAGCACCGACGACTAGTGTGTGAACATGTGTAAAGTCGGTGTGAAATACGTACTCCCCCAAGCTTAGGCTTTTGGCCTAAGTTGGTCTAGCACCAAGGACCGCCGCTACTCTCCCCGGTGTAGTGGGAGGTGTAATCAGGATACCACTGGCTGGTCATCTCCGGATCCCACTGGACAGATGATGCACGATAAGGATCCAGCTCAGGTTCCGATTTTGGAGTAAAAGCTTGAGCTCGATGATTGTTCACCACTTCAGGTGTGACAAGAAAATTATCTGCAGTCAAATCAAACAACAGAGGCGCAGGCAAAATAATAGTCTCATTGTATTTCTTATTAAATCTAAGGTTATACAAGAGCATCTTCTCTTCGTTGTCAACAATAAATTTGTGTGCTACCATGCTCTTGTAATCTAAAATGTGAGGAGGTAATTTTGTCTCCTCCTCCTCATGGTGCCTAATGGGTATCTGAAAGTGTTCAGCAAGACGTGAAGCATAGATACCTCCAAATATGGGGCCTTGTACGATTCAGGGCTAGCCATTTAGCAACGAGGGCACCCATACTAAAAGTATTTTCTCCTAGCAAAGCATGTGGAAGAATAATAATATCTGGAACGCTCAAATTTCCACTATTTCCACGACCAATCAAGCATCTACTAGCAAATATGGCAAAGTAGCGTAAAACAGGAAAGTGTATGCTAGAGACCTTCGCCTCGGAGCCTTTCTTTGGCTCCTCTACAGCAATAGTATTAACAAAGCCACCCACATCTTCACGATGGGGTTCATCTAATTCTCCCTCATAAGGTATCCTACATACCGCACAAAAATAATGTAAAGACATTTCTTTGAACTCATCATATAAATGAAATGATACTACAGGCGGTGATTTCTTAGGATAATAATAAAAGTTTTGCACGAAAGTATTGGTGAGTAAGAGATACTGATCGATTCGGTCGTTGATGAAACCGGTGAGGCCTGGGTCTCGATTAAAGCATAAAAATCTTCATGAATTCCGGCTTCCTTCAAGAAATCTTCGCATGGCCATTCACACGACCGTACTTCCGCTAAGCGAGGAAGATTATACTTGGGTTTTTCCTTCTCTTTGTCTTGTTTTTCCTTAGAGCTTTGGCTAGAAGAGCCTTTAAAGAGCCTCCTTAACATTTTCTGAAAATTTCTGAAATCTTAGTAACTTCAACATAAAAGTGAATAAAACTAAACAAGATTGATAGCAACTACTCCTACAAGTGCCTAGAGCCTATATCATGCATTGGAATTGCTTGGGACCTCAAAAATTTAACATGCAAGCTCAAGAACATGGTCACCTGTGCAGCAAAAATTTGCAATGAATAAAGCACTAGAACAAAAACTAATTGGACCAATGGAGGAGTCACATACCAAGCAACAATCTCCCAAAGCAGTTTTGTGAATGGAGCTTTCAGCTAAGAGATCGAAAATCGCAGCAAAATGAGCTAGAACTCGTGCTTGAGCTGGATGGGGATTTTTTTGGGTAGAATATGAAGTGTGTGGATGCTGGCATAAGTGGAGGGAGCCACGGGGGCCCACGAGGGCAGGGGCTCGCCCTCCTCTCTCGTGGCCTGGTGCTTGGCCCTCCTGCGGTGTTTTCAGTGCCTAAAATCCTCAAATATTCCAGAAAAAATCATACTAGATTTGCAGGGCATTTGGAGCACTTTTATTTTCGGACTATTTTTTAGTGCAAGGATAATTCAGAAAACATATGGATAATACTATTTTTTTGATTTATTTATTCTAAATAACAGAAAGTAAAAAGAAGGTACAGAAGGTTGTGCCTTCTAGTTTCATCCATCTCGTGATCATCAAAATGAACCCACTAACAAGGTTGATCAAGTCTTGTTAACAAACTCATTCCGAATAACACGGAACCGAAGAAATTACGAATGACACTAAGTTACCTCAACGGGGATATGAAAATCCCCAACAATAAGAATATCATACTTTTTCTTGTGAGTAGGAGAGGAAATTCAAAACCACCAAAAATGATAGTTGGAACTTTTCCAATTGAATTGATGCTATGAACTTGAGATTGTTTCCTCGGAAAGTGTACCGTATGCTCATTACCATTAACATGAAAAGTGACATTGCCTTTGTTTCAGTCAATAACAGCCCCTGCAGTATTAAGAAAAGCTCTACCAAGGATTATAGACATACTATCGTCCTCAGGAATATCAAGAATAACAAAGTCCGTTAAGATAGTGACATTTGCAACCACAACAGGCACATCTTCACAAATACCGACAGGTATAGCAGTTGATTTATCAGCGATTTGCAAAAGATATTTCAGTAGGTGTCAACTTATTCAATTCAAGTCTACGATATAAAGAGAGAGGCATAACACTAACACCGGCTCCAAGATCACATAAAGCAGTCTTAACATAATTTCTTTTAATAGAGCATGGTATAGTTGGTACACCCAGATCTCCAAGTTTCTTTGGTATTCCACCCTTAAAAGTGTAATTAGCAAGCATGGTGGAAATTTCAGCTTCCGGTATATTTCTTTTATTTGTGATGATATCCTTCATATACTTAGCATACGGATTTACTTTAAGCATATCAGTTAAGCGCATACGTAAGAAAATAGGTCTAATCATTTCAGCAAAGCGCTCAAATCCTCATCATCCTTTGACTTGGATGGTTTAGGAGGAAAGGGCATGGGTTTCTGAACCCATGGTTCTGTTTCTTTACCGTGCTTCCTAGCAACAAAATCTCTCTTATCATAACATTGATTCTTCGATTGTGGGTTATCAAGATCAATAGCAGGTTCAATCTCTACATCATTATCATTGCTAGGTTGTGCATCAGCATGAACATTATTATTAACATTATCACTAGGTTCATGTTCATCACCTGATTGAGTTTCAGCATCAGAGATAGAAATATCATTGGGATTCTCAGGTGTGTGTGCAGTAGGTTTACTAGAAGCATGCAAAGTTTTATCGTTTTTCTTTTTCTTCTTTTTAGAAGAACTGGGTGCCTCTAAATTATTTCTCTGAGAATCTTGCTCGATTCTCTTAGGTTGGCCTTCAGGATACAAAGGTTCCTGAGTCATTCTACCAGTTCTAATAGCCACTCTAACAGCAAAGTCATTTTTATTATTTAATTCATCAAGCAAGTCATTTTGAGCTTTGAGTACTTGCTCAGCTTGAGTAGCAACCATAGAAGCATATTTGCTAACGCGATGAAGTTCATATTCAACTCTAGCCAGATTATCACCTACGCGTCCTATCTCGAAAGCATTATTCTTTAATTCTCTACCAACATAAGTGTTAAAACTTTTTTTTCTAGCCATAAAGTCATCAAATTCATCTAAGCATGGGCTATGAAATTTAGTAGATGGTATTTCAACCTTATCATATCTATAGAGAGAATTTACCTTTACTACATGTGTCGGGTTATCAAGACAATGTGGTTCTTCAAAGTGATGAAATTAAGACCATGTATTTCTTCAATAGGAGGTAAATTCTTAACATCTTCAGCTTTAATACCTTTTTTCTTTCATTGATTTCTTTTGCCTCTTGCATATCTTCAGGACTGAGAAATAAAACACCTCTCTTCTTGAATTGGGTTTAGGAATAGGCTCAGAGTTGGCTCAATTGGTTCAGGAATTACTTCAAGAACTGGCTCAGAAGAGTCCAATTATTTTCATTAGTCAACATATTATTCAATAATATTTCAGCTTCGTCATTGTTCTTTCCTGAAAACACAACCAGCACAACTATCCAAGTAGTTCTTGGAAGCATCGGTTAGTCCATTATAAAAGATATCAAGTATTTCATTTTTCTTAAGAGGATGATCGGGCAAAGCATTAAGTAACTTGAGAAGCCTCCCCAAGCTTGTGGGAGACTCTCTTCTTTGATTTGCACAAAATTATATATTTCCATAAGGCAGCTTGTTTCTTATGAGCAGGAAAATATTTAGCAGAGAAGTAATAAATCATGTCACAGGGACTACGCACACAACCAGGAGCAAGACAATTATACCATGTCTTAGCATCACCCTTTAATGAGAACGGAAATATCTTAAGGATATACAAATAGCGAGACTTCTCATCATGAGTAAATAGGGTGGCCATATCATTCAACTTGGTAAGATTTGCCACAACAGTTTCAGATTCAAGGCCATAAAAAGGATCAGATTCAACTAAATTGATAATATCAGGATCAATAGAGAATTCATAATCCTTATCAGTAACACAAATAGGTGAAGTAGCAAAAGCAGGGTCGGGTTTCATTCTAGCATTAAGAGACTGATGCTTCCATTTAGCTAATAATTTCTTAAGATCATTTCTATCATTGCAAGCAAGAATTTCCAGAGCAGCTTTTTCATTCATAACATAACCCTTAGGAACAACAGTAAAACATAATCATTGGGGAACCTTCATCATCACTATCATCGATAATAGGTTCTTCAATATTTTCATTCCCCCTAACTCTAGCAAGTTGTTCATCTAGAAATTCACCTAATGGCAAAGTAGTATCACGTCTGAGTAGTTTCATCATGCATAGCGTGGCATCATCAATAACATGCGACATATCAGAATTCATAACGATGGCAGGTTTAGGTGTCGCAAGCTTACTAATAACGGAAGGAGAATCTAGTGCAGAGCTAGATGGCAGTTCCTTACCTCCCCTCGTAGTTGAGGGCAAAATAGTAGTTCGGTCGTCTTTCAAGTTCTTCATAGTGACCAACAGTTATAAATCCCAAGTGACTCATAGAATAGAGCTATGCTCCCCGGCAAGGGCGCCAGAAATTAGTCTTGATAACCCACAAGTATAGGGGATCGCAACAGCTTTCGAGGGTAGAGTATTCAACCCAAATTTATTGATTCGACACAAGGGGAGCCAAAGAATATTCTTGAGTATTAGCAGTTGAGTTGTCAATTCAACCACACCTGGATAACTTAGTATCTGCAGCAAAGTGTTTAGTAGCAAAAGTGGTATGCTAATAAAGGTAACGGTAGCAAAAGTAAAGATAAATGTTTTTGTAGTTTTTGTAGTAGTTGTAACAGGAGCAACGGAAAAGTAAATAAGCGAAGAACAATATATGAAAAGCTCATAAGCAATGGATCAGTGATGGATAATTATGCCGGATGCGATTCCTCATGCAATAGTTATAACATAGGGTGATATAGAACTAGCTCCAATTCATCAATGTAATGTAGGCATGTATTCCGTAAATAGTCATACGTGCTTATGGAAAAGAACTTGTATGACATCTTTTGTCCTACCCTCCCGTGGCAGCGGGGTCCTTACGGAAACTAAGGGATATTAAGGTCTCCTTTTAATAGAGAACCAGAACAAAGCATTAACACATAGTGAATACATGAACTCCTCAAAGTACGGTCATCACCGAGAAGTATCTCGATTATTGTCACTTGGGGTTGTGGGATCATAACACATAATAGGTGACTAAAGACTTGCAAGATAGGATCAAGAACACACATATATTCATGAAAACATAATAGGTTCAGATCTGATATCATGGCACTCGGGCCCTAGTGACAAGCATTAAGCATAGCAAAGTCATAGCAACATCAATCTCAGAACATAGTGGATACTAGGGATCAAACCCTAACAAAACTAACTTGATTACATGGTAAATCTCATCCAACCCATCACCGTCCAGCAAGCCCACGATGGAATTACTCACGCACGGCGGTGAGCATCATGAAATTGGTGATGGAGGATGGTTGATGATGACGACGGCGACGAATCCCCCTTTCCGGAGCACCGAACGGACTCCAGATCAGCCCTCCCGAGAGAGATTAGGGCTTGGCGGCGGCTCCGTGTCGTGAAACGCGATGGAACTTTCTCTCTGATTTTTTTCTCCTCGAGACGGAATATATGGAGTTGGAGTTGAGGTCGGAGGAGGTCCAAGGGCCCACGAGATAGAGGCGGCGCCCTAGAAGGGGCGCCCCTGTCTCGTGGACAGCCTGGGCCCCCTGTGTATTTCTTTCGCCCAGTATTTTTATAAATTCCAAAAAGTGCCTCCGTTGATTTCCGGGACATTCCGAGAAATTTTCTTTTCTACACATAAAACAACATCATGGTAGTTCTGCTTTGAAAACAGCGTCGATGCAGGTTAGTTTCATTCAAATCATGCAAGTTAGAGTCCAAAAAAAGGGCAAAAGTGTTTGGAAAAGTAGATACGTTGGAGACGTATCACGGGGCGGCGTGCCGGCTTCGCCCCCGCCAATGATGCCTTTCACGACGGAAGGCCATGTCGGAGACCAGCCCCGCGAGTTCTTCATCAGGCTGCGCCGGCCTCCGCGTCGCCGTCTTCGTCTTCCCGCCCCGTTTGCTCGGGAGATGGATCGTGACCGGCCCCAATCCCTCAGATTGCACATGAGGGGTTGCGGAGCGAGCACGCGGGTCCATGCCGACTTCGGCTCATCGAGTCATGTACCTCCGTCGTGGGTGGAAGGCGTTGGCTTGCATCCACAAATGACGGCGGCGGGCTCGGTCCTCTACTTTAAATTAATGGAGGCGGCCTACTCTCAGGTCAAGGTCTTCGGAGAGTTCGGGATTCGCTTTGAAGTGCTGCGTGGAGAGCTCCTCCGATGGAGATTACGATGATGGAAGCTCATCCTCGGCGAAAGTGATGAGGAGGACAGGCAGAAGGCGGATAAGCGAGGGGCCGAGTCCGACGAGGCGTCGGATGCCCAGCGCTGGGCGGTCTTGGCGGCAAGAACATCTGCACCTGGCCGCTCCACCGGCGAGAGGTTTGCGGGGCGGCCAGGTCCTTGAACTCTCGGGCCGTCTCCTTGGGCGGGCAAGGCGTCGGGAGGCTGCGGAAGAGGAAGAGGCGGGCGGCAAGGCCGTCAACTCGAGTACTGTGAGCACCGACGCCTTCATCGCCGTATTACCCGATCATGTCGCCTCGTCTTCCAGCTCCTTTCCCGGCACCGTCATCACCGGCCCGCCTGGTAGGCGGCCACCAAAAGGTGTTCTCTTGGTGCTTTACTGCTCGTGGATCGCCTAGGCGCCCCTTTTGCCCTTTCGCCTCCTTGACCTGCCTCCTTAGGAGAGGGACAAGAAAGGGATTACGGGCATCTTATCTCTTTTTTAGTTTGTAAACTGCGGGCCCTTGTTAAATTTAAATCTTGTAATCCCCTTGCTCATGTTTTTCATCTCGCACGGACTGTATCTGTATGGGATGTTTTTAATGAAAAAGGGATGCTTGCCGGGTTTTTCGTTCGTGGGTAAATCCCGCGACAAGAAGCAAATCCTTGTTATTGTTTAAGATAAAGCGTTTTTCGCGGCAATAGGCCTGCCGTCCCCACTCCACTCGACCGTTCTCGCGCTCTTGGCGGAGGCAGGGATGAAGTGGGCTTCAGGCTCCTCGTCCCACCTCCTTGCCGCCGCGACTACAACCAAATCCGGACCCAGGAAATAATCCTTAGGCATAGGAAAAAGGGGAGCACGGCAGCCTAGAGATAAAAACGAGGTTTCACATACCCAGTCCGGTTCCGAAATGCATGACAGAGGATAAAAGGCTTATCTGGATCTGCAGCCCCCGACAATCTCATCTTGCCTTGGTTGGATCCTTGTGCTTGCAGCCCCCGGCAACTCTGGTTTGCCGGGGTCGGGGCGCCGGTGCGTTTCCTTCTTTCCAAGTAGCTCAGCAGAAGTGCTCATGTGCCCTGCGAACCAAAGGAGTACAGAAAAGGAACAGATAGACGCGCACTCGACCTCTAGGCTAGGGGTTAGTCACCGCTAAGCACTATCAACCCTAACCAAGGAAGAGACTCGACCTAGCATGCATGCTATAACTTAGGGCGCCAGCGCTTCATTTATTTTTGCTCAGGGTCTGCGCCTGGCTTTGTACAAAGGGTCACATTCCTTGCCGGCAAAGCTTGTACAAAAGGTTGCTTGCCGGGAGGCCCAGCAAGCCACACCTTATGGGTAAAACTTGTGAAGATGCTCGATGTTCCAGGAGTTGCTCATCGACAGCATCCTCGATCTCTCCAGCGGACTGCACCAGGCCTGGTGACTCGCATTTCCCGATAAGGGCCTTCCCACTTCGGCGTCAACTTGTTGGAATTCTTGGCCGACTGAACGCGCCGAAGAACAAGGTCGCCTTCCTCAAAGCTTTGGGCATGAACCTTGCGGCTATGGTAGCGGCGTAGGGCTTCTTTGGTAGCGATGCCGCTCTCACAGCCGCTGAAGACGATCTTCCTCAAGGAGCGTCGCGTCATCTTGGCGCAACGGCTCTTGCTCAAGCTCATCATAAGCGAGCACTGAGGTGACCCGTATATGAGATCCGTGGGGAGAAGCGCTTCTGCCCGTATACCAGGGCAAAAGGTGTCTGGCCGGTGGCTCGATTTGGCGTCGTCCTGATCGACCAAAGAACCACCGGCAACTCATCAATCCAGCGCCTTTCCACTCTTGTGCAGCTTGTCAAAGGTCTTCGTTCTCAAGCCTCACAATACTTCAGCATTTGCCCTCTCCGCTTGGCGGTTGCTCCGTGGATGTGCCACGAAAGCAAAACAGACCTTGTTGCCGAGGTCTTGGATGTACTGCATGAAGGTGTGGCTTGTGAACTACGTGCCGTTGTCGGTGATGACTCTGTTTGACACACCAAAACGGCAGACTAGTCCTTTGAAGAACTTGACGGCTGATTGAGCAGTCACCTTCCTCCCTGCTTCCACCTTCGGCCACTTTGTGAACTTGTCGATTGCAACGTACAAGTACTCAAAGCCCCGACAATGCGGGGAAAGGGCCCAGATATCGAGCCCCCTGACCGAGAATGGCCAGAGAGAGGGATTGTTTGAAGGGCTTGGGCTGGTTGATGAAGCTTCTTTGAATGGGCCAGCACGCTTCACACTTGGTTACTAGTGCCGTCGCATCACGGAGGGCGGTGGGCGGAAGAAACCTTGCGGAACGCCTTCCCGGCAAGGGCCCTCGACCCTATGTGGGAGCCACATATGCCTCCATGTATCTCCGCCAACAGCTCCAGTCCTTCCTCCCGGGGGATGCACTTGAGTTTCACACCGTTCGGCCTTCTCCGATGCAGGACGTCATCGGCGAACTGATACAGAAGCGGGCTGACGGGCTACTTTCTCCGCTTCTTCCTGCTCCTTAGGAAGCTCCCTGTTTGGAGGAATTGGGCCGGTATGTTGTGCCGCCCGGAGCACAGGGCTCGGCAGCAGGACCAAAGGCATCTCTTCCGCCATGGGAGCGGCTGTCTCTCTGACGGGGCTTGACGCCCTGCCGGAGCCAGTTGCTCTTGGGCAGGCTCAGCGTCCATGGCAGCACCCTTGCCGGCAGCCCCAGGGGCTCGGTAGGAAAGTACTCGCTGGGACCTGATTTTCTCCGCTTGCTCTGCCCCGCTGATGGTTCGACAGATGGTTGAGTTAACCGGAGCAAAAATGTACCTGTTTCCACAGGTAGTTTGAATGCGGCACACTTTGACAGGTAATCGACGATGTCATTCTCCGCTCGGGGGCGTGCTCCACTTGGATATCTTGTCAGCGTTCCTCCAACTTCCTCACTTCATCTACGTAAGCTTCCATCAATGGGCTCTGATAATCCTTGTTGACCTTCCTGACAACGAGCTGCGAATCACCCCTGACGATGAGCTTCTTAACCCCGAGGTCTGCCGCGATCCCGAGACCGGCAAGCAATCCCTCGTACTCAGCGGTATTGTTGGTGGACATCTCCTTGGGGAAGCGCATCTGGATCACGTACTTGAGGTGTTCTCCGGTGGGTGCGACGAGCAGCACACTGGCACCGGCGCCTTGCAGCGAGAAAGCCCCATCAAAGTACATGATCCAGTCGCGGTCTGCTTCCTTGCCGGGGAGAGTGGTCTCCTGGATTTCTTCGTCAGGCGTCGAGGTCCATTCTGCGATGAACTCTGCCAAGACTCTGCTCTGAATTGTCGAGGTACTTTCAAACTTTAAACCGAAGCTTGACAGCTCCAAGGCCCATTCCACAATCCTTCGGTTGCGTCCGGGTTGTGCAGTATCCGTTGCAACGGGAGGCGGGTGACGACATTGATCTCCTGGGCTTGGAAGTAGTGACGCAGCTTCCTCGAGGACATAAGGAGGCCGAAGAGCAATTTTTGCACGCCGGAATACCTCGACCTAGCCCCACAAGAGGGGCGACAAAGTAAACCGGGTGCTGCATCATCTTCTTCTTTGGCACCACTTCACTCGACTGCGCGGGCACTTCCTTGGTGGCACCAGACTCTGCCGGGGGCCGCGCCTTGTTGGCACCAGGCCCTGCCGGGGGAATCTTTGGCTTGCCATCCGCTGGTTCTGCCGCCATTGCTGCCTCCTCGTCGACCTCCCTCTGTGCCACCAGTGCGGCGCTGACCACTTGATTCGTCACCGCCAGATACAGCAGCAACGGCTCTTGTGGTTTAGGCGCAACCAGTATTGGCGTGGAGGAAAGGTATTTCTTCACATCCTGCAGGTTGCCTCGGCTACGGGGTCCACTCTATTGGGCCTGCCTTCTTCAAGATCTTGAAGAAGGGAAGGGCGCGCTCGGCGGACTTGGAGATGAATCGGCTCATGGTGGCAATGCAGCCGGTGAGCCGACGCACATCCTTGATCCGCTTGGGCTCCTCGATCTGCTCAATAGCCTTGATCTTGTTTGGGTTTGCCTCGATCCCACGCTGCGACACAAAGAACCTGAGAAGTTTGCCGGACGGAATGCCGAAGACACACTTCTCAGGGTTCAGCTTGAGGTTGATCTTTCGCAGGTTAGCAAATGTCTCTTCCAGATCTTACACAAGAGTTGGCCCGTCCTTTGGTTTTGACCACTATGTCATCCATGTAGGCCTCCATATTTCTATGGAGCTGAGGTTCAAAACCAATTTGGACTGCTCTTGCAAACGTTGAGCCAGCACTCTTCAACCTGAAAGGCATCCGTAAAAAGCAATACGTACCACATGGGGTGATGAATGTTGTCTTCTCTTCATCCTCTCTTGTCATGAAGATCTGGTGGTAGCCTGAGTAGGCGTCGAGGAATGATAACAGATCACACCCGGCTGTGGAGTCAACAATCTGGTCGATGCACGGCAACTCGAAGGGGTCCTTAGGACAAGCCTTATTAATATCTGTGTAATCAATACACAGCCTCCACTTCCCATTCTCCTTGCGCACCACTACCGGGTTGGCCAACCACGTTGGGTGGAGCACTCCTCTCACCAAACCTGCCGCTTCCAACTTCTTGATCTCCTCTGTGATGAACTCCTGCCTTTCCAGAGCCTGCTTTCTGACCTTCTGCTTAACGGGCCGCGCGTGGGGGCACACAGCTAGGTGGTTCTCAATCACCTCCCTGGGAACACCGGGGATGTCGGACACTTGCCATGCAAACATGTCGACATTTTCCCGCAGGAAGGTGACGAGCGTGCCTTCCTATTTGTTGTCGAGGGTGGAGCCTATGGTGAAGGCCCCTCCCGTGCCATCCTCCCCGACGGGCACCTTCTTGGTCTGCGGCGGCTCGGCTCTGGATCTCTTGCCCTTGTCGGTAGAGAGCTCTCGGCACGCGTCCTCAGCGGTAGCACAACACTCCGAGGAGGTGCGCTTGCCGGAGTGGGTGCGAGAGGTCTTGCGGGCTCCTTCTTCCCTCCGGGCCTTCAACGGCGGGAGCAGGTGCCTTGACGGCAGCCTGCAATCGCTTCCCGGTAGAGTTGGTCGGCGCAGATCAACGCGTCCTTCTTGTCGGAGGGGACGAAGATGATGGTCAACGGCCCGGGCATCTTTAGCATGTTGTAGGCATAGTGTGACGCCGCCATGAACTTGGCTAGTGCCGGGCTGCCGAGGATCTCGTTGTAGGGCAAGGGGACCTCGGCCCCGTCGAAGACGATCCTCTCCGTCTTGTAGTTCAACTCTCCTCCAAATGTCACGGGCAGTGTGACATTTCCCTTCAGCTGGCTCCTCCCCGGATTGACCCCTTGAAACGTGCCTGTTTCCTCGAGGTCTCCATCAGGGATTTGCAACCTTTTGATCACGACAGGCGAGATCAGGTTCAGGCCGGCCCCGCCGTCAACCAACATCTTGTTCACCCTGAGGTTGCGTATCGTTGGCGAGACCAACAATGGCAAACACCCGACCGCGGTAGTGCAGTTAGGGTGGTCCTCGGCGTCAAAGATGAGGCGTCTGGACCACTTCAACCGGCTTCTCGAGCCGAACGACGGCTCTGCTGCCTGTAATCTCATGCCCATGCTTGAGCTGGCGGTGAGAGGTATCACGATGAGGCACCGCCATCGGCGCACATGGCCTCCGTAGTATACGGAACCCTTTCTCACCAGACTCGTCATCCTCGCCGTGATCGTCTTCTTGTTTCTTGTCGCGTCGCGGCCCAGGCCTCTTCTTGCTAGTTGTCCTTGTCGGGGCGGCCTCCTTGGCCGCCACGCTTCTTACCGGATCCCTCAGCACCGTCCTGGTCCTTCTCCTTGTCTCGCCTTTTGTACTCAGCCTTTTGCTTCTCAGCAAGCAGCTCGAGTTGTCGGCAGTTCTAGAGGTCGTGGCCCTTGGTGCGGTGGATCTTGCAGTATTGCTTGCCGGAGCTTCCTGGCTTGTCGGTAGCCGCCAGGGCAGCGGCGCACCGGCAATCCCCTTGCTGGCGTCTCGCCTTGACCTTCTTGCCGGCACTTTGGTATCATCAGATCCCTCAGCAGCAAGCACGGCCTTGCCTTTGCGTTTCTGTTGTGGCCTTGGCTCTTCTTCGTCGGGGTGGCGGCGTCTTCATCGGTAGAGTCGGTTTCGCGCGGCGTCTTCACTGGGTACTTCCTTCCCTCTTCAGCCGGGCGCACCTATCGGCCGAACATAGAGCTCGGCCACATCCTTAACTATCGGCGTTGCGGGAACGAGGGTCCCAGACTTGCACCTGCTGACTGCGGCGTGGCTCAAGTGGGGGCCCAGCGCGGCCCATCTGCATCATCTCAAGCTCAAGACCCTCGCGAGGGTCCAAGCCTCACGGGGCGGACGACAGGAAGCTTCCTTAGGGGCAGCCTCATCAGGCAGGCTCGCCAGGAGGCGGAGAGATCAAGGCAGAGGCACCTCGCGAGGAGCCCGTGACACAAGCCATGACGATCGAGACCAGGTGGGCGCCGGCCTGCACAGTGTCCTTGTTTCCCCTTTGGTGCAAAGGGAGCAAGCACAGTCCAAGGCATTGGGCAAAGGTTACCATTCCGGTGCAACGAGACCAAGACCAGCAGAGCGGCAGGACGGAGGTCACCGTGGAGCCCAAGACGGCATCATCACCAGTGCTTTTGGCAGCCGAAGACCACCTTTGGTCAGGATAACTTGTACTAGATGTTCCCCTTCAAAATGGCCAATTGTTGGCGCCCTTCCCGCTCATTATTTGGGGAGAGGCCCAGGGCCTCTATAAATAGAGCTAGCCACCACAGAGTAGAGGCATCGAATCTAATCGGGTCAGATCCCATCTAATCGGAGGAGATCGGATAGAGCCCTAGAAAAGAGAGAGAGAGAGAGAGAGAGAGAGAGAGAGAGAGAGGCGATCGAACTCACCCAAACAGTTCATCGCATTAGTTCAAGAACACCTCTCGCGAGGTTGTCCTTCCCCTGTACTGTTCATCATCAGCACCTGAGGCAATCCACCACACCACACACTGGAGTAGGGTATTACACCACAACGGTGGCCCAAACCAGTATAAATCTCGTGTCCCTTGTGTTGATCGTCGTTTCCAGCTTAGATCACACGAGGAGATCGGACGTAGATCGGTAGGGAAGAGATCTCCGCGCGCACCCCAGAGTTCGAACCTTAAGGGTCTGCCGGAACCCGAAATCAGACATTTGGCGCGCCAGGTAGGGGTGCGCCGGAATCTTTCTTCCGCTGTTCGCGTGTGATCATCCGTCGTGTCCATGGTGGCCTTCGTCGGGCTCGCGCCCGGCCTTCGTTGTAGGACCTTGAAGTATGTCTAGAGGGGGGTGATTAGACTACTTGACCAATTAAAAAGTTAACCTTTTCCCAATTTTAGTCTTTGGCAGATTTTAACTATTTTAGCACAAGTCAAGCAATCCTCACACAATTCAAGAAAACATGCAAAGAGTATATGAGAGCGGAAAGTAAAGCATGGAACTTGCAAGAAAGTAAAGGGAAGGGTTTAGAGAATTCAAACGCAATTGGAGACACGAATGTTTTTGTCATGGTTCCGATAGGTGGTGCTATCGTACATCCACGTTGATGGAGACTTCAACCCACGCAGGGTAACGGCTACACAAGTCCACGGAGGGCTCCACCCACGAAGGGTCCACGAAGAAGCAACCTTGTCTATCCCACCATGGCCGTCGCCCACGAAGGACTTTCCTCACTAGCGGTAGATCTTCACGAAGTAGGCGATCTCCTTGCCCTTACAAACTCCTTGGTTCAACTCCACAATCTTGTCGGAGGCTCCCAAGTGACACCTAGCCAATCTAGGAGACACCACTCTCCAAGAAGTAACAAATGGTGTGTTGATGATGAACTCCTTGCTCTTGTGCTTCAAATGATAGTCCCCCTGAGGGAGTCCCGGACTAGGGGGTGTCCGGATAGCCGGACTATCGTCACGGCCAGACTCCAAGACTATGAAGATACAAGATTGAAGACTTCGTCCCGTGTCCGGATGGGACTCTCCTTGGTGTGGAAGGCAATCTTGGCGATACGTATATGTAGATCTCCTACCATTGTAACCAACTCTGTGTAACCCTAACCTATCCGGTGTCTATATAAACCGGAGGGTTTCAGTCCGTAGGGCACAACTACAACATCAACAATCATACCATAGGCTAGCTTCTAGGGTTTAGCCTCCTTGATCTCGTGGTAGATCTACTCTTGTACTACCCATATCATCAATATTAATCAAGCAGAGTAGGGTATTACCTCCATCGAGAGGGCCCGAACCTGGGTAAAAACATTGTGTCCCTTGTCTCCTGTTACCATCCGCTGGGCCTTACGATTCGGGACCCCCTACCCGAGATCCGCCGGTTTGACACCGACATTGGTGCTTTCATTGAGAGTTCCTACGTGCCGTCGCCGCGTCGGGTAGGATGCCTCTCCTCGTCTTTAAAGGCGACACCTTCGCCAAAGAAGCCTTGGCCACTGGTCGACTCTTGACTTGGCGGTTTTCTCATGACCGCTGGAGTTCGGCCGCGGCCGACGATGACCTCTCGAGTCATCGAAACCAATCTTCATGTTAGTTCGAATTTGCCGAACAGTTAGATCCGATCGAGCTCTCCTCCATAAACGAGCTCTTGGATCGCATCGCCGCCCTGGGAGTCGCCACAGATTACGGCCGGATCGGGCCTAAAACCGATCTGAGAGAGATCAACTCTCCCCAGGCTACCCATCATGTTGCTGTGGTAGAGGAGCAATGCGGCGACTCTTCTCCTATCTTAAGGACTAGTTACGTCCAGATTCCCGATCCCTCCATGCCGGATTCCTGCGGAGGGATGGATGTTGATCAAGCCCTGAACCTAAAAGTCGGTAGTGATGCAGACTCATTGGATTGCACTCAAAAATCCAAGATTCCGAGTTCGGAAACTTCTCGGCCCTTGAGTCCTGAATTGGACAGGGTTCCAGATTTAGTGCCACCCGCCCACCCAAACATTGGCGACCTCTCTCGAATTCGGCAAGAACCAGCTGATACAGTACATCATTACTGGGCCAGATTCCTCCTGGTTATGAACAGGATAAAGGACTGCCGAGAGGAGGACGCAATCCCAATTTTTTGCAATAATTGCACAGACAAGGGAATCCTAAACGCCATAAGTCGTCGCGAAATTACACGCTTTGCTGACTTGGTGACCATAGTACAAAAGTACTGTGCGATGGAGAGCGCCCGGAAAACCGAAAGTAAATTTTGGGATAATCCGGCCCCGAATACATCCCTAGTCCGGAACAAAAGGGTGCATCATTATCAAGCACCGGGGTTGAATACCAAAAAACCAAAACCCCCTAAAGGGTACGGAAAGATGATTTTTAACTTTTTACCTATCTGCCCCCAGATGATTTTCTGCTTTCATAGCAGCTTTGACATGCACTTTAGGGCATGCACCCTAGCGAAAGGAACCCTTAACGGAACTATTCTCCCTGGAAGATGCTTGTTACTACCCATGTAATATAGCATAACTAGTTGGGCACTTATGCGATACAGCAACAATGACCCCTACGCCTTGTCTCCATGCATACCACGGTTCTTACATAACCACGAGGGTATTCGGACACACTCCGGACTATTGGGTCCGGAGGTTGAAGCAAAGGTCCGCTTCGACAAGCGATCTACAATCCGGCTAGAAGACATTTCTTTCATGTCATATTTTTACATAGTCAATTCGACTCATTGTATTCCTCCTCAATGCCATCTAATAGGCTATCTAATTTACAATCTTGCTAGGAATACTTGGCGGCCAATTCTACGGCCGTACACTAAGCTTCTACAGGATCTCCATCCCATCCGCCCCACAGGTCCGACCTCGGCCATGTGGTTTGGGTCACAACCGTGTACCGTGTCTTCACCATGGCCCGAGCCTACACTGGCGCCTTGACGGCAGCCGATATCTTCCATAGCCGGAAGCGCCCGCCGTGCCTTGAAGCCGCTCCGCCAGCTCCCCAATGCCTTGAGGCGGGGAGATAGATGGCCACAAGGCTTGGCCGATGCCTTTCATCACCTGCCGGACTCGTTCGTTGCGGTGACGCATTCGGGAAGGAGATCACCCAAGAATTGGGCATCTCCTCCTCGGGGCGACCTATGAGCAAACCTACATACATGTTTATGTTAGTCGCCTTCCTCGCCGAACTCTTTCAAAGTTCGCTCAAGCACTTCTTGAAAATGCCGCGACGAAGCCGCCGATTCTCCTTTACGTGAAGTCGAGATAACTGTGCACGATCGTCCTTCAGTTCCTCACCCAGATTTGTGTTGGAATCTTGGAGGTTATTCTTCTCCTGCCGCACCCTCGTTAGCACGCTCTCGCCAGCCTTTATCTTGCGTAAGAGCTGTTGCTTGTCGGATCGATCCGGCGCCATCTGCAATGTTTTTGTCGACTTTACACACACGCCGCACTTCCTAAATTATTTATCTTTTGAAGTGTATATTACCATCGGGGTCTCTGTAGCTCCCCTATAGCGGCTAGTCTTGACCTCAAGTTGGGCTTTGCACTCTTTGAGCTCCTGGGACAGTCGGGTATTCTTTTTTGTAAGATCCTGCATAACAAATGATCCTTAAATCAGTTATTCTAACTATTTTAAGTCTCGGGGGCTACTGGCATATATAACTGTCAAATTTACTTACCGTATGTCCTTCAAATACTGCTCCGTGGCTCTGGCTAGTCCATCTTGAGCGGCACGGAGGTGCGCATCTCCCAAATCAAAGGCATTTAAGGCCTCCTGGGAGAAACACGCGTCACGAAGAACTGTCGCGGCGCCTTTGTGGTTCAAGGCGCTCTCCACCTCGGAGTTGGTGGCGGACAACATGTCGGCATCCTCTGTCAGAGGAGCATCCGACGCACGCCTCGTGCTCGCCTCCGCCTCCGGACCCGGCTTTGAAGCCTGGCCGGTAAAGGTTTGATAGGCAACCTCTGCGGACTCAGCCCGGCGAGCGCTCTTTCTCCTGAAAAGAGTATCGGCGTTAGTACACCTTCCAGGAATCAATCCTGGGAGTATGGTGACATGCCATACCGTTGCGGCGGAGTTTCGATCCGGACTGCACTCCTTTTTAGCCTGCGGGGCCGCATTGCCCTTTGTTGGCCAGCCGCCGCAGGCTCGGCTTCCTGCCTCGAAGGCACCCCCTGCGAAACACCATTGGTATACGGTGATCAAAAATAAAGCATGGATGGGTCGTTATCAGGATTTTGGGATCTCGGTCTCCTTTACATGAGGCTGGAAATATTCCGGGGTAATCAGCCGTAATGGCGACCAACGCATTGTCGATGCTAAGTTGGTAGAATACCCCATCGATCAACTCCACCTTTATATCCGGATCCTCTTCGGAGGACGGATCGAGGGACCGTTCCGGATCCTCGGGTTGTGGGGGCGGGCTGTGTATCTTCTCCACAGTCCGGCGCAGGTCCTACACAAAAAACCATGAAATGAGATATTTAACTATGGGAACATGGATCGGACAGATCACAAAGATGTTTGCTTACCCAGCTTCGAGGATTACTCGAAGAAAACTCCTTCAATGGGTTGAGACGGAGGAAGTCCTCCTCCTCTCCTTTGTACATGGCAGATAAGGTCTTCACCAGTTAGGTGACCGATTCCGGCCCTTTGCGGCCATGGCGGGTGGCATCGTCCTCCCTGTTGAAGTCTCACATGGGGTGGCCTCTGTATTGAAGCGGCTGCACTCCCCTCATAATGCAGAATGCCATGACTCCTGGCATGGTCAATTCGGCATGAGCCAAGAACTTATTCGGCTCATCAAATAGCAGACGTCTGGTCATCTTCTCTCCGGGGCTCGAGGACGCCAGCTTAGGCGCTTCTTCAGAAGAGCGTTGTTGAACTCCGGAAGGCCAATCCGAACAGGATCCGACAGCGGGACGTCCTCCATGTAAAACCATTCCGAAGGCCAGTCTTCGGACGCCTTCTTTGGGGTTCCGGACAGGTATCCGGTCCGGCGATGCGCCATAACTCGGCTCCGCCCACTTGATATATTGACCCCTCATGAGAGCAGGGGTACTAGGCAGAATATTCTCTTCCACAATCCGAAGTGAGCCTCAACGCCCAAGAATAGTTCGCAGAGGGCCACGAAGCCCGCGATGTGCAGGATGGAAGCAGGAGTAAGATGGTGCAATTGGAGGCCGTAGAACTCCAAGAGCCCCCGGAGAAACGGATGGATGGGAAATCCGAGGCCTCTTACTAGATAAGAGATGAAGCATACCCGCTCTCCTTTAGAGGGATCGGGGACGCTCTCCGCTTGCTTTCCGCCCTTGTAGGTGGCAAGTCCGGCTTTAACCGGAACCAAGAAGGCTGGGGGGAGAAATCCCTTAGTTTGGACTATAACTAGCTCATTATGTGGGACTGAGCATCTCTCCCAATTTCCTGGCTGAGGGCTGGGAGCGCGAGAAGAGGAGCCGTGTCGACTGTCCATTATGGAATGGACTTTGGTCAGAAGCGCTCTGATGAAAGCTTGCAAAGGGGGAGATGGTGTGACTCAGATCTAGATCCTTGCCCCTTTATGGGCGGCTCATTTGTCTTGACTAGGGGGTAATTGTAAAAATACCCTGGCTGTTCCCATTCATTCAAACACGTGGAAGATTGCCATTATTAGGCGTGGAAGCCGAAGAGCGCAGCATTTATCAGAAGCCGGACACTATTTTACAAGTATATGGAATTTGGAGAAGAACCCGCCTCGCAATGCGAAGACAATCAACGCGGGACTCATCGTCATTGAAGCACTGGTTCGGGGCTACGAGGAGTCCCGGACTAGGGGTGTCCGGATAGCGGACTATCGTCACGGCCGGACTCCAAGACTATGAAGATACAAGATTGAAGACTTCGTCCCGTGTCCGGATGGGACTCTCCTTGGCGTGGAAGGCAAGCTTGGCGATACGGATATGTAGATCTCCTACCATTGTAACCGACTCTGTGTAACCCTAACAATCCGGTGTCTATATAAACCGGAGGGTTTTAGTCCGTAGGACACAACTACAACATCAACAATCATACCATAGGCTAGCTTCTAGGGTTTAGCCTCCTTGATCTCGTGGTAGATCTACTCTTGTACTACCCATATCATCAATATTAATCAAGCAGGAGTAGGGTATTACCTCCATCGAGAGGGCCCGAACCTGGGTAAAAACATTGTGTCCCTTGTCTCCTGTTACCATCCGCCTAGACGCACAGTTCGGGACCCCCTACCCGAGATCCGCCGGTTTTGACACCGACACTCCCCAACACTCAACTCTCTCTCACAGGATTTGGATTTGGTGGAAAGAAGATTTGAGTGGAAAGCAACTTGGGAAGGCTAGAGATCAAGATTCATATGGTAGGAATGGAATATCTTGGCCTCAACACATGAGTAGGTGGTTCTCTCTCAGAACCGGTAAGTTGGAAGTGTAGGTTTGTTCTGATGGCTCTCTCCACGAATGAAGAGGAGGTGGAGGGGTATATATAGCCTCCACACAAAATCTAACCGTTACACACAATTTACCAATCTCGGTGGGACCGAATCAACAAACTCGGTCTGACTGATTCAGTAAACCTAGTGACCGTTAGTGATTTCGGTGGTACCGACATGCAACTCGGTGGGACCGATATGATTAGGGTTAGGGCATAACGTAATCTCGATGAGACCGATTACACAAACTCGGTGAGACCGATTTTGGTAATTAGCTAACCAGAGAGTTGGTCAGGTAAACTCGGTGGGACCGATTCACTCTTTTCGGTGAGACCAAAATGTTACAAAAGGGAAATAGAGAGTTTACATTGCAATCTCGGTGGGACCGATCGCTCACTTCGGTTAGACCGAAACGTTACGAAGGGAAACAGAGAGATTACAATCCCATCTCGGTGAGACCGAGATCCCTATCGGTGAGACCGATTTGCCTAGGGTTTGTGGCGATGGCTATGACATCCGAACTTCGATTGGCCGGATAGAAAGAATCTGTGGGGCCGAGTTTGACTTTAGGTTTAGGTCATATGTGGATATGAGAAAGTAGCTGAGGGTTTTGGAGCATATCACTAAGCACTGTAGAGCAAGAAACTCATTAAGCAACACCTCATCCCTCCTTGATAGTATTGGCTTTTCCTATAGACTCAATGTGATCTTGGATCACTAAAATGTAAAATATAGAGTCTTGAGCTTTTGAGCTTGAGCCAATCCTTTTATCCTTGATATTTTGAGGGATCCACTTTCATCATCCATGCCATGCCATTCATTGAGCTTTCCTGAAATATTTGTCTTGGAATAATATTAGCTCAATGAGCTATATGTTGTTATGAATTACCAAAACCACCTAGGTATAGTTGCACTTTCAAGCTCCCCCTTTTTGGTAATTGATGACAACATATAGATCAAAGCTTCAACAAATGATAATAAGATTTAAAACATCGTCGCTTTGAGAAGTATGTGATAAGCAAGAGCTCCCCCTAAATTTGTGCATAGATTTAAGATTTGCTTTGGACTGCAAATGCACAAGGAATTAGGCTCATGGGTTACTCTTCCATGTCACATACATCTTGGTGGAGCGCTCAAAATAATAAAGATTGAATACATGCACTTATCACCAAGCAAAGTGAATGATCATATAAAGATAAATGGAATAATGTCATTTAACAAGCATAAGTGTAGCTTATGATCAAACACATGATCATCAATGTCTCACAGGCAATAGCTTAGTATCTTAAGCAAGCAAAAGCAAATAAAGTTCAACCAAGAAGACAAGAGAGAACAAAAGCAAACTCTCTCTCTCGAAGCCTATGATCTACACATTTTTCTCCCCCTTTGGCAACAACTTACCAAAAAGTTCTTAGAAAATGCATAGTACTATGTCGTCTCTCAGGCTTGGTCTTCAGTTGGTGGTGTAGAGATGGCTCCTTGGATGAAGACTTCAGTTGATGTGGATGGAGCTGAAGGAGTTGGTGCTGGAGCTGGTTGCACTGGAGCTGTAGCTGGTGCAGATGAAGTCGCTCTGGTGTCTGTTACTGGCTCTGCAGCTGATCTCTGAGCTCGAGGCACTCTGGCAAATGCATCAGTAGTTGTCCTGCCCTTCCTCTCCTGCATGTCATCCTGTAGCTGCTCCACAACTGACTGAATCTCAGTTACTTTGACATCTAAATCATAGAATTTTTGTTCCATGATTCTTTCCAGGCTCTCCTGGTTTTGAGTTAGGGTGGCTAACCCCTTCTCAATCCTTAGAGTTGATGCTATCAAGTAACCAAGCTGGTCCTGCTTGCTCTTCAAAAAGTACTCAGATGCCTCCTCTAGAGTTGGCATCTTGGCAGCCTTCTCCTTCTTTGCCTTCTCCTTCTTCTCTTGAGCTTGCCTTTGAAGATGGTTCATTCTCATTCATCACAACTTGATTGTCCTCAAAGTATGGATAAAGAACAAAGTGTTCCTTATCCAACAGATATTTACTGTGCCCATCTTTGAGTTGATCGGCTCACGAATTTGTGGGGCATACCCACAACTTCTCTTTTGGTCTTCTTTGTCCTCTTGATAGTCTCAACCATGAGGCTCATGACCTTGAATTTCTGTGGCACATCAAATATGTGTAGCAAATTAATTGCATGCCCTCTGATCATGTTGTGGTCGCCTGACTTTGGCAAAAGAGTGTGCCTTAGGATCCAGTTGATCGTTGGCAGCCCTGACAGAAGAAAATGGACAGACCCAAACTTGAAAGTCTCACGTGCTTTATGCAGGATCTCCTTGTACATATGTGACATAGAATTGTGATCCTTCTTCTTCTTGGCATAGACATCCAAGTCATCTTCACTCTCCTTTGGGGCATTGATCAGATTTGCCCATTCCTCAATAGTTGATTGGTACCTTGTACCTTCGGACATCAAACTATCCTGCCATCTGGATAGAAGTGTCTTTGTGGAGTAGAATTGCATTATGAGTTCATCATTCCACTTTGTGAACTTTTGTCCAATAAAGTCTACAACTCCACAAGCCTTTGAAATATCGTACACTCGGGATGGTGTTCCTCATTGGCCTTGATGTATTTCCAATCCACCCACCTCATGTCACAAACATTGGCTTCTTGTCCAATAGCACAGTCTCATAGAAATCCTGCTGTTACTTAGTGTGGAACCTGTAATCAACAGCAGTCCTTCTTCTGATTGAATAAGGATCAGACAATCTCCACTGCCTGAGCCCTGCATCTTTTCTCAGCTTCATATTCTCAGCCACTGGATGATCATCGTTGTGGTCTGGAATCTTGGGTTTGAGCTTCCTCAGAACTTGACCTTCATCTTCTTCTTCTTAAGCAACTTCAGGCACTAGGGCCTTGTTCTTCTCAGTAGCAGATATGTTCCTGGTATTCCTCTTAGGTGCAGCCTTGGGCTTGGAGGCGGCTTTGGGTGCTTCTTTGGGCTTTGATGATGCAGCCCCTGACCTTATAGCATCACCCATCGACTTTTGTGCCTTGGGTGCTTTGGGTGCAGCAACCTCTTCTTCCTCCTCCTCTTCCATCATGGAAGGTTTTCCAACAACTCCGCCATGGTCTTTTCGACCCTTTCCTTCCTCTTCTTTCCTTCTGCAGCACCTCTTTGGGTTGGGATTCCAAAGATGCTTGAGTGGAGGCTCGGCTTTAGACATGGGTTGTCTTCCTGCTGGCCTTTTGATCTTCAGCCAGCTTAACTGCAGTTGAGCTATACTCCTTTTTGAGCACCTTTTTCTTTGAAATGGCATCATCCTCTACTGCCACATAATCCTCATCCTCAGATTCTGAAGTTCTCTTCTTCCTTGTCCTGGTGGCAGCTTTGGGCAGATTGCTAGGAGTGCTTCTGCTTGCCTCATCTGAGCTGCTAGAGGGACTAGTGCCCTCACTCATGTGAATCTACTCTTCTGACTTGTTCTGACTATCACTTTGGTCCTGACATGTTGAATACACCGATCGACCACAGCGAATAGTTATAGATGAGATAGAATGGATGAGCATCACAAAATGCAGAGATTTTTGCAAAGAATGATTCAAAAACTTAGTTTTAGTTTTCCACGAAAGCATCTCGGATCAACCGATTTTCAAACTCGGTGATACCGGAAGCAGCTTTGGAACCTAAACTAGTGACCTTGGTCGAGACCGAGTCACGCAGTTCGGTGGCACCGAGACTGCTAGGGTTTCACCGAGTTCTAAAATCGGTCACACCGATTAGCCATTCTCGGTCGGGCCGAGAGTCACTTGTGCAATGGCGTTAGCGAATCGGTGGGACCGAGTTTTTCAACTCGGTGGGTCCGAGATGGTTTCGGCGGAAACCTAACCCTAAATTTTCAAATCGCATCTATTCTAAGGATTGTTTTGATGGATAGAGGTGTTTCAATCGTGGCAAGAATCATAATGAACACAATGTGCTAGGAATCGGATGGGGATAGCACTGTGATCGAGTCCATACCCTAGTTTGGCGATGAACTCGCTATGGCGGCAACGGCGGGAATGAATTCCGTTGACGGCGGCGGAGACCAGCGACGAGGCGGTGGCGGCGAGGAGGACGATCCGGAGACCACAGGCGAGTGAGCTATCTTGTGGCGAAGTGGTTCAGAGAAAGTTTTCCAAATTTTGCCCGTGTGAATATATAGCCCGACCTTGTCGGTGTGACCGAGTGGAACGACTCGGTGGCACCGAGATGCATAATCGATGTGATTCTGCAACTCGGTGAGACCGAAAAGTTCAAATCGGTTGCACCGAGATTGAAAACCTAGATCGACTTAGTGATCTCGGTATGACCGAAATGGAAGAATCGGTTAGACCGAAACACACAAAGAAGTTTTGGAAGTTTAAGTCCATGACGAATCGGGGACTCCGAGTGCTCCTCACACAGAGTGGTTCGAATCTGACTTGATCAAATTTTGTGATGTAGCATGAATAGAGTTTGAGACGAGAAGAGCATAGATAGCTAGAGAAGGTTCTTAAAAATTCTTGTCCATCCACTTGGCCAAAGAAAAAGAAACCAATCAACCAAAACCACAAGTGGATGTCCTCGAATGGGTAAAATATGCAACCAACATGCTCACACAATAAAATGACAAATGAAATATGTGACAAAGCATGCACAAACAATTCTAGCATCTATCAAACAATTGGCGATGACTAGGTCATCTATATATGAGTATATTGACTTAGGAGTCAAATGAGAACATTTGATCATAGGTCATACTCATCGTTTAAGCTCAAGTGGGGTTACCACTTTTACATAATGCATTTATATGTTCACACCATTAGAGTTGCTTTAGCTCAATTCTTTAGAGTAAAGCTCCCCCAAGATGTGAGATCCCCCCTTAGAGGGATGAACTAACCTTGGGTTTTGTCGATGATGACTTCATGTAGGTGTTGAAGAAGTGGATGCTCAATGTTGATGTAGATCATTTGGAGCAATCCTTTGGAGTGAGTTGCACTTTCAATACCTACACGGGTTAGTCCCACAAGGAACAAACAAGGATATCCATAGACATAGAGTGATGCACACATAAGATGATGTCTATGAAAACATTAGGTTACCTTGTCCCTTGCCTTACCAACATGAGGGTTTGTGACTCCATGAACTAGTGCAAGATGTGGAGGATGATTGCACTGGTCCTTGCCATAATGATATGAGTGAGGAATGTTGGCGGAGTCACCCTCAAGAACTCTCTAGTTCTTCTTCTTCGGGATCCACATCATCTTGATGGGAATCCTTGGAGTTTTAGTTGTGCTTGGTGAAGTAGAACTTGACGTAGTCTTGGGAACCCACTTGACCAAGGCCTTAGGAGCTTCTTCAAATGCATCTATCTCCTCTTGAAGCTTGTCCTTGCCTTTGTTGTTGTGGTCTTGTGGTGGAAGATCATCTTGAGCTTGTGTTCCCTTGAAGGAAGTAGGATCATACTTCTCTTGTTGAGGAACAAACTTCGTCTTGGGATATTGATCTTCTTCCCACTCAACTCCATTGGCATTGAACTTTCGTTCAAAACCAACACCTTGATTCTTCCGGTGCCTTCCTTGCGTGCGCACAATTTCCTCGAATTGCTTACTCCCGGCAAGGCTCTTGTATACACCTTTCTCTATAATTCCCTTCAATATGCTATTTTCTTGCTCAAGTGTAACTTGGCTAAGAGAATCATTAGTGGAATCAAGAGAACTACTAGAAGCAACAATATTAGATTTAACATGATTATTGTTACTCCTAGAGGAAGAATCTTTCTTGTTCTTGTTAATGGACTTGACTTGAGGCATGTAAGTAGATAAGAGTATACGCTTGGCAATGTAAGAAGAACTTTTCTTACGGAGATCATCATTGATTGCCTTTAAGAACTCATGCTCTTGCTCAAGATTGAGCTTTTCAAAGCGTAACTTCTCATGGGTCCTTAAAAGTTCTCGATTATCTTCGAAGATAGTTTCATGAGCTAACTTAAGAGTGTTTAGTTCTTTAGTTAGAAGCTCAATCTTCTCCTTATCATTTTCATTCGTTTTATCTTGATTAGCATGATTGATTGACGTTTCATCATAGTATTCATCACTAGAGTTGTCAACAAGTAAATCATCATCACCTAACAAGTCATCTTCGCCACTATTGAAATCAACATACTCGGGGTGTGTTACCTTAGGACCTTTGGCCATGAAGCATCTTCCAATTCCTTCATTTTGTGAATCAAATATGTCGTAGGAGTTGGTTGACACAAGTGCTAGACCGGCAACACCTTCATCTTGAGTATATTCGGAGTCGGAGTGATAGCTTCTCTCGGAGTGATTGTGAGTCGGGCGGATACCCATTCACCAACATGAGCTTGATGTCTTCGTTTTGTGTAGCTCCTTGATGACTTGTCCTTCCTTTCCAAATCCTTGCTCCTCCGGGATGTTCTTCGTTCATAACGATCATCTCTACTCCTTCTCTCTCTTGGCGGTGATTCTTCTCTTCTACTTCTTCTCTTTGGAGACTCTTCTCTTCTTTTGTGGGGTGTCGTGCACTCATTTGAATAGTATCCGGGTCTCCCACAATTGTAGCAATTTGGCTCTCGACTAGAAGACCTTTTGTCATTGTATGACCTTTACTTAGAGCTTCTTTCTTTGCTTCTACTCTTGTAGAATTTGTTGAAGTTCTTCACCATTAAGCTCAATTCTTCATTGAAGGTTTCTTTCTCGTTTGATGATGTGGGGGCTTCACATGAGGCTTTGTAAGCACCACTTGACTTGTTGTGAAGTTCCTCCTTATCCTTGAGTGACATCTCATGAGCAACAATTCTTCCAATGACTTCCGTTGGCTTGAGATCTTTGTAATTGGGCATCATTTGGATCAATGTGCACACGGTATCATATTTTCCATCCAATGCTCTTAGGATCTTCTTGATGATGAATCATCGGTCATCTCTTCACTTCCTAAGCCCGCAATCTCATTTGTGATAAGAGGAAGCCTAGAGTACATTTCAATGACACCTTCACCATCCTTCATTTTGAACTTGTCAAGCTGACTTTGGAGCACATCCAACTTGGATTCTTTGACGAGTCGGTACCTTCATGCATATCAATCAAAGTATCCCAAATTTCCTTTGCATTCTCAAGATGGCTGATTTTGTTGAATTCTTGAGGGCACAATCCGTTGAAGAGGATATCACAAGCTTGAGCGTTGTATTGTAGCATCTTCAACTCATCCGCTAGCTTCACGGTTCGGTTCTCTCCCATCAAAGAATTCACCTTGCAAGCCAATACACACAATAGCCCAAGCAGGCGGGGTTATGTCCGAGAATATGCATTTTCATCTTATGCTTCCAACTAGCATAATGAGTGCCATCAAAGTAAGGACCTCTACGGTGATAGTTTCCCTCGCTAGACGCGATACTCTCCTAGGTTGTGAAACCAAGGCTATGACCACCAAAAGCTATGGAAATCAAAGCAAATGGAGACCAAAGCTCGATACCACTTGTAGGACCTTGAAGTATGTCTAGAGGGGGTGATTAGACTACTTAACCAATTAAAAACTTAACCTTTTCCCAACTTTAGTCTTTGGCAGATTTTAACTATTTTAGCACAAGTCAAGCAATCCTCACACAATTCAAGCAAGCATGCAAACAGTATATGAACAGCGGAAAGTAAAGCATGCAACTTGCAAGAATGTAAAGGGAAGGGTTTGGAGAATTCAAAGCGCAATTGGAGACACGGATGTTTTGTCTTGGTTCCGATAGGTGGTGCTATCGTACATCCACGTTGATGGAGACTTCAACCCACGAAGGAGTAACGGCTGCGTGAGTCCATGGAGGCTCCACCCATGAAGGGTCCTGAAGAAGCAACCTTGTCTATCCCACCATGGCCGTCGCCCACGAAGGACTTGCCTCACTAGCGGTAGATCTTCACGAAGTAGGCGATCTCCTTGCCCTTACAAACTCCTTGGTTCAACTCCACAATCTTGTGGGAGGCTCCCAAGTGACACCTAGCCAATCTAGGAGACACCACTCTCAAGAAGTAACAAATGGTGTGTTGATGATGAACTCCTTGCTCTTGTGCTTCAAATGATAGTCTCCCCAACACTCAACTCTCTCTCACAGGATTTGGATTGGGTGGAAAGAAGATTTGAGTGGAAAGCAACTTGGGGAAGGCTAGAGATCGAGATTCATATGGTAGGAATGGACGAGCTTGGCCTCAACGCATGGGGAGGTGGTTCTCTCTCGAGCTGGTAAGTTGGAAGTGTCGGTTTGTTCTGATGGCTCTCTCCACGAATGAAGAGGAGGTGGAGGGGTATATATAGCCTCCACACAAAATCTAACCGTTACACACAATTTACCAATTTCTGTGGGACCAAATCAACAAACTCGGTCTGACCGATTCAGTAAACCTAGTGACCGTTAGTGATTTTGGTGGGACCGACATGCAACTTGGTGGGACCGATATGGTTAGGGTTAGGGCATAACGTAATCTCGGTGAAACCGATTACACAAACTCGGTGAGACCGATTTTGGTAATTAGCTAACCGGAGAGTTGGTCGGAGTAAACACGGTGGGACCGATTAAGCTCTTTTCGGTGAGACCAAAATGTTACGAAAGGAAAGCAGAGAGTTTAGATTGCAATCTCGGTGGGACCGATCGCTCACTTGATTGAACCGAAATGTTCTGAAGGAAGCAGAGATTACAATCCCATCTCGGTGAGACCGAGATCCCTATCGGTGAGACCGATTTGCCTAGGGTTTGTGGCGATGGCTATGACATACGAACTTCGGAGGTGCGGATAGAAAGAATCGGTGGGGCCGAGTTTGAATTTAGGTTTAGGTCATATGTGGATATGAGAAAGTAGCTGAGGGTTTTGGAGCATATCACTAAGCACTGTAGAGCAAGAAAATCATTAAGCAACACCTCATCCCTCCTTGATAGTATTGGCTTTTCCTATAGACTCAATGTGATCTTGGATCACTAAAATGTAAAATGTAGAGTCTTGAGCTTTTGAGCTTGAGCCAATCCTTTTATCCTTGATATTTTGAGTGATCCAGTTTCATCATCCATGCCATGCCATTCATTGAGCTTTCCTGAAATATTTGTCTTGGAATAGTATTAGCTCAATGAGCTATATGTTGTTATGAATTACCAAAACCACCTAGGGATAGTTGCACTTTCAGCCGGGCTGCTCTCGCCACCCGTGATGCCCAGACGGCGCCCGTCGGCGGACGCCCCCGTCGTTCCCCATCGCCTGCTGATACGTCTCTGTCGTATCTACTTTTCCAATCACTTTTGCCCTTGTTTTGGACTCTAACTTGTATGGTTTGAATGGAACTAACCCGGACTGACGTTGTTTTTAGCAGAACTGCCATGGTGTTGTTTTTTGTGCAGAAAATAAAGATTCTCGGAATATCCTGAAACTCCACGGAACACCTTAGAAAAAATAATGGAAAATCCTCGCAAATGATGAAGACCAGGGGGCCCACACCCTGCTCACGAGGGTGGGGGGCGCCCCCCCCCCTACCTCGTGGGCCCCCTGGTGGCCCTCGGCGTAACTCCAACTCCATATATTGGCTTTCGGGAGAAAAAAATCGAGAGAAGAAATCATCACGTTTTACGATCTGGAGCCGCCGCCAAGCCCTAATCTCTCTCGGGAGGGTGATGCAGAGTCCGTTCGAGGCTCAGGAGAGGGGATTCGTCGCCGTCGTCATCATCACCCATCCTCCATCACCAATTTCATGATGCTCACCGCCCGTCGTGAGTAATTCCATCGTAGGCTTCTTTGGGACGGTGATGGGTTGGATGAGATTTATCATGTAATCGAGTTAGTTTTGTTAGGGTTTGATCCCTAGTATCCATTATGTTACGAGATTGATGTTACTATGACTTTGCTATGCTTAATGCTTGTCACTAGGGCCCGAGTGCCATGATTTCAGATCTGAACCTATTATGTTTTCATGAATATATGTGTGTTCTTGATCCTATCTTGCAAGTCTATAGTCACCTACTATGTTTTATGATCCGGCAACCCCGAAGTGACAATAATCGGGACCACTCCCGGTGATGACCATAGTTTGAGGAGTTCCATATCCTATCTTGCAAGTCTATAGTCACCTACTATGTGCTAATGCTTTGTTCCGGTTCTCTATTAAAAGGAGGCCTTAATATCCCTTAGTTTCCAATAGGGCCCCGCTGCCACGGGAGGGTAGGACAAAAGATGTCATGCAAGTTCTTTTCCATAAGCACGTATGACTATTTATGGAATACATGCCTACATTATATTGACTAGCAAAAAGGCCCATGCGTTGCAACGGGAGAACAAAATACCACACGCTCTTAATTTATAAAAGATGGTCTATAATCTGAGAATTTATAGCTATGGCCCAAACAAAGATGGTCCTAACCTATAAAAGTGTAGTTTAAGATTCTCTGGTGTTCTATTTCAACACGTCTTGCATGCAGATTTAATCCGTACAAATAAGCGATCAAGTGATCATGTATTTATTCATGTCATGTTCGGGTGAGGTGTTTTATGGGTGAGTAAAGAAAAGCGACAAACACAAGCGAGCTTACGGTGCACATCGTCCAACATGCCGAGCCCCATTTCGGTGGCGGAGGATGATCTTGACGCTATGACTCGTCTTGATGTGGCGAGAACTTCGCCTCTGATTAGGAGCGGCTCGGCAAAAGGTTGTGGTGTGCGTCGTCTAGCAGGGCCGATGGTATGGCGGCGCCCAGAGAACTCTGGGTCATTCTTGATGTTGGCACCGCACCTTCGAGAAAAGGCATAGGATCGTACCTCCGCCAAAGATGGTAAACGACGTGACAGGTTGATGGCCAGAGGTGAGGAAGCGTTGGTGTGACGATTAACATTACAGCCTAGATAGTATATTTTAAATTGTTAACAGGTAAAATAACATCATAATCAGATTCTACATATTTTTCTAATCAAATTTTATATATAACATGTTAAATTTGGAGTTACGGTTTAGAAGATATGAATATTTTAAAAACATTTGATATGTACTGAGGGTTTAATGTCAGAAACATTAAGGGATTTTCCATAAAATAGCATGACGGACTAAGAATACCTATTTCTTTTATTAGTAGGTATAGATGAACTGGAGCTAGTTTTGTGTCACCCTATGTTATGACTGTTACATGACGAACCACATCCGGCATAATTATCCATCATTGATCCGGTGCTTACGAGTTTTCCATATACTGGTTTACGCTTATTTACTTTTCCGTTGCTACGGTTGCAATCACTACAAAATGCCAAAAACATTACTTTTATTGTCTTTTCTTTTGTTACCGTCACCACCATTATCATATTACTTTTCTACTAAACACCTTGCTGCAGATGCTAAGTTTCCAGGTGTGGTTGAATTGACAACTCAGCTGCTAATACTTGAGAATATTCTTTGGCTTCCCTTGTGTCGAATCAACAAATTTGGGTTGAATACTCTACCCTCGAAAACTGTTGCGATCCCCTATACTTGTGGGTTATCAAGACTATTTTACGGCGCCGTTGCGGGAGCATAGCCCTATTCTTTGAGTCACTTGGGATTTATATCTGCTGGACACTATGAAGAATTTGAAAGATGATCGAACTACTATTTTGCCCTCAACTTTCACGAGGGGGAGGTAAGGGACTGCGATCTAGCCTTGCAGTAGATTCTCCTTCATTATGAGTAAGTTTGCGACACCTAAACCTACTACTCGCTATTGATTACGATATGTCGCATGTTATTGATGATGCCATACGCTATGCATGATATTTATGATGAAACTACTTCTATGCTTGATACTACTGTGCCACTTGGTGAATATCTTGATGAGAAAATTGCTAGGTCTAGAGAAAGAGAAATTATTGAACCTGAACACGATGATGTTAGTGACGATGAACCTATGCCTGCTATTCCTGAAGGTTATCTATTTGATGCAGAATCTTCTGCCGCTATTTTTGCTTGCCAGGATAGATATGAACTTAAGAGGTTGCTAATTATATGGAGTAAAGAATCTCTTAGAGATAGAATTAGACCCGACCCTGCTTTTGCTATTTCACCTATTTGTGTTCTGATAAGGATTATTATGATTTTTCTGTTGATCCAGATATAATTACTTTGGTTGAATCTGATCCTTTTTATGGCTATGAATCTGAAACTGTTGTGGCACATCTTACCAAGTTAAATGATATAGCTGCCCTGTTTACTAATAATGAGAGATCGCGCTACCTCTATTTACTTAAGATATTTCCGTTCTCGTTAAAGGGTGATGCTAAGATATGGTATAATTCTCTTGATCCACGGTTGTGTGCAAAGTCCCGGGATATGATTTATTACTTCTCTGCTAAATATTTCTCTGCTCATAAGAAACAAGCTGCTTTGAGGAAATATACAATTTTGTGCAAATTGAAGAAGAGAGTCTCCCACAAGCTTGGGGAGGCTTCTCAAGTTACTAAATGCTTTGCCTTATCATCCTCTTAAGAAACACGAAATATTTGATATCTTTTATAATGGACTAAGCGATGCTTCGGAGATTACACGGATAGTTGTGCTGGTTCTCTTTTAGGGAAAAGAACACGGATGGCGCTGAAATTCTATTGAGTAATATGTTGGTGATGAAAATAATTGGGCACCTCCGAGCTACCTCTGATCCGGTTCTGAGCCAATTCTTGAGCCTATTCCTAAACCAACTCCGAAGAAGAGAGGTGTTCTATTTCTCGATCTGAAGATATGCAAGAGGCAAAGAAATCTATGAAAGAAAAAGGTATTAAAGCTGAAGATGTTAAGAATTTACCTCCTATTGAAGAAATACATGGTCTTAATTTACACTTTGTTGAAGAAGTATATGATCTCAATTACTTATTTAATGAAGAGCCTCCCGACATCCCGACCACGGTAGTGAAGGTAAATTCTCTCTATAGATATGATAAAGCTGAAGTCCCTCCTACTAAAATTGCTAGTCGATTGCTTGGATGAGTTTGATGACTTTATGTTTAAGCAAGATGACTTTAATGCTTATTTTGGTAGACAATTAAAACAGAATACCTTTATGATTAAACGCTTGGGTGATTATATGGCTGATATTAGAGGTGAACTTAAACTTGTTAGCAAGCATGCATCTATGGTTACTACTCAAGTAGAACAAGTACTTAAAGCTCAGAAAAGAAGTGCTTGATGAAATGAATAGTAAGAAAAATGATTATGCTGTTAGAGTGGCTACTAGAACTGGTAGAATGACTCGGGAACCTTTGTATCTTGAAGGCCACCCTAAGAGAATCGAGCAAGATTCTCAGAGAAATGATATTGATGTACCTAGTTCTTCTAAGAGGAAGAAAAATAAAAATGATAGGACTTTGCAAACTTCTAGTGAACCTATCACTGAGCCACCTGAGAATCCAAATGATATTTCTATTTCTGATGCTGAAACATAATCAGGTGATGGGCATGAACCTAGTGATAATGTTAATGATAATGTTCGTGTTGATGCTCAACCTAGTAATGATAATGATGTAGAAGTTGAACCTGCTGTTGATCTTGATAACCCACAATCAAGGAATCAACGCTATGATAAAAGAGACTTCATTGCTAGGAAACATGGTAAAGAAAGGGAACCATGGGTTCAGAAACCCATGCCTTTTCCTCCGAAACCATCCAAGAAAAAGGATGATGAGGATTTTGAGCGCTTTCTTTGAAATGATTAGACCCATCTTTTTGCGTATGCGATTAACTGATGTGCTCAAAACAAATCCTTATGCTAAGTATCTGAAGGATATCATTACTAATAAAAGAAAGATACCTGAAGCTGAAATTTCCACCATGCTTGCTAATTATACTTTTAAGGGTGGAGTACCAAAGAAACTTGGAGATCCGGAGTACCTACTATACCATGCTCCATTAAGAGAAATTATGTTAAAACTGCTTTATGTGATCTTGGAGCCGGTGTTAGTGTTATACCTCTCTCTTTGTATCGTAGACTTGGCTTGAATAAGTTGACACCTACTGAAATATCTTTGCAAATGGTTGATAAATCAACTGCTATACCTATCGGTATTTGTGAGGATGTGCCTTTTGTGGTTGCAAACGTTACTATTTTAACAGACGTTGTTATTCTTGATATTCCTGAGGATGATAGTATGTCTATTATTCTTGGAAGACCTTTCCTTAATACTGCAGGGGCTGTTATTGATTGCAACAAAGGCAATGTCACTTTTCATGTTAATGGCAATGAGCACACGGTACACTTTCCGAGGAAACAACCTCAAGTTTATAGTATCAACTCTATTGGAAAAATTCCATCGATTATATTTGGAGGTTTTGAATTTCCTCTCCCTCTTGTCAAGAAAAGTATGATATACTCATTGTTGGGGATTTTCATATCCCCGTTGAGGTAACTTAGTGCTATTCGAAATTTCTCCCGTTCCGTGTTAATCGGAATGAGCTCGTTAACAAGACTTGATCAACCTTGTTAGTGGATTCATTTTGATGAATCACGAGATGGATGAAACTAGAAGCACAACTTTCTGTACCCTCTTTATATTTTACATTATTTAGTAGAAATAAAAGTAAAATAGTATTTTTACATACTCTCTCGACTTATCCGCTCAATATAAAAAATACCCTGAAAATAAAAGTCCTCGAGAATGCCATGCCAATTTAATATGATTTTTTAGGAATATTTAAGAATTTCTTGTGCAAAAATCACCACGGGGGAGGCTGCCACACTGCCACGAGGGTGGAGGGCTCGCCCTACCCCGTCAGGCGCGCCCCCTGCCTCATGGGCCCACGGTGGCCCTCCTCCACTTATTCCTGCACCCATCTTCTTCCTCTCTCTCACAAACACGAAAACCCAACTCAAGCACGAGTTCCAGCCCCGTTCTGTGATTTTTCGATCTCCTTGCTCAAAGCACCTCTCATAAAACTGCTTGGGAGATTGTTCCTTGGTATGTGACTCCTCCGTTGGTCCAATTAGTTTTTGTTCTAGTGCTTTATTCATTGCAAATTTGTGCTGCATAGGTGACCATGTTCTTGAGCTTGCATGTCAAATTTATATGGTTCCAAGTAGTTCTAATGCTCTATATAGGCTCTAGGCACTTGTGGGAGTTGTTACTATCAATTTTATTGAAGTTGGTTCACTTTTATTTGAAGTTACTAAAAAATTCAGAATTATTTTTCAGAGAAAACAATATGTTTAGGAAGATGTTCCAAGGTGGTTCTTCAAGGAAGCAAGGTCCCGGACTTGCAATACGTGATCTTGACGAGGAACCACCAAGAGACGCTCTTGTGAGGCCACCTCGTGAATGGCCTTGGAAAATTTTATGAATCAAGTGGGAATCAAAGAAGAATTTAGTGCATATTTGAGTAACGCCGGTCTTGAGGACTTTGAAGGCGACAAATGCCCCAGTATCATGATCTCACAAGTTCATTTGTGAGGATGTTTGAGTTTTCATCTTCGCGTAATTCTCCTTCAGTCATGTTTGACCTTTATGACAAATCTTATACCATGGACTTAGAGGATTTCACTTCTGCTTGCAAACTTCCATCTTTGGGGTAATGTCAGGGATCCCCCTAAATCCGAATATAGAGACTTTCTTGCTAGAATAAGCGTGGGGAATCTAGAGATATAACACAAGCCACTATAGGGAGCATTCACTTTCCTACTATACATTATTTTGCTCTCTTTATAGGTAGATGCATAAATGCTAAAGATGAAGCATGTCACATGTGTGTCCACGACCTCAGCATTCTCAGGAGTGCTGTGTTAGGAGACCAATCTTATCATATGGGAGCCATTGTAGCTCGCAGTTGCATCGAGAATAGACATAGCGGTGACTTCTTTGGAGGAATCTATGCAACCCGCTTAGCTAATTTTTCTTGAGATAGACATTCATGAGGGTGATATGGAGTTACCCCTTCTTATTTAGACTTTGATTCTATGGTTTCCCACTAGTTTGTTGAGAGGACCGAACCACCTCTCCGATGTCGACTAATCTTTAACAAAGCGTCATGTAGTCTATATTGCTCTTCCTGCTCCTGCCTTCTTTGATTTTCGTGCAAAGGGAGATATATTATTACCGAGAGGAGGCGATGAGTACGAGAGGAGAGTGCAGGCTGCTCGGCGCCATGTCAGCAGCTCAAGAGGCGATAGTCACGTGCATCACCGATATGACCCAGCTTCACCTACGGGTATCGGCCGGGCTATCCACGGCAATAGACCAACAGGCCAAAAGCCTAAGCTTGGGGAGAAATCGTATTTCCACCGACATTACATTCATGTTCACACACACTCATTGCTAGATGTCGGTGCTCATACTCTTTCACCGTAATATCCATGTTAGTTTAAATTTCTTTTTCTAGCTTTCTTCTTGTGTGTTTGATAAACCTTTAGAAATAAACAAAAAAATTAGTTAGTCTACTTTCGATGCTTGTAGTAGAATTAAAAAGAAAACCCAATAATATTTCCCGTTCTTCTTTTTACTTGTTGGGAGCTTTCCCGTGTATATAGTTTTATTTTCTTTTCCTTTTTTTTTTGGGGGTCGAAGACTATATTGAAAATGCTTAGTGGCTCTTATATGCATGATTGATTATTTAAAATCAGAGCCCATATTACTTGTCTTCTCTCTTGAGTTGAATGCTTTGCATTCCAGCTTAGTCCAATGCACGTGCACTCTTATTATTATCCACATCGTTCGGTCGTGCAAGTGAAAGGCAATAATGATGATATATGATGGACTTATTGAGGGGAGAAAAGCTGGTATGAACTCGACCTCTCTTGTTTTTTGTAAATATGATGATTCATCGTTCTTGATTCAGCTATTATGAAGTAAACATATTTGCAATGACATTTAGAGATTATAGTTGCTTGTGGCATGCTTGATTAGATATGAGTTATAATGGTTTACCTTGCGTGCCAACATGCTATTAGAATGGTTATGATGTGGTATGATGGGATGGTATCCTCCTTTAAATGAATTGAGTGACTAGACTTGGCACATGTTCACGCATGTAGTTGAATCCAATCAACATAGCCTTCATGATGTTTATGTTCATGGTGGATTATATCCTACTCATGCTTGTACTCGGTGTGAATTAATTTTAATGCATGTTTACATTTGTTGTCGCTCTCTCGATTAATTAAGCTTCCCAGTCTTTTGCTAGCCTTCACCTGTACTAAGCGGGAATACTGCTTGTGCATCCAAACTCCTTAAACCCCAAAGTTATTCCATATGAGTCCACTATACCTACCTATATGCGGTATTTACCTGCCGTTCCAAGTAAATTTGTATGTGCCAAACTCTAAACCTTCAAATAAACATTCTATTTTGCATGCTCGAATAGCTCATATGTCAACTAGAGCTGCCCTTATCTTCCGTGTTAGGCGGGTTATTCTCAAGAGGAGTGGACTCCGCTCCTCATTCACGAGAAAAAGGCTGGTATCCGGGATGCCCAGTCCCATGCTTCGTGCAAACTTAATCAAAATAACTGCAAACAAAACTCCCCTTGGGACCCGTTGAATGTTGGAGGCACTCGTTGTTTCGAGCAAGCCATGGATTGATGCTTGTGGAGGAAGGGGAGTATAAACTTTAACATTCTGTTTGGGAACCGCCTATAATCTGTTTAGCATGGAAGATATAAATGCGTCTTTTAGTTGTTATGTTGACAATGAAAGTATGCCGCTCAAAATATAATTTATCTCTATTTCAAAACCGAGCTCTGGCACCTCCACAAATCCACTGCTTCCCTCTGCGAAGGGCCTATCTATTTACTTTTATGTTGAGTCATCACCCTTCTTATTAAAAAGCACCCATTTGGAGAACTGCTTGTCGTTTGCATTCATTATTATTGGTTTATTTGGGTATGACTTGACTGGATATCTTTTACCATGAATTACAATGTTTAGTTAGTCCTTGATCTTTAAAGGTGCTCTGCATTTATGTTTTGCGGTCTCAGAAAGGGCTAGCGAGATACCATTTTGTTATACCATGTTATGATTATTTTGGGAAAGTGTTGTCATCCGAGTTTTGCTATTATGGCTCGCTAGCTGATTATGCTATTGATATGAGTAATTGTGAGACCTACGTGTTATTGTGAGAATGGTTAGTTCATAATAATTGCTGAAACTTGAATCTTTGGCTTTTCATGTTTACAACAACAAGAGCAAGCGAGTTTGTAGAAGTTTTTCTTTTTCTCTTTTAGTTTGTCAACTGAATTGCTTGAGGACAAGCAAGGGTTTAAGCTTGGGGAGTTGATACGTCTCCGTTGTATCTACTTTTCCAAACACTTTTGCCCTTGTTTTGGACTCTAACTTGTATGATTTGAATAGAACTAACCCGGATTGACTGTTTTAGTGAGAACTGCCATGGTGTTGTTTTTTGTGCAGAAAATAAAAATTCTCGGAATGTCCTGAAACTCCACGGAACACCTTAGAAAAAATAAAGAAAAATCCTCACAAAAGATGAATACCAGGGGGCCCACACCCTGCTCACGAGGGTGGGGGCGCCCCCCTACCTCGTGGGCCCCCTGGTGGCCCTCCGGCGCCAACTCCAACTCCATATATTGGCTTTCGGGGAGAAAAAAATCAGAGAGAAGAAATCATCAGCGTTTTTACGATCTGGAGGCCGCCAAGCCCTAATCTCTCGGGAGGGCTGATCTGGAGTCCGTTCGGGGCTCAGGAGAGAGGATTCATCGCCGTCGTCATCATCAACCATCCTCCATCACCAATTTCATGATGCTCACCGCCATGCGTGAGTAATTCCATCGTGAAGCTTGCTGGACGGTGATGGATTGGATGAGATTTATCATGTAATCGAGTTAGTTTTGTTAGGGTTTGATCCCTAGTATCCATTATGTTACGAGATTGATGTTGCTATGACTTTGCTATGTTTAATGCTTGTCACTAGGGCCCGAGTGCCATGATTTCAGATCTGAACCTATTATGTTTTCATGAATATATGTGTGTTCTTGATCCTATCTTGCAAGTCTATAGTCACCTACTATGTGTTATGATCCGGCAACCCCATCGGGACCACTCCCGGTGATGACCATAGTTTGAGGAGTTCATGTATTCACTATGTGCTAATGCTTTGTTCCGTTCTCTATTAAAAGGAGGCCTTAATATCCCTTAGTTTCCAATAGGACCCGCTGCCACGGGAGGGTAGGACAAAAGATGTCATGCAAGTTCTTTTCCATAAGCACGTATGACTATTTACGGAATACATGCCTACATTATATTGATGAACTGGAGCTAGTTTTGTGTCACCCTATGTTATGACTGTTACATGACGAACCACATCCGGCATAATTATCCATCATTGATCCAGTGCCTACGAGTTTTCCATATACTGGTTTACGCTTATTTACTTTTCCGTTACTCTTTGTTGCAATCACTACAAAATACCAAAAACATTACTTTACTTGTCTTTACTTTTGTTACCGTCACCACCATTATCATATTACTTTGCTACTAAACACCTTGCTGCAGATACTAAGTTTCGGTGTGGTTGAATTGACAACTCAGCTGCTAATACTTGAGAATATTCTTTGGCTCCCCTTGTGTCGAATCAACAAATTTGGGTTGAATACTCTACCCTCGAAAACTGTTGCGATCCCCTATACTTGTGGGTCATCACCTGCCGCCACCGGCTCGGCGGGGAACGAGCAGCAGGCCTCGTCCTAGCATCCTTCGGTGCGGCGGGATGGCCGCACCGCCACCCCCTCACTGACTCCAGCTGGTTCGTCGTCCCACGCCCGTCGCGCCCCCACGAACGTGCACGCCGCGCTGCTCCTGGCAAGAGAGCTCCTGCACTACCGCCCCATCGACGACCTCTACGAGGATTGGCTCGCCCACATCACCGAGCTCGTCAGCGCCGCAGGGGGCTCTCCTTTGCCGTCCCTCTCGCTGCCTCGCCCTCCGTTCCGCGCAGGGGGCGAGGATCAGGAGGCGCCTCCGCCACCTCCTCCCCAAGAAGGCGCCCTGGCTCCAAGGCGCGCAGCCCCAGGGCGAGACCCTCCGCGTCCGGCGCCAGCGCAGCAAGAAGGGAGCTGCCAGGAGATCCCTCGTCCCCAAGAAGGTGCTCACGCGCTCCCAGCACCGGCACGCCAAGATCGCGTCCCTGCGCCTCCACGACAAGACCCCGCGCTGCTCCAAGCGGTGGCGCGTGGAAATCCCCAGGAGCAGGCCCAGACCAAAGAAGGGCGCCGGTGGTACAAAGACGCTGTCGGCGCCTTCACTCCCGAGCTCAGCGGCGTCACATGGCGAGGCAAGTTCAAGCGACATGCCCCCTCGCTCATGCGATGGCACGGCCGGACCCCGGAATTCCTCTGACTCTCTGGGCATCAAGCCGCCAACGGAGACGAAAAGGTCATGGCAAACTGGTTTCCCATGGCGCTCAAGGACGCCCGCACCTTTGGCTCTGAACACGGCTCCTAGCACGATCTCCTCCTGGCGAGATGCGCTTTTCGCTTCATCGCCAACTTCGAGGCACCGCGACCGGCCCCGGCCGTGGCGACTTGTGCCGCATCAAGCAACAGCCGGAAACCCTGCAGAAGTACATCGCGCTTCAACAACGCCGCCTCAAGATCCCGGGGTGGTGAAGAAGCCATCATCTCAGCTTTCTCCGATGGCGTCGCGCGACATCAAGATGAAGGAGGAGCTAGCAATCCATGAAGACATGTGCACATCCACAGAGTTGTTCAACGGCGACAAAGTGCACCGAGTGAGGAAGGCGCCTCTCCTCCTCGAGCTCCCATTGCCGACCCAGAGAAAAAGCCCAAGGCCAAGGACAAGAAGCGTAAGGGAGCTTCCGTGCTTGCAGCGGAACCAGACACCAAGCGAGGCAGGGATCAGCCTGAGTCATCCAAGGGCAGCCGATACTGCGTGTACCACGACCTCCACACCCACAACACCAACGAATGTCAAGAGCTCAGGGCCGTGCGAGATGGACGAATCGGCCGACGCCCTGAGCGCAATGACCGGGGCTATGGCCGAGGAGGAGGAAGAGGTGGCGGACGATGGGAAGACCGTGGCCCTCGACAGGGATGGCGTGACCGCCTTCGCGAGGATTGCTGGCAGGACCAGCCTCGCGAGGGAGGCTGGAGAGATCATCCTCGTGAGGATCGCCCACACGGCAACGCAGGCCTTCCTCCTCTGCCGCCACCACCAAGGAGGAACAAAGACCAACATCAAGACGAGGGGGCTGGGGGCTTCCAGGAGCCACGCGCAATCGCTTGCATCTTGGGTGGCGCTTAGGCCCCAGCCTCATAGTGCATCTTCAAGCAGTTTGCTCGTGAGGTGAATGCAGTCCTCCCCAAGGTTGAGGCCACGCGCCCTCTCAAGTGGTCTGCATGCGCTATCACGTTCAGCTCAGCAGATCAGCTCAAGTGTGCGGCGACAGCCGGAGTCCTCCCTATGCTTTGCTCCCCAGTCATCAGCAATGTGCAGGTCACCAGGACCCTCATTGATGGCGGAGCAGGACTCAACATCCTGTCCGTCGAGACGTTCGACAATCTCCAAGTCTTTGTCACGATCAGCTTGACCGACCAAGCCTTTCTCAGAGTCACCGATGGTTCCACTGTTCCAATAGGGCAGGTTCGCCTTCCAGTCACCTTTGGGCAGCGCAACAACTACCGCACCGAGCTCATCGACTCCGACGTCGCCCACATTCGCCTGCCGTACAACGCCATCCTCGAGTACCCAGCCCTAGCCAAGTTCATGGCGGTGACTCACCATGGTTACAATGTCCTCAAGATGCCGGAAAGCGGTGGAGTCATCACCATACCACTGTGAAGAAAGGGACGCAGCAGTGTTCACTTGAGCGTGCGTTCAAGCTGCAAGAATCGAAGACCCAGATCACAGGAGCGGAAGACTTCCCGAGGCGACCCTTAAGAAGAAGAAGGCTTCGCCTGGCCCAAGACACAAGGAGGCAGGCGCCTCCGGAGGTGTTGCGTCAGGATTTGCGCCCGATCAGGGAGCGCCACCCTCTCTCGCATTGGAAGGTGCGCTCGGTGCCCTCCTCAGGCAGGGCTCGGGGGCTCTTTCTTGGAGAGCCACCGACTTTGCCAAGGTCGCGAGGGAGGCGCTCGGGCACCACTTGGAGGGGTGCTTCCAGGCACATTGCCCTCAGGAAGGTACAAGGCAAGGAAGATCAAACCCTCAGGAGTTCATCACAAGAAACACTCAGGAGCCACAGGAGTCGAGAGTCATCTTGTGGCGGCAGCCGCTTGTAGTAGCCCCACATCCAGGCGAGGATGGTGGGCTGCGCGTCTGCATCGACGTGCCAGGGCTCAACCGAGCCGCGTCTCAGGAGCGCCTCTGGCCTTCGCGTGTGTGGCGCTGCGAGGGACCACCTAACAGCTACGTTTGCATGCCTTTCGGCCTGCCGAACGCAGTCGCCGCTCATCAGTGCCTGCTGAGGAGCATTCTGGAGGCGCAGGAGGTCAGGCATTGTGCGGTCCTGGCGGAGGTGGAGATGGCCCTCGAAGACCTACCCGTGCCCCCAGAGCCTCTCGAGGCTCCTGGGCCTGGGGGCTCTTGAGGACCGACGTCTCCACCGCGCATTGCCCGCTTCTTCAGCATCACTTCATCTTCAACAGCATCAGGTGACATCTCTCAAAGTTCCATTTTTAGCTTGGAGCGCCCACAGGGCCGCATCATTCCCAGGCCGCGTGGGTCCGTCCCCGCGGCATGTATTCGTTTTGCTTATGCTCTTTACCTACCTTGTTGGGGGCGCCCCTCGGGCTGCATCATCTCCAAGCCGCTCGGGCCTGGCCCAGCGGCGTTTTTCCGCATCTACTTAAAATGAATTTCCTCCTGCGTGCTTAACATACCCGACTTAATCGCCTGCTCGATTGGCGCCTACCTATGGAGCCGCTCGCTCTGGCATGGCATTTGGGTACGGGTCCATCCTGCAATGCCGATAAATCTGAGTGGTCGAGCTCTGGCCGCGGCAGCCTCGCAAGGCGCCACCTCACCAGGCCCTCAGTGCCCCAATCACTCCCTCGAAGCGACCAATGGTTGGCTGGCAACCGTAGCGACAGGTCTTGTTTCTCCTTATGATTGGTGTGCAGGACCCACTCCAGGAGCAACGTTGGGGACATCGCGGGCTATCTCTCCCTCTCTCCGGCACGGACTGCTTGCACGCGTTAAAGGGGCGCTGAGCATCGCGACTCATGGGCTCCCTCTTGGCTCTCCAGCCCTCACCCCTGGCCTTGACCCACGGCATCGCGACCTGTCATACCAGCGGTGGCTGAGCTCACTCGAGGGCCGGGACCTGAGGACGTAGAGCATTAAGGAAAGTGCGGGGGAGTGGGAAGAAGCTCGCGACGACCTAACCCAGCAGTGCCCCGGCTGCCGCCACTCAGGCCAGGCGCCTCGCCGAAGAGCTACTCCAAACTCAAAAGATAAGTCACTCCTTACAGGAGCTGGACTAACGCATCGCCAAACCCTCACCTAGTGCAGCTCTGTCACGGCGACGTTGCCTTCCTTTCTCGCCCAGCGAGGGCTGCTTGAGCGCTAAAGGGGACCTCTCAAGCATCACGACTCGGGGGCTCTTACCAGACCTCGGGCCGCTCACCTCCTGGCCTTGACCACGGCATCGCGACCTGGCATACCAGCGACGGCTGAAGCCCGCCTGGGGACTGGGACCTGTCAGCGTAGAGCGCTAAGTCCTCGTGAGGATAGAAAGGGGGAGCCAAGCCGCGACAGGACATGCACCTCGCATCGATTCATATTAAGGATATTATGTTCACAAAAGACATGGCAGGCGCCTTACATACCCCCATGGGGTGTTGCTTCGATTCCTCGCAGGGAACAAAAGGTGCTAGTCCTAAGGAACACTAATCGCCCGCACCTCCGCAAGGGACGCCATCATCAACAGTGGGCTGCCCAACGCCGGCGCCAACCCCATCCGGTCGATGGCGGCGGCGGCTTGATGCAGTCGCCCCACTCCGAAACCAGCCTTGAGCGAGCTCGTAGCTGTTGTCGCTCGTCTCCGGAGTCGCGACGAGATCGGGGGAGATTCTGGATTCCCCAGCTCCTCCGCTGCTGCCTGAGGAGCTGCTGGAGGGCCGATGGGCCGGCCAAGCCCTCGCCAGTCCGTTGCCCCTGCCGCTTTTCTTGGGACAGCACTCCAGCCGGCGTCCTTCAGCATCGAAGACCTTGAAGAACATCAGGGAGGCGCCGTCGTATTCCAGATGAATCACGAGGGCACCCTCCGTCCGGTAGACCCGGGCGATCTCACCCCGGCCCCGGGTCATGAAGACCTTGCCCGAAGCGACAACCGCGACCTCCGCTCCGGTCACAAGGGTGCTGTAGTCGGCGTGCTGCAGCCAGAGCTCCAGAGACCCACTCGGCGGCATCTCGAAGGAGAAGGAGGGAGGAAGGCGGATCCAAGAGCTTGGAGGCATGGCGGCGTGAAGCACAAGCTCGCAAGAGGAGCCCTCAGCGTGGACTCCAGGAGGAACGACGCGCACCACCATGACTCGTCGGCGTCGACGGCGGACCGTCGGTGTCGCTCGACGCCTTCTCCCCTAGGACCCATGACGCGGGCGTACAAGGGCAGCGGAAACGCAGGCGGCGGCCGCTCGTACCAGGGCCTCGACACCTCCTGCCAAGCACCCTCATCTCGGCGGCAGAGGACTGGCCGTTTCTTCGGCGAAAGAGGGCCAGGACCATCTCGGGGGGCCTTTCCCTTCTCTTCTGCAGAAAACCGGCGGATTGGTGCCATTGGCGCAAGGAGAAGCAAGGACGAGGAAGAAGAAGAAAAGGAGTAGCAGGAAGGGATGGACTGAAGGGGCTCACGCAGTCCCGTACTTATAGCCGGAGAAGGCCAACCGCCGAGCACCACGATCGCAGGTAATCATGACCGCTTTCTACGCATGCGAGGACTTGTCAAGTCGTCGCGATTGCGGCGTCGTGGGAAGCGCAGACGCCCACGTCGCCCGGGCCGGGCCGCCGGGCGCCCACGGCCGCAGGCTATTGGGGCCCGTGGGCGCTCCGCTTGCCCCTTCTGCTTTCTAAGCCAAGCCCGGGCGCACCTTGGACCCGGGGGCTACAGTCGGTGTTCTGGGAACGGGGGTCCCCAGACTTGCCTGCGGCCTGCGGCGTGGCTCAATTGAGGGCCCAGCGCGGCCCATCTTCATCAGCTCAAGCTCAAGACCCTCGCGAGGGGCCAAGCCTCACGGGGCGGACGACAGGAAGCTTCCTTAGGGGTAGCCTCATCAGGCAGGCTCGCGAGGAGGCGGAGAGATCAAGGCAGGGGCACCTCGCGAGGAGCCCGTGGCACAAGCCATGACGATCGAGACCAGGCGGGCGCCGGCCTGCACAGTGTCCTTGTTTCCCCTTTGGTGCAAAGGGAGCAAGCACAGTCTAAGGCATCGGGCAAAGGTTACCATTCCGGTGCAACGAGACCAAGACCAGCAGAGCGGCAGGATGGAGGTCACCGTGGAGCCCAAGACGGCGTCATCACCGGTGCTTTTGGCGGCGAAGACCACCTTTGGTCAGGATAACTTATACTAGATGTTCCACTTGAAAATGGCCAATTGTTGGCGCCCTTCCCGCTCATTATTTGGGGAGAGGCCCAGGGCCTCTATAAATAGAGCTAGCCACCACAGAGTAGAGGCATCAAATCTAATCAGGTCAGATCCCATCTAATGGGAGGAGATCGGATAGAGCCCTAGAAAAGAGAGAGAGAGAGAGAGAGAGAGAGAGAGAGAGAGAGAGAGAGAGAGAGAGAGAGAGGCGATCGAACTCACCCAAAAGTTCAACGCATCAGTTCAAGAACACCTCTCGCGAGGCTGTTCTTCCCCTGTACTGTTCATCATCAGCCCCTGAGGCAATCCACCACACCACACCTTTGGAGTAGGGTATTACACCACAACGGTGGCCCGAACCGATATAAATCTCGTGTCCCTTGTGTTGTTCGCCATTTCCACTTAGATCACCACGAGGAGATCGAATAGATCAGTGAGGAGAGATCTGCCGCGCTTTTGAGTTCGAACCTTAAGGTGCGGAACCCAATCCGACATTAACCTTGGTCGCCATAAGCTCCTCGCGCATCTTGCGATTGCGCCGCGTTCTGGTGGAGCAGCGCTAATCACAAATGGCCGGGATGAGCGTCGGGGATGTTGTAATCGCACTCGGCTGAATCTCTGGATGTACTTGCACAGGTCTCCCCTTCCTTCCGGGAATGATATGTGAAACCTTGGCACGGCCATGAGCTTGGTGGCCTCCTGTGAAGGCGCCAGCGAACTCATGGCAGAATCTGACCAGAAGAAATGGAATCCACCGGCAAGTGCATCAACCAAGACATCACATTGGGCTTGGCGCCACTGCGAAATAGTTGGCAAGCACCTTGTCGTTCTGCGAGCCCAATGACCCGGCTTCGCGATGGTGTAGATGCTTTGAGGAACTTCCGGACGAATGGGTCTTGCCGGTGTACTTCTCGCCGACGTCGGGCTTGAACGTGCGGTGGGGCAGCCCGCTGGAACTCGGCTCACCGACGGGTAAAGCCGGGCAGCCCACCTCGTGAGTAGCCCCCCGGTGGCCAGGTGGTCCATAGTGAGTCCCGCCCAGCTTGTCCGTGGCCCAGCGTTTCGCGTCGGCCTTCATTGTGGTTCGAGCGTCTTCATGAGCTCGCTCCCGAAGGACCTGGCGCTGGTCGTGGAGGGTCCGCGGGTCGGACGACGCTATGGAGATGTTATCACAAGCGTCGCCGCAACGGGCCGACGCCCACGGCGGCTGGCGAGGAGGAGGAGAGTGCACCGTGGCCGTGATACGTCTCCAACGTATCTATAATTTTTGATTGCTCCATGCTATATTATCTACTGTTTTGGACAATATTGGGCTCTATTTTCCACTTTTATATTATTTTGGGACTAACCTATTAACTGGAGGCCCATTTAGAATTGCTGTTTTTGCCTATTTGAGTTTGAAGAAAGCGGAATATCAAAGCGAGTCCAAAGCGGAATGAAACCGAGAACGTGATTTTCTCACCGAATATGATCCAGGAGACTTGGACCCTCGTCAAGAAAAGAAAGGAGGTGGGCACGAGGTAGGGGCGCCCACCCCCCAGGGCGCCCTCCACCCTCATGGGCCCCACCTTGCTCCAGCAGCGTACTTCTTCCTCCTATATATACCTACATACACCAAGCGATCGAATCACGGAGCAAAACCTAATTCCACCACCGCAACCTTCGTACCCACGAGATCCCATCTTGGGGCTGTTCAGGAGCTCGGCCGAAGGGGGCATCCACCACGGAGGGCTACTACATCATCACCATAGCCCCTCCGATGAAGTGTGAGTAGTTTACTTCAGACCTTCGGGTCCATAGTTAGTAGCTAGATGACTTCTTCTCTCTTTTTGGATCTCAATACAATGTTCTCCCCCTCTCTCGTGGAGATTTATTCATTGTAATCTTCTTTTTGCGGTGTGTTTTTTGAGATCGATGAATTGTGGGTTTATGATCAAGATTATCTATGAACAATATTTGAATCTTCTCTGAATTCTTTTATGTATGATTGGTTATCTTTGCAAGTCTCTTGAATTATCAGTTTGGTTTCGCCTACTAGATTGATCTTTCTTGCGATGGGAGAAGTGCTTAGCTTTGGGTTCAATCTTGTGGTGTCCTTTCCAGTGTGATGATGGGGTAGCAAGGCACGTATTGTATTGTTGCCATCGAGGATAACAAGACGGGCTTTTATCATATTGCATGAATTTATCCCTCTACATCATGTCATCTTGCTTAAGGCGTTACTCTGTTTTCTTGAACTTAATACTCTAGATGCATCTTTGGATAGCGGTCGATGAGTGGAGTAACAGTAGTAGATCTTTTGCAAGGCAGGGAGTCGGTCTACTTGTCTCGGACGTGATGCCTATATACATGATCATACCTAGATATTCTCATAACTATGCTCAATTCTATCAATTGCTCAACGATAATTCGTTCACCCAAGTAAAATACTTATGCTCTTGAGAGAAGCCACTAGTGAAATCTATGGCCCCCGGGTCTATCTTCATCATATTAATCTTCCATCACTTTATTATTGCCTTTGCTTTTTTACTTTTGCTTTTGTTTTACGTTGCATCTTTATCATAAAAATACCAAAAATATTATCTATCATCTCTATCAGATCTCACTCTCTTAAGTGACCGTGAATGGATTGACAACCCCTAATCGCGTTGGTTGCGAGGAGTTATTTGCTTTGTGTAGGTACTAGGGACTCGTGGCGTAGCCTCCTCTTTGGATTGATACCTTGGTTCTCAAAACTGAGGGAAATACTTACGCCATCTTGTGTTGCATCACCTTTCCTCTTCAAGGAAATCAAGCCTTGATGCTCAAGAGGTAGCAAGAAGAATTTACGGCGCCCGTTCTTGAGGAGGTCTATGCAAAGTCAACATACCAAGTACCCATCACAATCCCTTATCTCCCGCATTACATAATTTGCCATTTGCCTCTCGTTTCCTCTCCCCACTTCACCCTTGCCGCTTTATTCACCCTCTCTTTTCCGTTTGCCTTTTTCTCGCTTGCTTTTTGTTTGCTCGTGTGTTGAATTTCTTGTTTGTCACGATGGCTCAAGATAATACCAAATTGTGTGACTTTACCAACACCAACAATAATGATTTCCTTAGCACTCCGATTGCTCCTCTTACCAACATTGAATCTTGTGAAATCAATACTTCTTTGTTGAATCTTTTTATGAAAGATCAATTTGCCGGCCTTCCTAGTGAATATGCCGCTACTCATCTAAATAGCTTCGTTGATTTGTGTGATATGCAAAAGAGGAAAGATGTTGATAATGATATTGTTAAATTGAAGCTATTTCCTTTTTCGCTTAGAGATCGTGCTAAAGCTTGGTTTTCGTCTTTGCCTAAAATAGTATTGATTCTTGGAACAAGTGCAAGGATGCTTTTATCTCTAAGTATTTTCCTCCCGCTAAGATCATCTCTCTTAGAAACGATATTATGAATTTTAAGCAACTTGATCATGAACATGTTGCACAAGCTTGGTAGAGGATGAACTTAATGATACGTAATTTCCCTACTCATGGTTTGAATTTGTGGATGATTATACAAAAATTTATGTCGGATTGAATTTTGCTTCTAGAAACCTTTTAGATTCGGCGCATGGAGGCACTTTTATGGAAATCACTTTACGAGAAGCTACTAAACTCCTAGATAATATTATGGTTAATTATTCTCAATGGCACACTTTGAAAGATCTACTAATAAAAAAGTGCATGCCACGAGAAAGAAATTAATGTTTTTAGTGTAAAGATGGATTAACTTATGAAATTATTTGCTACTAATAGTGTTTCTTCTGATCCTAATGATATTCCTTTGTCTACTTTGATTGAGAATAATAATGAATCTATGGATGTGAATTTTGTTGGTAGGAATAATTTTGGTAACAACGCATTATAGAGGAAACTTTAATCATAGGCCTTATCCTAGTAATTCCTCTAATAATTATGGAAATTCCTACAACAACTCTTATGGAAATTTTACTAAGATGCCCTCTGAATTTGAGACTAGTGTTAAAGAGTTTATGAATTCGCAAAAGAATTTTAATGCTTTGCTTGAAGAGAAATTGCTTAAAGTTGCGTTGATAGAATTTCTCTTGATGTTGATACTTTAAAGCTTAGATCTATTCCTCCTAAGCATGATATCAATGAGTGTCTCAAAGCCATGAGAATTTCCATTGATGAGTGCAAAGAAAGAACCGCTAGGATGCGTGCTACGACAGATGCCTTTATTAAAGCGTGTTCCTCTAGTTCCTATGAAAATAAAGATGAAGATCTAAAAGTTATTGATGTGTCCCCTATTGAATCTTTGTTTTGCAATATGAATCTTGATAATGATGGGACTGAATATGATCCACCTTTACCTAGAAGGCGTTCCAAAAATTCGGAGTTTTTAGATCTTGATGCTAAAATTGATAAAAGTGGGATTGAAGAAATCAAAACCCTAGTTTTTGCTAAACTCACTATTTTGGATTTAAAGGAATTTAATTATAAAAGTTGCTCTTTGATTGATTGTATTTCCTTTACAATCCGTGCTAAATTCTCCTCACGCTTATAGTCAAAATAAAGCGTTTACTAAACATATCGTTGATGCCTTGATGCAACCTTATGAAGAAAAACTTGAGTTGGAAGTTTCAATCCCTAGAAAACTTTATGATGAGTGGGAACCAACTATTAAAATTAAGATTAAGGATCATGAATTTTATGCTTTATGTGATTTGGGTGCGAGTGTTTCCACTATCCCCAGAACTTTGTGCGATTTGCTAGATTTCCGTGATTTTGATGATTGCTCTCTAAACTTGCACCTTGCGGATTCCGCTATTAAGAAACCTATGGGAAGAATTAATGATGTTCTTATTGTTTCAAATATTAATTATGTGCCCGTAGATTTTATCGTTCTTGATATAGATTGCAATCCTTCTTGTCCTATTATTCTTGGTAGACCTTTCCTTAGAACGATTGGTGCAATTATTGATATGAAGGAAGGAAATATTAGATTCCAATTTCCATTAAAGAAAGGCATGGAACACTTCCCTAGGAAGAAAATAAAATTACCATATGAATCTATCATGAGAGCCACTTATGGATTGCCTACCAAAGATGGCAATACCTAGATCTATCCTTGCTTTTTATGCCTAGCTAGGGGCGTTAAACGATAGCGCTTGTTGGGAGGCAACCCAATTTTATTTTTAGTTTTTGCTTTTTGTTTGTATTTAGGAATAAATCTTTGATCTTGCTGTAATTTCCAGAAACTTTCAGTTCATGAAAACAATTGTTAAAACTCACCAGAACGCGATAAAATAGTGATTCTAATTGCTGCTGATCAATAAACAAATTTCCTAGGTCGCGCTATTTTGGCTGAATTTTTGGAGTTCCAGAAGTTTGCGTTAGTTACAGATTACTACAGACTGTTCTGTTTTTGACAGATTCTGTTTTTCGTGTGTTGTTTGCTTATTTTGATGAATCTATGGCTAGTAAAATAGTTTATAAACCATAGAGAATTTGTAATACAGTAGGTTTAACACCTATATAAATAAAGAATGAGTTCATTACAGTACCTTGAAGTGGTCTTTTTGTTTTCTTTCGTTAACGGAGCTCACGAGATTTCTGTTGAGTTTTGTGTTGTGAAGTTTTCAAGTTTTGGGTGAAATCTTTTGATGGATTATGGAACAAGGAGTGGCAAGAGCCTAAGCTTGGGGATGCCCATGGCACCCCCAAGATAATATAAGGACACCAAAAAGCCAAAGCTTGGGGATGCCCCGGAAGGCAACCCCTCTTTCGTCTACTTCCATCGGTAACTTTACTTGGAGCTATATTTTTATTCACCACATGATATGTGTTTTGCTTGGAGCGTCTTGTATGATTTGAGTCTTTGCTTTTTAGTTTACCACATTCATCCTTGCTGTACACACCTTTTGAGAGAGCCATACATGATTTGGAATTTGTTAGAATACTCTTTGTGTTTCACTTATATCTTTTGAGTTATATAGTTTTGCTCTAGTACTTCACTTATATCTTTTAGAGCACGGTGGTGGATTTGTTTTATAGAAACTATTGATCTCTCATGCTTCATTTAGATTATTTTGACAGTCTTAAATAGCATGGTAATTTTCTTAAATAATCCTAATATGCTTGGTATTCAAGATTTGTAAAATTTTCTTTTGAGTGCGTTGAATACTAAGAAAAGTTTGATGCTTCATAATTGTTTTGAGATATGAAGATGGTGATATTAGAGTCATGCTAGTTGAGTAGTTGTGTATTTGAGAAATACTTGTGTTAAAGTTTGTGATTCCCGTAGCATGCACGTATGGTGAACCGTTATGTGATGAAGTCGGAGCACGATTTATTTATTGATTGTCTTCCTTATGAGTGGCGGTCGGGGATGAGCGATGGTCTTTTCCTACCAATCTATCCCCCTAGGAGCATGCGCGTAATACTTTGCTTTGATAACTTGTAGATTTTTGCAATAATTATATGAGTTCTTCATGATTAATGTTGAGTCCATGGATTATACGCACTTTTCTTTCTCCCACCATTGCTAGCCTATCTAATACCGTGCACTTTTCGCCGGTATCATAAACCCACAATATACCTTACTCAAAAAAGCCACCATACCTACCTATCATGGCATTTCCATAGCCATTCGAGATATATTGCCATGCAACTTTCCACTGCTCCGTTTATTATGACATCGCTCCATCATTGTCATATTGCTTAGCATGATCATGTAGTTGAAATGATTTGTGGCAAAGCCACCGCTCATAATTATTTCATACATGTCACTCTTGACTCATTGCATATCCCGCACAATCAGTCTGAGGCATTCATATAGAGTCATACTTTGTTCTAGTATCGAGTTGTAATTCATGAGTTGTAAGAAAATAAAAGTGTGATGATCATCATTTTTAGAGCATTGTCCCAAGTGAGGAAAAGGATGATGGAGACTATGATTCCCCCACAAGTCGGGATGAGACTCCGGACGAAAAAAAAGAGGCCATAAAAAAGAGAAAAGGCCCAAATAAAAAAATGAGAGAAAAAGAGAGAAGGGACTATGTTACTATCCTTTTACCACACTTATGCTTCAAAGTAGCACCATGATCTTCACGATAGAGAGTCTCTCATTCTGTCACTTTCATATACTAGTGGGAATTTTTCATTATAGAACTTGGCCTTATATTCCAATGATGGGCTTCCTCAAAATGCCCTAGGTCTTCGTGAGCAAGCGAGTTGGATGCACACCCACTTAGTTTCTTTTGTTGAGATTTCATATACTTATAGCTCTAGTGCATCCGTTGCATGGCAATACCTACTCACTTACATTGATATCTATTGATGGGCATCTCCATAGCCCGTTGATACGCCTAGTTGATGTGAGACTATCTTCTCCCCTTTTGTCTTCTCCACAACCACCATTCTATTCCACATATAGTGCTATATCCATGGCTCACGCTCATGTATTGCGTGAAGATTGAAAAAGTTTTGAGAATGTCAAAAGTATGAAACAATTGCTTGGCTTGTCATCGGGGTTGTGCATGATTTAAATACTTTGTGTGGTGAAGATAGAGCATAGCCGTATCTATATGATTTTGTAGGGATAACTTTATTTGGCCTTGTTATTTTGAGAAGACATGATTGCTTTGTTAGTATGCTTGAAGTATTATTATTTTTATGTCAATATGAACTTTTGTCTTGAATCTTTTCGGATCTGAATATTCATACCACAATTAAGAAAAATTACATTGAAAATATGCCAAGTACCACTCCGCATCAAAAATTCTGTTTTTATCATTTACCTACTCGAGGACGAGCAGGAATTAAGCTTGGGGATGCCTGATACGTGTCCAACGTATCTATAATTTTTGATTGCTCCATGCTATATTATCTACTGTTTTGGACAATATTGGGCTCTATTTTCCACTTTTATATTATTTTTGGGACTAACCTATTAACCGGAGGCCCAGCCCGAATTGTTGTTTTTGCCTATTTCAGTAGTTTCAAGAAAAGGAATATCAAACGAGTCCAAACGGAATGAAACCTTCTGAACGTGATTTTCTCAATTGAATATGATCCAAGAGACTTGGACCTCAAGGTCAAGAAAGAAAGGAGGTGGGCACGAGGTAGAGCGCGCCCACCCCCCGAATGCGCGCCCTCCACCTGGGCCCACCTTGCTCCCACCGACGCATTTCTTCCTCCTATATATACCTACGTACCCCAAACGATCGGACACGGAGCAAAAACCTAATTCCACCGCCAAGCAACCTTCAGACTCATCGATACCCCATCATGGGGCCTGTTTGTTTGAACTCATGGGAGGGGCATCCACCACGGAGGGCTTCTACATCATCACCATAGCCCCTCCGATGAAGTGTGAGTAGTTTACTTCAGCCCGGGTGCACCTATCGGCCAGAACGTAGAGCTCGGCCACATCCTTAACCTTGGTCATCGCCAGCTCCTCGTGCATCTTGCGATTGTGCACGTTCTGGTGGAACGCACTAATCATAGCGACGGTATGAACATCGAGGATGTTGTACTGCACTCGACTGAATCTCTGGATGTACTTGCGCAGGGTCTCCCCTTCCTTCTTGGGAATGATATGTAGATCACTGGCCCGGCCATGAGCTTGGTGGCCTCCTGTGAAGGCGCCAACGAACTCATGGCACAAATCTGACCAAGAAGAAATGGAATCCCCGGCAAGTGCATCAACCAAGACATCACATTGGGCTTGAGCGCCGGTAGTAAATAGTTGGCAAGCACCTTGTAAATACGTGGAGCCCCAAATGACTCGCATCGCGATGGTGTAGATGCCGAGGAACTTCGGACGGATGGGTCTTGCCAGTGTACTTCTCGCCGATGTCGGGCTTGAGCGTGCGGTGGGGCGGCCACTGGAGCGCCTTTCGACTCACGGGTAAAAGCCGGGCAGCCCACCTCGTAAGGTAGGGCCGGGGCCCCCTTGGCCGGGTGGTCCATAAGCGGTCCCGCCAGCTTGTCCAAGCTGGCGGCGCGTTTAGCCGGGCGCTCGACGGTGGTTCAAGCGTCTTCGTGAGATCGCTCCCGAAGGACCTGGCGCTGGTCGCGGAGGGTCCGCGGGTCAGACGACGCTATGGAGATGTTATAACAAGCGTCGTCGCAACAGGCCGACGCCCGCGGCGGCTGGCGAGGAGGAGGAGAGTGCACCGTGGTCGTGATACGTCTCCAACGTATCTATAATTTTTGATTGCTCCATGCTATATTATCTACTGTTTTGGACAATATTGGGCTCTATTTTCCACTTTTATATTATTTTTGGGACTAACCTATTAACCGGAGGCCCAGCCTGTAATTGTTGTTTTTGCCTATTTTGAGTTTCAAGAAAGCGGAATATCAAACGGAGTCCAAAGCGGAATGAAACCTTCGGGAACATCATTTTCTCACTGAATATGATCCAGGAGACTTGGACCCGACGTCAAGAAAGAAAGGAGGTGGGCACGAGGTACGGGGCGCGCCCACCCCCCATGGCGCGCGCTCCACCCTCGTGGGCCCCACCTTGCTCCACCGACGTACTTCTTCCTCCTATATATACCTCATTGCACTTCAAACGATCGAATCACGGGCAAAACCTAATTCCACCGCCACAACCTTCATACTCACGAGATCCCATCTTGGGGCACATTAGGAGCTCCGACGGAGGGGCATCCACCATGGAGGGCTTCTACATCATCACCATAGCCTCCTCCGATGAAGTGTGAGTAGTTTTCTTGAGACCTTGGGTCCATAGTTAGTAGCTAGATGGCTTCTTCTCTCTTTTTGGATCACAATACAATGTTCTCCCCTCTCTTGTGGAGATCTATTCGATGTAATCTTCTTTTTTGCGGTGTGTGTTTGTTGAGACCCGATGGGTTTATGATCAAGATTATCTATGAACAATATTTGAATCTTCTGAATTCTTTTATGTATGATTGGTTATCTTTGCAAGTCTCTTCGAATTATCAGTTTGGTTTGGCCTACTAGATTGATCTTTCTTGCAATGGGATAAGTGCTTAGCTTTGGGTTCAATCTTGGGGTGTCCTTTCCCAGTGCCAGTAGGGGCAGCAAGGCACGTTTGTATTGTTTCCATCGAGGATAACAATATGGGGTTTTTATCATATTGCATGAATTTATCCCTCTACATCATGTCATCTTGCTTAAGGCGTTACTACTGTTTTCTTGAACTTAATACTCTAGATGCATGCTTTGGATAGCGTGTCGATGAGTGGAGTAATAGTAGTAGATGCGGCGAGAGTCGGTCTACTTGTCTCGGACGTGATGCCTATATACATGATCATACCTAGATATTCTCATAACTATGCTCAATTCTGTCAATTGCTCAACAGTAATTCGTTCACCCACCGTAAAATACTTATGCTCTTGAGAGAAGCCACTAGTGAAATCTATGGCCCCCGGGTCTATCTTCATTATATTAATATTCCATCACTTTATTATTGCCTTTGCTTATTACTTTTGCTTTTATTTTACTTTGCATCTTTATCATAAAAATACCAAAAATATTATCTATCATCTCTATCAGATCTCACTCTCTTAAGTGACCGTGAAGGGATTAACAACACCTAATCATGTTGGTTGCGAGGAGTTATTTGCTTTGTGTAGGTACGAGGGACTCGCGCGTAGCCTCCTACTGGATTGATACCTTGGTTCTCAAAAACTGAGGGAAATACTTACGCTCTTGTCTGCATCACCTTTCCTCTTCAAGGAAATCAATGCAAAGTGCTCAAGAGGTAGCAAGGGGTGACGTCAAGGCGTGAACAAAAGGTGCCTCCACTGCACTCACTTGGGCGCGAGTGGTGAGGCTGACAGTGGTGCCACAAGGCCAGAGAGAGAGGGGGAGCGTGAGATCAGAGACAGGCGGGGCTTCGCCGGAGCACACGCCGATGACGAGGGGGTTTGGGGCTAGGCTAGAGGGATATGATTGAAGCTGGGCTTGTGGCGCACCTGCCTGTACCCGTGGCTTGGTGTGGGGTGGATTGAGCTGCTCATGTTGAGCCTGCAAGCCTCGGTGGCGGGACGGGTTTCACGGAGAGGTTGAAGATCACGGCTAGGGGCGGCTCCGAGGGCTCACAGGCGTCCAGGCAGCACCAACAGACCCCCTATGCCACGCCCAAGTAGCTGCTTGAGCTCGAGGGGCACCGGAGAGCGGTGGCCGTGCTGCGGGGGCCGCCGGAGTTCTCTGGTCGGGGCGACGGCCAGAGGCCTGCCCGACCAAGCTGCTGCTCGTCTACATGTTCGTGGAGGTGGTGTGGAGTGCTGCTTGGCTAGAAATCAAGGAGGAAGCGCCATATATAGCCGAGCAAGGGGACGGTCACCGGAGCTCGACACACGGCGAACGCATTTACTTAAAAGCTCCAAAGGCATGACGGGAAAACACTCAGCCAACGCAGGAGTTGCCCATGCTCGCAGACGAGCACAGAGGCGGTGGAGGAACCGGACAAGCACACGACGCACTATGGCTTTTGGCCACGACGCGTCGTGGTTTGCCGCAGCTCCAAAGATCGGGCGAGCGCCAGTGGAGAGGTCAAGAGTGATGGGTCGACGCCAGGTGCGGCGCGGCAAAGCGCCGGGCGAAGCGCTGAACGAAGTCTTCAGAGAGGAATGCGCCAGCCAGAGCGCTTCGAGACATTGCCAGACGCCGTGTCTTCACGCGGTCACCATGCTGGCATGGTCAAGATGACGCCCAGGCGCATCCAAACCTTGTTTACGCTTTCATCCATGCAGTGTTTAGTCTAGGAGTGGTGATAGCTCATACCCAGTGCCGACTAAATTGACTCAATCTGTCGACAAGTTTCACCGTAAACTTGGTCGCCAAGTTAAGAAATCTTCTAGAAGGCCATTAGGGTTGATCTCCGAGGTTTAGGGTTTCTTAGGAGGGTGTTTAAGCTCAAGAAAGATCAGCCAAAAGATCAATGGAAAATGTACTTGTACAAACCGGAATTTTTAAGAGAAATGATTTTCTATAGAAAAAATATCCCAAAAAGTGATGCAATATTTTTGCATGGGAAGGTAGGGTTCTAAGAATATTCAGGAATTATTTCAGATTTTTCGGGCAAGAAAAATTGGGATTGCTTTGGAGCACAAGTTTTGAATTGAATTTCAGAGAAAAATGAATATTTTTCTTTTATGAAAAATATTCATTTGATTATTTTAGGATTTATTAGAGGAATAAAGTAGATAGGTCACTTGTGTGAAAGTCAAGGATATGCCCAAGTGACAAGTCCATTTGAAATGATTTCAAGATCCAAATCAAGTCGGGCAAAATCACGGCAAAAACCAAGTCCTAAGAAGAGAGATGACAAGTCCGGATAAAGAGAGAAGGCAAAATCCAGGCTGTCACACATCCCAATGGTTGGCAACCATAAGGACGATCAGTGATCTCCCATGTCCTATTAGCCAAGATGGAATCCATCTCGCCATTTAACCGCATCCTTCCAAAGAGTCAAGATCCGGAGATGCATAAGCTTTTGGAACTAGGAGTGTCATCATCCACGAGGTACACGAGGAAGTCATTACCAAAAGACTTTGTAGTCCTCTGCCTCTTGCTCCTAACATGAACTTCTTCGTCATCCTCCGATGAATTTTCATCACTTTTTTGTTCATATTCCATCGGAATGACTGGTTCTTGAGTCTCATCAGATTCCAGTCTAGAAGTGCTTTGCATATCTCTCATGGGGAAAATATCCTCAAAGAATGTAGCATCCTTAGACTCTATAATTGTACCGACATTATGGTTAGGTACCTCAGATTTCACTACTAGATATATATATAGCCAACAGTATTCTTAGCATAGCATTAACGCAGTCCACGGTCTTCGGTCAAAGCTTGTGCTTTTTGAGGATCGGCATATTGACTTTCGCCAAACAGCCCCAAGTGCACAAGTACGAGAGTGTAGTTCTTTTCTTTTCCCATTTCTCATAGGGAGTAGTCTCATTATCCTTCATGGCATATTCAGTACATGGCTTGATGTCAACACAGCCTTCCCCCACCATGCCTTGGATAAATCCAATGTATCTAACATGGCATTAACCAAATCTGTTAGAGTACGGTTTTTCCGCTTGGCAACCCCTGCTGACCGAGGTGAATAGGAGGTGTCTATTGGGAATCGCATGGAAAAACAAAAAATATTCTACGACACGCAATGATCTATCCATGGAGATGCATAGCAACAAGGGGGAGAGTGTGTTCACGCATTCAGAGACCGTAAGCGGAAGCTGCTTATTCAACACGGGTGATGTAGTCATACACCTTCGCAATCCGATCAAGTACCAAACACACGACACCTCCGCTGCTCGCACATCGCTCAGCTCGGTGTCATCTCGCCATCTTGATCCAACAAGTGGCCAAGGTAGTAGATGAGTTCCACAAGATAACGGTGTGGTGACGGTGGTGTTGAAGCATTCTCGCAGGCTTCGCCAAGCACCGCCACGATCTAGAGCGGAGGAGTAAACTAGAGGCGGAGGGGTGCCACACACGGCGTGGAATAAGCTGTGTATTAGGTGGCACCCTCCCCACATATATATAGGTGTGGGAGGGAGGAGGCAGCCCCTAGGACGCCCCAATAGGCCGACGGCCACCCTAGGGTTTTCCTAGTGGTGCCCCCTTCCATATAATGCACTTGGGAGAAGGAAGGGGGAGGCGCCTACTCCTTCCTTTCTCCCTTTCGAGATATGGTAGGAGGAGGTGGCGCCTCCTTTCCATCTAATTGGGTGCGGCTTCCCTAAGGAGGCGACTAGCCCATGTGGGCTGGTGTGTTCCCTCTACTTGGCATACGAAGGCACAATACTCTCCGGTGCCTCCGAACCCCTTCTTCCGCATTCCAAACTATTCCGAGACCAAATAGTATCGCCCCATATATCGATCTTACCTTCGCATTCATTCCGAGCCCTCGTCCCGTCCGCGTGATCACATCCGGGAATCAACAACGCTCGTCACCAAACCACATAACTCATATAATACCAAATCGACATCGAACATTGTTGCAAGGGACCCTACGGGTTCGAGAATTATCTAGAAATGACCGAGACACCTCTCCGATCAATAACTAATAGCGGAACCTGGATGCCCATATTGGATCCTACATATTCTATGAAGATCTTTATCGGTCGAACCGTAATGACAACATACGTAATTCCCTTTGTCTATCGGTACATTACTTGCTCGAGATTCGATCGTCGGTATGTTCATGCCTAGTTCAATCTCTTTAGTCTCTTTAGTCGTCCGTAATACATCACCTCGTGACTAACTCCATTGTCATTTTCCTGCAAGCTTATGATGTATTACCGAGAGGGCCCAGAGATACCTCTCCGATACCGGAGTGACAACTTAATCTCGATCTATGCCAACTCAATAAACACCTTCGGAGATACCTGTAGAGCATCTTTATTATCACCCAGCTTACATTGTGACGCTTTGATAGCACACAAGGTATTCCTCCGTATCCGGAGTTGCATAATCTCATAGACGAAGGAATAAGTATTTGACATGAAGAAAGCAATAGCAATAAACTGAACGATCATTATGCTAAGCTAACAGATGGGTCTTGTCCATCACATCATTCTCCTAATGATATGATCCCATTATTAAATGACAACACATGTCCATGGTTAGGAAACCTTAACGATCTTTGATCAACGAGCTAGTCTAGTAGAGGCTTACTAGGGACATGATACTTTTTTTATGTATTCACACATGTATTTAAGTCTCCCATCAATACAATTCTAGCATGAATAATAAACCTTTACCATGAATAAGGAAATATAAAATAACAACTTTATTATTGCCTCTAGGGCATATTTCCTTCAGTCTCCCACTTGCACTAGAGTCAGTAATCTAGTTCACATTGCCATGTGATTTAACACTAATAGTTCACATCGTCATGTGATTAACACCCATAGTTCACATCGTCATGTGATTAACACCCATAGTTCACATCGCCATGTGACCAACACCCAAAGGGTTTACTAGAGTCAATAATCTAGTTCACATCTCCATGTGATTACCACCCAAAGAGTACTAAGGTGTGATCATGTTTTGCTTGTGAGAGAAGTTTAGTCAACGGTCTGGCTACATTCAGATCAAGTATGAATATTTGCAAATTTCTATGTCCACAATGCTCGCATGGTGCTACTCTAGCTAATTGCTCCCACTATGTATCTAGATTGAGAATCTGAGTCATCCAAATTGGTGTCAAAGCTTGCATCGGTGTAACCCTTCACGATTTAACTCTTTATCACCTCTATAACCGAGAAATATTTCCTAAGTCCTCTTAGGTAACTAAGGATAAAGTTTGACCGCTGTCCAGTGATCTACTCCTGGATCACTATGGTACTCCCTTGCCAAACTCATGGTAAGGTACATAATAGGTCTAGTACACAACATGGCATACTTTATAGAAACTATGGTCTGGGGCATCGGGAATGACTTTCATTCTCTCTATCTTCTCGTGGTCGGGTTTTGAGTCTTACTCAACTTCATACCTTGCAATGTAGGCAAGAACCCTTTCTTTGGCTGATCCATTTTGAACTTCTTCAAAAATTTGTCAAGGTATGTGCTTTGTGAAAGTCCTATTAAGTGTCTCGATCTATCTCTATAGATCTTGATGCCCAATACATAAGTAGCTTTACTGAGGTCTTTTATTGAAAAATTCTTATTCAAGTATCCTTTTATGCTATCCAGAAATTCTATATCATTTCCAATCAACAATATGTCATCCACATATAATATCAGAAATGCTACAGAGCTCCCACTCACTTTCTTGTAAATACAGGTTTCACCATAAGTTTGTATAAAACCATAAGCTTTGATCACCTCATCAAAGCGTATATTCCAACTCTGAGATGCTTGCACCAGTCCATAGATGGATCGCTGGAGCTTGCACACTTTGTTAGCACCTTTAGGATCGACAAAACCTTTTGGTTGCATCATATACAACTCTTCTTTAAGAAATCCATTAAGGACTGCAGTTTTTACAACCATTTGCCAGATTTCATAAACGCGCAATTGCTAACATGATTCGGACAGACTTAAGCATCGCCACAGTGAGAAAGTCTCATCGTAGTCAACCCATTGAACTTGTCGAAACCTTTATGCATAAGTCGATCTTTGTAGACAGAACATTACCATCGCTGTCCGCCTTCTTCTTGAAGATCCATTTATTCTCTATGTCTTGCCGATCGCAAGTCCACCAAAGATCACACTTTGTTCTCATACATGGATCCTATCTCATTTTCATGGCATCAAGCCATCCGTCGGAATCGGGCTCATCATAGCTTCTACGAGGTTCATCTTGGTCTAATACCATGTCTTCTGCATCAGGATTACTGCATCACTTTGGTGCGGATCGTGTTCGCCCACTCCACGAGGTTCAAGAGTAGCTTGATCTCAAGTTTCATGATCATTATAATTTGCTTCCTCTCTATTTGGTGTAGGCATAACGGAATAGTTTTCCCGATGTACTACTTTCCAATTCGAGAGAAGGTACAACTACCTCATCAAGTTCTACTTTTCTCCCACTCACTGCCGAGAGAAACTCCTTCTAGAAAGGTTCCATTCTTAGAAACAAAGATCTTGCCTTCGGATCTGTGATTCAAGGTGTACCCAATTGGTTCCTTAGGGTATCCTATGAAGGCGCATTCGATTTGGGTTCGAGCTTATCAGGCTGAAGCCTTTTGACATAAGTGTCGCAACCCCAAACTTTAAGAAACGACAACTTAGGTTTCTTGCCAAACCATAGTTCATACGGTGTCATCTCAACGGATTTAGACGGTGCCCTATTTAATGTGAATGCGGCTGTCTCTAATGCATAACCCCAAAAGGATAGTGGCAAATCGGTAAGAGACATCATAGAATGTACCATATCTAATAAAGTACGGTTACGATGTTCGGACACACCATTACGCTGTGATGTTCCAGGTGGCGTGAGTTGTGAAACAATTCCACATTGTTTTAAATGAAGGACAAATTTGTAACTCAAATATTCACCTCTACGATCAGATCGTAGAAACTTTATTTTCTTGTTACGATGATTCTCTACTTCACTCTGAAATTCTTTGAACTTTTCAATTGTTTCGCATTTGTGTCTCTAAGTAGATATACCCATACCTACTCAAATCATCGTGAAGGTTAGAAAATAATGAAACCCGCGTGCCTCAACACTCATCGGACCGCATACATTGGTATGTATTATTTTTAATAAGTCACCGCTCGCCCATTGTTTCGAGAATGAGTTTTAGTCATCTTGCCCATGAGGCATGGTCCAAGTATCAAATGATTCATAATCAAGTGATTCCAAAAGTCCATCCGCATGGAGTTTCTTCATGCGCTTTACACCAATGTGACCTAAACGGCAAAGGCTACATGTATGTTGCACTATCATATCAACTTTGCATCTTTTGGCATCTATATTATGAATATGTGTATCACTACAATCAAGATTTAATAAACCATTTGCATTGAGTGCATGACCATAGAAGGTTTTATTCATTTAAACAGAACAACAATTATTCTCTGACATAAATGAAAAACCGTATTGCAATAAACATGATATAATCATATTCATGCTCAATGCAAACACCAAATAACATTTATTTAGGTTCAACACTAATCCCAAGGTAGAGGGATTGTGCGATGGTGATCGATCAACCTTGGAATCACTTCCAACACACATAGTCACCTCGCCTTAACTAGTCTTGGTTTATTCTCCAACTCCTGCTTTCGAAGTTACTAATCTTAGCAACCTAACCGGTATCAAATACCTAGGTGTTACTATGAACACTAGTAAAGTACACATCAATAACATGTATATCAAATATACCTTTGTTCACTTTGCCATCCTTCTTATCCGCCAAGTATTTGGGGTAGTTCCGCTTCTAGTGACCATTCCCTTTGCAAGAGGAGCACTCGCTTTTAGTCTTAGGTCCAGCTTTGGGCTTCTTCACGGGAGTGGCAACTTGCTTGCCATTCTTCTTGAAGTTCCCTTTCTTTTCCTTTGCCCTTTTTCTTGAAACTAGTGGCCTTGTTAACCATCAACACTTGATGCTCTTTCTTGATTTCCACCTTCGCTGCTCAAAGATCAATGTAAGAGCTCGAGTATCTTTTCGTTATCCCTTGCACATTATAGTTCATCAAGTTCTAGTAGCTTGCGATAGTGACTAGAGAACTTTGTCAATCACTGTCTTATCTGGAAGGTAACTCCCACTTGATTCAAGCGATTGTAGTTCCTAGTCATTCTGAGCACATGCTCACTAGCTGAGCCATTATCCTCCATCTTGTAGACAAATTACTTGTCAGAGGTTTCATACGCCTCGTCACGGCATGAGTCTGAAATACCAATTTCAGCTCTTGGAACATCTCATATTCTCCGTGGCGTTAAAAAACATTTTTGAAGTCCCGGTTCTAAGTCGTAAAGCATGGTGCACTAAACTATTAATTAGTCATCATATCGAGCTTGCCAAACATTCATAATGTCTGATCCGCCTCGCAGAGGTCCGCTACCCAGCGTGCATCAAGGACATAACTCTTATGTGCATCAATGAGGATAATCCTCAGATCACGCACTCCAAAGACACATCATTGCTACTATCTTCTTTCCACTTAGTTTTCTAGGAACATATCAAAACATAGGGGAGCTACAACGAGCTATTGATCTACACCATAATTTGCAAATACTATCGTGACTAAGTTCATGATAAATTAAAGTTCAATTAATCAAATTACTAATGAACTCCCACTTAAATAAACATCCCTCATGTTATATAAGTGATATGTGATCCAAATCAACTAACCCATGTCCCATCATCACGTGAGATGGGGTAGTCATCAATGTGAACATCTCTATGTGGCTCATATCTACTATATGACTCACATTCCTTTTGGTCTCCAAAGGTTCCGAGACCATGTCTATACATGCTAGGCTCACAAGTTTAACCCAAGTATTCGCATGTGCAAAACTGTCTTACACCCGTTGTATGTGAACGAGAGTCTATAATGCCCGATCATCATGTGGTGTCTCAAACGCATTTAACTTTCGTGAACGGTGGGAGAACACTTATATCTTGAAATTTAGTGAAGGGATAATCTTATAATTCTATTGTTGTTCTAAGAAAAATAAGATGCATAAAAGGTAAACATCACATGCAATCAAGATATGTGACATGGTATGGCCATCATCATCTTGTGCTTTTTGATCTCCATCTCAAAAGCATCGCCAGATCTCCATCGTCACCGGGTGTTCCGGGACCCGAATACCCAGACTTGCCTCGCTCATGACCCATGACATGGCTCCATCGACGTCGGTACGACCACCTTCAAAGATCGACAACTCAAGACCTCATGAGGCGTAATGGCGCCAAGACCTCCAGAAGGAGCGGCCTCTCAGCCGGCTCCCGAGGAGCAGAGATTTCTATGCAAGCCTCATCTCGTGAGGTTCGGATGACGTGAGACATGACGACTAAGGCCAAAGCGGGCGCCAAATGGGCCTGTGACAGTAGTTTCCTCTTGGTGCTAAGGAAGCAAGCAGCGCTGAGTCCCGAGGAATCAGCCAAAGGTTTCCATTCCCATGCAACAAGACCAAGACCGCCAGACTACATGATGTGGTCATCGCCGAAGTGCCCGCACCATTTACACCGTAACTAGGATCAATTAAATGCTAAGATCAGTTTCACTCAACAGACTGCTAAACCCATCAGAAGTGTATGACAATCGTTAGGCGAGACTTGTCGCCACCATCTATCAATCAGCACGCATAGAATGCCGAGGCTGATAAGGTTGGTTGATCGAGGTAACTCCAAAAATTCTTCCGAACCATCAAAGTATGATATAAGACTTTGGTTCGACATATGTGTGTGAACGTTAGTATCTTCAATTGTGATAAAACGCACACAGTCATGACAAGTAGAGGTTGTAGTCCAGAAATTTTTCATTCAATTAATCCAAGATCAGACTCTCCATGATTAGAGACGCCTTCATATCCAAAAAACCTACGGCATTGGTTTCTAAATTCGGTTGTACCGAACCCGGTTGTTTGTTGCCCTCAATGTCGAAAGTGAGGATTTGCCAAGACGACGGGTAAACTTTGGACGATGATGATGACCACTAAAACCTGAAGCACCGCTTACGAGGTTTTATGATAACCGCTAAGGAAAGATAAGATCAAGGATCATGTTGTCTCCTGCTTATCGGAGTTGATAAGGAGAGGCGCTGTTTACCATACTAGGAGTATCTCCCAGCTCTCCTAGTCCAACTAGGTTTCCCAAGTGGAAGGGAGAGAGGGCGATTTAGTCCCAGGACTAGGAAGGCGGCCGATTGGGCCCCTTTACCAAGTATCTTGTTCAAATTAAAGTTCCTATTTCCATGGGTCTCATATGCTAGATTTGGATGCATTCCTCAATTTCATTCGAACTGGCGTCCAAAAATGATTTCCAATATATGAATCTTTATGAATACTGATTTCGAGACTCCTCAGATATCGCCATTATCTTCCTTCAAAGGTCAGAAACGATCCAGTAACTGATTAAGGAATGCTTAGTGCATCATGAAAGCGTAGACCTGTGCTAATAAACTCGACATCGTTATATTGCTTGCATATTCTACGAAGATCTGCAATAATCCGTTATAACCCTTTCTCCTCTCAATCTCGCATACCGCCACGCTTTTCCCATCTCAATATCCAGCTCCGTCTGCCGGCTATTGCCCACCGTCTTCAGTTACGTGCGCGTGGTACAACAAACGAGAGTCAATTAAGTTGTAGCCGCAAGGCTTATGGATGCACGAGGTCCATGGTCGCACGCAGAGGAAAGTTCCTCTCTTATTAAGCTGGAAAAAAATGTTTCTCCACTGACACCGAGCCACTACCGATGTACTTCGCATCGGCGAAGTGCCTCCTTGTTTTGTGAAAAAATTATCTATCCTGCTGGATAGCCGGGACTCATGACGGCAGGATCGACTTGTAGGCCTACTAAGCAGATTTTGTACGCATCGCATTTTGTCAGAACTTAATCAACAATTGATTCTAGGCAGCTGGACCATGGATGCTAATCCACCACCAGGCTCCTTCTTTTCAACCTCTCGTTTGCTCCTGCCGTTTCCTGTATGGCGGCATAAAGATCGCGGGCCAGCCGCCACAAGACCAACCGGTGAAGTTTCACTACCTTCCATTCATGACTCCACCGCCTCTGCCTTCCTCATCTCCCGTCGCTCCAAATTGCGCGCTGCACGGTGTGGTCAACGTGGTCAATAAATCAGAGTCACCTAAGATGACCAGACGTGAGAGAGGTCGACAAGGGGATTAATTCACGCCCATGGACACATGCATGCAACGGAACGCCGCGAAATCAACGGATAAAGGAACGCCACTTCCCCATCATAAGTATATCAGACGTGGAGAGTCTCACCATTCACGGCCGCAAATAAGTAAGTGCCTCCTTATTACGCTGAAAATATTGATTCCTCCAACTGGCGTTAGGGACCCAATCGATCGGCCACCGATTTTTGCAAAAAATGTTTGCCCCGACCGCCGGGACCTTTTTACCCGCTTGCCACCGATTTCGTGAAAAAACGCCCTCTTGGCATCACGCCGTACTCTACCGGATTTGGCGCTCTTCATTACGCATACAAAATGAATACTCCCTCGTTAGCTGACCCACCTCTGGTGGGAGGTTGACTTCAGGGCCTACTTATCGACGTGGGACAAAGGGCTTTGTCAACTTAGTCCACATGAACGATTCTAGCTCCAAAGGTCTGTGACGATGTCCATCCAACTACCGTAGTGCTTCTTTTTCAACCTCTAGTCTTCTTGCTCCCACCTAAACCAGCGCCACGGCCAGGCTCGAGGCTCCCCGCCTCCCGTGGCTCATCAGGTTGCCGCGGAGGACTCACCGCTTCTGATTCCCACCGCCGCTGCCTCAAGGGCGACGGGTAGCCTCACACCGCAGCCGAATCAAAGTTGAACCTCAGACTTTCCTCACAGGCTTCCACCGCCACGCTCTTTCCTGGCCCATCGTTGTTCCCTTCCTAGGCTCTCGCTGGCTGCCCACCGCTGTGGTGCTTCCGCATGGTGTGGTCAACGGTTTGGTCAAGAAACGACTTCTACCCAAGAGTATTGTACGTGGAGAGGCCGATACCGGGTCCACGGCCATGCCCCATTTTTTTGTGATTTGCTGCTAAGTCGCCGGTCAGCCTGGGCTAATGCAAATCTTTCAAGATTAGGAGAGCTTTCATTCTACCGGCCAAGAAAATGGCACTATCAAGAATGATGAAATGGGTTGTAGCATTTTAAAATACATCAAAGCCGCAATTAGTTTCAAATATCTTTTTTTTATTTCGAGATTTTAAATTACATTAATTTTTATGCGTGAGAATTTGTTGGATTTTATATTGATATACATTTAGTTTTAAAATCAGTTTGAATGTGAGTTTAAATTTCGGATTAAAACAGTTCGGACCGCATCAAATATGCAAAATTTCAGATTATTTTTAACCATGGCCACAATATGGTATGTAATGATAACAAAAGAATATGGGATCCAAAAAAACCTTTTTTAGAATCTAGCAAATGGGTCAGAATTATTAGAAATAATGGCGTATAATAGTATACTGCTTTTCCATGTGATTTGAGGCTTTCCTAAAAAAGGTTGACGACATTGCCAAGGATTATTGGATGGCCATTCAACTACTGCCAGGATTCTTCAATCTTCGCTTCTTCCTACCGAACATTAAAATGTTTATCAAGGGATTTGCTCACATTTTCCTCCTCACATGGGCCGGTTGTGCTTCGCTACAGTGCCTCACCGCCTCTAATCTGATTCTATCATCGGCCTAGCCATCCTTCTACTCACCCACATTCCGTCAAGATTCTCCACCGACGGCAGACGCAGTAATCCAAGAAACCTCGCTCGTATCGTACTCCTTCCACGGGAAATAACCATTGAGTCTTCCTCGCCTCCCGTGTCAAATGCTCCCTTCCTAGGCCTCATCATTGCCCACTGCCTGGTGTTTCCTTGCTGCCGGGTCGACGTGGTCAACGAATTTAATATGCATCTGGCGGATCGTACGTGGAGAGGTCGATACCGGGTCTCACGGTCGCATGCAAGTAGTGTATCGCCTCCTCATTACGCTGCGAAAATAATGATTCATCCAATTAATATCGTGGACCCACCGAAAGGTCCTCAAGATTTCGTGAAAAAACATTATCATTACCGAGAGCTCTGGACCCACTAGCCATATCTTCGCACGCAAGGCGTGCCTCCTTATTACACACAAAAATGAATACTCCTCAAGGCCGGACCCAAAGAGGTGGCAGGCTGACTTGTGGGCCTACTAAGTTGACGGGACCTGAGGGCTTTGGTCAACTTGAATAATATGCACGATTCTAGGCTCCAAAGAACCGCACGATGTCCATCCAACGGTCAGAGTGCTTCTTTTCAACCGTCGGTCTTCTTGCTCCAAATTACCAAACCAAAGACCAGCCGTGTTCTTCGTGCTCCTGCCTCCTGCGTGGTCGGGTCAAGGAGCAAGCGGCGGAGGCCCCTTACCGCTTCTCACTACTTCCCACCGCTGGCCGTGCCATCCTCTACTCACCCACACCCCCCGGTTATTCCGCTGCACGGCAGCCTTCACACCGTAGCTTAACCATTGAACCTCGCATCTCTTCTACACGCAGCATCCACTACCGCCTTGCCTTCCCCGCTGCCGCCCCTCTTTAGGCTCGCCACGTCCATCGCCTCTAGTGCTCTCGGGCCAAGGCAATAACGTGGTCAAGGAACGGCTTCCCATCGGACGTGGACCGTAGACGTGGAGAGAGGTCGATACCGGGTCCACGACCGCAGCAAGGAAGCGCCTCCTTATTAGGTGCAAAATAACCATTCCTCCACTCGACAATGGGGACTCACCAGACGGGCCACTATATTTCGCTAAAACGCTTCTCGACCGCTGACCCACTAGTTACACCTTCGCACGCGGCGAAGTACACCGGTAAAAACCATTCGCTTTGACCGCCGGCTGACCCACCAGCCACAATTCTTCCCACGGCAAGGAAGTGCTCGATAGTCGGGACCCACCTCGTCGAAGCGCACGAAGCGCTTGTCATTCTCGTCGCTAACGTACGTACATATACATCGGTGGATGTAGAGGCGCCGCATGTGTCGGGTAGAGGCGCTGCGACGTGAGCATGTACACGCATTTATTACGGCGTAGGGTGCAAGAAAGAAAACACGGCTACGCACGAGACATACATACGAAGTAGGGTCTCTAACGCCTATCGCGCAAGAGCACATGGTTGGGTTTGACGACAGTCAAAGCGCCGTCAGTTGTGTTCATGCGGAGCCAACCGTTACCTGTTCCGGAACGAACTGCGTGGTCGTGTTCATTGGGAGGGCTTGACCGAAGCCAGCGATGGAAACGAGGCTCGGCTGCATCGCGCATAACGGAGGAAACGGCCTTCAGTTCGACCGCCGTCGCTTGAAATGGGGTCCCGTTGATCAGAGGGGCCTCGCGCATCAGCAAGTCAGTAGAAATGGACTTCCCACGGTCGTAAAACGTGGGTCCCGCGATCGGGAGGGGTGGGCGTATCGTTAGGGTCGGATTTAAACGGACTTCCCACGGTCGTAAACGGGGTCCTGCTGATCGGGAGGGTGTGGCATATCGCAAAAATGCATTTAAACGGATCGGTGTTGGAGCCGCCACGGTTTAAACGGGGAGGGGTGTGGGCGCATCAGAAACGGGACTCCACAGATACCGCTCATCTCCACCGCTTCACCTCCTCCAGCCTTCCACGGGTTCCACATGTTCATCCGTACTTCACCGCGGCGCTTTTACTCCACCGGCCATCGCTTAACCACTCCTCCACGGGCACCCTCCACCGCTTCATCGCTCATCCAGCCCTCCACACCACGGGGTCCTCGTCAACCGCCACCCTCCACGGCCAACCCTCCACCGCTTAACGCTTCACTTCCAGCCTCTACACCATCGCGTTCGTGGTTCATCCGCAGGCTATCGCCACCGCCACTGCTCATCCAAACCCTTCTAACGCCATCGCTCATCCCAGAGGCAAAGATTTCATCGGCTTCGAAGTAGCAGTAGAGCGGGCGAATCGCTTCCATCAGTTCAGCCATCGCCCATCGATCGATCGCTTGGTTTAGTAACGTTGTATTCGCAGCGGCAATCGCCGGGTTCGGCGAGCTCAATGCCTCGCCGCTTCTTCAAGTAGTGAGCCAGCCCTTTCGCACACACGCTGCTGCTTCAGACGTAGAGAAACGCGACGCTTCGTCTACCACCTCCCACCTTCAAACGAATCAAAGAACTCCCGAAATTTTCCTCCTCCCCGCTTCTACCACGGTTTTTTCCATCATGGACGGCCTAAAGAACAAGTCGCGCAGCTGCGCCTCCGCCCGCCCAGTGACGGGGAAAGCCCATTTTCCGCTCATGATTTTTTGTCATAGCGGAGCCCACCATTGGCCCATGCGATGATACCGGTTTTTCACAACCATCGCCTTAGAAGTGTCATATGTATGACAAAAAATTGCTCGCCCAAAATGTCACGGATGCTTTTTTTGGAGTGCGTGACACCGAGGAACCTTATCGGATCCACCGACCGCTAAATCGAGGCGGCAACTCCCGCTTTGTACTTAAGGGCGGGCCACCGTGACTTGCCGCGAAGACATGTAAGAGCCCTAGACCTGCGTGGCGCCCGAACGTGCTTGTTTATCTCTGCTTTGATGGAGCTGCACCCGCCTTTGAGGGTGAGTGGCACCGCAATCCAAGATCTGGTCCTCGACAAAAGTAGTCTTCACCGCAAAAGCCTTCCGGGTCGTGGATGCCGTGCAGGGCCCGGCGACGACTCACATCATGTAGCGTCCCGGCTGTCTTGGTCTTGTTGCATGGGAATGGAAACTCTTCGGCCGACTCCTCGGGACTTCGCTACTGCAGGCTTGCTTCCTTAGCACCAAAGAGGAAATCCATCGTCTCCGGGACTGGCTGGCTCACCGCCGCCTTGGTCGCTGCGCATGTCTCACGTCATCCGAACCTCACGAGATGAGGCTTGCAGCAGAAATTCGCTTCCTCAGAGCCAGCCTCGAGGAGGCCGCCTCCTTCGGAGGTCTTGGCGCCATTCGCCGGGCGAGGGTCTTGAGTTGTCGATGCTGAAGGTATCACATTCAGGCCGGGCCGGCGGAGCCAAGGTCATGGGTCGCAGTAGGTGGGAAGTCCGTATTCCGGTCCTTAACACCCCAAGATTTATGGAGATCCTGAAGCCATGCTTTTGAGATGGAGATCAAAAAGTTATTAAGATGATGATGGCCATACCATGTCACATATCTTGATCAGATGTGATGTTTACCTTTTATAATCTTATTTTTTCTTATGAACAACAATAGAATTATAAGATTATCCCTTCACTCAAATTTCAAGATATAAGTGTTCTCCCATCACTAAGTAAAGTTCGGCTGCTTTCGAGACACCACATGAGATGATCTAAGCATTATAGACTCTACGCTCTGGTTGCCACCCGGTGTAAGACAGTTTTGCACATGCAGAATACTTAAGTTAAACTTGGATTAGCCTAGCATGTATGTGTATTACGGTCTTTAACACCGGAGACCAAAAGGAATGTGAGTCATATAGTAGATATGAGCCACATAGAGATGTTCACATTGATGACTACCCCATCTCAATGGATGATCTGACATGGGTTAGTTGATTTGGATCACATATCACTTATATAAATATGAGTGGATGCTTATTTAAGTGGGAGTTCATTAGTAAATTGATTAATTGAACTTTAATTTATCAAGAACTTAGTCCTCGATAGTGCATTTGCAAATTATGGTGTATGATCAATAGCTCGCGCTAGCTCCCCTATGTTTTTGATATGTTCCTAGAGAAAAATCTGGAAGTGGAAAGAAGATAGTAGCAATGATGTAACTGGGTCTCTGATCTCGAGGATTATCCTCATTGATGCAATATAAGAGTTATGTCCTTGATGCACCGCTAAGATGCAGACCACCGGGCAGGAGTGATGCGTATATTGCGAATGTTTACAAGCTCTTATGATGACTACTTAACAGTTTAGTGCACTATGCTTTACTTATCAGAACCGGACTTCAAAATGTTTTTTAACGCCATGAGAATATGAGATGTTCCAAGAGCTGAAATTGGTATTTTATTCATGCCCGTGATTTAGACGATGAAACCTCCGATAAGTAATTTGTCTACAAGATGGAGGATACTTATGGCAAATTTAGTAAAAGCATGTAGCTCGTAATGATCAGGAACTACAATCGCTGAATCAAGTGGAGTTACCTTCCAGATAAGATAAGTGATTGACAAAGTTCTCTAGTCACTATCACCAAGTTACTAGAACTTCCCGATGAACTATAATGTGCAAGGGATAAATCTAAAAGATACTCGAGTTTTCGTGATGCTTAACGCGGCGAAGGTGGAAATTGCCAAGAAAGAGCATCAAGTGTTGATGGTTAACAAGGCCACTAGTTTCAAGAAAAAGGGCAAAGGAAAAGAAAGGAACTTCAAGAAGAAATGGCAAGCAAGTTGCCACTCCCGTGAAGAAGCTTCAAAGCTCGACCTAAGACTGAAAACCGAAAGTGCTCCCTACCGCAAAGCGAATGGTCACTAGAAGCGGAACTACCCCAAATACTTGGTTGATAAGAAGGATGGCAAAGTGAATGTAAAGGTAATATTTGATATACATGCTGATGTGTACTTTTACTAGTGTTCATAGTAACACCTAGGTATTTGATACCCGTTCAGCTGTTAAGATTAGTAACTCTCAAAATGAGTTGGAGAATAAACTAAGACTAGTTGGTTAAGTAGGTGACTATGTGTGTTGGAAGTGATTCCCAAGGTTGATAATGATCACTATCGACAATCCCTCTACCTTCGGGATTTAGTGTTGAACCCAAATAAATGTTATTTGGTGTTTGCATTGAGCATGAATATGATTATATCATAAGTTTATTGCAATACCGTTTTTCATTTGCGTCGTAGAATAATTGTTGTTCTGTTTAAATGAATAAAACCTTCTATGGTCATAAAACAATGCAAATGGTTTATTAAATCTTGATTGTAGTGGATACACATATTCATAATATAGATGCCAAAAGATGCAGCGTTGATATGATAGTGCAACATACATGTGGCAATCGCCAAGCGGGTCACATTAGTAAAGTTACGCATGTTGAAACTCCATGCAGATGGACTTTTGGAATCACTTGATTATGAATCATTTGATACTTAAGGACCATGCCTCATGGGCAAGATGACTAAAACTCCGTTCTCAAACAATGGAGCGAGCCAAGGACTTATTAAAAATAATACATACCAATGTATGCGGTCCTATTGAGTGTTGAGGCACGCTACGCAAGTTTCATTATTTTCTAACCTTCATCGATGATTTGAGTAGGTATAAAAATATTCTTACTTAACGAGACACAAGTCTCAAAACAATTAAAAACTTCAAAGAATTTCAGAAAGAAGTAGAGAATCACCGTAATAAGAAAATAAAGTTTCTACTTATCTGATCGTAGAGGTGAATATTTGAGTTACAATCTTGTCCTTCATTTAAAACAATGTGGAATTGTTTCACAACTCACGCCCACCGGAACATCACAACAGAATGGTGTGTCCGAACATCGTAACTGCATTTCTTTATTAGATATGGTATATTCTATGATGTCTCTTACCGATTTGCTGTACTATCCTTTTGGGGTTATGTATTAGAGATGCTCACAGATCTTTTCATACATTAAATAGGGCAACTGCCTAAACCGCTGAGATGACACCAGATGAACTATGGTTTCAAAAGAAACGGTTGTCGTTTTCTTAAAGTTTAGGGTTGCCACACTTGAGGTCAAAAGGCTTCAACCGAGCAAGCTCGAACTCAAATCGGAGAAGTGCGCCTTTCATAGGATACCCTAATGAACCAATTGGGTACACCTTGAATCACGTATCCAAGGCAAGATCTTTTGTTTCTAAGAATGGAACCTTTCTAGAGAAGGAGTTTCTCCTTGCTGCATGTGAGTGGGAGAAAAGTGAGAACTCAAGGAGGTAAGTTGTACCTTTCTCTCTCAATTGGAAAGTAGTACATCGTAGAAAACTATTCCCTGCTATGCCCACACCAAACAGAGAGGAAGCAAATTTATAATGATCATGAAACTTGGAGACTCAAGCTTACTAATGTAACCTCGTAGGGCTTAATTGGAAGAGCACTGATCCAAGCACTCAAAGTGGTAGCGGTAAATTTGGTCTCGAAGACATGGTGATGGACCAAGATGAACCCACGTAGAAGCTTAAGATGAGCCCAGATTCCGCTGTGATGGCTTGATGCCATGAAAGTTTAGATAGGATCCATGTATGAGAACAAAGTGTGATCTTTTGGTGGACTTTGCCGACGATCGGCAAGACATAGAGAATAAATGGATCTTCAAGAAGAAGACGGACACCGGGAGCAGGCTGTTATCACTCACTAGAAGATCGACTTTGTCGCAAAAAGGTTTTCTTTACGTTCAATGGGTTCCTGACTACGATGAGTTTCTTTCACCTTTCGTGAGCGACATGCTTAAGTCTGTCCTAATCATGTTAGCAATCAGCTGCTTTATGAAATCTGGCAAATGGTTGTAAAACTGCAGCCCCTAATGGATTTCTTAAAGAAGAGTTGTATATGATGCAACCAAAAGGTTTTTATTGATCCTAAAGGGGCTAGCAATAAAGTGCAAGCTCCGGCCGATCCATCTATGGACCGGTGCAAAGCCATCTCAGTAGTTGGAATACACGCTTTGACGAGGTGATCAAAGTTTATGGTTTTATACAAACCTATGGTGAAACCTGTATTTACAAGAAAGTGAGTGGGAGCCTGTGAGCATTTCTCGATATTATATGTGGATGACATATTGTTGATTGGAAATGATATAGAATTTCTCGGATAGCATAAAAGGATACTTGAATAAGAATTTTTCAATAAAAGACCCTCGCAAAGCTACTTATGTATTGGGCATCAAGATCTATAGAGATAGATCGAGACACTTAATAGGACTCTCACAAAGTTAATACCTTTGGACAAATTTTTGAAGAAGTTCAAAAATGGATCAGCTAAAGAAAAGGGTTCTGCCTACATTGCAAGGTATGAAGTTGAGTAAGACTCAAAACCCTATCCGGCAGAAGATAGAGAGAGAATGAAAGTCTGTCTCCGATGCCCAAATGCATAGTTTCTATAAATTATGCCATGTTGTGTACTGACGTAATTCCACGTGTACCTTTTGCCACAGTTTGGCAAGGGGGTACAATAGCATCCTGAGTAGATCATCGGACAAATGTCAAATTTATATCCTTAGTTACCTGAAGAGGACTAAGGAAATATTTCTCAAGTTATGGAGGGGTGATAAAGAGTTCGGCTGTGAAGGGTTACACCGATGCAAGCTTTGACACCAAATTTAATGACTCAGATTCTCAATCTAGATACACAGTGCGAGCAACTAGTTAGAGTAGCAATTCCATGCAGAAAGCATTGTGACATAGAAATTTGCAAATATTCATAACGATCTGAATGCATGACACCCGCTGACTAAACTTCTCTTACAAGCAAAAAATGATCACACCTTAGTACTTCTTGGGTGGTAATCACATGGAAGATGTGAACTAGATTATTGACTCTAGTAAACCCTTTGGGTGTTGGTCACATGGCGATGTGAACTATGGGTGTTAATCACATGACGATGTGAACTATGTGGTGTTAATCACATGACGATAACGAACTATTAGTGTTAAATCACATGGCAATGTGAACTAGATTACCTGACTCTAGTGCAAGTGGGAGACTCAATAGGCTGTGCCCTTATAGTTAATAAAGTTGTTATTTTATACTTCCTTATTCATGGTAAAGGTTTATTATTCATACTAGAATTGTATTGACTTGAGACTTAAATACATGTGTGAATACATAAAAAAGTATCATGTCCCTAGTAAGCCTCTACTAGACTATTAGCTCGCTTGATCAAAAGATCGTTAAGGTTTCCTAACCATGGACATGTGTTGTCACTTATCAATGGGATCATATCATTAGGAGAATGATGTGGATGGACAAGACCCATCCGTCAGCTTAGTATAATGATCGCTCAGTTTATTACATATTGCTTTCTTCATGTCAAATACTTATTCCTTCTTTCATGAGATTATGTAACTTCCCGGATAACGGAGGAATACTCTGTGTGCTATCAAACGCCACAATGTAATCCGGTGATAATAAAGATGCTCTCATGTATCTCCGAAGGTGTTTATTGAGTTGGTATAGATCGAGATTAGGATTTGTTACTCCGAAAGTATTTGAGAGGTATCTTCGCCCTCTTTTAATATGACATCATAAGCTGTGCAGTGAAAATGACAATGGAGTTAGTCCCGAGGTGATGTAATATGAATCCACTAAAGAGACTAAAGAGATTGAACTAGGCATGAACATACCGGGACGATCGGTCTTAGCAAGTAATGCACCGAGCAGATAAAGGGAATTACGTATGTTGTCATTACTTATCAATTGATAAAGATCTTCATAGAATATGTAGGATCCAATATGGGCATCCAGTGTTCCGCTTATTAAAGGCTGACCTGAGAGGTGTCTCGGCCATTTCTAGATAATTCTCGAACCTGTAGGGTCCGCACGCCTAATGTTCATGTCGATTTTGGTATTATATGAGTTATGTGGAGCCAGTGACCTAACGCTAAGGTCTGGATTCTTGGATGTGATCACGGATGTGACGAGGGGCCCGGAATGGTCTCAAGGTAATCCCGATCGGAGTATATAGGACGATACTATTTGGTCCCCTAATAGTTTCAATGCTGTAAGGGGCTCCTGAGGCACCGGAGAGTATTGTGCCTTCGTATGCCAAGTAGAGGGGAAATACACTGGCTCATTATACTAGTGCCAGCCTCTTAGGGAAGCCGCACTCCAATTAGATGGAAAGGGAGGCGCCACCTCCTCCTACCACATCTCCTAAAGGGAGAAAGGAAGGAGTAGGGCCCTCCCTTTCCCTTCTCCTCCCAAGTGCATTATATGGAAGCGGGGGCACCACTAGAAAAACTTCTAGGGTGGCCGCTTACCTATCGGGGCGTCCTAGGGGTTGCCTCCTCCCTCCCACACCCATATGTGTGGGAGGTGCCACACAACACACAGCTTATTCCACGCTGCAGTGTCGGCACCCTCCCGCCTAGTTTACTCCTCCGCCTAGATCGTGGCAGTGAAGGAGCCTCAAGGGAATGCTTCAACACCACCGGCCACCACACCGCTATTGCCGTTTTAACTCATCTACTACCTTGGCCACTTGTTGACTCAAGATGGCGAGGATGACACCGAAATGAACGGTGCGTAACGCTGGAGGTGTCGTGGTGTTTGGTACTTGATCAAAGTGGATCATGGCTGTGTGCGACTACACCACCCGTATGAATAAACGCTCACTATTTTTTCGGCCCACGGGGCACGTGACACACTCTCCCCTTGTTGCTATGCATCTCCATGGATAGATCATTGCGCAAAGCGAGAATATTTTTTGCTTTCCATGCAACGATTCCTACTGTATTAATTCTCCCTATTCACCTTTGGCCAAACGGGGTTGCCAAACGGAAAAACCCATTTCCAATGTATTTGGTTAATGCCATGTTAGATACATTGGATTTATCCAAGGCATGGTGGGGGAAGGTCGTATGACATCAAGCCATGTACCTAATATGCCATGAAGGATAATGAGACCCTATGAGAAATGGGAAAAGAAAAGAACTACACTGCATTTCTGTGCACTTGGGGCTGTTTGGCGAAAGTCAATATGCCGATCCTCAAAAAGCACAAGCTTGATCAAGACCGTGGATCTGCTAATGCTATGCTAAGAATACTGCTATTATATATATATCTAGTAGTGAAATCTGAGGTACCTAACCATAATGTCGGTACAATTATAGAGTCTAAGGATGCTACATTCTTTGAGGATATTTTCCCCATGAGAGATATGCAAAGCACTTCTAGACTGGAATCTGATGAGACTCAAGAACCACTATTCGATGGAATATGAACAAAAAGTGATGAAAATTCATGAGGATGACGAAGAAGTTCATGTTAGAGCAAGAGATGAGGACTACAAAGTCTTTTGGTAATGACTTCCTCGTACCTCGTGGATGATGACACCCTAGTTCCAAAAGCTTATGCATCTCCTGGATGTCACTATCGGAAGGATGCGGTTCAGAAGCAGATGGATTCCATCTTGGCTAATAGGACATGGGAGATCACATCGCCCTTATGGTTGCCAACCATTGGGATGTGTGACAGCCGATTTTGCCTTTCTCTTTATCCGGACTTGTCATCTCTCTTCTTCCTGACTTGGTTTTGCCGTGATTTTGCCCCTCGACTTGATTTGGATCTTGAAATCATTTCAAATGGACTTGTCACTTGGGCATATCCTTGACTTTCACACAAGTGACCTATCTACTTTATTCCTCTAATAAATCCCTAAAATAATCAAATGAATATTTTTCATAAAAGAAAAATATTCATTTTTCTCTCTGAAATTCAATTCAAAAACTTGTGCTCCAAAGCAATCCCAATTTTTCTTGCCCAGAAAAATCTGAAATAATTCCTGAATATTCTTAGAACCCTGGCACACCTTCCCATGCAAAAATATTGCATCACTTTTTGGGATATTTTTTCTATAGAAAATCATTTCTTCCGCCCAAAATTCCAGCCAGGCCAAAGCAAGTACATTTTCCATTGATCTTTTGGCCCTGATCTTTCTTGAGCTTAAACACCTCCTAAGAAACCCTAAACCCTGGAGATCAACCCTAATGGCCTTCTAGAAGATTTCTATCTTACGCACCAAGTTTCGGGTCGAAACTTGTCACTTAGTTGAGTCCAATTTGGTCGGCTCGGTATGAGCTATCACCACTCCTAGACTAAACACGCATGGATGAAAGCGAACAAGGTTTGATGCTCAAGGCCATCTCGACCATGCCAAAGATGGTGACCGCGTGAAGACACGGCGCCCGCAATGTCTCAAGCGCCTCGCTGGCGATTCTCTCTCAAGACTCGCTCAGCCACGACGCTTCGCCGCCGCACCTACTGGCCGACCCATCACTTCGACCTCTCCTCGGCGCCGATGCCGGAGCCGCAGCAAGCACGGGCACGTCGTGGCCAAAAGCCATAGTGCGCGCGTGTGCTTGTCCGCTTCCCCCACCGCCTCCGTGCTCGCTCGGCGAGCATGGGCAAGCTCGCTGACGCTGAGTGTTTTCCCGTCACGACCGGAGCTTTTCGCCGCTGCTCGCTGCGGTGTCCAGAGAGTCTGGGTGACACGCCCCCTGTTCGGCCATATATAGCGCTTCCTCCTTGATTTCTAGCCAAGCAAAGACTCCACACCACCTCCACGAACATGTAGACGAGCAGCAGCTTGGTCGGGCAGGCCTCGCCGCCGCCTCACCAGAGAACTCCTGCCCCTCAAGAAGACGGCCACCGCCTCCGTGCCCTCGAGCTCAAGCAGCTACTTGGGCGTGGCATAGGGGTCTGCACAGGCCGGACGCCTCAGGAGCCCTGAGCCGCCTCTAGCCGTGATCTTCAACCTCTCCGGCGAAACCTGGCCCGCCACCGAGGCTTGCGAGCTCAACCATGAGCAGCTCCGGCCCACCCCACACCAAGCCACGGTACAGGTGCGCCACAAGCCCAGCTTCAATCATATCCTCTAGCCTAGCCCCAAACCCTCATCATCGGCGTGAGCTCCGCCAAGCCCCGCCTCTCGATCTCACGCCTCTCTCTCCCCGACGCTGCACTCCACTGTTAGCCTCACCACTCGCTACCAAGTGGTACGAGTGGAGGCACCTTTTTTGTTTACGCCGACGCCACCCCTTGCTACCTCTTTGAGCCATCGCTGGATTTCACCGAAGAGGAGAGGATAATGCAAAAGCAAAGTAGCTGCAAGTATTTCCCTCGCTTTTTTGAGAACCAAAATCAATCCAAAGAGGGAGGCTACGCCAAAGCAGTCCCTCAGACTCTACACAAAAACAAATAATTCCATGCAACCAATCGCGATTAGGGGTTGTCAATCCCTTCACGCCACTTACGCAGAGTGAGATCCGATAGATATGGTAGATAATATTTTTGGTATTTTTGTGCTAAAGATGCAAAGTAAAATAAAAAGCAAAGTAAAAAGCAAAAAGCAACAATAAAGTGGTTGAAGATTAATACGATGCAGAGAATAGACCCGGGGCCATAGATTTCACTAGTGTCTTCTCTCAAGAGCTTCAAGTATTTTACGGGGAAGTGAACGAATTCATCGCTGAAAGCAATCATCGATGCACTGGAGCATAGTTATGAGATTATCTAGGTATGATCATGTATAGGGCATCACGTCCGAGACCGGTAGACCGACTAGCCTGCATCTTCTACTATTACTCCACTCATCGACCGCTATCCAAAGATGCATCTAGAGTATTAAGTTAATGAAAAACAAGAGTAATGCTCTTAAGCAAGATGACATGATGTAGAGGGACAATTCATGCAACATGATAAAAACCTCATCTTGTTATCCTCTATGGCAACAATACAACACGCAGCTCTTTGGTGCCCCTACTATCACTCGAAAAGGACACCGCAAGATTGATTCTCAAAGCTGCTATGAATTTCTCCCATTGCGTAAGAACTACCAATCGAGGTCAAGGCCAAACCAAACTTGAGAATTGGTAAGAGACTTATGTAGATAAATCCAATCATACATAAAAGAATTGTAGAGAATATCCAAATATCGCTCATAGATAATCTCTGATCATAAACCCCAACAATTCACTCTGGCCTCAACAAAACAAGAATCGCAAAAGAAGAAGATTATACCTACAGATCTCTGTCACGAGAAAGGGGGAGAAATATCTGTATTGAGATCCAAAAGAGAGAAGGAGCCATCTAGGCTGACTAACCATGGACCTGAAGGTCCCAGGTAAACCATCACACTTCACCTGGAGGGGCTATGATGATGTAGAAGCTCTCCGTGGTGGATTCCCTCTCAAGGAGCTCCTAAACAGCCCTCAAGATGGGAATCTCGTGATACGGATAAAGTTGCTGCTGTGGAATTAGGGTTTCTGCCCAAAAGATTCCATCACTGTCGGGGCACAAGGTAGATATAGGAGGAAGGGAGTACTGTGAGCAACAGGGGTCACGAGGCAGGGGGCGCTACCTTGGGGGTAGGGGCTGCCCACCCTCGTGGCCACTTCCCGATTTCCTTACGGTGGGTCCAAGTCTCCCGGATCATGTTCATGGGAGAATGTTATTCTCCGGAAGGTTTCATTCCTATTGGACCTGTTGATATTCCGAAGTTTCAAAACTCAAATAGGCAAAAAACATATACTATCGGGCTAGGCCTCTGCTAATAGGTTAGTCCCAAAAGTAATATAAAAGTGGAAAATACAGTTCGTTTCATGGTCCAAAAAAACAAGAGATAATATAGGCATGGATCAATCAAAAATTATATATAACATTGCTGAGATGTATCGTGCACCCCTAAAGCTTAATTCCTCGCTTCATCCTTCATAGTAGGTAAATGACAAAAAGATAATTTTACTGATGCGGAGTGCTAGTTGGTATAACTTCAATGTAATTCTTCTGTAATTCTTGCATGAATATTCAGATTCAAAAGATTCAATACAAAAAGATTATATTGACATAAAAAATAATAATACTTCAAGCATACTAATGTATGCTAATTATGTCTTCTCAAACATTGACATGGCCAAAGAAAGCATTATCCCTACAAAATCATATAGGTCTGGGCTATGCTCTCCATATTCATCACAATGAATAGTTAAGAATCATGCACAACCCGGTCTTCAAATGCCAAGCAATTGTTTCCACACTTTAGAATTCTTCTAAACTTCTCAACTTTCACGAATATAATGAGCTGTGAGCCATTGATATAAGCACTATATGTGGAATAGAATGGTGGTTGTGGAGAAGACAAAAGGGAGAGATGATAGTCTCACATCAACTAGAAGGCGTGATCAATCGGCTATGTAGAGGTGCCCCATCAATAGATACTGTCAATGTGGAGTGAGTAGGGTTTACGCCATGCAATCGGATGCAATCTAGATGCTATAAGTATATGAAAGCTCAACAAAAGAAACTAAGTGGGTGTGCATCCAAATCGCTTGCTCAATGGAAGACCTAGGGCAATTTGAGGAAGCTTCTAACATTGGAATATATAAGGCCAAGTTCTATAATGAAAAAATTCCCACTAGTATATGAAGGTGACAAAATGAGATACTCTATCATGGAAGATCATGGTGCTACTTTTGAAGCACTACTAAGGGTATTGCAAAAGGATAGTAACATCGTCCTCTCTCTCTTTTTCTCTCTATTTTTTTATTTTTTTATTTGGGACTTTTCTTCTTTTATGGCCTCTTTTCTATTTTTTTAATTCTTCGTCCTGAGTCCTCATCCCTCGACTTAAGGGGGGAATCATAGTCTCCATCATCCTTTTCCTCACTTTGGGACAATGCTCTAAAAAATGATAGATCATTACACTCTTATTTACTTCTTACAACTCAACAATTCTACAACCTCGATACTTAGAACTAAATATGTAATCTATAGGTATATGCCTCCCATGTAACACGGATATGCAATGATTCAAGGAGTGACATGTAAGGAGAATTTTATGAACGGTGGCTTTGCCACAAATACGAACGTCAACTACATGATCATGCTAAGCAATATGACACGATAAAGATGGAGCGGTACATTGTCAAAATAAAACAGGTAATCGATGGAAAGTTGCATGGCAATATATCTCTTTAATGAAATGAGGAAATGCCAAGGCCAATAGGTGGGTATGGTGGCTGTTTTGAGGAAGGTATATGAAAGAAGGATGATCAAGTGAAAAGTGCGCTGTATTAGAAAGGCTAGCAATGGTGGAAGGGTGAGAGTGCGAGTAATCCATGGACTCAACATTAGTCATAAAAGGAAACTCACATAATTTATTGCAAAAATTTAGAAGCTCATCAAAACAAAATATTATACGATGCTCCTAGGGAAGTGTTTTAGGAGTTAACCATCACGCCATCCTCGAATTCTCCACACATAAGGAACAACAATCAATAAATATATCGTAGCTCCAACTTCATCACATAATCTGTTCATCACCATACGCATGTTGCCACGGGAATCACAAACTTTGACACAAGTATTTCTCAAATTCACAATTACTCAACTAGTGCGAATCTAATATTACTACCCATATCTCAAAAACAATTATCAAGCATCAAACTTTTCTTAGTGATTCAACGTGACTCAAAAGAAAAGTTTTACAAATCTTGAATACTGCAAGCATACTAAGATTATTCAAGCAAAATTACCATGCTATTTAAGAATCTCAAAATAATCGCAAGGGAAGCATGAGAGATAATGGTTTCATAAAACAAATCCACCAACGTTCTTCTAAAAGATATAGTGAAGCTAATTAGTGCAAAACTATATATCAAAAATATAAGTGAAGCACATAGAGTATTCTAACAAATTCTAAATCATGTATGGCTTTCTCTAAAATGTGTGTACATAAAGGATGATTGTGGTAAACTAAAAAAGCAAAGACTCAAATCATACAAGATGCTCAAGCAAAACACATATCATGTGGTGAATAAAATATAGCTCCAAGTAAAGTTACTCTGGAAGTAGTATCTAAAGAGGGATGCTCTTCCTGGGCATCCCCAAGCTTTGGCTTTCTTGGTGTCCTTAGATTATCTTGGGGTGCCATGGGCAAACCCAAGTCTTAGGCTCTTTGACACCTCTTTGTTCCATAATTCATCAAAAGATTTCACCCAAAACTTGAAAAACTTCACAACACAAAACTCAATACAGAATCTCGTGAGTCTCCAAAGCTAAGGAAGAAAAAACAAAAGACCACTTCAAGGTACTGTAATGGACTAATTATTTATTTATATTGTGTAAAACCTACTGTATTCCAACTTCTATGGTTTATAAACCATTTTACTAGCCATAGATTCATCAAAAATAAGCAAACAACACGCTGGAAAACAGAATCTGTCAAGCCAAAAACAGAACAGTCTGTAGTAATCTGTAAATTCTAACGTAAACTTGAACTCTCAAAAATCAGCAAACATTATTGGTGGACGTAAGTGAATTTGTTCTATTAATCATCTGCAAAAGAATCAAACCTAATAGCACTCTCAGGTGAAAATTTGAAGAACTTTGAGCGTAAAGTTTTGCTTTTACAGCAAGATCATATAAACTTCACCCAAGAAGCTCCTATCATTCTACTTGTCACAAACACTAATTAAAACATAAAACACATCTAAACCAGAGGCTAGAACAAATATTTATTCCTAAACAGAAGCAAAAGTAAAAAACTAAAGAAATAAAATTGGCTTCCCAACAAGTTCCTCAAGCTTAACGCCTTGCTAGGCATGTAAAAGCAAGGATAGATTTAGGTATTGCCATCTTTGTAGGCAATCCATATGTGCCTCTCATGATAGATTAATATGGTAACTTTATTTTATTTCTAGGAAGTGTTCCATGCCTTTCTTTAATGGAAATTGGAATCTAATATTCTCCTTCCTTCATTGTCAATAATTACACCAATCGCTCTAAGGAAATAAAGGTCTACCAAGAACAATAGGACATGAAGGAATGTAATCTATACTCAAGAACGAGCAAATTCTATGGGCACATAATTCCTATTTGCAACAATAAGAACATCATTAATTTAGGTTTCTTAATGAGTGGAATCTGTAAGGTGCAAGTTTAGAGAGCAATCATCAAAATCGCGAAAATCTAGCAAATCACACAAAGTTTTGGGAATAGTGGAGACACTAGCACCCAAATCACATAAAGCATAAAATTCATGATCCTTAATCTTAACTTTAATAGTTTGTTCCCACTCATCATAGAGTTTTCTAGGGATCAAAACTTCCAACTCAAGTTTTTCCTCATAAGATTGCATCAAGGCATCAACGATATGTTTAGTGAACGCTTTATTTTGACTATAAGCATGAGGGAGAATTAGAGAAAGGCGGATTGCAACAAGGAAATACAATGAATTAAAGAGAAAGTTTCATAATTAAATTCCTTGAAATCCACAATAGTGGGTTTAGCAACATCTAGGGTTTTGATTTCTTCAATCCCACTTCTATCGATTTTAGCATCAAGATCTAAAAACTCCGAATTTTTGGAACGCCTTTCTAGGTAAAGGTGGATCATATTCAGTCTCATTATTATCAAGATTCATAATATGTAAACAAAGATTTGATAGGGATACATCAATAACTTTTACATCTTCATCTTTATTTTCATGGAAATTGGAAGAACACTCTTTAATAAAGGCATCTTTCGTGAAGTGTACGCATCCTAGCAGTTCTTTCCTTGCACTCATCAATGGAAATTCTCATAGATTTGAGAGACTCATTGATATCATGCTTAGGAGGAATAGATCTAAGCTTTAAAGAATCAACATCAAGAGAAATTCTATCAACGCTCCTAGCCAAGTCATCAACTTTAAGCAATTTTTTCCTCAAGCAAAGCATTAAAATTCTTTTGCTTAATTCATAAACTCTTCAACACTAGTCTCAAATTCAGAGGGGCATCTTATTAAAATTTCCATAAGAGTTTTTGTAGGAATTTCCATAATTATTAGAAGGATTACTAGGATAAGGCCTAGGATTAAAGTTCCCTCTATAACGCCATGTTGTTACCAAAATTATTCCTACCAACAAAATTCACATCCATAGATTCATTATTGTTTTCAATCAAAGTAGACAAAGGCATATCATTAGGATCGAAGAAACACTCTTAGTAGCAAAATAATTTCATAAGTTCATCCATCTTTCCACTCAAAACATTTATTTCTTCTATCGCATGCACTTTTTATTAGTAGATCTTTTCAGTGTGCCATTGAGAATAATTAACCATAATATTATCTAGGAGTTTAGTAGCATCTCCTAAAGTGATTTCCATAAAAGTGCCTCCCATGGCCGAATCTAAAAGGTTTCTAGAAGCAAAATTCAATCCCAGATAATTTTTTTTGTATAATCATCCACAAATTCAAACCATGAGTAGGGCAATTACGTATCATTAATTTCATCCTCTCCCAAGCTTGTGCAACATGTTCATGATCAAGTTGTTTAAATTTCATAATATCGCTTCTAAGAGAGATGATCTTAGCGGAGGAAAATACTTAGAGATAAAAGCATCTTTGCACTTATTCCATGAATCAATACTTATTTTTAGGCAAAGACGAAAACCAAGCTTTTAGCACGGTCTCTAAGTGAAAAAGGAAATAGCTTCAATTTAACAATATCATTATCAACATCTTTCTTCTTTTGCATATCACACAAATCCACGGCTATTTAGATGAGGAAGCGACATCTTCACTAGGAAGGTCTGGCGAATTGATCTTTCATGACAAGATTCAACAAAGCGCATTGATTTCACAAGATTCAATATTGGTAAGAGGAGCAATCGGAGTGCTAAGGAAATCACTATTGTTGGTATTGGTAAAGTCACACAATTTGGTATTATCTTGAGCCATCGTGACAAGCAAGCAATCCAACACACGAGCAAACAAAAAGCAAGCTTAAAAAAAGGCAAACAGAAAAGAGAGAGGGCGTAATAAAACGGCAAGGGTGAAGTGGGGAGAGGAAAACGAGAGGCAAATGGAAAATAATGTAATGCGAGAGATAAGGGATTGTGATGGGTGCTTGGTATGTTGACTTTTACAGAGACTCTTTGAACGGCGCCAGAAATTCTTCTTGCTACCTCTTGAGCTTATGCTGATTTCCTCAAGAGGAGAGGATAATGCAGCAAGAAAGTATGTAAGTATTTCCCTCGCTTTTTGAGGACCAAGGTATCAATCCAAAGAGGAGGCCATGCGCGAGTCCCTCGTACCTACACAAAACAAATAGCTCCATGCAACCAACGCGATTAGGGGTTGTCAATCCCTTCACGGTCACTTACGAGAGTGAGATCTGATAGATAATAATTTTTGTATTTTTGGTATAAAGATGCAAAGTAAAATAAAAAGCAAAGTAAAAAGCAAAGCAATAATAAAGTTGTGGAAGATTAATATGATAGAGAATAGACCCGGGGGCCATATATTTCACTAGTGGCTTCTCTCAAGAGCTTAAGTATTTTACGGTGGGTGAACGAATTACTATTGAGCAATTGACAGAATTGAGCATAGTTATGAGAGTATCTAGGTATGATTCGAGACAAGTAGACTCCTGCCTGCATCTACTACTATTACTCCACTCATCGACCGCTATCCAGCATTCATCTAGAGTATTAAGTTAATGAAAACAGAGTAACGCCTTAAGCAAGATGACATGATGTAGAGGGATAAATTCATGCAATATGATAAAAACCCCATCTTGTTATCCTCGATGGCAACAATACAATACGTGCCTTTGCTGCCTTACTTTCATCACACCGGGAAAGGACACCGCAAGATTGAACCCAAAGCTAAGCACTTCTCCCGCTGTGCAAGAACTACCACTCTAGTTGGCACAAACCAAATGGATAATTCAAGAGACCGGCAAAGATAACCAATCATACATAAAAGAATTCGTGAGAAGATTCAAGTATTGCTCATAGATAATCTTGATCATAAACCCACAATTCATCGGTCTCAACAAACACACCGCAGAAAGAAGATTACATTGAATAGATCTCCACGAGAGAGGGGGAGAACATTGTATTGAGATCCAAAAAGAGAGAAGAAGCCATCTAGCTACTAACTATGGACCCGAAGGTCTCGAGGTAAAACCATCACACTTCATCGGAGGGGCTATGATGATGTAGAAGCCTCTCCATGGTGGATTCTCTTCCCATGAGCTCTGGGAACAAGCCCCAAGATGGGATCTCGTGGATATACGTAAAGTTGCGGCGGTGGAATTAGGTTTTTGGCCCGTGATCCGATCGCTCGGGGTACGAGGTATATATAGGAGGAAGGAGTACGCCGGTGGAGTCAGGGGGCCCACAGGCAGGGGGGCGCCTGGGGTAGGGCGCGCCTCACCCCGGTGGCCACCTCCTGGCTTTCTTGACGGGGGTCCAAGTCTCCCTGGATCATGTTCAGTGAGAAAATCGCGTTCTCAAGGTTTCATTCTGCTTGGACTCCTGCTTGATATTCCGCTTCTTCAAACTCTGAAATAGGAAAAAAAACAACACCTGGGCCGGGCCTCCTGCTAATAGGTTAGTCCCAAAAGTAATATAAAAGTGGAAAATAAAGCCCAATATGGACCAAAAACAGTAGATAATATAGCATGGAGCAATCAAAATTATAGATACGTTGAGACGTATCACCCAGGCATTGTGTAAAGGGTACAAAAAATGCCCCTATTTTGTACACGGACAGAGCCCGGCCTGGCCACATAAGCGCCGACACGCTGTTGGGCCAGCCCAAACAAAGGCGCTGGGCAGGTGTGGCGGTTTTACCGTGGTAAGATTCTTCGCTGCCCGCCTCACGACCGCGCCACTGGCGCTGGCATGGAGGGTGTGCGGACGTGGGCGGCATGCGGGTGGTTTCACACGCATGCGCCACATCACAAGAATGGGCAGAGCGCTACCTCAAGCCCCATAAAAGGGATAACCGCGGGCGACTGCCTTTTACCTCCACGCGAACCCCAATTTGGGAGACCTCCGCCTGCTTCCTCTTATTCTCCAAGCTTCATCCCCGCTGTCATTACAGTCTCCGCCGCCCACGCCCCTCCTCCTCCCCCAAAATGTCATGGCGCCGAAATGCACCAAGGGCAAGGGAGTGGCTAGGGATGCCGGAGTCGGGGAGCCGCCGGAAAGTGCGCTGGCGGTGCAGCGGACGCAGTCTGCCTTCTTGCCCTCGACGGTTGATGTGTTCGAGCTTCGGGGCTCCTTCAGGCCCTGGTGGGGAGTGAAGACGGGGGGGGGGGGGGAGAATTCGGGGCATCCGGCCATGCGTGTCATCCCCGCCAACTGTGGCTGAAGCTCTGCCCCAAATCGGTAATTCCTTCTTTGTTGATTATTTTCTTGGGCTCATGCCCTCCCTTCTCCGATTTCTTCAGCGACATCATGCACACCTTCGCTTCCGCCTCCTGGATTTTACTCTGAATGCGGTGGCGTGCATGACCCTTTTCGTGCACCATTGTGAAGGCTTTGCCGGGGTGCACTCCAACACGACGCTCTTCCGCCATTACTTCTTCCCTCGGATCCAGACGGGAGGTGCCATTTCGGGGTGCATTGCCTGGATTCCAAGATCCAAGGGAGCGTACCCGGACGGCGCCATGAAGGAGAGGTGGGAAGAATGGCGGGGCCAGTGGTGCTGGATCGAAGAGGAGGACCCGCCGGTGTCCTGCAGAGTTCGCCGGGAGCCGTCGGCTCGCGAGAGCGATTGGAGCGACGGCGACGCCGACGACGGAAAGCTCACGGTCGCCACCACCAGGATTCTTCGGCTTACCCAGGACGGGCTCACCCTTGAGATGATCGGGGCAGACTTCATCCGTCGCTGGATCGCTCCTCTGCATAACAAGGGGAGCCCAACCTGGCTCTTTACGAACCCTGCCGACATCATGCGGCTCCGCCCCGGCCTCGGCCACAACTTCACGATGATGGGACACGCCCATTTTTGCCGGCCGATCTTCCAACTCGACGTAATGTGACGGCGAGGTCGAGCGACCGCAAGGTCGCGAGGGCCGCGTGAAGGCCGGCAAGGTCCTCAAGGGGCATCTGTTGTTGCCGACGGGTGGTCCCTGCCAGTAACAACCTCGGCCGTCCGAGATCATCGCCATGATGCTGCATCGCAACGCGCATGACCCCGCCCCGAGCCGGAAGGAGCCGAGGATGCCGCGTGCGCAGCTTCTTTGACACTCGCATGAGGTGTATGTCAACACCGCTGCCAAGCGGCTGCTTGTCTAGGACACCACCCAAAGTGAGTTGGACTACATCGCCACCCTGTGGCGAGGGAGGCACACTTGCTGTGTGAGGCCGCAACGCCATGTGTGGAGGACAAGGCCGCGATGGCCGGGAGGAGGAGGGAGCTTGCTCCCGTGGGTGGCAGCCACTGGGGAGCCAAAGCAGCTGCCGCACCGAGGCTCCTCTGGTTGAAGATGTGACAGGCGAGTCGGAGGAGGAGGAGGCCGAGACCACGGGTCCCACGTCGGTGAAAGGGCGAGTCCTGCGGCCGGCCAGTTCCGGCGAACCGGTCCGGCCTGGCAGGGCTGCGCGATCACAACTGACCTTGGAGGGTCCGGGCGCCACACGAGGGCGGCGGCGGCAAAGAAGCCGGCGAAGGTCGAGGTGAAGAAGAAGACGGCCGTCCCTTCTCCATCCACGCGTGCCCGGACTCCACCTCCTTCTCCTCCTTCGACGGGCGTCGACACGGGGGTCACTTTTGATTATGGATCCCTTAGCCCGAGGAGGAAGAGGAAAACAACAGAGGAGGAGGTGGATGACGAGTAAGCATCTGGTTCTTTTTCGTTATCCTTGCCTCCTCAATCTGTGTTCCTCGTCTCAACTTGTCTTCATGTTTGCAGAGATGCGAAGACGTTGGCCCAGAGGGTGAAGAGGGCCAAGGTCTCAAGGGCAGGTGGCCAGCCCCGCCTGGGCCAGTACTGGGCGCCATTGGTGGTGCTGAGCAGCCCGGACAGCAGCCCCCGGCAGAGCCCCCAGCATAAGTTCATTGCTCCCCCATGTCGACATGTGTTTAGGGCACGACACTTTTGGCGCTGACCTTGCCAGGTATGCAGGAGGAGAGCAGCAGTAGGAGGAGCCACAGAGGGCTACTCCCAACACGCCACCCCCATCAACCACACCGCCTCGAGGGGCTTCCCCGGCGAGGGCGCCAGGCGCCGGGCCCACGCACAAGGAGGAGGAGGAGGAGGACTTGGGCGCCAGCTTGCCTCGACGCTTAATGTTGGCGGGAGGACCTCCGCTTCCCAGCCGGTACTGGCACAAGTAAATCGTTCGCCGTTCATCCCTGCTTCTTTTTCCTTCTCGCCTCTGGTCCTGGCCTTGCCTCACCCCCTTTTTCGGCGTTCAGATCCCTCCTCGGAGAACCTAGAGGATGTGGACACCATCATCGAGGGCGTTGCCAAGGCTGCCGAGGCGGACACCGAGAAGATCGCCGCCGAGGAGGCTGCCAGGGACGCTGCCGAGGAGGCCGCCAAGGGGCTCGCTGGGTGGCTGCAAGGGTTCTCACGAGGAGGCCGGCAAGGGGCCCGCCAGGCCGGCCAAGGCGGGCTGCTGGCCGAGGAGGAGGAGGAGGTGGTCATGCATCAGCCTCCTCTCTCTTCGGCCGCCTGCTCGCAAGTACCTGAGGGTGAGCGACAACTTGTTCGTCCACCTTCCAGGCGCGTCGAGCACTAGGACACCTGTGGAGGGGGAGGTGTTCGACAACGAAGTGCTTGCCGCTGACAGGCTCGAAGTCGCCGACGAGCCGATCGTTGGCAGCGACGGTTCGCAGGAGGAGCGGCTTCTTTCCACGCCATGGGCGCCAGTCGGAAGTTTCCTGCACGCTTCCACCGCTACCTCGCCTGGACAAGGCCAAGTCCAGGACGGTGGTGGTGGAGAAGGCAGAGGCAGACCTCCAGGAGCGCGTTGCCGAGGCACAGGACTGGTTTCGTGAGGCCCACAAGGAGTTTCAAAGGTCGCCCAAATATGAAGTTGGCTAAGCACGACGTGGGAGCTCAGCATGAAGCTCACCGACGCCGTGGAAAGCTCAAGAGATGGCGAGGAACTCACTTGTCATGGGCGTGCCGGGCTGCCCGGACTCCAAGACGAGGTCGCGCTGGCTGAACTCCCAGGAGGAGGAGCTCACTACGCCCGAGGGAAAGCTTGCTGCCATGCTTCGCGACAAGGAAGCAGAGTTGGAGAAGCTTGTCTTGCAGCAGACCAGTGAGCTGGAGCAGAGGCACAAGGAGGCACTCGATGCCCAGGCCCAGGTCTACGCCGGCAAAGTGGAGGAGCTGGAGGCGGAGCGTGACGGGTTAAAGGAGCAGGCCCCGGCTGTCCCTGTGAGAAGGACACGCCAATAGTGCCCTCGACAGAGGCACAGGCACGGTCGCCAAGAAGGCCGGGAGCTCTCCGAGGCCAACAACTCCTGGCTAAGGACCTCAAGCTGAAGCCGGAGGGTCTCAAGAAGGCGCCTGGAGGAGGCCAAGACCCGAGAGGGACTCCCTGCCAAAGAGCTGGAGGCTGAGAAGCAGCTGCAGGAGAACGAGGGCCTCAACTTCGCGGATCACGTGGTGGGTGAGAACCGTTGGCTCGATCGCCTCGCCGCTGTCGCCAACCGGGCCGCCGCGCAGCTGGCCATCATGGGGATGCCGGAAGTGAGGTGCGTCCCGGAGCGGAGCGTGAGCGCCAATTGCAGCCTGACCATGTTCTTCGAAAGGGTCGTCGGTGCTCTGGAGCGGCTCCACGCCAACCGGGCGGCCTCACTGGCCGACGAGTCCCGGAGGTTTTGCCAGGGAGCCATGACCAAGGTTCTCACCAAGGTGGCGCACTGGTACCCCGACCTCGACTTCGACGCCGCACTGGAGAGCTTGCCGGAGGGTACCGACCTTGTGCCACTCAGGGAGCGCATCGAGCCCATCATCATCCGAGTCGGCGGAATTCTGAGGGTGGAGGGCCAGCGCCAGGATTAGGCATCCCATTCTTTGTCGCCGCTGCAGGTTCACAACCAGGCCAATTGCTATCTCTAGTTAGAACCGCAGCAACAATTTGATGTAATATAACTCTGCAGCACTTTTGGTATCATGCATATTATTTTCCCGTTCGATTTTTCCTTGTATGCGTCCGCCCCCTACGTGGATCGGGTAGGCTTTTGGCCAGACGTAAACCTGTGGCGGCGTCTTTGGGGACGGATCCCCATTGGCCTCGCCGGTGTGCTTGCTGCCGGCAAACCACCTTACCGCTTCTGACGCGGCCGCCTTAACTGCTCGAGTTTGACTCGAAAGTGAGAGCTGTGTGAGCTGTTGTGCGGAAGGCTACCCTGCCACTTGGACGCTGACGGGCCATGGAGCTGTTGAGCGGACTCGAAACAGAATAAGCATGCTACAATTGGAAGGCGGGGGCTTTCACGTAGAGGTTCCCCATACATAGGGATAATCCTCGAGGACAATAACCTTAAGTGTAAAAGGAAATAACCCAAGGCTCTGAATGACTTAGCTTTTTCTCTGCCGAATGCTGCCAAGTTTCTCAGCCGCCTTCTTCTCGTAAACCAAAAGCGACGAAGAACTGCTAGGCTAACTACCAGGCTAGATTTCACACCATTGCGCTTCTACTCGGGCGCCAGCCAAAGATAAAGTTGGTGGAACGACACCTATGGGATCACAAGAATCCCTACTACTGTTGCCGAGGCGGCCAGGTTGCGAGGGAGAGCAGGCTAGTAGACAAAGCACAAGGATCGCTTACCCAGGTTTGGGCCGCGAGGATGCGTGAAACCCTAGTCCCTGCAGGTGTGTATTTCTGGAGTTTCTTGAGCCTCTAACTAGCCGTGGTGGTCAGCGTGGTGGTTCGAAGAGCCAATCCTCTCCAAGATGCCATGGGCCTCCTCTTTATAGTTGAAAGGGGCTGCCCAAAGGGACACACAGGAGGTGTAAGGCGCATAAAGGCTCTCGAGCTTATCGTCAGACATGTGACAAGACGCATTCAATGCATAGCTTAGGTGTCCCCTTGCTTTATTGGGGTGTCAGTGTGAGGCCCGTCCAATCCATCGCCGCTCCTCCTTGTCTTGACACGCGCCCTAGCTAGTGAGGTGTGTGGTGCCATGTAGGCAGTCAGGCAGCTGAGGTTGAGTGGTGGCGGAGCCTCCACGAAGATCTGCATGCCGCCACGCAGGCGCTCTATGAGTTGGCCTGGGAGCTACATGTTGCCATCGCAGTGCCCTCGCCACTGATTGGGCCGGGCACTGCATGATGAACGGTGGTGGAAGCTTGATCGACGCCGCTGCCCCTGGCGCAGGGCTCACGGGTGGGTCTTCCCGACAAGGGTCTTGCCGTGGCGTCTTTGTGTCGTCCCTGCAAGGATCTTGTCAGGGTGCAGGTCTCCCTCGCAAGTATCTTTGCCGAGAATCGCTGCCTTCTAATCCTCATCTCGATATTGAATATGTCTTCACAAAGATCTGCATGCCACCACAGAGGTTAGCCTTTCGAGCCCTCGCCCCACGCCGATGGTGGCGCTTTGGGGCCGTGGGCTCAAGGGTGGCTCGCTCTGCTGGTGCGGGCGAGCTTTCCCGCAAGGGTCTTGCTGGGTCATTGAGGCACGCCCAACAGGGTCTTATGGGGAACCTGCTTGCCCTCTCCGCTTCTTCGTGGTCTTGGCCTTGGCATTGCTTTGATCATCTTGGGCTTCGGTCTTACCCTGGCTCACCTCCCTTTTTCTGCTTGGTGTGGCCGCGGGCGCGGCTCTGACTGCCCGTGCACGGGTAAAGGGGTACAAAAAAATGTGCCCCTATTTTTGTACACTGACAGAGAGCTTGCTTAGTGATCTATCTATCCTTGTAATCGTGTGTGAGATATATAATAAAGTTTAGTTTGTGTTTTTCTCTCTTTACCTTGATGTTCCAATAAAAAGAAAGGAAAAATAAATGAAAAAGATCATATGCTAATGTTATGATAAGTAATGACATCACATAAGGAAGAGTAGAAGTAGTAAAATTTATTGGAGATTGACAAACATAGCATTGGTCAATGATGCAATTCATGAAAGAATTAATAAAGGAAGAGAAGATTCACAAGCAAACACACTATCTTGGACATCTTTTATGATTGTGAGCCCCCATCAAAATATTATATGCCAAAATTGTTGACGTTCACTAGTAGAAAACGGGCCATTTGTCCCGGTCCCACAGGCCCATTTGTCCCGGTTTTGGAACCGGGACTAAAGGGTCAGGACTAAAGCCCAAAACCTTTAGTCCCAGTTCGCTTACGAACGGGGGCAGAAAGGGCACCACGTGGCTGCTACAAGGTGCCCAGGCAGGAGCACCTTTGGTCCCGGTTGCACTACAAAAAAAAGACACATCCGTGACATTTTGGGCCGAACGAATTTTTTTTTCTGTCATACATATGACACTTCTATGACGATAATTGTGACAGTAACCCGTATCTTCATAGATGTGGTGGGCCTTTACTATGACAAAAATCATGACGTGTAAAATGGGCTTTTCGTCCTAGGCGGGCCGAGACGCAGCTGCATGACATTCTTTGGGCCGTCCATTACATTACGGAAAAACCGTGGTAGAAGCGAGGGGTAGGAAAATTTCGAGTTGCCGGTTACGGTGGGAGGTCGGGGCCAAGCGATGCCCGCTTTCTCAGACACGACGCACGCGTGTGCGAGGCGTTAGCTCTAATCAACCCGAGCAAGGCGTTGGGCTCTAATCAACCCCGAAGCGATTGCACATCATGCTATGCGTTATCGAACCCGAGCGATCGATCGATGGCTGTTAATCGAACTCGATGGAGCGATTCTTTCGCTACTTTTGCTAATCAAGCCGATCGATTGATGAATAGTGAGCTGCTGGGGGTTGGATGAACAGGAGCGGTGGCGTTGCCTCTAGATGAACAGACCCCGTGGTGTGGAGGGCTGGATGAACAATGTGAGACGTGGAGGGGAGGCCGTGGAGGGTGGTTGAACAGGCCCCGTGGTGTGGAGGGTCGATGAACAGTAGATGGTGGAGGGTGCCTGTGGAAGGGTGGTTGAACAGAGCTTGGAGTAAGCGGTGTGCAGGCTGGATGAACAGGAGCCCATGGAGGCCGGAGGAGGTCGACGGTAGCCTGTGGAGGCTGGAGGAGGTCGACAGTGGAGATGAGAACAGATCCCGTGGAGTCCTGGCTTGCGGCACGCCACACCCTCCCGGCGAACAGACTGCTGACCGACTGTAGGGAGGTCCGCTTCTCTCGCTTTTTGCGGCACGCCACACGCCTCCCAATCAACAGACCCCGTTTTGACCATAGGAGGTCCGCTTTCGTCTGCTTTGGCGGTACGCCACACCCTCCCGATCAACAGACCCCTGCTTCGACCAGAGGAGGTCCATTTCCTCCGCTTTTGTGGTACGCCACACCCTCCCAATCAACAGGACCCCCGCTCGATTGTAGGAGGTCCGCTTCTCCGCTTTATGGCGGCACGCCACACCCTCCCAATCAACAGGACCCTGCTCGAACATAGGAGGTCCGCTTCCGCTTCGTGGGTACGCCAGCCTCGCTTTCCATCGTCTATTCCGCCCAAGCCGGTTGGCTCACGCCTGCTGGCTACGCTCCCGGCGAACACGATGCATTCTGTTCCGCTTCCCCATGAACACGACGCATTCCGCTCTCCCCATGAACACGACGCATTTCGCTGGCTCCTCTATGAACACGGTGCCATCGCCAGTATGTATCTTGCGCCGACTAGGCGTTCGAGACCCTCGCCAGAAACACACATACGCGGGTCAGATTTTCTTTCTTGCACCACGGCGGCTGTAGACGACGTGTACATGCTATGTGCGCGCTTCTACTACGACACGCGGCGCCGCTTCTACATCGACCAAGATGTACGCATATCGTCACGACCAGATGACAACGCCACGACGCTTCGACCAGGTGGGTCCCGACTATCGTGCACTTCATGCGTATGAAGATGTAGACAGTAGGTGGGTCCCAGAGTCGTGAGGCAAATTGTTTTGTTTTTTTGCCCGACGCACTTCCTTCCGTATGCGAAGGTGTAGCTGCCGGGTCCCAAAGAATGGGGCGAATCGTTTTTTGCCCGACGCACTTCCTTATGCTATGCGAAAAGGTGTAAGCCGGGTCCCCGCAAGCTGTGGGGCGAATCATTTTTTGCCTGTGACGCACTTCCTTGCGCATGCGAAGGTGTAGCTGGTGGGTCCCACCAATGGGGCGACCGTTTTTTTGGACGCACTTCCTTGCATGCGAAGATGTAGCTGGTGGGTCCCAGCAATGTGGGGCGAATCATTTTTTCCCGGACGCACTTCCTCATGCGTCGCAGATGTAGCTCGTGGGTCCAATGTAGAGGAGGCGAATCATTTTTTCGCCAATACGGGGTCTCGTCCGGTGGGTCCCCGCTGTCAGTGGAGGAATAATTATTTTGTGCGTAATAAGGAGGCACTTCCTTGGCGCCGTGGACTCACCGTCACCCTCTCCACGCATTCACGTCCGATGGAAAGTCGTTCCTTGACCACGTTGACCACGCCACAGCCGAGAGCACCACGGCGGTGGGACGACGGCGAGGCCTAGGAAGGGGACGACGCGAGCCGGGAAGACGCGTAGTGGATGCACACGCCGAGAGGAGTACGAGGGTTCACCGGTTCGGCTTTGCTCGGGAACGTGAAAGAAATTCAAAATTTTCCCACGTGTCACCAAGATCTATCTATGGAGAAACTAGCAACGAGGGAAGGAGAGTGCATCTACATACCCTTGTAGATTGTTAAGCGGAAGCGTTCATGAGAACGGGGTTGAAGGAGTCGTATTCGCTGTGGATCCAAATCACCGGAGATCCTAGTGCCGAACGGACGACACCTCCGCTCAACACACGACAGCCTCGGGTGACGCCTCCCACGCCTTGATCCAGCAAGGAGAGAGGGAGAGGTTGAGGAAGACTCCATCCAGCAGCAGCACAACGGAGTGGTGGTGGTGGAGGAGCGTGGCTATCCTGCAGGGCTTCGCCAAGCACCACGGGATATGAGGAGAAATAGAGGGAGGGCTGCACCAATAGGCAGAGATGGAATTGTGTGTATTGGGCAGCCCTAGGCCTCATATATATAGGGGCAGGGGAGGAGGGTGCGCCCCCTCTAGGGTTCCCACCCCTAGAGGGGCGGCAGCCCTAGATGGGAAAAGGGGGAGGCGGCCAAGAGGGGAGAGAAGGGGAGGCACCCACTAGGTGGGCCTTAAGGCCCATCTGGACTAGGGTTTGCCCCCTCCCACTCTCCCTTGGCGCTTGGGCCCCTTGTGGGGGGCGCATCAGCCCACCTAGGGGCTGGTCCCTCCCACACTTGGCCCACGTAGCCTTCCTGGGCAGGTGGCCCCACTTGGTGGACCTCGACCCTCCATGGTCCCTGACATTACCGATATCATCGCCTCAAACTTTTCCGGTGACCAAAACAGACTTCCCATATATAAATCTTTACCTCCGGACCATTCCGGAACTCCTCGTGACGTCCGGATCTCATCCGGGACTCAACAACATTCGCAACCACATACAAACTTCCTTTATAACCCTAAAGGCCATCGAACCTTATGTGTAGACCCTACGGGTTCGGAGACATGCGCATACGACCGAGACGTTCTCCGGTCAATAACCAACAGCGGATCTGGATACCCATGTTGGCTCCCTACATCGCCCACGATGATCTCATCGGATGAACCACGATGTCAAGGACTCAATCGATCCCGTGTATACAATTCCCTTTGTCTAGCGGTATTGTACTTGCCCGAGATTCGATCGCTTGTATGCCGATACCTTGTTCAATCTCAAGCTATTACTGAAGTCTCTTTACTGCCCGTAACACATCATCCCGTGATCAACCCCTTTGGTCACATTGTGCACATTATGATGATGTCCTACCGAGTGGGCCCAGAGATACCTCTCCGCTATTACACGGAGTGACAAATCCCGCCTCGAATTCGCGCTAACCCAATGCAGACACTTTCGAGATACCGTAATGCACCTTTATAGCCACCCGATTACGTTGTGACGCTTTGGTACACCCAAAGCATTCCTACGGTATCCGGGAGTTGCACAATCTCATGGTCTAAGGAAAAGATACTTGACATTAGAAAAGCTTTAGCATACTGAACTACACGATCTTTGTGCTAGGCTTAGATTGTCTTTCCATCACATCATTCTCCTAATGATGTGATCCCGCTATCAATGACATCCAATGTCCATGGTCGTGAAACAAGAACCATCTATTGATCAACGAGCTAGTCAACTAGAGGCTTACTAGGGACATGGTGTTGTCTATGTACCCACACATGTATCTCGAAGTTTCCTATCAATACAATTATAGCATGGATAATAAACGATTATCATGAACAAGGAAATATAATAATAACTTATTTATTATTGCCTCTAGGGCATATTTCCAACATGGCTGCGCTGTCGTCGCCGCAGAATAACAGGGGGTGTGGGTGAGTGGAGGGATGGCCTAGCCAGCGGTGGGAGTAGTAGGGGGCGGTGAGGCCTCCGCAAAGACAACCGCCATGGTAGGCGGTGGAGCAGGCGGCACGACCGGCGCCGCTTTAAGCGGCCGGAGCAAGAAGACCAGAGGTTGAAGAAGCACGACGGCCAGTTGGATGGACATGGTATGGTCACCGCAGCTCGAATCGTTTATATTGACTAAGTTGACAAAGCCCTTGGTACGCCAACTTAGTAGGCCCACAGTCAGCTTCGAAACGGTGCGCCCGGATGTCGAGGAGGAATCATTTTTGGGCGGGTGAAGCTAGAATATCCGAGATTGAAGAAGAAGACGGCATCCGTTGGATGGACATCCAACGCACCATCGCCGCTAGAACCGTGTGTTGACTATAAGTTGACAAAGCCTTGCATACACGCCAACTCTGTTTTTCTTAGGGACGGCCACAACTTAGTAAGGCCGTAAGTGTGTGGCGTAGAACTTATACCCCATTTGAGATTTGTAAGAATGTGTAGCCCATTTTTGAATTCTAATGGAATTTACTACAGCCCATTTACAGTTTGTTAAAAGTACAGCCCATTTCAACCAACCGCTCAAAACAGAATTCAATAAAATTTCCCACATTTTGATGGGATCCGTGATATTTTTATCCCGAAATTTCTAGTCAAATTAAATACAATTTCAATATAAATTTATATTACGTAAAAATCCAACGAAACATTGCGCAAGAACAATTAATGAAATTAAAATTTTCAATATTCCAAAAATAATATTTTATAAAGTAATCACTGTTTGGTGCATTTTTTTATAGTTACTACCTAGTTTTTATAATTACATCCCATTTATTATTTCTTAAAGCCCATTTTCTTATTAAGCCTAATGCATCCCTCCTAGGAAAGATTTGCAGGCCAGCGGGGTGGAGAATAACAACTTGACCTTGCCTGGGTATTCCTAAAAAAAAGTATAGTTGGGCTAGCCATTTTCAACCTTGAAAAAATTAATATCCTGGGCTGGATATTCTGGCTCAGGCTAGACGGGCCACACCGCCTAGTTAATACACTGCAGCGATGTTTTCGTTGTTGTTCAGAGGAGAAAAATTAATATCCTGTAAACATCGAAAAACTCTCTGCAGTTTGCTCACACTTCAAAACACACAATATCGCCGAGCTGCTTGGTCCCAAATTGCCGGTCAGCTTCTTCAGCAATTCTCCCGCTTATTGACTACTCCTCCTTTCCGGTTTATAATGCTCAATTCAAAAATCTCACCAATCAAGGTAGATGGCGAGTGGTGGAATACTTTTTGTAGTTTTGCAAAAGCACCTAATTAATGCTCTTGTTATCCTCAAAATTTATGTTTATCAATGCATTAATTGCAATGCATGCATGCATAAAGTACATGCATTGGTCAATTTTCTCTTAATACTTGCATGCAATGATTTAATGCACCTTGAATCTGAACATGTGATGGAAAACAACCAAATTGAGCCTTATAAAATGGAGAAACTAAAATTTTGAGATAAGCCCTATAAACCTAAAAGGAGGGAGTACATAGGTAGACAATGGTGTGGGACCGTGATGTCAGGAAACCAGGAGGAAGCAAAATAAATTATATATATATATATATAATAATAATAATAATAATAATAATAATAATAATAATAATAATAATAATAATAATAATAATAAGGAGGCACTTGGCATGACGTGAGGCTATGGACCCGGTGGGTCCCCATTGTCATCCTATCCAAGTAAATTCATCTCCTGCCGCTTCGCCACTCAAATAGTCAATGACGGCCGCCTGCTTCCTGCAGGTGATTGCTCCGCCTTCAGACGGTATTGCACAAGTGCCATCCGTCCGTCCATCCTGCCACACACATTAATGATACGCTGTTGCCGAGGCAGCTACTCCGGGCGCGACACGTCTGCCCTCCGCCTCGCCACCATTGCTATATAAACCGCCGCGCCGCCATAGCCGCAGCTATCCGCATCCGCTCTTTCTCCTGTCCACACCACTACTGCTCACCATGGCTTCCTTGCGCCCAGCCGCTTTTTAGGACAAAGTGGACGATGGACCACAAGGAGATGACAGCCATTATGCTGCCGGATCAAGCAGGCTAGCCGGCGAGATAGTCGGAGGACGCACGACGCCCCATGGAGAACATGGTAATCGACATTTATCCGGCGCCAACCCCTCCTTCCGCCGCTTATCCTCGCCGGCAGGCATTGCACCATGACCATCGGCGAGACCGTGCCCAATATATGGACAGGGTGAGGCTGATGCGTGAGGAGCAGTTCCTGGAGGCGCAGCCGACGCCGCCACAACCACCATCTCCTCCAGAGCACCTGCAGGCGGAGGAGCAGATCGCCGCGAGAGGGCGGAGCAGAGGCGCTGCTCGACTCGTATCCGCTTCCGCCAGCAAGGGCCGCCGAAGGCCGGCCGCGGTACCGCATGGGGGTGGCGGAGGCTGCGGCCACCTACAAGGAGGCTAGCAAAGAGGGCGATGAAGCGGGCGAGGCGCTGTTTGGCGAGACCGAGGACGAGGCAGAGGACAATGCCAGCTCCGATGAGTCCCCGCTCCGCTGGCATTGACGACGCCCTGCTCCGCGGCGCCAACAACGAGGCAGAGGACACAGCCGGCTCCACCGAGGCCCCGCCCCGCCAACAACGAGGCAGAGGACACCGCCGACTCAGCCGAGGCCCCACCCTGCTGGCAACGTGGGGGAGGATTTCCACTGCTCCGCTGAGGCGCCGCCCGCTGGCAACGAGACAAAGGACATCGCTGGCTCCACCGAGGCCCCGCCCCGCTGCCAACGAGGCTGCGCCACACAAAAAACAAGGAAGAGTAGAACACGATAGGTCGCCACTGCTCGGGTCCGAGTAAGGCCACCGCTGCTACCCTCCGGTTGAAGCCAAGCTAGGCGGGTTGACCATTGACGGCCGGTTAGCTTCTTGGTGGCGACGTGGAGTCGGAGAGCTGCGCTGGAGAAGAACGCGGCTGCCATTTAATCGCTGGTGCAGCATTGGTCGACACGCGGGCCAACAGGGCCCACATACATGTCACATTATTCGCACCTGCAGTTAAGTCATTGAAGCTTCTATTTGGCTCAGCGGGACACAGGTGGGTAGCTTCGGTTAATTAATTATACCTCCAGCGCACCCCTTTTTAGTTTTTTTTTTCGAAAAGGAGGATGACCCCCGGCCTCTGCACCTGGGATATGCATGCGGACACAAACACCTCTTTGTAGTTGAAGAATGTATGAAATGTAATGAAATCCGGCATGTTTATATGAAATCCGACCGTGTATGAATGAATTTATTTCGATTAGTTCAATTCGTATCACCTTGGCATTGGATGAACATGCAAAACAATACGTACTAGCATTATCCCTGTGGTGATCACCACGCTTGCAAAGAAGTTTCACATGTACTCCTCGGTCCTTTCTAGTATGTATACAAGTTTTGTCTGCAACAAAGTATCTCTACTTTCACCAATCTTATACAAAAAGTACACAGCCACAATGTGTGAAGTAAAAGGAACATAAGGAGTACAAAGAGTTTGAGCAGCTTTTAGCTGCTTCAGACATTGCAATCAAACACACAGGCCTGGCAATTCATAGAGAACATTCAAAACAATCGATGATTATGCATCTCAAATGACTCACATGTCGAGGCAATATTTACTTCACAACTAAAGAATAAAGAAAAATTGATCGCCACGACGACAAAGAAGGGCGCCCCATTCAAAAATATCAAACGACATCTTGCTAAAATCAATGAGCAAAATTTGACAAGGTTGTCCCATTCAAAAATATCAAATGCCTACGATTGTGGAATCGACAGTGGTTTGCCATCAGCCTGACATTGATATGGCACCTCGTACAAATAAACCAATTGTTCTTTTTGTGCGCTCCACCAAAATCAACCAAATTGCATGTAGCTTGTATGATTTTGCCCTTATATGTTGCAGCGCCTTGAACTTATGGGCACCTCCTTTCTTGTGGTGGAAATGAATGATTCGATGATTCATGAACATTTTGTGCAGTTCCTGCTGAAATCAAGTCGAGCACCCTGCTTGCACAAATACAAAAAAGTGATTAGTATAAAGCAAACTGTACTATGAATTGACAGCTTAACAGGCACATACATGTTCCATGTAGAGCACACTTTAAGAAAAAATGGAACTCACAGAAAGAATCCTAGAACAACATTGTACTCACAAGATCACAAAGAAAAAATGGAGATTTGTCACCCTTCCGAAATGAAGTTAGTTTGGTCTTGTGGGGAGTAATGTAACCATCCTTCAACTGCTCCTTCTGATGAGAAGATAGACATGGCTTCTTCATCCTGGCATAATCGGAACTACTCATTTCACGTACTCCATATTCTTCTTCAGAGGAAGATGATCCCTGTTTGCTCGAAAAAAAGGAAAGGAAATATTTAAAACAACACAGATGAAGCACTTCTCAAGGACAATACCACTTTTTCATGACAGATCTAAACAAAGAGTAGCACAACACCAATAGAGATGACAAAGCTCAATCATATGGATGAAATCATGGGTGAGTACCAACATTTGTCAGAGGCTGATTTTGTAGAGCATACAGATGAAGCACTTCTCCTAACCAACTGTTGCTATCTACGGGTGGCCATGCTTACTATATACTCCTCGATTAGTTTAATGTTTCCAACATCTTCTTGTGCAGTTCCACTAAAATATATTGTATCTTCAAAGAAGATCCTCGCTTGCACAAGTAGAGATAATTACGTATGGCATCAAATCGCTGGCAAAACAATTGCTCGCTCCAAATTTATAGCAATAAATTAAGATACAAAACTATATCATTACTTGTGTCATCACAGTTCCCAAAGGTTTCATTACAAAGATCGGAGTTGATTTTTGTTTTTCTTCCGCTTGTTCTTCCCTTCATCACTTGGTTCAATAATGCATAAGCTTCGCCTTCAATGTAAGATTTGGCATGTCAATTAGGGAGCACAAGTATAGTACTAAACTTAGTTTTCGATGAAAGTGGCAAAATACAGTGCCGAAGTTGTGAAATATCCTTATCTTACCTCAATGGGATATTACAAAGGCACATACAGATTGGAAGTCTTGTCTCCATTTGTGCAGTTCACTAAAATCAAGCAACATTATCGCATAAGTAGCACAACATATGAAAGCACACTGCAGAATCATGTGAAAGAAGGCTAGTAATTGACCTCTCATGATGCGGAATTCAAACAACTCACAAGAAGAAGATCTGAACCAAATTCGCTTAACAGATAGGGAAGTAAGATCTCCTCTTGTGCGGTTCCACTAAGATCAAGCAATCAAGTTAACGTTGTTGGTGTGACATTTTGGTTGAACTGCACAAAACACTCTTAAAACAAAAGTGTTTTGTGCAGTGCAATGAAAGGTCACAATGGCAACGAGGTGAAGTAGATAACCCTGTTTACACAGAGGTGCAAAGGAAACAATTAGTGGTAAATGACGGTGGATGACACAGAAGCCAACAAAAAGAAGCATCTTCCTTATCTAAATGGGAAAGAAAGCAAGACAGTAGCATTTCTCAAATGGTGGCATTGATTAATATTAACATAGAGATTATATTAACAATAAAATTCATTAAACATGTAATTTGCTTTTAAGCGTGGCATTGCATCAATTTTCCAAATGTGCATTATTAGAGGATGTTTGTTTACAGGGACATTTTGGTGTAGGGACTAAAAAATCCGTGTCACCACATCTAAACCAAACAGAGGGACTTTTCGGGACTAAAAGTGGGCCTTTGGGACTAAAGAAAGAAGACCCCGAGGGAGTCGCTGGGACTTTTTTTCCAACAGTTGCCCCTGCCACGCATCGCGACCTTGTTTCTATTAGTTCATTACTAGGGTAACATGGTCTTTTATCATGTCATTTAATAACCTCTAGTCCATGTTTAGTCCTCGAACCAAGGTAGGGACTAGGGAGTTTTAACCAAACAGGCCTTAGATTAACAACAGCTAATGAGTTGCATCGGGATAGTGGACGACCAAAGACCATGTGCTTCTACCGATGTAATCGTGGTCATGCACAAATTGTTGCAACAAAGAACAAACAACCAAGGAGCATATTTGTGTTGGTCCCGATTTTGTTATCTTTAGACACCTTTCCTATGTGAGCGTAGCAAATCTAGTCCTGCTCAAACTCTACAAATTTTGTCCCTTCCTTTTCTTTTTGAACTAGTACTTTCGCCTTCCTTTCCTCTTTGAACCACGCCCAAGATTTATGCGATACAACTTTCCCCACAACTTTCCTCATTCCTTTCCTCTTGAACCACGCCCTAGATTCATGCTATAAAACTTTCCCCTTCATTTCCTCTTTGAACCACGTCCTAGATTCATGCTATATACAACTTTTCCCACTACTTTCCCCACCTTTCCTATTTGAACCACGCCCTAGATTCATGGTATACATGCAGCGAGCAATGCATGTGGAGTAAGTAAAATATACCTTAAGGTTCTTGGCGGCGTGGTTCGGTGGCGACGGATGACGGCTGCAAGAAGAAGAAGGTCGGAGGCCCTCCATGCCGCCGGCCCAGGTGGAAAAGTGAACAATAGCGCCGGTAGTGGATTCCCTCCCTCGCCGACGACAACAGCGTTAAGCCTCCTTCCCTTTCCGACGGACGGATCCTACCGGCTCTTTGAGCAGCAGTGAGGGGAGAGAGAGGCCAACGAAGTCTTGTTTAGATCTGGAGAGGGCGAGAGAGTGTGAAGAGGGCAACTTCTAAGGCCGAGGCTCCAGTGAGAGGGCGAGAGAGTGTGAAGAGAGCAACTACAAGCTACCTGAGGCTCCAGCGTGTATATATATATCTTGGGAGAGAGAGAGAGTGTGAAAGCAAACCCTAGAAAACATTTTGACCACCAAAGAATCCTCCCGCAAAAATTATGCTCAAGTGTAGTTATCGAACCCAAGACCTCAAGTTTGATGGGTGAAGAGGCTAACCAGCTACACAACCTCCCATTATGTTCAACGAGAGGAAAATAACCTTTTATACATTCCTGCATTCGTGTGACGGGCATGCCGTTTTGTGTGTGTGTGGGAGTCATTAGGATTTCAATCATAATCGTGTCATGTGGCTTTGGTGGTAAGACTATCCACAAGTGGTGCAGAAATAATGCAGCCTTAGTCACCTTACCTCTCTCCATGTAGTGCGTTGGGTCCCACCAATGAGGGTGAAACAAACAAATTAATAAGAAAAATTAAAAGTGCCGCCGTGTATCTTACTACCTCACACATCTCGCTTCTGCTCGTCAACACTGTCCAATTGATCCCTCTGTCCGCTCACGTACTATTTTAATTGAATACTTATTATAACATGCTCACAAATTTTGTGCACTTGTTTTCGACTTAAGTCAGTGTGCCACCGTATCTCAGATACTTACTACTCCTCCGTCTAGGTGTAATAAGTCACGTTAGAAGGTGCAACGACCAAGGTGCGTATGTAATGCGTGTGTGTGTGTTTAACAAGCATGTGTGTGTTAGAGAGTGCGACCGATCGACCTACTCCTACAGAGAGATATGGTGTGTAGTGTACAATTTAGCCACGAGTCGGTGCATCCTCTCGTTTCCGGGCATGTCCGATAGGGACATGCGGACAGCTGCCACGCCCGCTCCTGACCAGCCTGGCCCACCCAAAGCCCCTCCATCGCCCGCGCGCGCTTCCCGCCCGAAACGGTCAGCGCCGCTCCAAAGAATCGGTGCCGCATTCATGCCCGGGCAGAGCGGACGCGACCTCTCACTGGCGCAAGAGTGATGGTTGCTTCGTCCGTCCAACTTACTGCTGTGTCTATGTGATTTGACGGCTCATTGGTCTTTATTACTGTGGTGGTAGGACTGCTGGATGTCCCACGCTTTCGGTGAAAGGAGTAGTAGATTACAATGTTCTCAATTCTTACAGCGGAGGAGTGCAAGAGCAGTGAAAACACGCAGGCTCAGTGATTACATGGCCCACCTCACACTATCACCGTATGACACCTAACTCTTTACATAGTACTCCTCTCGTTTCCTAAATATTACTAGATGAGTCTCTCTCACAAGAAAATTATCGATTTCATAGAACTAAAAAAATCTATAACCGCATGACAAATGTGGTAGCCAAACCTAAATAAACTCCCATCATCATTTAGATCATCCCACGTGAAGGAAAAAAGATCAGCCAACTCCTACTGCATAATGGGATTATATTTTTCTTTTTGACATGTTAATGGGACTTAAAAGCTCACTTACATGCATGCTACCGTGCATGCTTGCATGCGCACATGTTGATGTGATTTAAAACCCACTCACATGCATGTGCCACGGTATTTCTGCATGCTTGCATGTGGCTTAGTGCGAGCCTCTCAACGCCTAGATCGGACGGCTATTATGACTGATTTACTTCATCTAACGGCCTCGTCAATTTTGGATGATGTGGCTCAAGGAGAGGATAGAGAATTCCTAGTAGTGGGGGCTAGCTATTACTAGTAGATAAGTCTTTGTAGAGATTCCACTAGGTGAACTACATACGGAACAAAATGAATGAATGTACACTTAAAATGCATCTATATACATCCGCATGTGGTTAATGGTGAAATCTCTACAAAGACATATATTCAGGAACGGAGGAAGTACTAGTATAGTACTAAATCGCACTATAATTTATCGGCGAGATAAATTTGTACAATGCTATGAAGCTTCCAGCTCTGTTACATGTATCTTAAGGCCCAAGGTTGCCTGCTGCTTCACAACATTTCATCAAATACAAAGGAGACTTAACATGCATGCTATTGCATCTCAATGATTGACGAGATCATAGCAATATAAATTCTCCGCCTCCGTTCCAAAATAAGTGTCTCAACTTTGTGCAAACTTTAGTACAAAGTTGTACTACTAATAAAGTTGACACTTATTTTAGAACAGAGGCAGCTAAAGAAAAAAACGATCCATGCAGTCCCTAGCCCTTGAACCGTGAACCCTGACCAGGCATCAATTTGCTGGCAACGTTCGAGCTTCCTAATAAACGAAGTTTGCAACCTTTTGACCATCGAATCATTTTGTGCAGTTTCACCAAAATCGAGATGAGCATCCCTCTGGCAAAGAAACTGAAGAAGCGTGATTAGAATAAGATTACTAGGACTAGCAAATACAGTACGTAGAAGCCAGTAGAGGTATC